>CM074697.1:1700100-2340360 GCA_037367355.1 Neoscytalidium dimidiatum | reverse complement strand
TTAGTAGTTTTTAGGGTGGGGTTACCTCCGGTGCCTATAAAAAGGTGGTTAAAGTATTACGCCGGGACTCTTTCTAGGGGAGTCGAGGCGCGTTATTAGGCAGCTTAGGCTTTCTAGAGGCCGATATAGTAGTAAGTAGGGGAGGTTCGTATAATAGTAGGGTAGGAATCAATTAACAAGTTAACTACGAGGGTCCTAACTACGATAAATAAGTATAGTCTATATATATAGAGTAATCGGTATAATTAGTAGTAATCTATAATATTAACCCACTAATTAGTACTAATTAGTAGTCCGAGCTTTACTAAGCGAGTATACGGTAGTCTAGTATATTAGTGTCGGTAGGTATTCTACCGAGTTAGGCCCCGAGTTAGTTACGTAGGCGGTAAGTAGTCGTAGGGTTTCGTTATCCGCCTTTCTAGGCGACTATACCGTAATAATCGTTACTTCTCTTTCCTCGTCTTTAAGGTAAACCCTTTAATAAATTTAAACCTACTAGGCGACTTTAAAACCTAGTAGTAGAGGCCCTATCGTTATATAGACTTATTATTATATACTAACTTAAATAGAGTTTTTTATTTTAAGCGCCTACTAGGGGTTTAGTTATAAATATAAACCGTTATAAAGTAGATTTCTAGCTATAGTTCTACTAGAAAGTTATCTTTTACTTGTAAAGCGCGAGCTTTAATAGTAAAAATTCCTTCTAATCGTTCTAAATATCTATTTTATTTAGAAGTATATAGTATAGAAGCCTTCTAAATAATTTCTTACTTTCTTATAGAGTTATAAAATATATAAGTTAAAGAGGTCTTATTATTAGAGCAAAAGAATACGATTTTCTACTTAAAATAGTTTTAAATTATCTAGAAGAACTTCTAAAGAATATCTATATATTAGTATTTATTTATATATAAACGAACGAGTATATAGTTTATTACTATATATTCTAGATATATAATATATCTATACTTATTATACGTATTTACTATAATAATTATATTAAATAAAACGCGAAAGAAGAATTCTAATAACTATTCTTTCTTCTTTTCTAAACGTAAAATAATCTAGTATACTTTCGTTCTTATATATATATTATAGTATAATTCTTAATTTAATTAAGGTTTAATTTTAGCTTCTTAAGCGGCTTTAGAGAGATAAGTTATTACTTCTTTATCTATATAAGCTATAATCTTATATTAGTAATTAATTAGAAGCTTTCTAGTAGTTATAGCGGCTAAAGCGTAGCTCGTATTTAGTAAAGTTAACTCCTAGTAGTATTTAAAAAAGTAGGTATTATTTTCTACTATAATATTATAGAAGGTAGACTAATCTATTATCTTATATATACGTCTTTTACTAGCGTCTATTAAATAGCCTAATTTCTTAATAGTTTAAATTAAGATAAGATTTACTAATATATTAAATATATAATAGACGTTTTTAAGAAGTATTTTAACTTTCTTACTATTTCTTTATACTATAACTAGTACGTCTATATAGCTTTTAATTAGTTAAAGTCTACTATCTAAAATAATATATTTATTATTTACTACTAAACGAATATTTATAAGTCGTTATTTTATATATTTATAGTAAATATAAACGTTTAAGCTAGTATCTATAATCTATAAGAGCTATATTATAATAGAATCTTATTTTTAAGCTAAAAAAGCTATTAGTACCGTATTTACTATAGCTATAAGTAATCTAACTTTTATAGTTAGTACTATAGGCTTCTTTTAATTAAGAATTTATTTATTTCTTACTAGTACTATATTAACTTTCGCCTTAAATTTAGGATTTCTAAGTATATTATTAACTTTCTCTACTATCTCTTTATATAGTTACTAATTCGTAGAACGAATAGATAGATTAATATAATAGTATATAGAGTATTAATAGTACTTATTATAGAGGTATTTTAGCTTTCTCTATCTAGAAGAATAGCCCCTAAATTCTACTAAGAAGGCCTATTTAAGTTACTTATATAGGTTTTTTTTTAACTTTATCTTAGTTCTATATTATTTATATATTATAATAATACTATAGTTTAATAAGAGGTTATTCTTAAGTAGTATTTATTAGTTTAAGGCGTAGATTTTATCGTACTTCTAAAGTATTACTAGAAAGGCTATACTAGTATACTTAGTAGTTATAAAGGCGAGGTTATTTACTTCTATACGAAATACTTATTCTTTCTATTTATCTATCTATAAGAGGACGTTCTAATAAGTAGATAGTATTTAGAGCTTTATATATTTTATATATAGCTATTTAATAATACTATCTTCTAGTAGTACTACTTATTTCTAAAGAATACGAAGTAGTATTTATAGATAATAATAATTCTTAACTCTTCTAAGAACTAGTTAGTATTAACGTCTAATTAAGTTAGTAATAACCTTAGATAGCTATAAAATACGGTTCTTAGCCTTTAAATAGCGTAGAAGATTTCGTTTATATTTTGTTTTAAGTTTATTATTTAACTATAGATTAAGATTTAATAACGAGAAGCTTTATATAGCTAAATTTAAGATTAGTATAGATTTCTCTAGTTACGTTAGCTTATTAGGCTTACTAGGGTCGATATATTTAAATATTTTATCGGATTTCGCCTTAATTCTAATAGTATTAATCTAGTCTTCCTATTTATTAGGGCTAGATAGTATAACTAGTATATATAAGACTATTATAGCGTATATATTAGTATTTAACTAGCCTTATATAGCGTAGTCTATACGTAAAGAAAGCGTTCCTTAATAAAATAATTAAAGAGCTTCGTATTTTTAGATTTAAAGAAGGCGTACGACTCTTAATTAAGTACTTAAATACTAGATAGTAGTAGTAGTAGAATATACTAATACTACCGTATATATTATTACCTAAATACTATAGGTTAACTTATATATATATATATTACTTAAAAGATATTAATACGCGGGCCGGGCTTATAACTATTAAACTAGATAGTTAATAGAGTACTATATTAAGTAGTAATAATAAGTAGAATAAATAAATTAGTATACTAGTAAAAAATATCGAATAAGGGTAATTATATATATTTAGTATACGCTAATAAGTAAGCGAAATTAGTAGCGGAATTAAGTATAAAAGGAATATGCTATAGTAATAAAACGACGACTGTAATACTAGTGTTTAATAGAAATAAGTTCATAGAGTTTACTAAGAAGCATGAAGGAATGATGTAACCTGCATGGACGGTGTAGATAAGGTCTTGAGGGAGAATCAACTGATTACTGTGTTAAACGGTAAAAGCAGTTGCTCTAGTTTTCTACTCTGTCGCTGCTGAACGATGACATTAATACTACATTAGTGAAGGGGGCTTGCTCTCATGACCATTGCTGTACAAAAGCAAGAACATTCATGGGACATACTACGTAATTCACTCATGAAGTGATATTATATATCTATGACGGCCAGGCAAACGAGGATGAGCAAGGATTACAAGTTGAATTGTCCACGTTAGCATATTCGATCAAGTTGAAAGGAAATGGCTGATTGGGAGTAATACAATGAGTGTTTTAGTATGCACTCAATGCTTGCAGAGCGTGCCTTCTTCCACTCAATTACCACGGTGTGTACGAGGACCAAGCTCTGTATTGGGGGTTACGATGTCTCCGCCAGGCCGTTCCCGCCACCTGCGACGAATACTTCGCAACTCCGCCTTCCACGGTCCTGCATTCCGCGCTGCGCAGTCTTTCTCCTGCTCACCTTGCAAACACACATGTCGCAACTCCGCATTCTGGCAATCGCCTCACCCACCTGCTCCGGCTCGGCCTTAAGCTATGATCCACTTTGTCGACAGCGAGCAAGGAAAGATACCTCAGAAGTGCAAACAATGCGCGCGCTTGCGACACATGTCGGAAACGAAAGGTCGGTTTGCATGAGCCTGAATGACTGTAGCTGACCCGATTGAAGAAACGCTGCCAATATGGGGGGTCGGTCGGTTCTTCGCCGTCGCCGATAGAGGCCACGAGCACCTCCCCAGGACCTGTCCAGGTTGACAGTTCTTAAATGATGAACGAAGACTGTGGCCTTCAAGCCGACTCTCAGCAGAAAAGCACTGCCGCTGTGGTAACGCCTGTCTCTCAGCCTGCAGACTATTGCGACTGCTCGGGATGGCTGCTAAGTCGGCGCAACGAACCCAGAGTCGACGTTCTCGTTGTATCAACCAGCACGATGAGCAACAGCATTGTCGAGCCCGAGAGCATGGGAGTGAGGCTGTCGCACAAGTCCAGTGCGTATCCTGGCATGCAGTCACACTCATCAGCTGTCTACACGCCGGATCCATTCATATCGAAGCTGTTCTTGTCGTATCTCGAGCAGCATTACTTAACCTTACTTACTACGCCGCCAGCTCTCGACGGGCTGACATCCATATATTTCTGAGACATCCACCCCGTCTCCCCCGTCCTGAACGAATCCACGTTTGAATCCATACCGGACCATGACCCTGGAAAAGCCCTCATTTCCCAGGCGGTTCGCCTCGCCGCAAGTGCCATGTGGGGAGCAAACACCTTTCTTAAACTGCCTGCACAGCACGACGTCATTCTGAGCCCGAAGGACTTTGCTGAGAAGACTTCCCTCACCATGCTAACAATGGTGAGTCGTACAGTCAGTTTGGTTCAGACTCTTGGCCTGCACATCAGTAGCATTTTATCATAGAGCGGGACGTACTTACCCAACGCGATTATTCTTGTGTGTCTGGGCGTTGGACAGGCTGAGCGCTGCCTTTCTCGGTAGGCCTACAATGATTCACGGGAGAGACCTCGACCGAGATTTTTAATCTTGCTTGAAGCAATAAGAGCCGTGTCTCCGGCTGCTTCTGAGAATTCTTCTATTATTCGACGACGCGATATCGCTGTACCGCCCGGCTGGCAGCTCAAAAGTTCGATGAGGCGTTCCCCAACTTCGAGGAGCTTGCCTGCAGCTCTGGCGCACACCTGGCAAATGCTCAAACAATCGGTAAATGAATTCGGTAGAGTTCGAAAAGCTCAGTGCTGACGTTTGCAGCAAACATCCAAATACTTTACCATGCTGTGGCTATCCTGTCCCGCAAATCCCCGTCTCCCTCACAAGGCTCGATACCATCTTCCGCTTCGCAGGTCCACCAGTCATCCTCCGCTGGTCGCATCACTGACATCGTGTGTGACATGCTCAACGAGCACATGTCAATGCTTCCGATTGTGCCCTACGCTGCCCCGCTCTCCCTTCGCCTATTCTACCGAGAAAGCCGGCTTAGCAAGGCCTTGATCTTCCACAGACGGGCACGCAAGTAGCTCATGAGGAACAATAGAACCCTGCACAGAATGGAAAACATCTTCTCGTCCGCGGTAGCGATGGCGCAGCTCGCCGAAGAGGCAGTGCGCGAGGTGGATAAGCTGCCCCCGTCCATACCTGACGCAGCACCTGCATAAAGAGAGCAGGAGCCGAGCTGGCAAGCAGGAGCGGGGAGCAGCTCGGACGAACAACTTATAAAGGGGTCTAACGTCAATGCGAGGGCTGATTGGGAGTCATCGCGGACGTCACTCCTATATATGACGACGCTCGTTAGACAGTATCTTGACCCTCACAGTCAACTCAGAGTAGTAATAAAGGTATTACTGGTAGCAAAGTCTTCATACACGCACCGTACATCGCGCTGGGGTCATGTGCTGGCATCATCGAATGCTTGCAGGCCTGGAAGATGTCGGAGGTAATGTGAAAAGGACAGCCATTGGTGCTGAGTAACGAGCTCAGTGAATGGCAGAATAAACGAGGATTTTAGATGGCGGCAAAGATACATATGAGGGCGTCTGGCCTGATAGGAGCCTTGTAAGATGTCAGGTTTCTGCTGTATGTGCAGGCCAGAAGAGCCGCCATTGCAATGCCGTGCAGGCTGTGGTCAGTGTGATGCTGAATATTTCCTAGAACAAGAGATTTCGCAACTCCATACAGCTTGTGGAGATTGTAGAAGTCCAGTGCATGGCATAATGGTAGAATTCGCGCGGAAGATCACCATCGCGGCTAGCATGTTTGACGACGCCTCTCCCGCTTCCTTGGAACTGTTCGCTGATGCCATGTTCGGCCAGCTAAAGACGATCGAGAGCGTTCCCGACTTACATAACGAGACGTAGCCGAATTGAGGCTAAAGGGCAGCAGCGGCTATTAGATGAAATTCATTAAACACGATCAGAGTGCAAGTGCAGCGAATCAATTTTGAAAAGCTGTAGGTACCCAGAGAACAGCAAAATATGTACTGTACAACCTACAAATCCACCCATAAATACGCTCCAAAAAAAAAAAAAAAAAACAGCACGCCCCAGACCACGAACCAAAATGCACAACTACCCTCAACTACACCACCGCCCTCGGTGTCGCCACGCCACCCGTATCCATTACATTGCAGATCCAGTTCGCCTCCTCATCGTGCCGCGCGCCCTGCAGCCCGCACCGCTCCCTACGAGCCAAAAACTCCCTGATCCCCTCGGCGGTCCACAGCTCGTCCGGCTCGGGGGCCTGGAACCTCAGGTCGGCCCACGAAAGGCCGTCGGCGCCATCCAGGCCGCGCTCGCGCGCCCAGGCGCTGTCGTGGAAGGCGCCCCATAGCCTGAACAGGATCAGGTCGAAGCGCTTGACCTCCTCGACGCGCACCCAGGTGACGAAGACGAGGTCGGCGTCGTGGAACTGGGCGTGCATGGCGTCGTAGGAGAAGAGGCCGAGGCGGCGGCTGCAGCGGACGACGTCGGTCAGCAGCGCGTGCGCGTTGCGCGGCACCGACGCCGTGTCGCCCGTCGGCGAGCTGAGCGGCAGGCCGTAGAGGAGGGCGAGGATCAGGTGCAGGAGGATGCCTTGGAGGGTGCCGAGTGGCCAGGGGGAGCCTGGGGTGGGGTGCATGTCCCATTTGCTCTGATGGGTGTCAGTGTGGCGATGACGTTGATGATGTCCTGGGTTGGATGGGAATGTGGAGGGCAGGGGAGGGTGGGGGAAGGGGGAAAGAGGGATGACGCACCCGCTGCTGGTACAGCATGGCCATGAGGCGGCGGTTGAGGTCCATGGCGACGATGCGCGAGGCGTTGTCGCCGCTGACCCAGAGGCTGGTCATGACCATGGAGAGGAGCAGGAAGGGCGGCTCCTGCTCCAGGCGGAAGGACGGCTTGTGCAGAAAGAGCCATTTCGGATGGAACAGGGTCCAGTAGGCGTCGATGTGGCGGCGGATGTTGCCCAGGTTGGGGAAGTTGGCCCAGGCGTGTCCGTCGAGCGAGAAGTCGCTGGGGACGAGCATGGAGGCGTCCAACAACATGCCCTCGGACGCGAAGGAAAGGTTGGCAATCTGATCGACCACGGGATCAGGCTGCGGAAGCGCTCTCGGGGTGGGCAGGTCTTCGGAATTGTCGAAGGCGGTGGGCGTAGAGCTGCCGCTCTCGGTTTGCGGCTTCGTAGGGAAGCCTTGGCCGTAGGTACAATTCAAGCCCTTCTCGGAGCAGGTGCGGCACGGCGTATTACCATCACAGCGGGACTTGCGAGAACGGCAGACGTCACAGGCCTTTGCCGTCCTCGAGCGAGTCAATTCAACGTCTTCATCGTGCAGCTCCAGATGGCGACGTAGGATGTCCCTATGGGCGAGTTAATGTAGGCTTGGCGGAAGTTGAGACGCTCACCGGTGGGAGACGGACCTGCGGAAGAATTTCCGCGAGCAATAGTTGCAGGCATATTTTGGCTCCTTTGTGTGCTGCTGAGCATGGCGATTCAGGTGTTCCTTGCGGCGGTAGGAGGAGCCGCAGCCCGGCCAAGTGCAGTGGAAAACGGCGTGGGGATCATTGGCGACCTTGCGTCGCTTCCTGGGTTCCTGGCTCATGATTCGCCAACGCTGCTCCGTATCCCAGCGGAAGCGACGGTGTGGACTTCAACCTTGCTGCCGTCATGAGGTAAGCGAGTGGGTGAGCTGTGGAGGGCAGCAAGAGTACCGCTGACTGTTAGCGTAACCGACGGGAGCCGATGGGATGCCGGTGGGATGACCAAGCACCTCCACTACAACAACAGCATATAAAACGTCGAGCGACGAAGACCGCCCGCCTCCGGTGTCCGGGTCTTTATGGGCCCCAAACTGCTGCTGCACAGATCATGATCCAGATTTTGACTCGACGGGAGAACACAGTGGCTCGATTCTCGCACCTCAAACGCCGCTGATTTGCTGGTAACAGCCGCCCGCGCACGGTCCCGGGCGAAATGGATGTTCTGCATCCCGAAACGGAATTGCTCGCCGTTTTCGTAACCGTCTTATAGACCTTTCAGTTTACCTGCCCGCGACACATGAGATGATTGCTGCCGATTGCCCGCCTGGTCCGAGTCTCCTACGCCGTCGTAATTTTCGTCAACCTGTTCAGGAAAGGACCGTAAGCTGTGCCGGTGCGAAGAACCGAGTCAATTCCACCGAATGCGGTGGCGACGGGGAGAATAGGAGGAGCTTCTGAGTGAGAGGAAAAGCTAAGCAGCCGTCTTGAAGCCCTTATAATCTTGCATGGCGCTTGTATGCAATCGGTCCGGCTGTAGCGACGTGGTGCATCGTTTGTTTCGGGACAAAGTTGCCAGCGTTGAGCCGCGTTGAAGGAAATTGATTCCACGCCGGAGAAAAGTTCTTGCTGAAGGCGTCATTCTCGCTACTTACTTGGTCGGCATGGAACAGGGTACTTCCGGTATTTCGAGCTAAAAGGATCTTAGTCTGTGTAACGTCGTGAGCTTATTTAGTATTATCGGCATTCCAACTCCATGAACTCCGAATAACAATTAAATAGTGACTGTGCTTTCCTTCTGCCGAGAGCTGGGACCGCTTCTCAAGGCCTTGGGGAAATAGTATGCCCGAGCCCGGCGTTGGCCGATGCGTGGTCTCGCTCGCTGACTACTGGATGCCTGGGCATGGATGTCACTGCATCAATCTCACAACTACCATGAATGATCACACTGAGGGCTTATCATGCCGCAAGAGCTCTACATAGAGATGGCCCTGTAACACCTTTTTTGTTTTCCTACTAAAGACTTTCAGTCGCGGAGACCCAAGTGAATCCGAGGAGGGCAGGTTCATTCAGTGCAAAATGGATTTAACAGAAGGGAGGTACGAAAAAGTAGACGGAGGTTCAAAGACCATTCAGTAATAAGCTCGAATTGGTTCCGATGGAGTGACATCTGTTTTTTTTTTTTTTTTTTAACTTGCATAGTAACAGAATTTTAAAACTGAAATTTCCATCCTAAAATCACTCGAATCATAGAACTTATGGATGCGAAAAGCGCCATAAAAGAAAGTAGTCTTCTACGCTCTTAAAAGTTTACTCGACTTGCATGGCAATCCTTTTTGTGGTGTTTCCAATCCATCTTCTGGCAGGCATGGTTGCAATAATGCACCTTCTTGCATCGCTGACAAACCTTTAATCCTGATTTTTCCACCCCGCAGTTGGCGCAGGCGTTGCTTGGATACGCAGGGCCGTTATCTTTCAGGAAGGCCCTTTCAAAACTGCACGTAAGTAAATCGAATGCTGAGCTTGGCATCGGAACTTCCTCAACGTAGGGGGCAGCGAACAGGGCTGGGATGGCGACACGCGTGGCACGGTCGCGTACGCAGCTGTATGATGCCGCACGAGGAAACTGATCTAGCATCGCGCCTTCGCCACAAGAGCAAAGGGGACTCTTCCCGTGTGATAGAGAAACTGGAATCCCATCATCATGGCTGTATTGGCAGTCGTGATGGTGCTGCCAATCTCGACATCGCTCGGCTGTCGCTGGCAGGAGGCGTTTCCACAGCACCTCCTCATCGTGTGAGATCCTAAGAGCACGCACTTCTGTGGAACCCAGGCAATCTCCAAAAAAGGATTCTGGTATGCCATCTACCGGTACGAAGTACGCGTCAAGGACGAGAGATCCTGACTCAGCATCATGCCGGATAGCGGAAACGATTATAGCAGTATCACAGTCTCCAGTATCCGGTCCTCGGCTGAGAAGGAAAGCAAGTCCATGATCATCATCACTCTTCCTTTTACAACAAGCATCGGCGAATGCGGCAAACATGCAGAACAAGGACTCTTTAAGGGCCAAAAGAGCTTGTTCGGCCTTGCGACTGCCAAACGTGACTCGTCGAACACATTCCCTCGTGCTGAATGTCGTGTTCATAGTTTCTTCTACCCAGTCGGACTCGCATTGAACTTGAATGACAGGCGCCTTATGCAAGTTGATCCGCGGAAGCGCCCACGAAAACGGTTCTCCTCGAATGCCGCGGACGACGGGAAATGGATTTGATGCATAGCCGTTTGGATCCAGAGGTTGTGTCAGCCGCGCTGAGACCTCGATCCACGAGCTCAACCTAGCAATTCTTGTCCTCAAGGAGCGGCCGTCGATAGGATAAGGGTAGGTGAGAACTCTGGGCTGACATCCGGAAATGTTGATGGTCGCTGTACACGGAGATTCGGACACCACAACTACAGCCGCTCCATCTTGAAGAGATTTAGATGCTTCAGTATGAGTTTCGAAGTCGACCCGGATGCTGATTCTCTCTGCTTGTGCTCTTTCGTCCAAGGAAATTTGTGCAAGCGCCGATCGCTTTTCCAGGGGTCTCTGACCACGTGGAGCTGGTTTGCGCTCCTCGTGGACTTGGGATTGTGGCGCCCTTTTTAGAAGGTGTAACCGATTGCTATCATTAAGTCCGGTCTCGAAGACGATGTTTTCTATCCCAAGTTTCATTGTAAACTGGACAGTTGATGGGGAAGAATCCACCGCCAGCCCAACACGCACACTACTTCTGGGGCTCAGGAATAGGGTGAAGAGCGGAACTTGACAAACAGCAACAAGATCTGAGTTTCCCCTCCACCCAGAACTGTCTTCGTCGACTGTGCAGATACCACTTTCATGCCCTTTGACTACCCGTCCGAAGAAGCACTGAATAGAGTGGAACGAGTTTTGGTATATAGTGCCGTGTGTTATGGAAAGGTGCAGCCCTGGAGTACCAACCACATCGGGGCTTTCGTTGGTGAAGACTCGCAGCTTCGATCTAGGAACGACGAGTGCCACGAAGATCACGGAAGGAAGGTCCGCCTCTTTCAAGAGTCCCGTGTCAAAGCGATCAGGCCCAAACATCTTAAATGGTGGTAGAGAGAGATATCTTGGAGGGCATTGGATTGCCAAATTCTGCGAAAGCCCGAAAGTATGCATGTGGAGGTGCAGTTCTTGCAAACAGTTTGGACCAATCATGATAGTGGTGTCGGACTCTATTTCGTCCAGGAAGATCGCCATACATATATCCCAATCTGTTTGGACATTGCGTTTGATCATCGATATGAGAAGTGGTAGGTTAATGCGGGTGTAGTAGCGTAGATCCGCTGCGATGGGCGATGTAATTTGCCGCATCAGGAACACGGGATCTAAGTTGGAAAGGGTTTTGGCCCAGTCCTCGTATTCAAACATCCTCAAATACATCTGGAAGAGTATAGTGGCCAGTTCCTGTGGTTCAAAGCTTGGTTGAGGTATTTCAAGGGTATGGCCAAATGGTTTGAAATGGTCCACCAGGTTGGAGCGCTGGTCTCCCAAGACTGGTATTCTCCAAGGAACTCGTAAGCGAAACTGTCTAGAGTTGATTATGGAGTACTCTGAGATATGGCTGTCGACGGTGACTCCAGTCAAATATGGAACTGGAGAAATCCCCAGAAGAAGTGACGTTGTCTTGACTTCCGAACACAGCATCTGCTCCAGGGAAGTTTCCAGATTCCTTGAAGCTCTGAGAAGGCTTTCAGTGTACATGACCGAGCACGGACTACGACGGAGGAGAGGGATGGCTGCTGGAAGGACGTTCAAAATGCCTACGTGGTCGAGGAGATTGGAAGTGTCGATGACGTCGAAGACACACGTCTCGTCTGGGAGAAGCTGAATAGGGGTGGCGGTCCAGAGGTCTTTGTATACGGTTGAAATGGCTGGTGGTTCAGAGATTTGCGGGTTGTGTGCCTGCAGGCCGTAGCAGAGCCGGATGGCGTCTCCGCAATAAAAGTGCAAAACCACGCACGAACTGGCCAGCCCCTGAAGAGAACCATTGCACCATTCTCGAAACTGAGACTTTGCAATGGAAATCATACGCTCAATCTCATCAAACCCGTCGGGGATGTCAAAGGCATGTGCCAAATGAAACCCTTGGAGGGGATCGGTGCCATAGTGGACGGCGAAATCTCCATTTGATGCAGACGAGATTGCAAACAGTGGATTCATGTGTCCTTTTCCACCATACTCCAGACGGTCGACGTCTGATTTGTTTCCCCCGACTACTCCAGTCGCCCAGTATTTGTTGAACGCCGTTGATATTGCGCTAGCTGACCGCGTTGCATGAGGGCCCGCCGACCGTGTCCCGCTTAAGACAAGCCCGCGATCTCTAACCCTAGTGTCATAGATCTTCGAGATTGCGTTGCGGCCGCGTTTCTCAAAGCTTCGCTTCTGCTGCTTTGTGAATGATGCGGTGTCGGCATACTGAAGCCACATGTCGCGAACCCGGAGACGGGTATCCTCGTCCATGAATCGTGCCCACGCGCCGTATACCGAAGACGACCAAGTATCCATGCAATTAGCGAGGTCTGCGAGTTTCTGGGCTTGATGCTGAATAGTAACGAGATCTGCTTCGGGGATAAACATGTGGTAGAATATGTTCCAAAGGCTGCTGAAGAAGCCATTTCGATCTGATGCTGGTTGGTTGATGGCGTGTTGGTCTATCAAAAGAGAGAATAAAAGTATATTTCGAGCTATGGGCCTGTCATTGAGGAGCTTCCATGAGGAGAGGGAGCATTTTACCCAAAATTGCGGGTTCCTGGTCGCAGCAAGAGATATGGATTACGGTGGGTGCTAGAGCGCTTAGAACACATCCAGATAAGCATTGTGGAGCTTACTTTGCAAGTTGGTCGAATAGAGTGAAAAAAGGATGCTGCGCGGATCTCCACAGGCAAGAAGCAGGAGCTTCAGCTCGCATTGTTGCCCAGGCTTAGATCTGGGCTCAGGAACATCGCGGAGCAGGTTAACGGCCGGGGTGTTCCCCACAGGATAGAAAAACTGGCGAAGGCGTATCGTCAATTTCGTCAGCATTATAGCAATCTGAATCAAATGATTTGGGTAAGGTGTGCTATAATGCAGTTTGAATGATCTCAACGCGCCTTTTATTTATACTACTAAGTACAAGTAATTTTACTACCTTGACCGCCTTGATAGATTAATTGCACATTGCAACGCGAAAATCTCACAACCTACCATTTAAGCCTTACAGCTACCGTGTTGATAGTGCCCTCTACGTCCTTGCATTACGAGTAAGGGTGACTTGCGACATAAGAGCTCCTGGAAAAAAGAATGCAAGTTCTTTTTTCTAAATGAAACCTTGATTTGCTCACATTTTCCGCATAGAGAAATCTATTTTCGCCGGTCTCCATGAGTGCACAGTCGTTGGTGATAGGGTGGTGGTGTAATGTTCAAGGGCCCTGAATACAGTGCTTGGAACTAGCATTGAGTGGAGGCGAGACGTAGTCACTGGTGGCATGAAAACTAAAAACATATTTCATCTCCTATTACTTTCCTTCTTCAACCATGTAGCGAGTCATTCTTCACCAACCGCATTGTATCACATTTCATTTTGGCCACTCCTCATTTTCGTTATCAGCCCGAATCTTTCTACTTGTGACCTGCCTTGGTGCTTGGCAGAATCATAGTACATTTTTGGGCCGTTTGCTCGGGAAACTTAGCGTCGACCACCTGAACGAGGAATTTGTCGCTCGGGTGGTCGACGCTTAGCAGCGTTCGGCATAGCCCATTATTAAGTGTCCCTAGCTGACATGAGCAACCCCCATTCTCCTCGCATCTGTCTTACATTTTGGATGGCTAATGGAGGCCACATAGTGTCACAGTCTATGCGTTGCATTCCAAGATAAACATGCACAGTTTCCATTGCCATACTCGGGACGCAACTGTGAGTAATGCTAGATATGGAGGAATTGACTTTTCTCAGGGAATATATGAGCAAGAGCTTCTGAAATCTCTTTACCTATCAAAGCGACGGTACATCCAAATTTCTATACGCAGGATTTTGTGTTTTGATAAATCCCTGTGATCGGTCCATCGCCATGCGAGGAGGACCGTTATTTCTTGCTGGTGGGTAGTAGTGCATGCCAATAGAGTCTAAACAGTAGTCCTAGTACAGCTTCAAGCAAAGATATGTCCTTCCTTAAGAAGCGGGGCGTGGGCTTGCAGCGGGCTCCAGAATGCTCCGATCAACCAATGCGACCCAGTTCCACACCTTCATGAGCGATCACCTGTATCTTACTAGTGCAATCCTCCTTGGCTAGCTCCCTGTGCTCTGGCAGCCTGTAGATATCTTCCGCAGCTCATGACTTGACCCCTTGCTATCAGTCCCGATTCTGGATGTAAAGCGGTGTGAATTCTAGCCCTTAGATACACACTGCGATACAGCTCAATAGACCTCGGGTCTCCATAGTCTACGGATTAGTATTACCACGGCGCCAGCAGTCGGTGCGGGCAAGAACTATTTACCCCAGAGTCGTGTTGAATCGACCTGGTGTTCGTAGTGCTCTATCGTCTGCTTCTACTCATAGGTCTCTGGCTTAGCAATGCTTCTTTATCCAACCCTATACTAGGCATATTTAACCTGTCCCGATTGAAGTGGCGGGTGACGTGATGGCAATCCATGGCTGATAACTGTAAATATAGCCCTTGCATGTCTCACCGAGTAGATAGTCATAATATGGCAACAAACTCCAGTCTTCTTTTTTCTCCAAGTGATAGTCAAACTCACAACAGTCTTTTCTTCGCTCTCTCTGGATCTACGTCGTACTTTCTCACAATGGTTGCTGTAAAGCCCTGCAAATTCGAAAATCGGCCTGGAGGCTGCCGTTTTGGTGCCTCGTGCAAGTTTTCTCATGTTGGTGTTCAGACACCAGCTTCAAGCGAAGAGACTCGCAGTTCTACTACAGACGAGAATCGCAACACATCCACCACCGAAGCCGAGTTCCGCAACTGGAGACTCATGATCCCCAAAGACGGCCATCATCTTAATCCCCTTGGCCCTCAGCTGTCCAAGTTTTTCCAGAAAGGTGCCGAACTTATTGTTTCAGATCCGGGAGTACGGCAGGACGTAATCATGCGCATGGCATCCACCGGTGGCCTATCCCGTCTTCGAGAGTTGACTGAGCAAGATACTGGATCGCTCACGGACAGTATGAAGCTTCGCAGGTTCCTGAGCCAGCACATCCCGTTCTTTCGCATCCTCACGCACCCTGACGTACTATCTTCGATCCTACTAGAGCAGCCGCTTAGTGACTTACTCACCTTCCTCTACGGCTTCAATGGTCATAGAGCTGTACAGCTCTTTTCCTTCATTGCTCATGTGCTGTCCACCTCTTTCATAGGAAACCTGCCGCCAGCATCGCCCTCGGTTGGGGAAGTCTTCGAACTTGTTCTCTTAGCCCTGTCAAAAGTCATCGACGCCAACGGCGGAGCTCAGATAAATCCAGATATTTCGGAGCTTGTCGAGATCTTTTCCCTTTTACTGGAACGCCATGCAACGTACCACGGGAAGTCAACTTGCGAAAAAGCATTTGCTTCTCTTATCAAGATCCAGCAGCGTCTTAGAATCGGACAAGCCATACCTGATCTGGCGAACAGAGCGAAGCGACCGATCACGCAAGCCTCGTTTGGCATACCAATCGATCACCCTGGAAACTTGTCATTGAATGGCCCTCGTCACGATAATGACCACGAAGATATTGCCAAGGTCCAGGTGTTACCAACATGGCAAGAGGTTCAGTCTTTGAGGCCAGAGTATCTACCTCTGAATGACCCCGCTACCTGGCACAAAGAAGGCATCCAAGGCCTTCTTGATCGCCATTTCCGCCTCCTTCGGGAAGACACCATCGGCCAGCTCCGGGACGCCATCCACGCCGAGCTTGCCCGCTTGCAAGATCCAGATGGTGCTTACAGTGGCCGTCGTGACAGTCGACAAGGTCTTCGCACCTACATATACAGTGGAGTTAGCGTCGATGACTTTTCAGTTGATCGTAGAGACGGTTTCCGGTGCAGAATCACGTTCCCTCAGCCGCAGCCTGTCCGGATAATGACTACGAACCAAAGATCGGAGTGGTGGTCCAAGTCTCGCCGCTTGCAGGGAGAAGCTCTCGTTTGCTTGCTGGACGCGTCCGGGCTTCTGCTATTCTGCTCTGTGACCAACGACCCAACGAAATCAAAGATAGCATCCGATGGGGTAGAAAGCAGTGTGATCGAAGAGCAAGAGGAACGAAGTTTGCATAGTAACAGCAAAATGGCCTTTCTGACTGTTAATCTCGTCGAGCAGAGCAACCAGCACCTTGATGATCTTCTCCAGCGCTGCTGGAATACCGGCCAAATATCACTCGTCGAATTCCCCGGAGTGCTGCTTCCAGCTTTTCAGCCGACCCTAAAAGCACTGCAACAGATGTCCACAAGTGGCGACGTCCCTTTCCCAGAATTTCTTGCGCCACGTCAAGCTACAGTGGGTATCGTTGACGTTCCTCCACCGGCTTATGCCAGGAACCCTGGCTATCGCTTTGATCTCCGGAAGATTACACAAGGGAATATGCGACTTCTGCTCCCTTCTACAGGTCACTTTGATGTCAAAGATCTGATTAAAGACTCGTCACTGGATGATGCACAGGCTCATGCTGTCGTAGACTCCCTTACGCGCAGTTTCGCGCTCATCCAAGGACCACCGGGAACTGGCAAAAGCTTCACCGGCATCGCTTTGATCAAAGTCCTTCTAGACAATCGCGAAGCTGCGAACCTTGGTCCCATCATCTGTGTATGCTACACCAACCATGCTCTCGATCAACTCCTTGAACATCTAGTGGATGCTGGAGTACCCCAAATAATCCGCGTTGGTTCCAGGTCCAAATCGGATGTGTTGCAACCGCTTATGCTTCGAGAAGTCTCAAAGAAAATGGAAGCAACCAAAGCCGAAAAGTGTGTTTCTTGGGGACTTCGCACACAGTTGGAAGCGGACGAGAAGGAAATCGACACTCTACTCCATACGCTCATCAATGTGGATTCATGGCAATCTGTGAAGCAGTACCTCCAGCGATACCAGCCTTATCAGCATGACGAGCTGTTTGGAACCGGCTTTGCGGATGAAGAAGGATATATACTTGAAGGTAGAATGCCGAGGAAAGCTCTACTGCATTGGCTTCAGGGAGGATATTCGCTTGTGCCCGGGCAACAGGAACGCTCAATCTCCACGCTCGAATCGACGGCCTTGATGGCAATGTCTCACCAGGAGCGGCAAAAACTGTACCGCCATTGGGTCCGGCACCTTCGAGCAAATTCCCAGCGTGATATCGTGCATGCTATTTGCGAGTATAATGATCGGAGGACGAAGTACCACCGCAACCGTATGGAGATGGATCTCCGGTGCTTGCAGCAGGCCCACATCATCGGCATCACCACAAGCGGACTTGCCCGCAACCTTGATCTTCTCCGTCGGATCCCTGCAAAAGTCATGCTCTGTGAAGAGGCTGGCGAGGTCCTGGAATCGCACACACTTACCGCCATGCTTCCTTCTGTTGAGCACGCCATCCTTATCGGCGACCACGAGCAGCTACGCCCACAAATCCAACGTTACGACCTAGGAAGAGAACATCTTTGCGGCGAGCAATATTCCTTGGATAAGTCGCTATTCGAGAGACTGGTGCGACCGAATCACGACGCCGCGATCCAGCTTCCCTACACCACTCTTGAAATTCAGCGCAGAATGCATCCGGACATTTCGCAACTCGTTCGTGATACGCTTTACCCCAACCTCAAGGATGCGCCTTCCACCCTCAAGTATCCTATGGTTTTAGGAATGAAACATCGGGTATTCTGGTTTGACCACCGGGAGCTCGAAGTAGGCTCGGATGAGTCTCAGGGCGTTGTATCGACCAGTCATTCCAACGACTTCGAGATCGACATGACCCTTGGAATTGTGTCTCATCTTATGAAGCAAGGAGTATACCACGCAGATGATATTGCTGTGCTTACTCCATATCTTGGTCAGCTCCACAAACTTCGGGCACGGCTCGGTCAGATGTGGGAGCTGGTCCTTAATCACCGTGATCTGGAGAACCTTGAAAAAGCAAACTTCGCTGCAGACCAAAATCCAGAAATAAGCAAATCTTCGGCGCTGAAAGCCTTGAAAGTAGCCACTATCGACAACTTCCAGGGCGAGGAGGCAAAGGTTGTCGTCGTTTCTCTGGTTCGCTCCAACAAGAAGAACAAATGCGGCTTTCTCAAGACCTCCAACCGGATTAACGTCCTCCTCTCTCGTGCTCAACACGGCATGTTCATCATCGGCAATGCAGAGACCGCAGGCACTGTACAGATGTGGGCAGACGTGCTCGATATCCTCCGCACGGACGGCAGCCTCGGAACCGCCTTCGAGCTCGAGTGCCCTCGGCATCCGGACAGGCTCATCACTGCCAGTAAACCAGACGACTTTGCCCAATTTTCGCCGGAGGGAGGATGTAATTTGAAATGCGATCAGAGGTTGCGTTGTGGACACTCCTGCATCAACAAGTGTCATTCGCAACCACTTCACGATGCCGTAGTTTGCTTGGAACCTTGTCCCAGACCTTTCAAAGGCTGCGATCATTCCTGCCCTCTCACTTGTGGCGTCCGTTGCCCAGAGAGGTGTATGATCAACGTATTTGACCCCGCAAGGAGACTCTCGTGCGGACACGTTAAGACAGACCTATCCTGCTGGCAGGCTCAAGATCTCTCTACGGTGACGTGCATGGTCAGGGTTCTGCGAACAGTTCCTGGCTGTGATCACAAGGTGGAACTCCCTTGCCACATCGATTATAGAGAAGACAGCTACAAATGCCCTGCTCGGTGTAGCGAAACCCTTGCGTGCGGACACACTTGCAGCAGCAGATGCAACGCTTGCAAAACCAGGGAGAAGGGCATAATCGTCCAGGAGAACCATGGCACCTGTCAACAAGTCTGCGGCCGTGACTACAGCACCTGCCGCCACAGTTGTGGTTCGAAGTGTCACGGTGATGAGCCGTGCCCTCTCTGCGAAGCTCCATGCGATGTCTTCTGCAGCCATTCCAAGTGCAGCAAGAAATGTCATGAGCCATGCGCTCCATGTGCTGAACAGCATTGTGCTTCGAGGTGCCCTCACAGTAAATGTAGTCTCCCCTGCGCTGCACCATGCGACTGGCTGCCCTGCTCACTGAGGTGCGAGGAGTCGCTGCCATGTGGACACCAGTGTGAGTACTCCTCTTTCTGAACATCTCTAGATCTCCTTTGTATGCAGTATACCTCTCCGCTGAGTAGTTCCAGCTGCTGTTTGCCCCTGATAACACCCTTTCGTAATGCAAACTAGCCATGCCTAACATCTCTACAGGCCCTTCGGTGTGTGGTGAAGCATGTCCAGACGCAAAGTTCTGCCAAGTGTGCGCTACAGACAGCATTAAAGACATGCAGGTCGACTATATCATGATGCTCACCTACTTGGAAATAGACCTTGATAATGATCCATGTCTCTTCCCTCTATGTGGCCACATCATGACTATGGCCAATATGGATGGCCATATGGACATGGCTAAGCATTATGACACCACAACTGACGGGAGGGTAATTGGCTTCAAGCCAGCTCCACCATTCTCGAACGATGAACTCAAGGTCTGTCCAACATGCCGTGGTCCACTCAGAAACATTTCGAGGTACGGCCGCATCGTCCGGCGTGCTCTCTTGGATGAGTCTACCAAGAAATTCATCGTGTGGTCCAATAAAGCGTACTGCGGACTGCAATCGAAATTTCAAGCTGCACAGGATCAGCTCTCAAATACCACAGAGACGATTCTGATTCGCACCGCAGCACCGGTCAAACTCGAAATCTCTGGAAGCCCAACCGCCCAGTTCAAACGGCTGCAGGAAACAGCAGGGGCACTGATGCTCCATGCCCGCTACCTTCAAATCTTCCAGCTCCGCAGCAGCATACTTGCGCACGTCAAGAAGGTCAAGAAAGAAGAGCAGCCATTCAAGCGCGTCCACGACTTCTGCCAAGACGCCCGACGCAGGCGCGAGATTATGGGCTCCTTCGACTTCGACCACGAAGTTCTCCAAACCCGCTCGCACCTCCTCGCCTCCGTCCTCCTCCTCCGTTGTGACCTTTTCCTCATTACCGACATCGTCAGCATCTGGCGTGAGAAGCTACCGGCATACCTCCGCGACGAGGCCCTCGTCGATTTGTCCACCGGCCGCACCCGCTGTCTCGAGCTGCACGCCATCGCCAGCGCCGCCAACAGCCCCGCACAGCAGGTCGAAGTCCTCATCGCCTACGCGCAGCTCAATGCTATCGAACGGCCGTTTGCCTCCTCGCCGGAAGTCCAAAACGAACTACGCGCGGAAGCTCTCTCCTATTTCAACATCGCTCGCGTCCTTTGCGCCACACATCCGGGAAGCACGACTGGGTTATCGGCTGAGGTGGATACAGTGGAGCGGATGCTGCGTACCGAAACATTCTTTAGCGTTGTCACATCCGAAGAACGACGGGCGGTACTGTCGGCCATGGCGACGGAATTTCGTGGAACAGGGCATTGGTATTACTGCGAGAACGGGCATCCCTTCACGGTTGGTGAATGTGGCATGCCGATGCAGCAGACTGTTTGTCCACAATGCGAGGCACCAGCTGGTGGCATGAACCATGCGCCTGCAGCTGGGGTGAGGAGGGCGGAAGACTTGGAGGCGGAGTTGGAGATGTTGCATTTGTAGGATGGAGGAATTCTAATGCGTAAGGCCTGTTGGCGGAGAAAAGGAAGTGTAATGGCGGGTCTCTTCTACTAAGCTTCGGAGTCGCCTCGTGGGCGGTAAACTTTTAGACTTTAACCTAGTACGCTGCCTCTCACTGTTTAGCGTTCCGTTTCGGGTATAGCTCCCTGTTGCTTAACCGCTCTGACGGCTATGAGTTAACCGAGTTCATCCCATACTTTCTAAAAATTTAAATTGAAATAAAGATAAGAATAAGGTAAGATAAAAGAAGAGATCTTACGCGAGGAGGCCCGGCGCTAGTAGACCCTGACTTAGCGCCGTTACATATGGCCAATGGTCAACCCACCTGCAACACAACCACCATTGCTATCAGCATACATCCATGAGTAGCGCCGAGCTCCGCGTCCGATGATACAATTCCCGACCCTCCAATATGGGGATTCAATCCCTATCGTAACGTGTCCTCTTGTCGAATATACGTCAATATCTCTTCGGTCAGCTGAGCTGCTCTCCGTTATGACCCATTCGTATCTGGACTTTAGTATATACATTTATCACGAGGGCGCTATGCACAGGGATATCGAACCCTACCCGCACGTCAAACAACCCGGTGAAATTTAATCTTTTCTCTCCGACCGCATTTTCTCAAACCATAACATTGTACTGAGTCCCAAATAGGCGTTGTGGGGCAACACAGAGAGATTCCTTCACGTTGTATTATCTTGCCACGTAAGCTCCTGCAAAAAGTACAGGCCACGCTTTCAACACACCTGTTGCTGACTTCTACAAGCTTAGTGCAGGGGAACAGAAATTTGTTCTGGAACAGGTCACTCGGTCCGATTTTGAGTACGTTCAGAACATGTACGGCAACCTGCGCGCCTGTCCTCACGTCTGCCTCGCCCAGAACATAGTCTCAGGGCACTCGATTTTTGCTTATCATTACATGAGCGACGATCTGCTCGGTATAGTTCAAATGAACCTACCAATTGAGGTTATTAAACGAATCCTCCGATGCGCGTTATGCGGGCTCTCGGCATTGCATGATCGTAATATTGTCCATACTGGTGAGCAATACATTTACATTTTTTTTTATCTCTTCGGATTTCAATTGACATGTAGTAGAGGCCAAGGCCGACAATATCTGATCGAGATGGGATGGGCCACGGCATAGTTATCAATCAGTTTCAGCTTGCCGATATTGATGATGCATCATACGTTCCTGAAGGATGCGACATTGTCGGGAAACAGGCAGGAAACGTGATATAGCGTAGTCCGGAAGCATATGCGCAAGGTCGAATCAACAAACCCTCTGACATGTTCTTTTTTGGCACTATCGTAAGTCTTCGTCCGATTTTTATTGCTAGAATATATGAGCGTTCCTCATGCTTGCTGCAGTGTATTTATGCCGTCCTCGGGAGAGTCTTTTTCGCAGTCGGCGAAGAAGAATTAGGCGAGGGTGAGGACCCCCTGTCGGTCATCCTGGAGCGACAGATCTCCTGCTTTGGAGAAGAAGCCGGGATCAACAGGCTTATGGAGTCTCTTGGAGATAGCCCTTGATTCAAGGTACTATAGGTTCTTCGAAACCGGTTTAACAAGAATAATCCTCGCAAGCCGTTTTGTTTATTGAAGGACACCGATGCAGATTTCAAAGATCTTATCGGAGGCTTGACAAACCCTGATCCAAGGAAGAGGCTCTCTGCCCATGAGGCGTTGGAACACAAGTGGTTCAATAATATTGAAGCAGTTAAACGAAAATATGCAACGAAGTAGAAAGTTATCATCAATGGTCCGAGTCAACTTTTGAGGTCCTGGTTCGATTTGTTACTGTGTCATGCACACGCTATCGAACGGAAGGTGCGGACACCTCGCGATGCTAGCAGAACAGTACCGGTTGGTGACGGATAAGCCGTTGCCGGCGCAGGCCATTGTATTCGACTCGGGGCCAGGGCAATCGCTTTTCAAGCAGGTATTCACGGAAATGAGCATGGCGCTGCCGAAAGCGCCGCTGCTACGGAGGCAGATGCAGGCCGTTATTGCGCTGTTGCTTAGTCATCACTTGTTCTAACCCTCTTCTAGTACTCACTCAAGGAAAATCCCGGGCCAGATTTTCTCCTTCGTCGGTGTTAGGATCCCTGGAGGCAGAGGCTGACCATTACTCGATTCAGATCTTCTCGCGCGCGCGTTTATTGAGTTCCTGCCATCCAGTTGATATCCCTAACCAGTAAATGCCAAATTCGGATCGATAGCATAGTCGCCAAAAATTAATATGCCTTCACTCGCTCTTAATCCTGAATACATGCGCTCGGGCACGTCGGTAATAGGGCCGTAATCCACATGCAACATCTCCGACGGTTCAAACTCGTATGAATTAACACATAAACGACGCCTGTGCCGTGGCACACGGATTTGGAGAAAAGCTCTACATTTACGTCACAAATAAACTGTAGATTGGGGATCGAAATGAAGCAAAGCAATGCAGGTCCGCCTTCCATAGCGACTACTTCACTTACTCCTTCGGATCTCTCCCACCCTGAGCCTTCATGTTTGCCAGATAGTCTTTATCACTTTCGAGGTCGAACTCCAGCGGCTTCGTGATGGGAGTGATTGACAACCCCTTCTCCTCGAGCAGTTTGAGGCGCTCAGCTGTGGCTGGCCTGGTCTTGTTGATGCTGTAGATCTTGATGCGATGGCAAGACGACGTCACGTGGAGGTCCCAGTTCCTGAAACCCAACGAGTTAGCCGATCCACGTCTCGTTAGAACGATTGAAATACCCAGACTCACCAAGCGCTCCTCACGAAAGTTGGCTGCGTGTTCAACGCGTTATCCCAGCACCTAACGCACACATCCAACCACCCTTCCGCCTCGCACGGCAGCTCCACACTCCACGTCCTCCACGCATGGTAAAACTTCTCGCTCAGCCCTTCCCACGGTACCTGCCACCAGACGCTCCCGCCATCCAAGCTCACCTCCACCCGGATCGGCCACCTGCCGCCGCCGCTGTACGCCCACCCCTTCAGACCAATCCTCCCTTCGTGCACGATAACCTCCTTGTCCCGCGGCACCATCACCGCCGAGCTGACCGGCATGTCCTGGATGCTGAACCCGTTCGAATAGGTCGTGTTGTGCTTCCCCGTCTGCGCGCCGTAATACAGGTACTCCTTCATCTGCACGGGCGCCATGCTGGGCCCGCGGATCATCCTGATCTTGTACAGCCACTTGCAGCTCCTCGCGCCGATGTACCCGGCCACGACGACCCTCAGCGGGAAGCCGTGGATGCGGGGCAGCGGCTCGCCGTTCATCTCCCACGCGAGCAGGACCTCGTGGGCGCGGACCTTGCGCCACGGCACGCTGACGCCGTAGTTGTAGGCCTGGCCCTTCTTGAAGTACGTGTCGGCGCCGAAGAACTCGACGTGGTTGTCGGCGGCGTCCGGGTCGCGCGGCCCGCCGCACGCGCCCTTGAGCACGCTCTTCAGGTCGACGCCGGTCCAGCGCGCGGTGCCGATGGCGCCCTCGCCCCACGGCGCGTTGATCAGCTCGTCGCCGTCGCCCGGGTACTCGGCGATCTGCTCGATGCGCCGCGTGCCCGAGCACTGCAGCGTCACCGTCATGCTCTTGCGCGGGAAGCGCGTCGCGTCCTGCAGGTCGGCGAGGCTGAGGCGCGTCGGCGTCTTGACCAGCCCGGAGATGTCGAGCGTGAAGGCCGAGGCGTCGATTTCCGGGATGCCGCCGTGGTTGCGGACGAAGAAGTCCGGGTTGGTGGTGATGGGGGTGGAGACGAGGCGATCCTTTGTTGCGGACTTGTGTTAGTTTCTGGGTTTGGGGGCTCGAAGGTTTGAACTCGCGCATGGATGGGGGAGATGAGAAAGCGCCGAATAAAATTATTGTGTAGGAGGAATTAGGAAGAGAAGAAAAAAAAGGTGCAAACTTTGTAATTGGCGTAGACTTTCAGCAGGAATGAAATCATCTTACCCTCGGCGGCTCTCCATTGTATGGAAATTGCAGCAGGTGGATCATATCCTTCGACTTCTCCTTCAGCACGTACTTCCAGCTGATGTCCGGGACGCTAGCCAGCGTCGGGCCCATGGCGTAGTGGTACGCCTTGAAGCGCTCGCCATTCAAGATAGGGTTGGTCTTCGGAAGCGGGCCGTACTGGAACTCTGGCGGCTGTCCCTACAGTCAATCGACAGACCCAAAGAGCAGAAATTGAACCGCAAGGCCGACGCACCTCGGGGAATTTAGTCCTCCCCAGAATCTCGGCGGCCTTCTTCTTCTTGTCCGGATAATCCTCCCACTCGATGTATCCCTTCCACCCCTTGCGCTCTTCGGCGAAGAACGGCTTATCCACCGCAACGGCAGCCATTGGGGGCAATTGCTCAGCTTAAAGTCTCCAACCGGAAATTCGCGTGTCTGCGAAGGCCACAGGAGAGAGTATCGAATGTCACAAGTGTGCAAGGGTCCTCGCAATCCTCTCGCAGACGAACGATACCCGCGCCCTTTTTACCGGGAAAATGTAGGTATTGATGGCAGAACTGAAGAGGTTCCAAGCAGAATGTGAGCAAGCGGGGAGGCCCAGCCCTCTCTTATGCACCGCCATCAAGTACGAAACCAACTAGACAAACGCTAATCCGCACGTGAAAAATAAATCAACCCACCATGACATGGAATGCCCGCGCTGCTCCAGCGAGCAAAAATATGCAAGGAAGCCAGTAGTTCGACTGGCGCGGAGCCGGGCCGGCAGCCCCAATCTTCAGCCCAATAGGCAATTCGTCGTCGCTATCACGCACATGGGAATCCAAGCAATGAGGGGCCTCCAGATGCGCGCCCGGGGGGAAAAGGTTGCCATGACGGATGCGACGTGTACGTACACGCAAACGGCACGCGGCAGAGGCCAATTGCCCACCGAAAGGCAATGTATGTATACACCGTTGCCCCACTCCGGCATGGATCGGCGGCGGGTCGAGACCGTTGCACGCCCCTGTCTGCCATCATATTCGATCGTAATTGCCTCGATGGTAGTGTCCGTGGTTCGCTGGCACGGGATTCATCGTGACGGCGGCGCGTTGGCCGTTGCGCGATGGGCGGGTTGGTTGCTCGCTTGCAGTTGCAGGGATGTCTACGCGCCGTGTCGTCATGGTGATAGGTACAAGAGATACGAAGTCGCTAGTGCGGTCGACGCTAATAACTGGGCCTCCAGTTCGAATGGCTCCGCGTGTGCCTAAGCCATGCACCCTGCTGACAACTTCGTATCTAGCGAGCAGCGTGCGCATTGGTAATAGACTACATCGTGCAGGACATGCACTTGCATTTCCTTGCCGTCGATGTCAAGCTCCTGGCCCCGGGCTTGGATGAGATCGCGCTTTCGCATAGACAGACCAGCTTCGTTGACATGTGGAGACCGGGGTTGAGGCCTCAGTCACGACCATTGTGGCACATCACTGATACGCCAAAGATGATGTCTACCAGAATTGATCGCATTGAGCTGTAAGTCAACTGTAGTAGTCAACGGTAAGTCGATCTCTTAAAATGCGTCTATGATTCGTCCGTCCTCCTTGATCTCCATGCTGCCCTGCTTAGGAAACTTGCTTCCTGCGAGAATCCCTGAATCCCGAGTCGGATCCGACTTTTACCAGCCAGTCCTCTTGCAGATGCTGACCGGTCTTGCTCGCACTGGCTGTAAATATCCTCTAAAAGTACCGCCGAACTTTTCCAGTACCCGTCAAGCGCCGAGAAGATGCATGCCGGACTGAATACGGGCTCTCCACCCCGCCGATATCCAGTCAAACCTGAACCCAACCCGCAAATCGTACGCCACGCCAAGAACGAATATTGAAAAGTATCCGGGTATTTCCACCATGCGCAATAACGACAAAGAACTGAGGCTGACCAAGGTCACCCTCCGCCTCTCTCTATATCACTTCAGCGCTTGCCTCGATTAATGGCCTCCCTGCGCCTCATCTTGTCGACGGTGCGCTGGAGAGCGTTCTTGATATCGCCCTTCTTGAACCCGTCGAGGTCGTAATAATTGGGCGCAATATCCAGCAGCCACTCCGGCTTGATCGAAGTCACGGTACGGATGTAGTTCTTCGTGGTCAGGACGAACTCGTTGTAGACGACCCACTCGCTGTCATGGCTGAGCACGGTCGAGGGGTGCAGGAGAACGCTCTGCTCGTCCTTGACCGTGATATATGTCTTTCCAGTGCCGTCACGCTTGGCAACCTGCATGAAGAAGCCGCTGACAAGAGCACGACGGATGTTCTCGTAGTATTTCTTGTCCTCGAACGGAGTCGACATGAGCTCGATCTCCGACCGCTCCATGATGCGGCGGAGCTGAAGGCGGACGTTGTCTGCTTGCTGAAGAGCGCGGTAAGACAGGAAGTGGTCGTGGCACCACTGCTTCGGATTCGCCTGAGCCTCATCCGACTTGAACGCGTGGTAGACGTTCAGCATCGTCAGGTGGTCACCATCCGGGTGAGCGAAAAGATCCTTCATCTCATCAGCCCGCTTACGGGCATTGGCCGGGCGGACGAAGATCTGCGGCACCGAGAGAAGGGCAACGAGGGACAAAATCTCGTTGGAGCAGTAGAACTCGGGCGAAGAGATGAGCATGACGGCCAGAGCCGGATCCAGGGGAAATTCAGACGCCAGGCGACCGAGCGCAGTGAGCTCGCCCTCGTCGTCGAGGCAGGCCAAGTAGTTGAGCTCCTCCAGAGCACGCATCAGAGTTTCCGGAGCGGGGGGGTCCATGAGGTCGAAGTGGACCAAATCCTCGATGCCAAGCTTCTTCAGCTCCAGAACGGTAGCGGAAAGATTGGAACGCAGAATCTCGGGGTACGTCTGCTCGATGAGCTCCTTCTTGAAGGCCTGCTCAGTGTAAAGGCGGAAGCACTTTCCGGGCCTGGTACGACCGGCACGACCGGCACGCTGCTGGGCGGAGGCCTTGGAGATTGGGGACACCAGAAGAGACTCGACGCGGATGCGGGGGTTGTAGACCTTTTGCTTGCTGAAGCCAGGATCGACCACGTAGACGATACCGTCGATGGTGAGCGAAGTCTCGGCAATGTTCGTCGAGACGATGCACTTGCGGCCGGGACGACCGCCAGGAGTGCGGGGCGGAGGAGCAGGCTCGAAGATCTTCTGCTGCTGGTGAGGCGGCAGAGTGCCGTAGAGCGGGTAGACCTTGAGCGGGCCAGCATCCGCCTCACGGACCATCTCATCGGCCTCCAAGCTGATCTTCCTGCATGCATCCTCAATCTCCTCCTCACCGGTCAAAAATAGCAGGATATCCCCCTCGGGTTCCGTGGCGTGGATCTGGAGGACGGTGCGGAGGGCAGCCTCGACGTAATCGCGCTCGGGCTCGGGGGTATAGAAGATCTCGACGGGGTGAGTCCGACCGGGAACGGCAAGCAGAGGAGCGTCGTTGAAGTAGCGCTGGAACTTCTGGGCGTCCAGAGTAGCAGACATGATGACCAGCTTCAAGTCAGACCTGCGCTGGACGACCTCCTTCAGCAAACCCATCAGGATATCGGTGGCCAGGGTACGTTCGTGAGCCTCGTCGAGAATGATGGTGCTGTAGCGCGACAGGCTGTGATCGTTCATGGCCTCGCGCAGCAGCATACCATCGGTCATGTACTTCAAGATGGTCTTGGGCGACGTGCGGTCCTCGAAACGGATGCTGTAACCGACCTCCTCGCCCAGGTTGACATCCATCTCGTCGGCAACACGCTGGGCAACGGACATGGCCGCGACACGACGGGGTTGGGTACAGGCAACCATCTTGCCCTGGGTCTGGGGGAGATCGTCGAACAGTACGAACTGGGGGATCTGGGTGGTCTTGCCAGAACCTGTCTCGCCGACGAAGACGAGGATCTGGGTGCTCTGGTACATCTGCAGAAACTCATCTCTAGGATCAGTCAGCATTGACACGCGAGAGTGAGTGAGAGCGGGGCCCGGGAGCTTGCCTTTGAGCATGGACAGGCAGATCGCGACGGGTCTTCAGGATCTTGAAGTACTTGTCGGACAGCGGCTGGCCGGTGAAAGGGTTGTTGGGGCCATCCTCAGCCAGGCGGGCATCCTTGGAAGTAGTCTTGTGGCGCACGAGTTTGGAGAGGCCCGACTTGCCCGTGGAACCGTTTGGCTGATCGTTCTCGTACATGTGGGCGAGGTAGGGGTTTTTCTTGGGGTCCATGTCGGAGTCGGTCTTCTGTCGCTTCGCGCGGCTTTCGTCTCCGTCGGGCCTGCGGTCAGCCATGGTCGCGTGCGGGTGAAGGGGCGGAAGAGCGGCGAGCGAGGGAAAGGCAGGCGGGCGGCGGAGAGGCAGACGCGCTGGCGAGCTGTCCTTGGACCTGGTGCTCTGGCGGCGCTCGGCAACCGAACTGGTGTTTTGGGTTGCCGCCGCAAAATAATTCGCAGCCGGGGCTTATGTCAGCGCCTCACCGCCCGCGCACGGAGCCTTTGCCATGCGGCCGCTCGGCGGGGCTTGAGGCTGCTGGCTGTGGCGGCGGCGGCGGCGGCGGCTTGTCCTCCGCGCTCTCTCCCATGCGAAACCGCCGTGTCCTCACCCATCACCAACCCCGATAAAGCCACCCCTTCTACAGCGCCCTAAACCACATCTTCTCCTTATCTTCCTTATCCAATTGCACCCACTATCCGCTCGCATTCGTCCTCTACGACCCGCGCGAAATACTTCTGTCCGCCCATGGCGATGAGACCGTTCGCTTCTCCTCGTTCCGGCGCCGCTGTTCGCGCTGGTCGTTGCCTCTGGGCGGCTTGGACCAAGCAGCTGCTTCAGCGACAATGGCGAGCAAAACAATGCGCGCTCACTCCAATCCGTCGTCGAGACTTCCTGCACGCCAGACCTCTGACATTCACAGCAATCGACATCTGGGCAGCACGCTCTATCCACATCGGCCGTATACATATATATATTTGCAGGTAATAGCGAAATCTGTAGCTCCTACAGCCCCTCCACCACCCCACCCACCGCGCCACTGTAAAATGCCACAGCGGGCCCGTATCGCGCGCCCGTCCAGCCGTACCCGTCCACCAAGTGTTCCTGTGACCCCGCAGCGCACATGGCTCGCCATGGGGGCCCCTGCCGCATGATCATACAGAGCGGAATTGGGCTGAGAGGCAATTCAAGGCGCCGTAGCGGGCTGAAGATCAGCATGCAAGGGCGGCTCCTGTGCCTCCCGTAGCGAACCTGAATAGACATAGTCAAGCCGCTCCTCTGCATCTCGGCACTAGTGACTGTTTACGGTAAGACGGGTGCTGCGAATATCAATGAATCTTGTAGTGGCCACGTGTAAGTGCGGATATCCAATACTCTGTATCCGGCTGAGCCAAGAATGGTGTGCCACTGGTCCTTGGTTCTTTTCTTGCCTGCAATTGATGCCAGCATGATGAAGTCCAGCTGAGCTGCCTGCCGGCTCACGCCCTGGTCAGGAAGGACCACATCATCGATGATGAGCCGCGACTCTTTGCTCATGGCCGAAGTCAGGTTCTTCAGAACCTGGATACAACCCTGATCAGGCAAGCCGTGGAGGACGTTGCGCATGTAGTAGAATTTGGCATCTGGATCAAGATTAGCCGACATACGCTTACACGCCGATGTCTCTAAGCGACGGAACTCACTCTTAACCGGCTGGGGGTTCTCGAAGCTGTGCGGCATGGCCTCAATGCCGTGAGGCATGGGTTTTGGGACTCGGTTGATGGTTTGGGGGATATCCTGCAGTATCACCCGGCCGACCAGGTCCGGGTACTTTTCTCGCAAGCGGATTGACTGCTGACCCATACCACCGCCAATGTCAACAAAGAGAACACGGGTAGGATCCGCATGGGCCCCCCAGTTTCCGAGTTCTTTGTCTACAGGAAAGACGGATAGCCAGTCTCCCTCGGGCTGATGCTGCTTCATAGCGTCCTGCATGAAAGCCTGAAGGCTCGGATTGTGAACAAGGTATTCGTAGATCGAAAGCTTCGTGCCAAATGCCTTTTGAAAGACTGTGTTGTGGATGTCGTTCACCTCCTGGTACTGGTGTTCCGCGAGGAAATCTGGCAGAGCCTGGAAAGTGCGATCATGGATGTCGAACCTAAAACGCTGCAATCAGGATCCAAAGAATGACGCAGCAAATGGCCTGTAGAAAACTGACAGGAGATGTACGCCTGAACCCAAAGATGGCTTCGCCAATGCTTCTGTGATCTTTTCCGCCGAGAAAATACCTTTTCCAGACTCCTTCACCATCCCAACGGAGGCAAGAAACTGCAAAACGCGGACTTTATATCTCATCAGCTCCATGTATGAAGGACTGGCAGATTAATCGAGGGAATGAACGACAAATGATGTCCCTTACCAAGAAGTTCAGGCGCGACCCCTACTCTTTCACTGAGTTGACTGGCTGATGACGGCCCATTTTCCTCAGCTAAAGCTCGGAAAAGGCCGACATCAGCACCAAGACGGACACATGCAAGTTGGAGGTGCTAGGACGCAGGTCAGTCGTTTTTGCAACCCAGGCAGAGAAGGGGCACGCACGGATCCAGACAACCTGAAGAGATGTTCGTAGGGAGTTTCAACATGGGCTAAGGCATTGAGAAGCGACTGCTGGACTATGGCACGGTCTGCTTCATTGAGATCAGAGCTCAGAGCTTTGACTTGTGCAAGTAATTGATTGACTTGCGCCGTTGTCCCGTTCTGACCCATGGTGCGAGAGGAGATTCAATAAGTGTGTTGGCAAGTCTAATGCAGCAAGCAAAGAGCCTTATATAACTGAAGCTGGATGGTTACAGCTGCGAAGCGTCAAGTCACTATCATGCGTACCTGAGAACACCGAAGAAGCTAGCGCAAGGGGTTGGTCCGGAAGCTTCGGATGATAAGCGGGGTAGCTCGCATATTATACATTTTACAAGGATCTGTGTCATTGCTGCATGCCATGCTCGATTCGTTCGAGCGTTGGGCATGCAGAGAAGTCGATATGATTCTTCCGCGTTTAGCACAGGGATGCAGATACAACATCGACTTTTGCACGTCGGGCCGATTGCCCAAGTGAGACCCGCTCTAGGTCGAAGTTCCGCATGAAGCCGGGCTGAAGGTTGCCTTCCCCGAGGCACCAGGATGGTATATTGCGAGCAAGAGGAGTAATCTGCGGTAAGACCCATTCTCCTTGGAGATCCAGTCGCCTTCAACACTTTGAAAGACATCGAATAATTCTAGTGTTCCTCGTTCGAAACATTTATTTCATACCTATATCCGCTTCGCCCATCCAGCTTTCCTGACTACACAGCGCACGAGAGTAGCCTTCCCAAAGATGAATGTCGTCCCCTTATCCCAAGCACCTCCCGAATTCCTCGAGGTCGCCTGGATCGCCGACGTCTGCAAGCTCTTGATGGGAGTGGGTTGGACAATCAATTACGTCGGCATGGTCTACAAGTCCGTCAAGGATCAGACATACGGCATGGCGATTATGCCTCTATGCTGTAACTTTGCCTGGGAGTTGGTCTACGCGCTTATGCTCCCATTCGACGGTGACCTGGAGAAATCAGTCCATCTGACCGGGCTGGCGTTCAATTGCGGTGTCATGTATACCGCCATCAGGTTTGCTCCAAGGGAATGGGCACACGCTCCATTAGTACAACGAAATCTTCCTTGGATCTTTATTGCCTGCGTAGCTGGCTGGATGTCTGCACATATTGCGGTAGCTGCACAACTCGGGCCTCTACTAGGTCAAGCTTGGAGCGCATACGGTTGCCAGCTTTTGTTAAGCGTGGGGGGGTTATGTCAGCTGATGTGTCGCGGACATTCTCGCGGAACATCCTATCTTCTATGGTTCGTCCACAGAGAACGAAGTCCCTGGCCGTTGTATTAAAGATTAAAAACTGACAACATATGTACTCCGTCTATCAGGTTCTCGCGGTTTTTCGGTTCGCTGGTTCTCATTCCGCAGGATATCCTGCGGTACAAATATTGGCGCTCCGACCATGAGTGGATGAGATCTCCGCTTTATCTGTGGTTCGTTTGTATTTTTCTCATACTGGATGGTTCTTACGGCATCTTACTCTGGTATGTTCGCCGCTTTGAGAGAGAGACTTCCGAGGCCGAGAATCTTAAAAAGAAATAAATCAGTGGCGTTCTCGTGTCAGAGGAAAAGGAACGTAAATTGTGTGAAGCAGATTATTTAAATACTTAGAGAAAGAGAGAGAACGCTTGATGATAGCAAGACGAGCTTCTACAAATACAATAACTATCACTGAGCATATTCAACGTCCTTGATAGCGCATTGAATAACGCGAAATGTCTTTCATGTAGGCACTGTTAATGACTTGAGCATCTGCATGACCTTTCGCCACGATGAAAGAACCTCCTTATGCGTAATTCTTCCACGCCACAAACACAACCAACAGCAAGAGAAAAGAGCTGAAGGCCCATGGTAAAACGCTGCTTTCCATAGATCGATACTCCTTCCAGCTTGAGCTTGATGCTCGAGGCAGCGGTAGGAAATCAATTTTCGCAGCATCTGCAATCATGTCAAAGAGCGGGCCTTGAAGGCGCTCTCCAAAGTATGGCGTTAGGTACCGCCCAACCAACCTGCGTACTAGTCCATCTCTGGCATGAACTCTTGTAACTAGCCATGACATGTTGTAGATTCGTGTCACCCTCGGGAGATGCGTCTTTTGGAAGCGGAGTAGGAGGGCCTCCACTACTTGGTCCGAGAGCTCTGACTGTCCATTTGCATTCAGAGCATCGTGCAGCAGATTGGATAGGATAGCTACATCCTCAATAGCACAGTTGGCTCCCTGCCCAAGATTGACAGTCATCTAGTGAGGGATGAATTGTCAGAGAGAAGATCAAATTGCAGACATAGAGCCAACCATGTACAATTTTCTTACCTTGTGGATACTGTCTCCGATGCAGACTAAGCGACCGCAAGACCAAGTCTGAAACACATTCTCCTCTAGAGAAACCATGTTGACAATCCTTCGGCTCTGCCACAAGCTGCTGAATCGGACATCTCCGAGTATTGGAACCTGCGCCAACTTCATGCAATGCTCCGTCGCTTCTTCCGCCGTGAATCGAGGCGCTGAACCATACTGGTATGTTTTGTCGAGCTTCTGCACAATGAACCAGAAGGTTTCACCATGCTTTGACGGAATAACTACTAGAGTCCATCCGTTGTTAACGCGCATGATTTGCCGCCCGGGGGTCAAACCATGACTCCCGTCGGAGATGCCGAATATACAGGCGTATTCCACTATCATACCTTGATACAGCATCAGTTTAGGGGTCCTTTTCTGTGCAGTAGAGTCCTTACTTGTTTTCTCCTCCTCCTTAAGTCCATCCCCTTGCAAAGAGCTCTCTATTCGCCACATTTCTGCTCTGGCTCGGCTGTGCACTCCATCAGCACCGACCACCAGATTTCCCTCATAAACGTCCCCGTCGTTTGTGTGTACTCGAAGAACTTCGCGAAACTCTGGATGCTTCTCAATTTTCGAAACAGATTTGTTGACTTCAACTTTGGTCTTATCTGGCAGGGAATTATAAAGAATCTCGAGCAATTTCCGTCTTTCCATGAAGGCAATTGGATAAGCGAAGCTACAATTAGAGCGTTAGTGAAACTAGGCAGTAGCTTCTGTAGTGGCCATAGTACGCACCGGTCATGCAACTTTTTTGGGTAGGAGCTGTCGAAATGGAAGCCGTCGGGAAAGTAGATATCTGAGGACCCCAGTGGTACTGTGTTCTGTTCGATGGCGTCGTAGAGTCCGAGTTGATCCAGGATCCGGGCTCCGTTTGGCAGGATTCCAATAGATGCTCCTTCCTGAGGAGCGATTTCCTTGCGCTTCTCCAGAACTTGATAATCAACCTTCATTTTGCTCAAGCTATGAGCGAGTGTGAGGCCAGTGACAGAGCCTCCTACAATGATGACCTTAAATCGGCCTCCTGACGACTTTGAGGCACACATTATTCGGTGCTGAATCGAAATCAGTATTTAAACGTGACCTACGACAAGTACCAAGTGTAGGGTACCCTCTAGCCGGGAAGTCGCAGTGAAAGTGTCTATACGCACAATCTGCAGCTCATTAATATTGAGGGGTGAGATTCGTATTCGAGTCTAGCTGCTGTCCTTTCGGCCACGGATACAGGACTTTTGCACAGGGCTTTTGCAATTTTTCCCAGCCTAGCTCTTCGTACAGCTCAACTGCGATAAGAGAAGAATATTCTAGACGCAGCGAATCCTGACGCAGCCATATAACTAACCAGAGATCGCGAAATCCATCTTATTGGTCACTATTTAGTTCCAACAATTTGGTATAGTACGATACAAGATTTCAGGGGTCTACGCCGGCTAACACAAGCGATACTAGCTTCTCGCCTCCGCATAACCTTTCGGGAAGCGCTTGACAGGGATTCGAACCGACTCAGACAACGTTCTGGATGGCCTTGAAGTATGTTATCGCAAAGTCGAGTCAGTGCGCGGGAAAATGGGGCCTAATCAGATTTGCGTCCAGTGCTTAGCGCGATTTCTCACTTTAAGCAAAGCGGAATGTTATCAAAGTGACATACTTTCGGCATCCGGGTACTGTGCAGGAATAAAATAACTATTTCTGTGACCCTGCATTCGCTCGTTTCATCCTACCACACTTGTCCAACCGTGGTCCACCGCGATACACGCACCATTAATTAGGTTACACCCAGGTCCATGTGCAAGCGACAGGCACAACATCGCCACCTCGTCGACGTCGCACAGATGGGGCCTGACACCAGATAGTATCTCCATAACCTTTTGATTCCCTTCTTGGTGATGATCGCCATGATGAGCTGCGCCAAATTCTGTCTGCATGGGCCCAAGCATCAAAGCAATGCAACGAATGCCTTTTGGGCCGTAAAACGATGCGGTGCTCTTTGTCAATCCGATCAGGCCATGTTTACTTGCTGTGTACGCCGCACCTGATACAGTGACGCGTCAGCTTCCCTGCATCTGGATAACCTGAAGTCGCACTTACCTGCAAGCCAACCGGCCTTGGCCGCTCCAGACGCAATGTTTATAATGCATCCGCTTGGCTTCGGTTGCCGTAACATGACACCCAGTGCCAACTTGCTGAATACGAAAGGACCCGCCAGGTTGACCGAGAGGACCTTATCCCAGAGCTCGTAGTCGAGGTCGGCAACCGGATCAAAGCGGTCCATGATGCCCGCATTGTTGATCAGGAGGTCCAACGTACGGAACTTGACAGTGATGTCGTCGAATAGCTTCAGCGCTGCAGCGCGGTCGGTGACGTCTGCTTTCACAGCCAAAAAAGAACCCGTTCCCATGCCGGACAATTCCTCGGATGCATGCTTCATCCGCTCGTCGCTGATGTCGCAGATGATAACATTCGCTCCAGACCTGAGGAACTCCTTGGCAAGTGCTTTCCCCAGGCCTCCAGCGCCTCCTGTGATGAGGCAGGTTTTGCCAGCCAACGCGATAGAGTCAGCGCGGGAAGTAGACATTGCGCGATTCCAAGGCTGATTCGATGATTGAGATCGTTCAAAGAGGTAATGGTGGATGCACCTTTTGATACCACCCTTCTGTTGCTTTTAAGCTACTATCCTACTGCATTGTAAGGTTTGCCCCGCTATTGTGGCTACAAAAGGTAGTTTGGCCCGAAAGATACGGATAAGGCGGAAACTTCCATTGACAAAACCCCAACTCTACGTTAATGTAACTGTACCATCCCATTGGGCAGAACTGGCCTGAGGTATTTCTTGGTGATAATGGCTCACCGGCAGACTAATGTGGTGTCTAGAACGCGTAAGGATCGCAAGCGTTCGAACCTGCTAAGCGAACAGTACCTGGGAATAAGCTTTTTCGCTCGTATTTGCCATGGTAACTGACACAGTGTATCCTTCGGATCTACGGTGTGCTGTGACAGGGACTCTCTCGTATTCTTTCTCCGCGAACATTTCCAGTTCTAGTATTTTCCATCCTGAGTCGAGCTTGAATCATGACGCGGAAATTTCCTTGATCGAGCTCTTCCCGGTCTAGATCTTCGAACGATGCAGCACCTAACTTTTCTTTTAACGGTATGGTGTATTGACATCAGACTAATCATGCTCGTTTAGCAAAAATGTGTCGGATTCCGGCACTTTGATGCTCGTAATGGACAAGGAATATGACGAACTTGCGGTGAGGGCAGACGCAAGTGATGGAGCATGTTATTCCCTCATTGAATCCCAGAATGCATTAGAAGTCGGGAGAGTGTAGCACGTTGGTACCCCTGGAACGCAACTGAGAAGCACGATTCGAGCACCCCTAGGATCAGGCGGATTTCAGTTGCAACTCCCTTTTGTTGTCAAACCCCTTGACCCCAGTTACTTGATATTTAATTATTGGACTGTTCTACAGATCTCCCGTGCTAAAAGAAAAAAAAAGAAGTCCGGGACAGCACAGAACGAAACAATGGCAGCTCCAAGCAAGAAGCAGTTGCTTAAACACCTCTTTCTTCTCTCCAGATTTCATAAATACACTCCTATATTCGCCAGTTTTGCAGGAGGTAAGTCGCCATAATCAGCCGAGAGCTAAGGCTGTCCGTTTGACCAGCAATCGTCACGATTGACACTCCAGTGATACAGTTTGGTCGACATTGCTCGCTGGTGCGACTAGGCTCACTAATGAACCATCAGCCGTATCTGTTCCTTTTGTTCTCCGAAAAACCGCATTGTGCTTTCTCGCTGCTTACATTTTTTACGGTGCTGGCACGGTTTGGAACGACTGGGTTGACCGAGACGTTGATGTCAATGTTGCTCGGACGAAGGACCGTCCCTTAGCGTCTGGGAAGGTTACAACGTTCCAGGCCATGACGTGGATGATGCTACAAGCTCTGGCAACTTGGTACTTGCTTCACGTAATGCTTGATGGCAAGGACGTGTAAGTAATGAATCTAATCCTAATCATTACACTCTTGCTTGACGAGATGGAGCCATTAACAGTTGTACATACAGGTGGAAGAACTTCCTACCGGCGGTAGTAGCTTCAGTCATTTATCCTTTCGGAAAACGGCCAGCAGCCCGAAAGCTTCTTGTGTATCCGCAGTATATCCTGGGATTCATAGTTGCCTGGCCAGCCGTTATAGGTTGGGCCGCTCTTTACAACCAACATCAATCCTTTACGGTGACGGTTCGGCAATGCCTTCCGCTCTGTTTGATGGTGTATTTCTGGACCGTCTATCTGAATACAGCATATAGCTATCAGGATGTTGTGGACGACCGGAAGATGAAAGTAAATTCGTTCTACAATTTAGGGGGACAGCACATCCACCTCCTACTCGTTGTACTCGCAAGCCCAATTCCGGTATGCATGGCGCTATTTCTCAGATACTTCGATTCACAATGGCTGTGGATGGCATGGCTGGGAGGATGGATGGCATCTCTTACTGATCAGCTTATTCGGTTCGACCCAAAGCAGCCTGCGAGCGGGGGGACTCTGCACAAGAGCAACTTCATGCTGGGTGTCTGGACAATCTTTGCATGCGCAGTCGAGCTTCTCCGTTCAGTCAAATTTGCTTAGTCTCCTTGAAGCCGCATTGTAAATAAAACACATCGTCAACCTACTATGTGTCCGATAATTTGCACGAGCTTCTATAGAACCAATTAAAAGTAGAAGACAATTGGGGTGCATGAACGTCTAAATGTTATAGCTTAAGAGTTGAAGAGTGCTGATGACATTGGAAGGACAATATCACTAGGATCAATATTGCTTGAGCTAATGATTCCGTTACTAAAGACGCCAATCGTCTAAGACGTATACACATTATTGAAGTACCATTTGCTGTTACTTCTAGCTACTATCTAGTATAAGACAGCTCCCTCTATTGTTGTGGCTTATCGCTGCTAGCTAGAGCTTCCCTGCTAGAGCACCAGTGGCCTCCACAGCTGATTTAGTCGTATGCCATAGATTTCGGGCAACCTCAGGATCCTGCGCTCTTTGTGAGGGCAATTTGAGCTTCCCCGGCCCGTCTAGATAACGGCCTTTCCATTTCTCTTTCTCTTTCTTTACCTCGATAGCGGTTGCGGCGAAGAGAGTTGTACGAGATCCCTTGTCCGCGGCCGTGAAAAGGAACCAAACCATTGGGCGCACCACAAAGGGCAGTACATCTGCAGCTCCCTCTGTTCTGACGGGACCGGGATTAAGAGAGATTGAGATGATGTCGACACCTTCGGCATCCATACGACGCTGTAGCTCCGCTGCGAAAAGAATATTAGCCAGTTTGCTTTTGCCATATCTCCTGGCTTGGGCGAGGCATGATGCCTCCCACCCAGGACTGGCGCAAGGATCGTCTAGGTCATCCGGGCCGGCGAAGTCGGTCGTCTCTGTGGCAAAGGATTCACCAGATGATGAAACCTGAATGTCTCAGTTGGATTCTCGCCATACAGAGCGGGATGGAGAGGGGTGACTGACAGTGATGACACGGACATCTGATCCCTCTTGTGCGGCAGTAGCCCTTAATAGTGGCAGCAAGCAATAGGTGAGTGTCCAATGGCCGACATGACTGATCAATAGATGATTAATATCTGACATGTACTCAATTCGTGCTTACAGTCTAGCAACAGGTGACTCACTTCACTGCCATGGTCATTTCGAAGCCATCTTCGGTTCTGGTATAATTGTAGGGGTCAATGCCGGCATTGTTCACTTCTCATCCTGTCAGTAAATGTACATTCCAGTAGCCTTGGGGGCAATTCACCGAGAATATCCAATCTTTTTTCTCTCGAGCGAAGCTCGGCGGCGGCTTCAGCCACTTGTGATTGGTTTGAAAGGTCCAGTCGTAACCACACCAAGTTGCCAGACGGTATGGATGGGTTCTCTTCACGTAGCCGCTTGATCGCATTGGTGGCGCGGCTCCCTGATCGCGCTGCCAGGTACACCTTGGCCCCCTTCGCAGCAAATGCTCTCACAGTGTAGTATCCTATTCCCGCGCTAAGTCATGTCAGCAGCGATTCAGGAATTCCCGGCTCATGACTCGTTCGGAGAGCGGTGCTTACTTTGCCCCGGTCACTAGGGCGATCTTTCCATGCAGGCTGGGGATTTTGGACTCGTCCCAAATATCGGAGCCTTTTCCGGCGAGTGTTCTAATCAGAAGCAATGCAGAAATAGGAAGGTAAAGTAAACAGCCATAGAGGAAGTCTGTAACAAAAATACAACCTCGCCGAATCCACTGGAACATCTTGTCAATGTATTTCTGCAGGCGTAGTTGCCAATTTTGGATATCACAGATGGAGAAACAAATTTGACGGCATACAGTCATTATAAGAAATATGCATGTCTGCGGCACGGTGCGTTTCCCGTTCACATTATACGCTATATGACAAAAGACCCTTGCCTAGCACAGCCAGACAGCCGGTATCTCGCGCACGGGCTCGAAGACTTACTCAAGAATATACTTTCTTCGCGCCGACCAGCACACGGGGGGCCTAATTTTGATCCCGGGGAAGCTCTGTTCCGGCGATTGCCGCCGACCAAAGTATGTCCCCAGCAATAGAGACCTAGTCTGGGTCGTTGTCTCGCTTGCTAGTCAGAAGAGGGACTCTTTCCTTCTATAGATTTCTGCCCATGTGAATTAGAAATACGATATTTGACTCGTGCCGAAGATCCCTGACCACAACGCAGTTGCTCGACCGGCGGGCACCATATTGGTTATCCCTTTTTCTCTTCCACATTCAAGACACTGACCTGAACGGAAAAAAATCTCGACGATGGCAAGTGCGATTTTGGCGCCCGCAAAGTTGGATTGGACATCTGGCGCAAAGGAGGAGGAGGTATAGCAATCTATCTTCTCGGGAATTACGGCGAGCAGGACATCTAGTCTAATGTGCTGGATTTCTACAGATAATACGCGCTCCCTTAGATTATCTCCTCAACCTGCCGGGAAAAAATGTCCGAGGGAAGATGATCACCGCCTTCAATGAGTGGCTCCTGATTCCGGACGAGAAGCTGGACGTCATCAAGCGAATCGTGGAACTGCTCCACACTGCATCCCTTCTGTATATAGCATCTAGGAGGTATCTAGTTGCACTTGCTAACTCAATCTCTCAGGATTGATGACATCCAAGACTCCTCTAAACTCCGTCGTGGCCTACCTGTCGCCCACAGTATCTTCGGCATCTCTCAAACAATTAATTCTGCAAATTACGCCTACTTCCTAGCTCAACAGGAACTGCCAAAATTGGGCGACCAACGCGCGTTCGAGATCTTCACGGAAGAGCTACTGAATCTACATCGAGGGCAAGGCATGGATCTCTATTGGAGAGATTCTCTTATCTGCCCGACTGAGGAAGAGTATCTCGGCATGGTGTCCAACAAAACCGGGGGCCTTTTCAGGCTGGCGATCAAGTTGATGCAAATGGCGAGCCGAACTGACTGGTGAGTCTGCCAGTGGAGACGATAGAAAAGTAATAGAAAGCACTGACGCTGAGGAGTGATTACGTCCCCCTCGTGAACATCTTAGGGAAAATTTTCCAGATCCGGGATGACTACCTCAATCTTCAAAGTGATAGGTATACTAAGAACAAGGGATTCGGCGAAGATCTTACGGAAGGAAAATTTTCTTTTCCCATCATTCACAGCATACGCTCGAACCCGGCAAACATCCAGCTATCTAGCATTTTGAAGCAACGGACTAGCGATGACGATGTCAAACAATTTGCGATCAGGTACATCGAGTCGACCGGCTCGTTTGAATACTGCCGCCAGAGGTTGGCACAGTTGACGGAGGAGGCGAAAGAGCTTATCAAGAAGATGGAGGGGAATACTAAACACGTGGAAGGAATTGAACGAATCGTGGGAATGCTCGGGATAAAGGATTGACGAGCCTTCACCAGGGAGACATTCAATTTGATAGTTACAAGGTCAAGTGCATCGACCCTTGTGTCATGATAGTTGCGTCTCAGACCGTTGTGTATGCAACGCCGCCGAGTTAGCAGCCTGAAAAATAAATCGATCCATCAGATGTTGCTCCGCTTTTGTGGCCTACAATTTTCCAACCCGCGAGCCCACTCGTTGCCGACCCAGTCGGCACCTCGGCTCTAGGTATTTTCTTGACCGCCAGATTTGTCATTCCCTGGAACATTTCATAATGAGCTCCCAGGGGCTACAATCGTATGATCAATACTGAAGCCAGTTCTTTCCGTTTCTCCGGAGCTCGGCTCTACGGCTAGCTCAGTCACGAATCTGCCAGACTCAGAACAGAAAGTGTTTGCCACAGTCTATTCTCAGGCCGTCCAGCTGACTTTCCATCCGTATACTCATTACTCGTTTAGGCCTTGGACCGCGAAAGTGCTCGGCAAGCCAAACGGGCCCCACTTATCTGGAACACTTTGTTGAACAGTGACCTTAAGAGAACAATAAGATTTAGCAGCGGGACCTGGCGGGCCGCAAGCGCTGCTTCAACTACTGGCTGGGGATTCCCGTCCGTAGCACATGGGCCTTATCAGTGACCGTCCTAAGCGACAATGCCAGAACTTGGCCGGGGCTGCCTGGACTGCACGGCTACGCACTGCAGTCGTGATACGAATGCCAAACTTTGAACAATGGAGGACACACCATTGAGCCTAGAACGGTCTAGTAACAAGAGCATCTGACTCGTTCGGAGTCGAGCGGTTACGCTCGTGGCCCTTGTTTACTTCGTGAGCCTGCACTACTTCTTGAGACTGTAAGTGCACCATCTTTCGGAAAAGAGATTCATATTGCTTTTGCCATCATACAATTTCTTTTAGCAGAAGATATGTCTGCGGAGCTGCCGTTCTTAATCGTTTGCGGTCCGCAAATAGAGGAGATCCCTGACGCAGCATACCTCTCCCGCCTCCGTTCGAGCCTCATTCACGATTCAGATCTACGAAATTTAAAGCAGGAGTTGTTAGAGCTTCATCAAATATGGCCGCAATTAACTGCTACGACTCCCTTTCTCGAGCAAGTGTCTATAGCACCGCTGCTTCACAGCGTTTCTGAATGGATCAATACCGGCGACTCATCCATCCTGCGGTCGGCTGGAGACAGCTTGAGGAACACACAACTGGCAATGCTGACGGTTCTGGCACACATCCTTGAATACACGACTTACCTGAACCACCGTCAACGTCAAAACCAATGTGGCCCAGAGCTCTCTGTCGTGGATGGCTTCCACAACGGAGGTGTCCAAGGGCTAAGTATCGGACTTCTCTCTGCGATTGCTATATCATGCTCGCAAAGCAAATCTGATTTAGCCAAATATGGCGCTGTAGCAGTGCGCTTGGCCTTGTACGCCGGAGCATTCGTCGATCTGGATGTGATGCAAACGCAAGAGCCAACGATGTGCTTGGACATAAGCTGGTGTGGAGGAGAAGAGAAGCTTGACACGGTTCTAGACAATTATCGTCAGGTATGTACTCTCAGGCCTAAGAGAACACGATAGTTGGGGGGTTGCTGACGCTACCATTTAGGTACATATGGCCATACACAAAGATGTATCCAGTGCGACTATCATAGTTCCCAGAAGCAGTGCCTCATCTTTGGTGGCTCGGCTCAAAGAAGAAGGGATTGATGCCAAAAAGTCTGGCTTGCAAGGACGCTTCCATTTTCCGGGCAACTCAGCTGCTGTTCACTGGCAAGGAGTGTCCAAGCTATGCTCTTCCCTACCCATGTTTCATTTTCCCGATGATTGCCGTCCTCTCGTACCCCTGAGGCGCAATGATACCGCCGAGATCGTGGCTGACAAAGCATCATTGCACGAGATGGCACTACGGTGTATTCTGCTCGAGAAGGCCGACTGGCATGAGGTCTTGACTAGGTCGCTCGCAGGAATTAACAAGGAATCTGAAGAGCCTCAAATCCTGATGCTCGGTCCGGTAGAGTGCATTCCATCCTCGGTGCCAGCCAAACTCAGCCGGCCGATGGCCCCTGGTCAAAGTCTATACGCCTACCCTGAGGATTCCATCGCCATTATTGGGGCATCTTGTCGGTTTGCGGGTTCGGAGTCCCCCTCCCAGTTTTGGGACACGATCAGAGAGAAAAAGTCGACACTTGGCACACCTCCCAAGCTCAGGGGCTATGGTGGAGAGGAAAAGCTGTTCTGGGGTAATTACCTTAGTACGGCGGGCGCCTTCGACCACGCTTTCTTCCGCAAATCGCCTCGGGAAGCAACCTATATGGATCCGCAACATCGACTGGCTCTGCATCTTGCGTACGAGGCTCTAGAATCAGGCGGTTTCTTCAGCCCTGCCTTCGCGACGCAGACAGATGATGTTGGCTGTTACGTGGGGGTCTATTCTTCCGACTACGAAGACAATGTTAATGCCCGATCCCCAACCGCATTTTCCTTTACGGGTACCGCACGCGCTTTCGCAAGTGGCCGTATCAGCCACTTCTTTGGTTGGACAGGGCCGTCCCTCATAGTCGATACCGCCTGCTCTTCTTCCGGTGTTGCAATCCACATGGCGTGTAGGGCAATCCTCTCGGGAGAGTGCACCATGGCGTTGGCCGGAGGAGTGAATCTGATGACAAGCCCCAAATCGCATCAAAATCTCGCGGCCGCATCACTAATGAGTCGATCTGGACAGTGCAAGCCATTTGATTCGAGTGCTGACGGCTACTGTCGAGGCGAAGGTGGAGGCTTTGTTCTATTGAAAAAACTCTCCTCCGCTGTGGCGGACAATGACCGCATCCTTGGTGTGCTGGCTGCTTCGGCCATCAACAATAGTAAGGGAAGTCTGACCATTACGGCACCATCATTGGAATCCCAGGTTGCTCTTTATCGAAGCGTACTCCGAAAGGCTGGCATGCATCCCAACGAAGTGTCGTACGTCGAGGCTCACGGCACAGGCACGCAGAAAGGAGACCCAGTGGAGTGTCACAGTCTCCAGCGTGTCTTTGGGCGCAGCAGTAGGAATAGCTCACCTCTCCGCTTCGGCTCTGTCAAAGGCAACATTGGCCATAGTGAGGGCGCGTCTGGGGTTGCTTCCTTAGTTAAAGTCCTACTCATGCTGCAACACGGCCAGATTGCACCGCAGGCAAGCCTCTCGGAACTGAACCCAGAGGCACCCAACTTGGAAGAGGCAAACATGGAAATCCCTCTGAACATTCAGCCGTGGAATGCCGCATTTCGTGCCGCATGCGTCAACAATTATGGGGCGGCAGGGAGTAATACAGCCATGATCGTTTGCCAGCCTCCTGTGGCATGGCAGTCTACATCCCCGCTCTCTCCTACAAAAAACACTACTCAGTACCCCTTCCTGATTACAGCTCACTCTGATGCAAGTCTGCGCCAGTATTGCCACGCCTTGCTACAGTTCGTCGAGGATCTGCATGCTGTTCCTGAAGATGAGTTACTCGCGAGCCTCGCGTTTCACTTAGCTCAACGACAAAATCACCAGCTCGGTTTCCGGAAAGCATTCTCTGCTAATTCCATGATCGAACTGAAAGCCCACATCAGCGATGAAATCGTACAGAAGCCCGAGAGTGGTTCCAAGCCTGTGGTCCTTGTCTTCGCCGGCCAGACGGGGCATCGGCCTCGGCTCAGCGAAGAAGCCTACCGCAGTTCATTTTTGCTACGATATCACCTAGACCGGTGCGATCGAACGCTGCAGTCCCTGGGCCTCCATAGCCTGTTTCCCGCAATCTTTGGAACGCAACCTTTAGATGATCTTGTCGATCTGCATTGCCTGCTCTTCTCGATACAATATGCCACGGCGTCGGCGTGGATCGGCGCCGGATTAGACGTCAAGAAATTGGTCGGCCACAGCCTAGGCCAGCTAACGGCTCTGTGCGTTGCTCGTGTGCTTACCCTACCCGACGCGCTAAAGATGATCTCTGGCCGAGCGTCGCTGATCAAGAGAAAGTGGGGTCCAGAGAGTGGCTGCATGCTTGCCATGGATTCTGACGCAGCGGCTGTGCAAGCCATCATCGACTCGACGGTCGGTGCTGAGAAAGTAGAGATTGCATGCTACAACGCCGCCTCGAGCCATGTGGTTGTAGGTACAAAGGATGCCATCACCACGGTTGAAAATGCCGCCCTATCGGCCGGAATTTCAACAAAGCGATTGGCAATCACGCATGCCTTTCACTCACCAATGGTGGATGAGATCTTGGAAGACTATGAGGCGCTGTTACGGGAGCTAGAGTTTCACCCTTCAGCCATTCCTATCGAGCCTTGCACGAAATCTAGCCAAGCCTGGGAAAATATCACGCCGGAGCTGGTTGCGCGGCAGTCGCGTGAGCCGGTTTACTTCGGTGAGGCCGTTTCCAGAGTTGAGAAAGAGCTAGGATCATGCATCTGGCTCGAGGCCGGCTCTGGACCAGCTGGTGTCACAATGGTGCGGCGTGCGGCTACCAGCTCATCGCATACTTTCCATTACACTCGCCTCGGTAGCCCAGATGCTATGGCATCAATTGCAGATGCAACTCTGCACCTCTGGCGCGCCCGCGTGCGAGTGCAATGCTGGACATTCCATCCATGGCAAAGATCTTGCTTCCGACCTTTGGAACTGCCTCCATACCAGTTCGAAACGACCGACCACTGGCTACCGTTTGTCAATGATCACGATGCGGCGGCACATCATCATCATCAGCAGCAGCAGCAGGTGGCCGATGCGCCTCCGCAACTAGTGTCGTTGGTCCGATCTCATGGCGGTGCTGATCCAGAGACGGCAGAGTTTTCAATCAACCAGTCTAGCAAAGAATATTCTTTCCTCGTTAGAGGAAGAACCGTTCTTGGGCACACCCTCAGCCCCCCGTCGGTGTATCTCGAGTCAGTTATTCGTGCCCTTAGTCTCCTGCGCACGTTGCCTGCGAGTCCATCTGCGCCTCTCCCACAGTTTGAACAGATCCAGCTTTACGCTCCCTTGGGCTTTGACCCCAGCCGACATCTTCGCCTAAGGCTGCGGAGGCATACCGGATCGGCCTGGGAATTTATCATCGATAGTCGGGCACACGGTGTAGATAAAGATCAGGCCTTCCAGCTTCAAGCTTCCGGGACAATCAGATTCCAGGAGCAGGGCGCTTCCTTAGCTCGACAATATCTGCCACTACACCGTCTGATTGACCACGAGCGGTGTCAGACGATACGCGAGGATCCCCGCGCGTCGATTGTGCGGGGAGCCTTTGTGAAGAAAATCTTGGGCCGAATGGTGAGCTACGATGACAGCTACTTTGGAATCCGCTCTATCATATCGAAGGGTCTCGAGGCGGTCGGAAATGTAGACATGCCGACAATTGCGTCCCAACATCATTTTGAAACAAGGCTCAATCCGCCTCTTCTCGACAATTTTCTGTTAGTAGCAGAGATACATGCTGGCAACTTGGAGGAGTATACGAGCGACCAAATGTTTGTCTGCAATGGACTTGATGAAGTGATTGTTCATACTAGCAATCATGGAAACTCACAAGGGCCGTTTACGGTATACTCAAAATTGGAACGGGAGAGCGACAAAGTCTTCGTCGGCGATGTCTTTGTACTCCCCGAGGACCAGAATACACTTTCCCTGGCTCTTTTGGGGGTGAAGTTCTCGAAAGTACCCATCCGTTCTTTACAAAAGGCCTTACAGGCAGCGAATGGCTTTTCCAAAATGCACGAGAAGGTCGCAACGGATCATTCCGCAATCACCAATGAACCACATGATCCCAAGATAACATCAATGCCGATTCAGCCTCATGAATCATCTTCGTCAGATGCAACGAGCATGATCTCACTTCTTGAGGTTAAAGGTATCACCGAGAGCCTCATCGTTGAGACAACGGGAGTTCTACGCGAAACTATCAAGGATGACACCCTTCTCGGTGACTTCGGCGTGGATTCTTTGATGGCAACTGAGCTTCAAGCGAGAATCCAAGATGTGCTTCATGTCGAACTCACTATTGGAAAAGTTTGCGAGCAAGGCATGACTTTCGGGAGACTGTGTCAAGAGATACATTTAAGACTCAGTGGCATGCCGCAACTAACTCCGGATGGCAACAGTGTCTCTGAGTCCATCCCCTCCTCTGGACAACACCCGTCAGAGGTGCGAGAGCACGAGCATATCATTATGGACTTAGCAAAGTTGCTCGCTGAACATTTGAACTGCTCGCCAGCGATACCACCGGAAACACCTCTATCTCTCCTGGGACTGGACTCATTACTCGCTATTCAGCTCGAATCAGAGATAGAGAGCAGATTTGGAAAGGAGTCTTCCTCCGTAAAGGTAGACGAAAATACCACCTTTTCAGACCTCTGCCAGGCCATCATTGGTGGTAATTTGTCCAAACCCGGAGAGATGAGCGAGAGAAAATCATTCACAAACAGCCCTCTCGAAACGAGCAAAACGTCTTACTTCCAACCTAAGGGTGCTCTCAAGTCAGAATTTGACAGCGTCAAGCAGGAATATAGCGTCTTTGCCCGACAAACAGGCTTTGCCGGCTTCTACCCAGACGTATACCAAAGGCAACAATCGCTGACAGTGGCATACATCGTCGAGGCATTCAGGAACCTTGGCTGCGACTTGACAATGCTGAAAGCGGGTGAGCAGCTTCCATCAACTCCTTACGCCGCCCGGTACCAGAAGCTAGCGCTTCGATACCACCAGCTTTTGGAAGATGCAGGACTGATCTCCCATTCGGACGATCACCCGAACAATTTCCTTCGGACAACCAAGCCTCTGCATCAGGCTGGATCGGCGGACCTCCACCGAGAGATTCTAGCAGATTTCCCGGCCTATCGGCCGGATCACTTGCTGCTCTCTGCAACTGGCCCGCATCTTGCCGAGTGCTTGTCGGGCAACAAAGATCCGTTGCAGCTGCTCTTCCACAGCCAGACCTCCCGACAGCTTTTGGAGGATTTTTATGTCAACAGCCCTATGTTCTCTACGGCGACGAAGATGGTCTGTGAGGTTGTAGGCCGGCTCACACGCATGACCAGCTCCTCCGGACGGCTCCGCATCCTGGAGATCGGCGCGGGAACAGATGCCACCACGCAGCAGCTCATGGACACGCTCGTGGCGAGCAAAGCTACCTTCACCTACACCTTCACGGACATCTCGTCCTCGCTGGTCGCCAGCGCCAGGCGCAAGCTCGAGGCCCGCTACGCTGACGCTCGCGACCGCTGTGCCATGGAGTTTGCGGTGCTCGACATTGAGCAGCCGCCGCCGGCGCGCATGCGACAGTCGTACGACCTCGTTGTTGCATCCAACGTCATCCACGCGACAAAGAACCTACGCGAGTCTTGCGCCAACGCCCAGCGCCTGCTGCGGCCGGATGGCGGGGCGCTGTGCCTCCTGGAGCTGACGCGCCCGCTGGCCTGGCTGGACTGCGTCTTCGGTCTCCTCGACGGCTGGTGGCGCTTCTCCGACGGCCGAGCGTACCCATTGGTGGATGAGCGGCGGTGGGAAGCGTGCCTGCTGGACGCCGGCTTTCGCCATGTGGATTGGACGGACGACGGGTCTCCCGAGTCCAGTCTTTTTCGGTGGATTCTGGCTATGAATTAGGAGTCTCTAAGTAGTAGGGCAAAGTCTTGCTTGCTCGAATTCTACCAGTGCTTCTACGTGGGATGTTGACTCTATCGTTCAGCAAGTGGTCAGACAATATCGTGTGTCACGGGTAGGCCGTATTGCTTTCGGTCCTTAAAAGTAGAAAATAGCGTGAAATTATGTGAATGTGGTTGTCAAGGTTGTTGGGCACGTCTGTTATCGAGTGCTTTCCTAGGAGATATGATCTACTTGGACGAAGCAACTGGAGTCCAAAAGATATCAGGAGGCGAATTATGCTCAAAATGTACTACCCCAAGAAGCTCTACGCAGCTGTTTCTACGCCAATTCTGCAGGAGTATGTAATTCAGAGTCATTAATAAGGCTACACGTGCACTTGATGTTAGGTCAGAAAAAAATTTCAAAAATAGAAATTGATAAGTTTCTTTACTTTTTTCAAAAAAAAGAAATTTAGAACCGGAAAGACCGGAGAGATAGATTATAAATACGCTTGCTTCTACGCTGGGTCTCGATTGTGCTGTAATCCCCCACAACTGACTACCAGCCTGAATCATGCCTTCAGTCGTACCTTCGGAAATGGGATGATCGAAATCGGTCACTGGCTGCCCCTGATAGTGACCCTGACACCTTTCGAATCCTCTTTCGGCTTAGGGACAAAGAAGACGCGTGTCACGCGGACGTCAGAGATATCGGTCTCGTACAGGTCCATTCGGGTCCCTAAGCGACGCACGACGGCAGCCACCGTGATGAATAACTCTGCATAAGCGAGGCTAGATGATGACGATGGTTAGCCAGGTCTCAGGTCAAGTCGGGCCGTAATATCGATTAGAACTTACTTGACCCCCAAACATAGCCTGCTCCCCTTGTTAAAGCTGAGCATATAGCCGTCGAGGTCTTTCCTCCGCTGGCCCTTCTCATCCAGCCAGCGTTCCGGGATGAAGCGGTACGAATCCGGGAAGAGATCTTCATTGTGGTGCACCAACACGGGCGTCATACCGACGGGGACGCCGACGGGTATGACAGCTTCATGACTTCCATCCGCGCTGCGGTAGTGCATAGGTCCGTCGGGTGAGATGCGCGCGGCACGGGTGCCTAAGCCGTAGCTCAGGCGCAGGCCCTCGGCAATGACGGCCGACAGGTATGGATTCTTCTCGAGTGTGACCCAGGACGGGATATCTTGCGGGTCGGGCATGATCTTCTGCAGTTCGGCGCGGAGCTTGTCCAGTATAGAACGCTGCGATAGCAGGTAGAACATGGTGACCTCAAAGGCCCATGTTGTTGTTTCTGTGGCTGCGTCATGCCAAATTGGTGAGCCCAAAATGCTAGAACATAATTTGTTAGAGCGGAACGTACCAGCGCCAATGATTGCCTCTCCCTCCTGCCACAACCGCGCTGTGTCCTTTTCCTCCGGAGGAGTGTCGCCGCGGAGCACCTCGTGGAAGATCGTGGTAGCCCGGCTGTCATTCTTCTCGCCAGCATCATTGCGTACTTCCGCCTCCACGTCGGTAATGACCTTTCTCATCGTTCGCTGGAAATCCAGGAAAGGCGCAATTTTAGGGTTCATCTTGAGAGCCCAACTGTCGGGGAGGGCTCGCAGAAATTTCAGAAGCCAGGGAAACTGCTTGACCGTGGGGGCTAGGGCTGTGAACCCGTTGAGGCCTTGCAGAAGATTTGGCTGAAAGTCCTCTGCGTCCAGGAAGTTAAAGCTGTATCCCAGAGCGTACGTAGAGATGATGTCTGTGGCCATGCAGCCAAAGGGATCGCTAAGGTCTATTGGTTTTCCCGTATCGGCATACTTCTCCAGCTTCTCACACAGCTTATTTGCCTGCTGCCGCAGCATCGGCTCCAGCCGAGTGACATTGGCTTTGGAGAAGAAACGATTGAACGGACCTCGGCGCAGGCGGTGGTGATCGTGATCAACAGTCCCAAATGCTGTCTTTGGGCCAAATTGGTTCGTCCAGAAAGCGTCTTTGTTGCGTTTCTGGCCGGTCGCGGGGTACAGGGTGTTGACGAAGGTGGGGTCGTTTACGTGCAATTCGCACGGCCCAATACGCACAATCGGACCTTAAATCCACTTTAGTACTTTCTAGACAACTAAAGAGTTAGAACATGCACATACCATACTCTTCGTGCAGATCTTTGACCTTCCAAACAAATTTGCCTCCTTTCATGCCGTCGTAGTAATACTCATAAAACCGTGTCAGCGCAGCAAGTTTAGGCCCGGGAAATCCTGCGACTGGACTGAAGTAGAGACGATATATTGCAAGACCTAGGAAGTAGAGCAGAGTTACCGCCGCGAATGCGGCATACGGGTGACAGAGGACAAGCTGAAGCATTTTGCCGAGACAAAAGGCCGTGGATTTTCGAACGAAAAATCCACCTTCTAGAGACTACCAGATCGTGCAGCTGCATTTTCTCTATATATTCTTTCGATCGGAGATAGCAAAGCAAGCTTCCCGTTTTTCCGGGTTCTGCCTTGTGCAAGAGCCAAGTGTGAATCTGTCGAATTAGTAGCTTCAATCTTTTTCTTCTGGGCTCATCTATTCTGCCCTGTCTGATCAGTACCGGAAATAGTAGACGATGACTCGTGGGACAGGCAAGGAACACCGCTGTTCTCACGAAGCGCCACAAGGCTCACACCTTGCGCATAATGTTGCGCCTATTCAAAACTACTCGGCATCTTAACCTTACAATCCCGGGAAGCTCCAATACGACAGCACGTCGTATTCGACATGACAAGGGTGCGAACCTCGGGTGGAACTAGCCGTTCGCCTAACTTAGTCGCAACACAAGGATAAGGAACAAGGATCTCTCCCTCATGTCGCCCTAGCGCAATCTAGGCTTTTCCTTCTTTTTTTTTTAAAAAAAAAAATCTAGTGGAACGACCGGAACAGCTGGATATCGCAGAAAGTACTGGTCGGCGGCGGGCAATGAATCATTTTTGATTATACTGTGCATAGTATTACCATTGATAGGGAGAGCCCGTGCCAATACCACACACGCGGTAAGACCACATATAAATGGAGACGAATATTTCTTTGCCGATTTCAAGGCTTAAGGAGCGCCCAGACATGTCTGAAGTCCTGGATTTGTACTATGGAGCAGGGATGGTGAGCAGTAGAGTAGTAAGTACTTTCAACGCTTATCACTCACAGGGTGGGTCGAGTCGAGCTCGCGCGAAAATGACCTGATCGAGGCCACGTAAGCGGGAGCTGGGAGCAGTTCCGAAAGTCTATCAGGAATACGAATCAGGGAGACCGAAATGTGACGAAACTTCTTTGTCGGGTCGGGGGCCTCGCAAGGGTCAGCATATGCGGTTATTTTCTCCGATATACTTTGTTCCGGTAACTTCCTTCTCCACAACTGCTTCTTAGAACATCGCCTTATGAAATGGCATCTGCGACTTGGCTAATCTACTAGCCTCGCATTGATCATTAAAACCCAGAGAAGAAATACAAGAGCCGAAATAATAGCTCCGCGTCAAACATGGCTCTCGGATCCACAAGGCCACCAGCAGAAATCAATCCTATCCATGATACCCATAGGACTTATGGAGACCTCTTCCTCAATACAGAAGAACGTAACATATCACTTCTCATCGGAGTGCTCTACTGCTCAATCGTTGTCGCAGCAGTAGTTTGCGGCCTTGCACCGCTTAATGCTGGGTTCTTGGTCTTCGCCACTTTTGTTCACGCGGTTTATGTAGCTAGCCTTAAGGTCTATGAGACTGTTGAGAGGTACAGCGAATCCTATTTTCTCGTTCTGTCAACGCTGACGTTACTTGTAGCATCCTCAGCAAGTTTCTCGGAGACGAAATAGGATAACTTGTCCATCTCCAACTTGAGGGACATAACTAGTGTTTTGGGCTATTAGCTCGAGTTCTCCTTTCTTTGGTTTGCTACCGCCAAATCGACGTGAATGAACGACTGAAAGGGGAGGGGGGAGAGACAAGAGTTATAGGGTTCTACTTCTCCTCCCCCTACTGTACTGTACTTTGTCACCTCTACGTTTTCATTAAAAAAGGCCACGTGGCACGATGAGGGAGAGTCGTTGCTTAAAGTGGTATTCCATCGCGTTGCATGAGCAATGATAAGCGCTGGTAGCTGCTTGAGCGTTGGGGGTAGAGATTTGCATTCCTTATATATATCTTGCTTTTGCAACATTGGACAGCTCAGAAAATATAATTGACGTAATTATTGCATCAATTCTCAATGACGTTCCCTTTCCTTATATTTTTCCAGTTTTTCTTTCTATAACATTTATATTTCTAAAGGTGTTGGTTTCGACAATAAAGGAGTATTATAACTACCTTGCTCTCTATACTCTACGGACAGGGAAACGACTCACGCATCTAAGCATTAATTTGGGTCATCGCTGGTGGCCATATTCGAGATGTCTCCCGCAACACGGATGGCACATATGAACTGGTAAGACCGTTTTCGTAAGTGAAACCACATCTTCGTCGATAGCACAGTTGCGCAGCGGAGCGAAGCAGAACAGGATGACTACGCTTAATTTAATGCTCGCATTATAGATATGAGCCGACGAAGTTTTACGTGTTCGTTAGAACATTTATTTAAATACTAGATCCATGAACGCTCTCTCAACATAACGTATTCATGCCTCGTAATGGAACTCACATCGCATGGTATGCTTCAAAACTTTCGACTACTCGTGTTGGAGATGAAGTTACTCTATTCTAGTCGTACATTCGCCTTAACAATTACTTTTGTGGATGGGAGTGTAGAGAACCACGTAGACGAAATAGTTTAGGTCGTTATGGTAGTCGCATTTGGTCTGTGGGTTTCTTAGCAGGCACTGTAATCTTCCACATAAGATTGGACAGAGAGCTGGCCATCTAAGAACGGATATTCCAAGATAGATCAACCTTGCAAAAATATCAGATGTGGTGCATCAATGGGGCCCGTACTCAAGACTCGAAATAAAACATAGTTCGAATGAACGACTATAGCGATGCAGCTTCGGCCGCCGGTGGGCCGAACTATTGGCTCCTAATATAGAGCAATGCCATTGGCAAGGTACATCCACGATTGTCCCAAGAAGACGAGCCAACCCACTTCACGCCACTGGTGAGCGCGTTAGTAGTGCTATATCAGGTCTTGGACGTGTCGGCTCCTGCGCCAGCGCTCTCTGATGCCTTGGACACCTATACCAGTACCATCTTGCAGGGCTTAGACTTATCCAGGGAAGGGCTGTTACCACGTCCCTACTATCCAAGCGTAGCGGAATCAATGTTGTACTCTTTTCCAAAAAGGAAAAAAGTGCGGTGGCAATTCTGAACGCCTTCAAGCAAACTTTTTCAAACTTTAGGTACTCATTAATTCATCAACATTAACGTGATCTTTGTCTAGACGATCAAGAACAATTGAGAAGGGATGAAACTAGAAAATTTTTAAGATACTTCTAAGAAAGTCTTACTGCCTAGAAACATTGTACATGCCTCTTACTAAGACACTAAATCTGGGATGGGACCTATCATATCCCATAAAGCAGGTCCAGAAAGTGCCTCTTCTCCAACAAGGCCACCCTTTAGCGTACCAGCCCATCTCCCTAGTCCTGGACCTTCGTCGACCTTTTTCGAGGCAGTGGCTCTGAACCTGTATGCTCCGACCAGCCCTGCATCAATAAAGACGTCAAACCCTTCCACGGTGGCCTCAGTGCCAAACGGGAGTGGAAACTCAACGCCAGGCCCGAACGGCCTGACCGTAACTCCTGAACATGCCGAATGTATGATTTTATTGTCTTTAGAAATGTAGGCGTTGGCGGACGAATGATTGGCTTTGTTGATATGCTCAAACCAGACAACTGACAAATCTCCAGCTCGACCATGGCCCCAATACCACTGATTAAGGTCTGGTATGAAGCTGAATGGACCGAAGTTCTGTATACTTTAGTCTACATTACCGCCGATAACATGTTGGTTGTTTGTACTACCTTGTCATGGTATCCGGGCCCTTGAAATGTATAGCTGGTGCCGTTGATCTTCAAATCCACAGTCGCTTGACCGTCTGGTATGGGATTCACCCAGTTGAGATCCCAGCTAATGCCGAAGGGGGCTCCTTCCACTGCTGGGCCGCAAGGGACATGAGCGGGTGCAGCCTGCCTTCAGTTGGCCATTAAATACAGGGAGAGCAAGATGTATAGAATTTACCGATTGCAGATTTATTTGGCCAGAGATGCCAAGCTCGGGAAGATCCATGTTTATAATGTATTCTGCCAGGTCCGAGGCTCCATGCCATGAATAGGAGCCATCAGATGATACTGCCGAGCTCCCGGCGCCAATGGTTGAAACGAAGAGTTTGTTGCCCGGGATGACGAACTGGTTGAACGTACCATCTTCATAGGAGAGACTCAGTCTGAGCGTGAGGGGATTCGGCTCATTGTAGAAGACAAATGGGCCGAAGATCACTGCTTTTGTGAGGTCAGTGGACACTGCGTCGAAATACCATCCCTCATAAGAGGTTGTGTTTGGCCTTTGGATCTGCACGCTACCCAGCCCGTTGGAGGATGCCGTATCGCTGAAGCCAGCGGACCCATTGGTAAGTGGCCCAGGAAGGACAAAGTTTTCAGCGTATGGGCGAATCGACGGAGATGCCGCGCTGAGGTTGCGACTGAAAAGTGAAAGGGAATCCATTAGACCTTGAACTGAGGGATTGCTGAACAATTTGAAAATATCCATTCTAATTGAGTCGGTGGGTAAAAGGAGCTCAATTATTTCAATAATCCGTCTTACTTTTGTCCTCAGTGCGTCGTACAGAGAGACCAATTCTACTAAAAGTTCTTCGTATGCCTGTCGTTATCCACCCTTCGGGTCTCCAATAAGGGAACGCCTTGTGGTATGTGCGTACCTGACTCGCGATGTGCATGCGAATATGGGCCTATCGGCAAATCTCATGCTAGAACCATCGGGAATTTCAAGGAATTGCATGAAGCTTTATCATCCATGTCCAGAGCCTCGGGACACTAACATACCTTATGGCGGGCAGAGTTCGCGATTCCGAGACACCTCGCACATACATATGCAGCTACTTTCACATACTCTATGCCGCTAGAGATCAGCGAGGTTGCGAGTGTAGTTACATCCGACTCATCCGAAGCTTCGTATTAGATTTTCTCTCCCCAGAGAGATATCCAATGACCCCAGTACTCCAATCTGCGCGGCGCGAATCGTTAGTCGCATTCGGACACGACTGTCTAGCGAACTTAGTCTCTGACACACATGTACGACCAGATTCTACAGAAGCTTACGTCGATTTGGACATCTTTGACAAGAAGTGATATTAATGCACGTATCAGCATGCTCAGAAAGGATCATGTGAGCATAAGATGTTTCAGAATCCACAAATCAGAGCAGATTGTAAGTCTCATCCATGTTTGAGAGGCATTCCGCTTCGAAGACCGGGATCTCTCCGCGAAAAATTGTTTTTCATTCATCCCTCTCGCGCTAATACCCATCGTGGTCGTAGTGAGCAAATATGTTTGAACTTGCATGTAACTCTGCTTTCAATAGCGGGATGGTTCGAAAGAGTGAGTAGAACTTCAATTCCGAATAATGTAACAATTTTCAACTGCAATGGTTCTACTTGCACACTGAGTAGCCCCAGTGAAAGGTGCCTAAACGACGACTTGGATTCCATCAAGCCCTCCACTTGCTCTGTAACCCTCTATGATGTCTCGGTAGCTGTTGACACCTTCACCCCAGCTGGCCATTCGAGCTTTCATCGCTAGTTCTTCCGGCTTTGTCTTAAAGGCGTCTCCTTCACTTGTGAAGTATGATGGAGTACAGTTTGCAAAGGGCGCGAACCAGGCAGCTCTCATAGCTACCTCTATACCCCACGCGTCCTCGGCTTCCTTCGTCACCTCGATGACAGCTCTTTTCGAACCATTTGTTCGCCGCAATGCTTCCGCAATGATGTGTGCAGAGTGTCTGGCTCCTATATCAAGGCAGTAAGTCAAGTTCGATGAGCCGGCGGCGCCCGTTGGAGCATAGAAGAACAGGTTTGGAAAGCCGTTCGACGCAACACCGTGCAAGCTCGCCCAGCCCATACGGTATTTCTCCTCCAAGTCCTTCCCATTCTTTCCAACAATTCGCATTCCTGCACGCCCCGCAGGACTGGAGGTGCCTCCTGCGTTCGTATAGCCAGTAGCTAAGATCACAAGATCGACTTCGTACTCTTGGCCGTTCGCAACTATGCCTGAGGTGGTAAACTTGTCCACGCCCTTGCCGTCCGTGTCAACCAGAGTAACGTTGTCCTTGTTGAACGTCGGGAGATACTCGTCGTGGAATGTTGGACGCTTGCACCAAGTATAATACCAAGGCTGTAATTTCGCCGCTGTATCTTTATCGTGCACTTCGTTCTCGATGTGTTTCCGCAAACGGTCCGCAATGGGAGCATCGAGAGTCTGCATCTCAAGAATATGTTGTGGGACTCGATCTGGCGAGATAATCCCTTTAGTTGAGCTGCCAGAGATAACAGAAAACCCTTTCGCCGCAGACCAACCGTCATTGACTAGGTCCCTATCAACAGGCTCTCCCGCAGTAACGGCGTTATAGTTCTCCTGCCGCGCCTTCTGCCATCCCACTCCGTGAGCGATCACCTTGTCCCACTCATCAGGGTCAGTAGGCTGCTGACGTCGGGGGCCACAGTATGAAGGAGTCCGCTGAAACACGTATAGGTGCTTCGCCCACTTTGCAACCTGAGGTATCACCTGTACAGCAGTGGCACCGGTGCCCACAACAGCCACTCTTTTCCCTCTTAGTTTCGTCAGATTAGGGGATTCTTGTGACCCCCCTGTGATTTCGAAATTCCAACGCGATGTGTGGAAAGCGGGTTTGTTCTGGCGGAAGTTATTGAAGCCGGGAAGCTTTGGAATATGTCCGATTGGATAAACGCCAGGGGCAGCGTAGACAAATTGCGCCCGTACGACAAGTTCTCGAGCGGGTTTCGACGGTCCGAGATTCTGTGTCATCCTCGCAACCCACCTGGCATCTGCGTTGGCGTCGGTCCACTCCAGGCTGTGGACATGAGTACCAAATTGCGCCTTTAGGTCCCACGTACGGGCGATTCTCTCGGCATGCTCTCGGATCTCCTGACCCTCGCAGTAGCGGTACTTCGGCTTATACCCGGTCTCCTCTAGGAGAGGGACGTAGATATATCCTTCGATGTCGCAGGTCAAGCCGGGATATCGGTTGTAGTACCAAGTACCTCCGTATCCGCCAGCTTTGTCCACAAGAGTAATATCGTTGCTGGTGAACGCACCAGCTTGGATAAGGCGAACTGCAGCAAGGAGGCCGTTATGGCCAGCACCGATGATAAGACACCTAACGTCTGAGCCGTCTTTCAGACATTGATTGCCGCCGAGGGCTTCGTAGTCCATGAAGAGGTCGTTTGAAAGATCTCCATATTCGTTGTTGAGTTCGACAAACTGAGCCATGCCATCATCGCGAAGGCGCTTAGCCCGCTCCATGGCGTACTTGACGCTGAGATCGTTGGTTGAGGTACTCATAATGCAATTTTGACTGGAAAATGTTGAGAAGAAGCAAATGCAGAGCTGCTTGATCGCGCAGATAATGTATTGTCCATCCAAGCTACTAATACTATACGTTCTAGCTTTTTGCAAGCTGAATCATGCAGAGTCTGTCATATGATAGAAGTGCAGAGGTGCGATTCGGTAGTCCACCGGATACATGCAGTAATCCGAGAAGTCCGCACAACGCTAGAGAGTTCTCTAGCCCAAGCAGCTGCAGCGCGACGTGTCCGTGGTGTGATGTTACTTTGCAGACGGGCTTTTCGGGTCGGATTTGAGAAGCCCGAGATCCGCGGCCCATGGATGATCTAGATTACTACTTGGAGTTCCGGATCGCATAAGCGGAGGGCAAGGGTTGAGGCGGTGGGCGTGGATACGGTTGAGTTACCGTCTGCTCACGTCGGTTTCAGTTGATTTTAGGGTTCGTGAGCTTAGTCCCGCTTATGTGAGCTTAATCGCCTCCGACCCTCTCTTGTTGGACGCTATGGTGCCAGTCACCTCTGTATAAAATGAACTTACTTAGTTACTTTCTGTTATAAAGATAATTGCAAGGGATGTATGGACGATTACAAGCACTGACCTACATGTGAGACCAGCACCCGTGACTTTCCGTACCCAGCGCGCTTGAAATCAGTGCAAGGACGACAAAAATCACTGGGGACCGCGCTTCGAATGCACGGCTTGCACCAGAAATTTGCCTTGGAACACAGCCATCTAGCATGTGACAGCTCTGCGGCATTGGGCACCCTAAGCTCCCAGCGAGACATGCAACAAGATTTTTTACACCCTAGATGCCGCAAGTTGGCTTGCGGAGGACGAAGACCACTATAAAAACCATTTCTAAGCCAGTGGCTAAAACATTCCTGGATGATAACAGCTTGCAGGCAATAAAATATAGACGTAGCTATAGCACATTAAATTCTATACTCTCTAGAGAATGTCAGCAAGCTCTTCTATCGGCTTCAGGTTTCCATCAGCAATGACTTTATCCCCTTTCAGCTGTTTATACAGGCTTTTAGGTATTTCTGCCCCATCTTCTAGGTCGGCAGTGATGCCGGCAGTAACAAGGAGGATAACGAAATCAACTGTCCAATCCATCTTCATTCGTCCCACTTCTAAGAGACCATAGTGCCGCACATTAGAGTATCCAGTAGGATTGAAACCGTAGAGCTTATCTATCTTGTTGCTTCTATAGAGCCATTTGATCATGAGAGATGGAACATTAAGCCAGGACAAGCACCGATTCAGCTCCTCAGTGAACGCTATTAGATATCGGAGTACGTTACATGGGCGGCTAATGAAAAACATTCAACTTCCTGGATTTTGCCATTGAAGAATTTGGTTTTAGGATCGACGGTAGGGAAGTAGTACTGAGCAATAGCCCAGATATTCTCTTCGTGGAGCTCGTCGTGACTCTGATGCTGTTTTCCGATTGAAGGGAGGACCCACCATTGATTCGAGTGCTCCTCAGCTACCTTGCTCTCTTTCAGATTGCCGTACTGGCCCAAACCATCTTGGGGAAAAAACAAATCGACTGCAGCCCACCAAACCTGGAAAAAATCGACGATATCACTACCAAGGTTTTGCCCGGAGCTTTGGAAAGATGAGCATATTTTTATCCAGAATACGCTTGAGGTGTTTTTCCTGAAGCTGGAATTTGTGCGTCTACTCTGCAACACTGTGATACTGACGTCGTAAGTACACTTTTCCCAAATCAAACTGTCACAGCAGGTGTGAATCATACCAAGTTTTTCGAGGATCTCAAGCCGGCACGCCTCAAACAAGAGTCTTCTTGAGATTCAAGACGTAGATCAGTGATATGGTTGAGAAGCCATATACGACACGCAATGTGTCCCATGACGCTCTCCTTTACAATAATACTCGGCGGAGTGCAAACGTATGTTGAACAGTAACATTGACATTTGTCGCGTAATGGCCCTGATTCCCGATCACGATGCCACTTTCGGAATTCAACCCTATTGCTTTTTGACACACAATGTACCAATAGTAATCACCAACTGTGTGGAAAGAGGGATCTCAGCACCTTTCGAGAGAAGAAAATCTACGATCACGAATTCCAATCTTGCGCAGGCGTTCCAGAAGACAATATAACCGCAATCATCTCTAGTATTGACGTCCATGTAGCCAGGGTCGAATAGAAGCTTCAATGTCGATTTAATTTCAGTTGTCTCCGAACGCACGAACTCTCTGACCCGGAAGTATACAGAAGGCCGTTTTCCTGGAAAAAGGTATGCGAGAACGCAACCAGGCCTTGCTTTCAATGTCTTCCATACGCTGAGGGCAGACTTAACCGACAAGTGTCCAGTCTTTTGTATCGCCTCAATGTGATTTTTGTTTTTTCAGGGCTTCCATTAGGAAGATGTTCCAGGCCCCAAGGAGCGAGCTGGCGACGGCTCTCAACAACATAATTGAGAACACGTGCACGGTTTAGACATCAATCCGACACAGATTTTGAAGCATAGGAAATTCGCCCCGACTGTGACCCGAGCTTCCTGTAAGTGGCTGGGAAAATGGAGGAGACCGTTCTGAGAGAAAGATCGGGATCGCACCATGAAAATCGCAGTTATAGGTATGACTCAGGGCGGGAATAGGATCCACGCCGAAAGATCAACGTGAGATGGGCCGAATTACTGATTCACAAACATACCTTTGATCTTGAAGCAGCCAGAAGTTCTGTTTGATCAAACAGGACTTGAGAGTGTCAAGGCTGTTCTGAAGTCTGCTGAAGCTCTCATGTATTTCACCGCCTCTGGGTACGGCTACCAGAGATGCCCAGGCATGACGCTGTCGACCACCCTTGAACTGACTGTCAAGGTTCTCCAAAACCTGTTTCAGGATCAAAAGACGCTCGGTGCACCTTAGTAGAAGTTTTTCCGCGAAGTCGAGGTTTTTCTTTTTTTTTTTTTTGAGGGGTCGGAATGTTTGGGTTGCTATTGCTTTGGAGTTTCTACTTCAATCTCTCCATGTTGAATAGAACATCTTCAACATGCTGCAGATATGCGGCGATCTTTTCTGGAGCGTCTTTCATCCTAGTGCAGAGATCCAGAATCTTTGCTCCCGCGTTTATGAAGGTGATAACGCCAGAGGTGACAGCGATAGCTTGTGCCATCCGTAGACGGGTAAAGTGTTGAAGCAAAATCTCGTATGCATCTGTATTCGTTGTTGTTGTCTGGTCCGTCTCTGAAAGAGCGGAGGAGCTAAACTACCCAGCGGCGCTAGCGCCGCGCTAAGCGTACCTGCCATAACATAAAGAGTGACAAAGCTTAATTCTCAGTGGAAATGACGACAAGACCAAGGCCAAGAGACTTTCCTTCAGCAGATGGGAGGAACTTGGATATATATACGCACGCGAGCATCATAAGGCTGCAATCTGCTTACGTTTTAGTCAACTGCAACGGTCAGCATAAACAACAGGGATCTGGAAGCCCTTGCTCGCCTGCTGAAGCTGACTACTTTGCTAGCTTTGTCCAGACTGCCACGCATCCTTTTTTTTTTTTTTTTCAACAAATTGAAGTCGTACACGACTGCCGTCTAGCCCGCTTGCCTTGCGTAGAACCTGGACACGCGAGGCTGAATTGGCGAAGATGCTGCCTGTGATAACGGCTAGACCGGCATATTCCCTCAGCCTACCCGGTATCGCGGTAATTATTGGCTACTTAGTACCTCGCTTGCTTTCAAACGGCCGATTAGCAACGGATGCAGGAGTGGATCACACTCAGACATCGACAAGGCTGTGCAACTAGTCAGCCGGGCCGCGTCAGCCTGTCCTGCACTGGAGCTAGGTCCTACATCGGTCGCGGTGCGGTAGTCGAGGGAGCCTCGGAATTGCCGTGCCGTGGGATGCGTTGTAGGCTGCAGCAACGATACATGAGGGCGTAGCGGCGGGGATACGACGAATGGTTCGTGCTGAACTGGCATGCTGGGTTTAGTCGCGCTGGACTAAGATATGCGGCTGGGGAAAGTCACGTGCGTATGTGAAGCGGATACGGTCGAGGTGTGGGGCGGCCTACGGGGACTGTAGACGAATGAGGTCGGTGTGGATGTGGTTCTCGAACAGTAGCTTGGAGATTATGTGGCATATCGGATAGGGGACTATAGTCTGGGCGATGGTCAGGCCCTGTTTCCTATTCCTGGGCGATATCTTGCTGTATGTCTGCAGGAACGTCGAGTGGTTTATCCGTGCGAGTTCGAGGTCTGTAGGACTATATAAGGCCACTAGCCAGCACTGCAAAACAGTGCGGCGTCGTACTTTTTCAGTCCGACAAGGTCTAAGTGTAGTTGGGAGATATCAATTGCCATTCTACTAAGCGCAGGTAGAGGTCTAACGAAACATTCGGGGTAAATCTCTGGAATATCAACATTGAGTCGGTTAGGCTATGATAGGCGCTGTTCCGTCGGTTGAGCTGGTCTCCTGTAAGGGTGACATTAGCCACGATAGCCTGACAGGGAAGTGGTAGCACCCGTGGTGGATGGAGCACCAGTGGCCGATCGTACAAACCAATACAATCTCTTCCTCGCGCCTGCAATGCACTGACCGGAGTATTGATACATGGGTAACAGGGACAAGGCTGCGCTCGTGACGAAAAAGATTCTAAGAGTTAGTCTGCGCAAGGCAGATGCAGATCATCCGCGGCACAGCGCCTAGCTGCCGTACGGGGACCACTGCTCGAAGGTTGTTCTGCCTGGTCTTCCGAGTGATTTATAAGCTGTGAATGTGGACTCGGAGCTCAGGCTGAGGAACGCAATCAGCTCACTACACAGCATATTGGTCGTCGCTTAAAGATTGTCGAGAGAAGTAGAATCGCGTTGCCCACAGCCGCATTATTCTCTCCGCTCACACTCACCACTTGCACAACTTCCGGTTTGGATTAGATTAGAAAGTTGCGCAGCTCGCCTCCATATGACTTGCGGGACTCGTCAGGTCATTTCCTATCAACTTAGACAGAATCTCAATGCGTCAGTTTAAGTAGATTCTACTCTGCAAATATTCCTTGAGTAGAACCGCGATAGAAGGGGCTCATACATCTATCTGCACACCTCAGAAGAGTATCGAAGCGATGATCTGCTCAGCGTTTGGACAAGGCCCTGAAGTGTCAGATGATGCGGAGGAATACAGGAAATACAATGCATAATAGTGCTCTTGCGCGCTAATGTTTTTCCGGCGAGACTCACAATTCTCCGGCTGACCGGCGGCGCGGCGTGCGGGCTCCGACTCCGACTCCGCTGACTCCCGGCCCAGCTGCTGGGCGTCAAGGCGCCGCCTCCCGTCTCCCCGCCTCCCCGCCGTGTCTTCGAAATTTCGGCCCTCAGGTTTCCTTGTGCGCGCAGAACTCAGAGCCAGCCTGCGCCGCGCTGCGCTCGCTTCAGCCCCGTCTGCCGCCTTTCCGCCTGTCGCTGCCACCGCGCGACCCTGTGTCTCCGCGTTTCCCTGCCATGGAATCGCCCGCCAGCATGGAGGATATGCCTATTTTCTATGTCGGCCACCATGAGACCCGCCGCAGCCATCCCGTCACCGAGCTGCTGCTGCACCACGCTCAGGACCTCGGCGTGAGCCCACCCCGCCCATCCCACGCCCGCCCTGCCGCTAACCGCCTTGCAGTACGACATGCTCACTGCCCCGATTACTAACGAGCATTTCCACACCCGCGTTCTGAAACTTCTCTCCGAGCATTACGCCCAGCTCGAGGCCCAACCCGCCCACGACCTCCCGCTGCCGCTGATCACTCCCCTCACCCCGGACGACACCATTCTTGGCCCCGGCGACACCAGCTCCCAGCTGCTCGCCCTCTCCAGCCCGTGGATTGACCTCGCATCCCCTGACCCCGTCATTGCTCACGTGTCGCGCCAGGTCTTTGCCCAGGAGATTGCCTTCGCTTCCTTTTGCGGCGTGGGCAACATCATCGTCCAGGGCCCAAAGCTGCACCATGGGGACCTCAACGGCTCTGGCGTCTCTCAATTCGCCCGTGCTGTTCAAGAGGCTCTGGCCGTTGGCCCCTACGTCAACATCGTGATCATGCAACCCATGGTCGATGACCCAAACGCAGATTCTAATGACGAGATGGGAAACCTTGCTCCCTTTGCACGCGAGCAGTATCTGAAGGCTTCCGCCACCAAGGAGAACAGAGGAGTGGACCTCTTCGGCACCTGGGATGCGTGGAACGTGATCAGGACTGTATGTAAATACCACTCGAGGCTGTCCGTAGGTAAGAATCAATATTTACCCAATGCGCTCTTCTCCTGCCCTTCCGATGTAGTCCACTAGAGCCCAAGTCATTTGCCTAGAATTGTCAAATCGTCATTCTACTGCTGATACATTTCGCCTACAGCCTTGACACTACCTCGACAACTTCCTCCAATTTCCGTTCAGTCGAGATGGTTCTCCGAGCCTCTACGCTTGCTCTCCATTCCGGGCTCTGTCTTCCTCAAGAACAAAAAAGGCTACTCTGTTCTCTCCGTCTCCCACCAGGCCCTCCTGACCCGCTACACCCGCCTCCGGAACACCCCATGGCTGCTACTTTCCGACATCGGTCCCATACCCGGTGTGGACGACCCGGAAACCATCATGACCATGTCGAACGGCCTGCTGTCTCCGGAAGCCAGCACGTTCTCGCCCAGCTTCCCCTCGTCTGGCGAACCCACTCCGGCCGAGGCCGCGAAGGTCCCCGCCGCCAAGCAGAAGCAGCAGTCGGATCCTACCCCCCACCTCAGCTACATCCGTCACCTGCAGAAGAACCAGCCTCCCAAATCGCAGATCGAGCGTTTCGGCTCCGGCTACCAGGACTTCCTCCAAGCCCCGCTGCAGCCCCTTGCCGACAACCTGGAGAGCATCACCTACGAGGTCTTCGAGAAGGACCCGGTCAAGTACGAATGGTACGAGCGCGCCGTCGAGCAAGCCCTCCTGGACTGGCAAGCGCTGAAGAAGCCCGGCTCCGGTCCGGACGGCGCCGTCGTGGTCGCCGTCGCGGGAGCCGGCCGCGGCCCGCTCGTGACGCGCTCGCTCAACGCGTCGCGCAACTCGGGCGTCAAGATCGACATGTGGGCGGTCGAGAAGAACCCGAACGCGTACGTCCTGCTGCAGCGCCACAACCGCGACTCCTGGGCGGGCCGGGTCACGGTGGTCAAGTCGGACATGCGCTTCTGGAAGGGCCCGCACCGCACCACCGACGACGGCACCGCCACGTACGGGCACGTCGACATCCTCGTCTCCGAGCTCCTCGGCTCCTTCGCCGACAACGAGCTGTCGCCCGAGTGCCTCGACGGCGTGCAGCACGTGCTCAACCCGCGCCACGGCCTCAGCATCCCCGCCAGCTACACCGCGCACCTGACGCCCGTCGCCGCGCCCAAGCTGCACGCCGACATCGCCAGCCGCGCGCCCACCGACCCCACCGCGCCCGAGACGCCGCACGTCGTCATGCTGCACCAGATCGACTACCTCTCGACGACCACCGTCCAGCCGCCCGCCGCGTCCCAACCGACGGCCGCGGCATCCCCCGCCTCCCCCTCGACGGGCTCCTACGCCGCCGCGGCCGCGGCCGCGAAGAACGGCTCCGCAAAACCTACCGAGACTACCCTACCTGCACCCCCTGCCCCGGACGTCCAGCTCGTCTGGACCTTCACGCACCCCCTGCCGGCCTCCACCATCGCGCAGTCGCACCTCCGCCGCGGCGGCTCCGCGGCCGCCGGCGGCGCGGGCGGGTCGACCGGCGGCGACGGCGCGAACGAGCACAACCAGCGGTTCTCGCGGCTGACGTTCGCGTGCGGCCAGCGCGGGGTGTGCCACGGGCTGGCGGGGTACTTCGAGTCGGTGCTGTACGAGTGTCAGACGGAAGGAGGGAGGTGGGGGCGGAAGGTCGAGCTGAGCACGAATCCGAACACGATCGATGCGAAGAGCAGGGACATGATCAGCTGGTTTCCGATTTACTTTCCGCTGAAGGTGCGTTTCTTTCTTTCCTTTTTTTTCGACCCTCCTCTCTCTCTCCCTTCTCTCGTTGTCTTGTTTCTGCAATGCCTCTTAACTTGCAGTTTATTTTTTGGGGTATCAAGAGGTAGACGAAGGTGGAAAGCAAAATGAGCCTGCGCTGGCGCTGACGACGGATTTGGTGTTGTAGAACCCCATCTATGTCCCGGACGACGGCGAGATCGCGGTCAGCATGTGGCGGCAGACGGACGACCGCAAGGTGTGGTACGAGTGGCTCGTCGAGGCGTACGTGGCCGTCGGCGACGGCAAGAAGCTGCGGGTCGCCGTGTCGGATCTGCACTCGAGCAAGAAGAACGGGTGTTTGATGTGAGACCGAAATTAGAATTTCAAAAAAAAAAAAAGAAAAGGGGGAAACTGGGAGGGAATTCCGGATGAGGGATATCTAAAAGTTTGGGATTATTTAAGGCGCGTGGTGAGAAAGAGAAAAAGTTGAATTGAAGGGGAGAACGGAATGACATCCGTGGGTTCTTTGGTCAAGGTGATTGCGGGGTTGCTGATTTCTCTTTGCGGTGCGGTTTTGGTTGAGGACATGCAAAGAAAGACGACATTGAGCGGAGATACCTCTCATCTGTTGAGTGCGATTTGGAAATCCATTCCTTTTCTTGAACATTGAATGATATTTGTGCCGCGGTGACCATGGTCTTTACAGCGCCAGCTACTTCACAGTTGAGAGTGCTACTTGTCGCCGTTGCACAGGGTTCCACTATCTGCGCGACTGTCTGCAACAGCTATCGACATGACTGTACGCGAACAAGATAGCGAGTCAGTACGGTCTCACTTTTAGAATTCGGGTGAGGTCAATGAATGCGATGATCAATTGATCACTTCCTGACTGGCACACTAAGCCCACCGCAAAAATGCCAAGACAGGTAGAAGCACATGTTTCCATCCCATTGATGCACTCTGAGATTTATGGAAGGAACGTGTGCCAGTCAAAATATCTACTGTCATAGAATACCCTAAATAGCATGGAGAATCCAGAAATCCACGTTTCAGAAAGACTCCTTCAATCCTTGCAGCAGCGGTCAGCCCTAGTCATCAAAGAGGCGGGAAGGATGAGCGGGGTCAAGCGGCTAAGCCCTATAATAGTCAGAAACGCCATGGCGCAAAGTACAGGTGAAAAATAATTCCACATGCTCATTACTCAGCTCCCCAACTGTGTTATTGAAGCGACAAGGAGGAAGCCACCTGTGGATATACAGGCGCGAAGGATGTTGTGGCGTTGGTAGAGCTCCGCCGTGAGTGAGGGGCGGAGGGGGAATTTAAAAAGGACGACGCTCCATGTGTCTGCATCGACCACCCCACTATTCTTTTTGAGAACAAGTGAGACTAAAATTTCAGTCAAGCATGTCGAAGCTCATCACCGTGTTCGGCGCCACTGGCAACCAGGGCGGCTCTGTCATAAAGGCCATTCTTGCGGACACCGTGTTGTCCAAAGAGTTCAAGATTCGGGGCATCACACGCGATGTCTCTAAGCCCGCAGCGCAGGCCCTCAGCAAGCAAGGAGTGGAAATGGCAGCCGTACGTCTCACCTGGAGAGATGTTTGCAACTTTGCTAACATGTCCGCAAGGCCGATCTGAGCTCCAAGCCTTCCTTGAGCGACGCGGTCAAAGGCTCGCACACCGTCTTCCTCGTGACGAACTACTGGTAGACGGGCAAGCCCGAAGTCGAGCTCGCGCAGGGGAAGAACGTTGCGGACGTGTCCAAGGAGCTCGGCGTCCAGCATCTCATCTTCTCGACACTGTTGCACGTGACTGAAACGAGCGGCGGGCGGCTGAAGCATGTTCCGCATTTCGATGGCAAGGCAGAGATCGAGAGGTACATCCGCGACAGTGGTGTTCCTTGCTCCTTCTACCTACCGGGCTACTTCATGTCGAACTACAAGGGCCAGTTGATGGAGGGAGAGGACGGAGTAGTGACGCTGTCGTATCCGGTGAGCGCCAGGGCGAGATTTCCGCTGGTGGATATTGCGGAAGATACCGGTAAATCCCCTGCTCTTATATTCAACCATCGCTGTGATACGATAATCTTACTGTGCTTTTTTTTTAGGAAAATTTGTGAAGGCTATCATCAAGAACCGAGAGAAGCTGCTCGGGGCCCAGGTCTTCGGGGCATCAGACTACTATACCCCAGAGCGGATCTTGTCCGAGTATGAAGAAGTCACCGGGAAGAAGACGCGGTTTGTGCAGGTGTCAAACGAGCAGTACAAGAAATTCTTACCTGAACCCATCGCGGAAGAGATGTTGGAAAATCACCTGTTCATCGAGGATCCTGGCTATTACAACGGGGCGAGTTTGGATGGAAGCCTTGCACTGCTGGAGGAAAAGCCGGTGAGCTGGAAGGAGTTCGTGGCCAAAACTTTCCAAAAGTAGTTTTCCTCCGAGAAGCACTGGCCAAGTGCGCTGAATTGGTGTTGTCCTGCATTCTGGATTTGTTCTTTGGCGCCTGCACTCCAGGTACAGTACAAGCAATCAAGTCCACAGTTCTTACTAGTCCCTTGCGTCTTCACAGCTGTTAACTGGTCAGGGTCCGTTACACAGCATATAGCAGATCAACAAGCCTCGCCCTCCACATGCTCCCCACAGGCGGGCGGCCTGACTGGGGCAACTGTGCGGCCTCCTGATAATCCTGCGGGACTTCTCTCCGACGGTGCCGAGTGAGTTGGACCCTAGACGAGGTGTGTTGATATACGTTACGGAACGTTTTCGTGTCATACTCCCGGCTCATGAGGGTGGGCAGCAGCAGTTGTCGGATGCCCACAGCGGAAAGACGAGCGTCGCAGCGGACAATTGGTCAGCATGTTGTCATGGTTGATTGGTAAGATATTGATAGCAGAAATGCAGTGGCTAGAAAAGCAGTCTGCAAGGCTGGCCTTCTGGGACGGATCGTGGACCAGTGGTCTTGTCGTGTGTGGTCAGGTTGCAGATTGAGTGTGGCTGTGGGCAGTAGTGCGCCCGAACGGGACAGGCTAGGCGTGATTTCGTAGGCGCGGCCCAACACGCGGCCGAGGAGGGGGGGGGGGAGGGCCCAGCAATCAGGCTGGGGCAGCACATAGGATCGCGGAAGTCGAGGAAGGGATGGATGGATGGATCTGGGCGTGGTCTGGGATGTCTTGCGGGTGGAGATGCGAGGCTGGGCACTGTGCTGTTCCTTGAAAATCAAGAGTGTGGTCGGGATGACGGCAGGCGGTGCAGCAGTGGCACTGACTCAGTGGGGCAGCCGCTTCGATGCTCGTCGCAGGATGTGTGGAACAACGAGCGGGCTGTGGCAGTGGGCGTCGAGGTCGCAAGAGAGCGACAGAGTGAGGACGACGTGGGGACGACGTCAGAGCAGGTGGTCGAGGCGTCCAGTTCTTTTTTTCTTTTTGTTTTTGCTCGAGCGGACAGAATATTCGTCATAAGCAGCAGCAGTAGCAGCAGGAGGCTGGCGGGCGGGTGGTTGCATGGTGGAGGCGTGTGGGCTGCAGTGTCTGTCACCAGGCGGTGGGGCGGCAGATCAGCAGCAGCAGCAGCAGCAGCGAGCGGCGCCGAGACGGTGAGAGCGCCGCGCCGCTGTGGCTCCGTCCGCTAAAGTCCGCCCGCCAGCACGGGCCCCGGTGCCGGCACCCCAGCCCTTGTCCTCCGGCGCGCGCATCGCAGCACTGCAGCGCTCGCGACGCGATATTGATATTCACATGGGGCGCTGGCATGCGAAATCCTGCGAGTGCTCGCGTGGGTAAAATGGCATTCTGTGTATTGTGTGGCGCATTGTGCGGAGATGAGCAGATGCAGGGGAGCCCGGGACACACGGCTGGCCGTAGGCGACGGCCACAGCGAGTGAGCGGCCAACGCCAGCATCATCCACGCCGGCTGCTGCCATGCTTTCGGGCGGCTCACGGACGCCCGTCACCTAATTACCTTGTTTGCGCCGCTGTGAGCCGCATTTTCCGGCCCACTGCCGTCTTGCCAGCTTGGCTGCGTCCGCGCGACCGAAACCTGTGCGCGCGCCGAGTGCTCCAAGACGCGTCGGCGCGTCAGGCGAGGGCGGTGCTGTTTCAAGAGCTTTGGACGGCGTGAGGAATGAGGATGCGGTGCGGCGGCCTGTGACATCAGCCGCCGCTGGACGGGCGGCCTGAGCGCGCGCGTGTGCCGGGAGCCAAGCAGCAGAGCCCGCAGAGCCCGCAGAGCCCGCAGAAGAGCCCACAGAGCCCGTGCATGCAGCTGCTCGCTAACCAGAATGCTATTGCGCTATTCTGAGCTACCGATCGCCCGGCGCTCTGCGGCGCTGCGGCGTCACCCTTAAGCATACGCTGCAAATGGCGCGCCGTGCTGGGATGGGATGGGATGGGGTGCGCTGCACTGCACTGCACTGCGCCTGAGGATCTGGTGGTGCAACAGCATGGCAATGCGGTGCTCGCGCGTGGTATCGTGATTGGCCGTGTGGGAGACATCTGGGCGGAGGAGCGCAATGCCTGATTGAGCGCTTCCAAGGCTTCGATGCGGCGCCGTTCGCTGTCAGCCACAGCCTGGCGACACGCGTCGCAGGCCCCAATCCATCACGTCACTCCGCGCGCCTGCAGCTTGCAAGGAAGCGGCGCGGGTAAGCAGGAGCCACTGCTGCACACACCACCACCACCACCCCCGGCCCTGCCAGCCCCCGGCTTCTTTTTTATCTGCAGGCGCCGCTGCTTCCCCAGCACCCCCGACTCGCGCTCAACCTGCACCGCGCCTTCTTTCCGGTGCCCAACCCCAGACTGCCCCTCGCTCAGTCAGTCTGACCTGCGACTTTCTGCTCCGCCATCGTCAATCGCCTCTCTGGAGCTCTCTCTCTCTCTCTCTCCTTGCTTTCTGCCGGCAGATTTTAGGAAACAGCCTACCAAAACACTTACAATGCTACCACCCGTAATGCGCCTGGCCAGCCTCCTCTCGCTCGCCGTTGCCGCCGCGAATGCCCAGTCCACCGTCTCCATCACTCCCACCGCCAATGCCGCGCGTGCCAGTGGCATTTCCAAGTACATCCCTCCCGATTATGCGGGTTTTGGTAAGCTTTCTCTCTCTCCTACCTCCCCTCCTCCCCCCACCCAAAAAAAAACGTGATTCTGACGTCAACTAGGAATTGAGCCCTCGAACCTCTTCTCCTTCACCGGTGGCCGCCAGACGAACCAGTTCACTGTGAACCTCATGGAAAATCTCGCAAACTACACGGGCAAGCCAGGCACCATCCGTCTTGGCGGTAACACCCAGGACTACTTTCTCTACCAGGAGGACATGGACCAGTTCATCATTCAGGAGAACCAGAACTCGGTTGGCCAGGGTGCCATTGCCAGCGATGCCGACATCATCGGCCCGGGCTACTTCGAGGCCGTCAGCAGGTTCCCCAAGGGCACTCCCATTATCTTCGGCCTGAACCTCGCCTACTACCAGGCCGACTACCTCGACCAGATTACCCTCATGGCCTCGGCCGCCCTGAACAATCTCACCAACGTCGAGCTGATCGGTTTTGAGATTGGCAACGAGCCCGATCTCTATCTTCAGAACGGTTTCCGCAACGGCACCTGGGACGGTTCGACCTACGTGGATGAGTGGACCACCCGTGCTCAGGCTGTCTACGAGCGTGTGCTGCAGCCCGCTGGCAAACCGGTCAACTTCTTCGAGGGTCCCTGCACTGCCAGCACCATTGGCACTACCTTTGAGATCTCCATGCTTGTCGATGATGGCATTCAGGCCAACGTTCAGGGCTCCAGCAACCCATACCTGAGGGCCTGGAATCAGCACGACTACCTGTATTTCATTGACGTCTCCACCTTCGGAATCACCGTGGATTGGATGATGGATTTGGACAACACGGAATCCCAGTTTGAGTACTGGGAGTCACAGATCGCAATTGCCCTCAGAACTGGCCTGGACTACTATCTGCGCGAGATGCAGAGCGTTGGTCCCGTTGGTCTTGCTGGCGTCAGCGACACTTTCGGCGCTGCCCTCTGGAACCTCAACTTCTTTCTGTACGGTGCCACTCTCAACATGTCTTCGGTCCAGATGCACATGACCGACAACTCGCACGCCGCTCCTTGGCAGCCTGCAACCCTCAACGGTGTTGGAAAGAACGTCCGCCCAACGTACTATGCCTACGCTGCCATGGCTCAGTTCATTGGCTCTGGCAACGGCACTACTCAGGTTGCAAGACTTCCCAACGACAATGTCCCAGATGATTACAAAAGCAACGTCCGCATGTACGCCGGTTACGGCGGCGGCGAGCTGACTTCGATCGTGGTTATCAACTCCAAGCAAGCCAATGCCACTCAATCCAAGGGGAGCCTAGACATTACGGTCTCTCTAAACGACTACAGGGGCCAGACCCTGTACCTGTCATACCTGACTGCCGACGGTGCCGACTCTACCACTGGCACTGTGTGGAACGGAATGCAGTATTCGGATGATGATGGCACGTCATCAGTGGTCAACGCCACTGTCCAGAGCGTCCAGATCGGCAGCAACGGGAGGGCAACCTTCCCCGTCCGCGACTCGCAAGCCGTTATCGCCTACATCGGTGCTCAACTGGGTTCCAACGCCGTCACTCTCAACGGAACGACAGTCAACCGCAACCCCAACAGCGCGGCTTCCTCTACCTCCAGTGCTTCCAGAACAGCAACCATCGCTGCCATTGCTTCGACTTCTTTAGCAATCGCCAACAGCGTCACTGGTTCTGCGGCGACCGCTACTGCTACCGCTACCAGCGCAGCAGCAAGAGTCGGACAGAGAGGATGGGGCATGACCATGTTGATGGGATTTACCATCCTCGTCATTGCTACCTATCAGGTTTGGTAAAAACACCAGTTTTGTTCCCATTTTCCAGGAGCTGTCCTAATCATTCGCATCATCTTTCTTTTGCATTAGTCCTCGGCGTTCGGCAATATTTCACTGATAGGTTCATGAAACGGTCACGGTTTTTCGGGCGCCAGCTTGCATGGATGGACGCAAGCGGAGGAGGATATTAGATTTCACGAGTTACGGAACTTTTCTTTTTTTATTTGCATCAGCAACGGGCCGGTCAACTTTTCCCCTTTACGAGCATGGCAAGTCTTTTCTTTTCCATCACTTCCATCCAGCAAGGATTCCCATTTCCTGCGTTCGAGCTGTATATGGTTTTCCCCCTTTCTCCCTCCCCTGCATGGTTCTTGCATTAGAGCGAAACAGAAACGATACGGAGGGACCTGTGTTCTTATCCAAAGCACGGAGGATAATACACCATCATGGATGGTGGTGGCTGTTTGACCCTGGTGGAGGAAAGGGGGAGGTTTGCTGAAGGATGAAAAAAAAAAGAGGGGAAAAGAGAGAGCTCTTCAAAGTCTTGGCTATGTATGAGAGATCGACGAGCAGCAGAAGTTCTCTTCCCCGACTCGCGGAAGATGAAATAATGTTAATACTTTGCGTGTATAAGGAACCACTTTTTCTGTCACCGCCCAAGCTTTTGCCTGATACTGCCTGAGCACAAGATGCCGAGGATGGGATGGACCGGGGATTGGCGAACGGCTTGAACGGCAACGGCGGTGCATTGTAAGCCACGTGTTCGGCGTCTTGCGACATGTTTTAGGACCGTTGTCGTTCCTTGGTGGCGGGGCGCCGCTTAGGGCTGGTATCTGGATGATGGTGTGGCGGGAGATGATTCAGGCTGTGCAGGGATATATGAGGTGGGGCGGAAGGGGGGCTGCTGCTGGCGGCAGCGAGCGGGAGACGCGCACAAGGGTTTGGTCATTCTTATTTTCTTTAGTGGTTGGGCTAGCTGTTTGGGGGTTAGGATGGGATCTTGTACCGAGGGTTAATGCGGCGTACTGGGGCGCTCGTCCGCTCTATCTCAGTGGTTGGAGTGAATAGAACTGTGGTCTACCTTTTCGGTATTTGATTATGTGCATTTTCCTTTTTCTTTCTTTATAGTTTTTTTTTTTTTTGGCCTTGATCCAGATTCCACGTGCAAAAGAGAGGGAAAAATACGGCGGATTGGTTGTCCGCTTCACTCATCTACTCCGACTGAGCGATTTGTCATAGCCGTCAGCTTAAGACCTCATTTGCTGTCCACGACTACCATGGACTTCCATTATGAGCCCCTGGACTACAAGAAGTCTTCCATACGGTCGATTTGAATTCTTCCTTCGACCATCCAACACAGATACGATGCGTCATGCAAGATTACTTGCTCGGGGACATAATATACACATGCCTCTCATATCGATGGGGAAATTTTTCGGAAAAGCTGCGGATAATTGGTGTAAACGACGATAAACTTTTTTAGTTACGCCGAACCTTTGGGATCGCATCGAAGTCGCGTGCCGCTAATACCGTAATCGAAAACTCTGGGTTGACGCCCTCTGCATTGATCACAACTATTTGACGGAGAGAAACCATCAAATCCAGCTCATGTAAAACATCCACTCGAGGCCGTCCAGCGTTATTATCTGGCTGGAAAATGCTGATGAGGACAGCAAATTGCTGATGAAACTTGTAAAATGGCAAGCGAGGTCGAAGGGGATAATTTCCCAACTCCCCGTGACCCCAGGCGAGGTCATTCCCTGTTTCTGCTATCGGGCTTGTGATTAGGGTTAGACTTTGTCCGTTTTGCATGGACGAAGCCTTTTCTGTATGACAAGGCTGTCTGTACGAAGTTTTCCTTAACGTCTCCGGCCGTTTTATTGTACCCAATACAAAATTAAAAATTACCAAGGCTAATACGAATAATTAATGCTAGCTTATTAGCTTCATATTAATAAATTTATCATCGGAAAGCTTGAATAAGTAAATATTTCCATAACATAATTATTTCAGCCTGTTCGTTCATATGATAGAAAACTTTTTTTTTTTTTTTGAATTTTTATCTTGAACAAAGCTTACAATTGGCTACGTGAAAGTAACATGCACTTGTTAGGAGTGCCGTAGCATGCCAGCTTGTTACGTGAGTAGAAAAGGGGGCTCCGGAGCTCGGCGTCAACTTTATGCCGACATAAACAGGCAAGGACCGGTAAGGTGCGGTTATGCGGGTACGAAAGAAGGTTGTTCGGCCTGTCGGATATAGGACGCCGTGATTTGCGTACGAACCCCACCACTCGCAAGCTGCGCCATTCTGAAGATAAAAGTGGATTTAGCCTCGTAAGCCCGCCCGCATCCGGCTTAGATATAGCTATTCTGTGTGTTTATCGATACAACGTAGTGCTATGGCCACCTTCGCAGCTCACTTTTTACTCTTTCGGAGGGATCTACGAGTCTTTTTTTTTTTGCTCAACTGAGTTCATTGTAGAGATGCGGCATCTTTAAACGATGCTGTCAGTGGGGCTTCGGGAGGAAACGGCATTACGGACCGCAGCAGGATTATAAAAGAGATTCGAGCGCATCATCACGTCTTATACTTTCAAAGCTTTTTGACCATTGTTAATTCATATCGTGTCCCACATTCACAATGTCTAAGTTGCAGCAACAGTTCCCCGATATCATCTGGCACAAACTGCGTGATCCGGCTGAGTTTCCGGAGTACAATTACGATGGGTTCAATCCTTCGACACAGATTCTTCAGAAAGGCCATACCCGCCAGTCTGGACGCCGACCATTTGATGTAGATACTATCTTCGAGAAGGATGTCGCTGTCAAGATGCGTGACGGCATAACCCTCTATACCGACATTTTTCGACCGGCCTCATCGGACGAGCAAACCCATAGGGTGCCTGCCATCATCCCATGGAGCCCGTATGGAAAGACTGGAAGAGGTCTACCTACCGAGCACTCTTATCATAGTCGACTGACCCGTTGTAGGTGCTTGGACCTATGACAACTTAGCCCCCTTCCGGGCTGGCATCCCGCTTGACCGCACATCCGGCTACGAGAAATTCGAGGTTTGGAACTCGTCTAACCTTGCCAAGGTCTGGTAGACTGACCACTGCATATTCGTAGGCACCTGATCCGGCCGAGTGGTGTGGGCGAGGATACGCGATCATCAATGTCGACTCTCGTGGTTCAGGCGACTCCGAAGGTAATATCGTCTACTACGGTCAGCAGGAAGCCGAGGATATCTACGACTTCGTCGATTGGGTCTCCAAGCAGCCCTGGTGCAACGGCTCTGTTGCTTTTGCGTAAGTCCTCCCCCAGGCGCTTCGACGGCCACAGATTTCACTAGAGGCTGATATCTGTAAAGCGGTAATTCGTGGCTTGCCATTGCTCCAATCAATTTCGCGTCGCGCTTCAGTCATCCAGCTGTTAAAGCTCTTGCACCTTGGGAAGGCGCGACTGATTTCTACCGACAGATACTGGTTCGTGGTGGAGTCCCCCGTGCTAAATTTATAGACGCACACGTAAGACAGTTCGCTGGTACGGCAATATTGGTATAATTCTTTAGTACCTTTTACTAATTGACTAACGTAGGTCACAACTTCGTTGAGAACATTGCCGCTATGGCCCGTTCGCGGCCTTATTATGACGACTATTGGGAGGATAAAGCCATCCAAGTAGAAAATATCAAGGATATTCCACTCTACTTAACTGCCTCATACTCGTACAAGTCACTGCACATATCTAAATGTCACAGGAGTTACTAATTATTATTTTTAGGACTGGCCTTCATTGTGAAGGTTCATTCCACACCTTCCGAAAAGCAGGAACGAAGGAAAAATGGCTTCGCGTCCACTGCACGCAAGAATGTAAAGCTATTACCCTAGCCTTGACTTTCTAATGCATGCTAAAGCCTCCTAGGGTATGATCTCTTCCGCCCGGAAGCTAACGACGAGCTTCAATTGTTTTTCGACCACTACTGTAAAGGCATCGACAACGGCTGGGAGAAGACCCCTCGCCTCCGGCTATCCCTTCTCGGCTTCTGCGGCAGTCCAGCCAAAACGATCGTTGAAAGGCCGGAGGAAGCTTGGCCAATTCCGTGCACCGAGGAGAGAAAGTTCTACCTCGACGCTACGCAGAGGCGACTTACGTTGCATCCTTCTCAGCAGGAGGCCTCGGCCTCTTACGAGGCTCACAGCATATCCGACTCTCTTGTGAGCTTTATGCATACCTCGATATCTGGACTACCAGCCCAAGCTAACATTCGTAGGATTTTACAGTCGCCTTTGATGAGTACACCGAACTGGCGGGATATCCCGTGGCGAAGCTATGGATGTCCTGCAAGGAAAAAGATGACATGGACGTAACGGTGCAAATCCGAAAGATTGGAAGCAACGGGCAACCCCTCAAATGGCTCAATTATCCCTGCCCGGTTCCGGAAGGAGAGGTGCCCGATACTAATGTGGCGAAGACTCTTGGGCCGGAAGGGTGGCTTCGCGCAAGCCACAGCTGTACTAAAGAATATGTCGATGGGAAGCCATTCTACACCTCTCGTAGAAGCGAACCTATCCTAGCAGGCACGATTGTGCCGTTGGAAATTCCTATCTGGCCAATCGGAATGGTGTTTGAGAAGGGAGAGGGTGTTATGCTAAGGATCGCCGGGCATGACCTACGGCTACCTGAAGTGGAGAAAGCCCGTATTACGGAGCCGGAGGATGATAATGTAGGGCTGCATGTGGTGCATACGGGATGCAAGTATGACAGCCATTTGATTCTTCCTATCATCTCTTCGTCGCAAATTTCCAATCATTGAGAATGTCATCGTTACACTTTCTGGGAACTAGTTGAAGGCCATGAGCTCTGTTTCATATAATTGAGGATCTTCTCATCATCCTTATATCACATGTTCTTGTGATATCATGATCTCAAAAACAAAGATTTACATACCTCAACTTATGCAATCTGGATAGCAGCGATTCCGAGGCCTTTTGCACAGAGGATTGCTAGATAGTCAAGATAAGGCTATGTATTTATAGCTTTATCATGGCGATAAGAGGGAGTCTGAATTCCTCTGCAAACAAGTATCAAATAGACACGTCTTCTACTGTACCGATGAAGCTTGGACACCCTACAAATTTTTCGACCTTTCCCTTTTCATTAGAATCATTAAAAATACTACCATAAGTAACTAAATAAGTGCTTAATTAGCATTCTGGATCTCGTCCTCATCAGAGAGTTCAGCGCTGCACTTGCCTGGACAGCCGACAGCACCGTTACAGTGATATAGCCTTTCCGGAAGAGCGGCGCGCCAGTGCCGGTGTCGAATATCAACACCGGCACCCAGGCCGAGAACGTGGCCCCTAAAGTCTGGGCAACGCCGATGATAAGAGCACGCTGATCTGCGCGGTCTCCCCATGTCTCATTTATCCAGCTCTTCCATCATGATGAGATATGTTAACTTTGAGAGTCCTAACAAACGGAGGAAACTTACCAGTACTATTGGCCCGTAAGCGTATGTCGCTGCGTTCACAAAGTACCCAAAGAAAATCCCCCCACGCGACGGAGCAATTGCAAGCACCAGACTGCCGACCACGTTGACCAGGGTGATGATGAGCGCAACTGGAAGCCTTGCCCTGAGCCGATCGCTCAGCCAGCCCCAGAAGATTGTGGAGACGAGACCGATTGCAGCTACTCCTGTTGGGATGCTGGGTGTGATTCGCGTGAGAAGAGATGTCAGCCTGGAGAGACGGGTACAAACTTACACGTTTATTTGCGCAACGGAGTATATGCCCAAGGATTTCAACCAAATAGCGAAGAAGGTCAGGTAGTAGGTGTCCAAGCAGAAGCATCTGCACAACATCAGCACGAAACAAGCCATGGCATCAAGCCCGTACGCACATGTACGCAACGACCATCGGCCAAAAAATACTTGACGTAAGCGTTCTCTTCACCACGTCCCATGAAATTCCCTGAAACGGCCTCCTATCCACTCTAACCATCCTGTCCTTCGCCAGCTCGATTTCGACAGACGTGAGCCACTTCGCCTTGGTGTTGTACGGCGAATCCGGCACAGCGAAGAAGCCCCAGAGCGCTCCGGGCACGGAGATGACGCCACACATGATGAACAACCAGCGCCAGTCCGCGAGGCCGTGCATCCCATTCATGCCGTTGTACACTCCGGCCTGGAGATAGCCTGAGAACATGTTCGCAGCGAATGAGGCGGAGTAGAATATCGTAGCACGCTTGCCCAATTCTGCGATACGTAAGCTCGGCCTGTTCACTACTAATGCTGCTGCTGCTACTGTCGCTGCTGCGCGTGGAGAGAGGTGCTTCTCTCACGTACCCTCCGGCGTGTACCAGTTCCCGAGCAACGTGATCGCGCCAACGTAAAACGGGCTCTCCGCAACCCCGATCAAGAATCTCACGGCGTAAATCTGTTTCTCATTATGCATAGCCGCAAAAGAAAAGGTAAATACAGCCCACAGCAGCTCGGCGCCGGGAATCCAGATCGAGGGGCGGATCTTCGTGATGACGAGCTGCGAGGGGATCTGGCCGACGATATAGCCACAGGTCCAGAGGGTCTGGAAGAGATTGAACTGGTTCCCGGTGAGGTTTAGGTCCTCGCGCATGCCGCTCACGTAAGCGTTTGTGATATTGGACGTATCGAGCAGTCGCAGGAAGTAGCCGAAGCATGCCCAGCTGAGGATGAAGGCGTCGAGCTTCCAGAGGAGTTTGCGCTCGGACGGGGATTTTTGGTGACGGCCATTTTCGTCAGCGTCGGGTAGTGGCACTGTCTCTGAGATCGGCGTTTTGTCATCAGAGGAATCTCGGACTGTTTCACTAGGCTTCTTGTCCATCTTGTAAATGCCACTCTTTAGTGCAGTGGAAATTTGACCGGAGCTGATGCGCCAAGTAGGTTTGTCCACATTTATTTATCTACCTATAGTAACGACACATTACGCGTAGTATATGAGACAAGACATGGTTTGGATCACGGCATGCGAATGATCGTGGGGTCCTTCAAGAGTGGGAGGTGAGCACGTAATCAGGATGCAAGATGAGAAACACGGATTTTCCGATGCAGACCTGTCTTCTTAGCCACACTATTGTTCGCGGACAAAATAGTTCTCAAATCTCACGGAACCGGCATCATGACGGCCACCATTCTACCGTACGAGCTTTACTCTGATTCTCCTGGATTTCTGCTCAATCGACCTGAATGGGAAGCAGCAAATCGGGCTCATCCTCTAGGCACTGACTTTGGGGACCTTCCGGCCGGTTGGCCAAGAAGACTTTCCGGCCCTTTAGTTTGGACAGGCGAGGAATTGAAGGCGCAACGTGGGTTCACATGAAAAGTTAGTGGGGTGCACTGCTGATTGCTAGTTACAGCGGAAAAATGGATTCATGTCCTGGACGACAGGGAGATTACAGAAATAGACGATGCTGTAAAGGTGGATATTACACTTCCTGAGATCTCTATTGGCATGATATCTGACTCAAAGTTTCAAGCATTTCAAGAATCTTCAGAAGCCTTCACTGAATTGTCTAGAAAACTCTTCCCGCTGCCAAGCCTGGGCCCTGTACTTCGTGAAATCTCGCACAACGTCTGCCACGGTACTGGTATCAATCTCCTTCGAGGCATTCCAGTCGACAAGTACCGAACAGATGAGCTCGTGATAGTCTGCTTGGGAATTAACTCCTGGGTGGGTGACCAGAGACTGTCCCAGGGAATCCGGCGTGGGCTCTGCCACATCAAGGTGATCCACACGTTACACCGAAGTAATGTGCTTCATTAGCTAATTCCACAATAGAGTATTGCACATATTGAAAGGTCAAAGCGCGGTGCCATATACGTGTCAGCACAAAATGCGGCAGCTCAGATGTATCACAGCGATGCAGGTGCAGACGTGGTATCGCTGATGGCCGTTTCGATACCAGAAGGCTCCGAAGGCGGCGAATCGAAAGTTGCAAGCGCGTGGCGCGTGTACAACTACCTTGCTGAGAACCGGCCAGACATTCTTAGGCTTCTGGGGGAGCGGAGGTTTAAATGGCGAGCGTAAATGCTCCTTTACTTTAGGACGTAGATCATCCCGCATGCTGACCGCATTAGGAACGGAATCCCTCCCGAAGGAGTCAGACTACTGCACTGGTTCCAAGATAGGCTGTTGCTCAACTTTTCAACGAGGACGTTCATTGGCTTCGCTGAAGTGCCGGAGCGCGACAAGAGTTTTGAGGAGCTTACTTTCGAGGAACGTGAAGCGTTTGCAGGATTTAACTGGGTCGCAGATCAGTACAGCCTCACCACACCGCTTCGGAAAGGAGATATAGAGTGGTAAGTATTACAAACACGTAACATAATCCGTTTATGACGCTAAAACGGAAAGGGTCAATAATTTGGCGCTCCAGCACGCGAGAACTGCCTATGTCGACAACCCAGAAAATCCTCGACATCTGCTGCGTGTCTGGCTCAGAGATAACGAGAACGCTGGAGAACTGCCTGAAGATATCAAGAATAAGTTTGACGCCATGTTCCAGGACCCGGCTGATTTTATTCCCTTGGATGAGTTGGAAGAGGATGAGGCAAGGAGGAGCACAGGCGTTTTCACTGCGAGTTGCAACAATGAGGCGGCACAGATACGGCTTGCAGAGAAGGCAAACGAACAAGGAGACCTCAGAATCTAGGGCTCATATCGACAAATGCACGATATTGTACTATTTACCAATTATGTTAGTGCTTAAACTATTTATGTCCTTGGGATGTCGACATCTCTGGTACAGCACTCTCACGCATCCTGCGCTTGCGTCTCTTCAGAAAGAAAATTGTTCCCCCCAGTAGTATGCTTATCGCAGCTACCCCACCAACAACGCCACCGGCAATAGCACCTGCATTCAATGGCTTTGGATGTGAAGTGGTGGTGGAGGGTGGGGGAGGAATTGGGGTAGTGGGAGTCGGTGACGTATTATCATCGCAGGCTGTAGAGAGGGTGGGCTTGATATCGTAGGATAGTGCTGTGGTGTAGCACAGGTAGTTGGTGTAAGTTATGCTGTCCCCACAGTCCGTGCCAGAAAAGTATCCGATCGCGCAATAAGGGGAGGCAGAGGAGCTTTTATGGGCATACTTGTAAGTTGTACCGTTCTTGTGTGTAGACATATCAGAGACACAGGAGAACAAAGGGACCGGCGGGGTGGGGTCAAAGAGAAGAGGGGACGCACCAAACAAGTGTCCAAGAATCGCATGGGTCCGTACAATCGAATCGGCTGGCATAGTCGTAGCAGTCTGTGTACTGAGCAGTACAGTCATTTGCGTTCGAACAACATCCCCACCAGTGGCGTCCCGTGTTGAAATAGCAGCTCATGTAGTCGGGGCAGGAGAATGCATTAGGAGCGGATGAGGTTCCGTTCAGGTATCCACATATAGGGCTTGCTTGTCGCCGTAGCAAAGAGGAATTGGGGCTGTCTGTCGGCTTTGGAGTGAAGCCATCAATGTCGTATAGACTTTTTGCATGGCCTGCAAGGCTCGTAGTTGCCTGTGGGATCGGTAAGTCCCCGGGACGGGCAAAGAGGAGATTGATTTCAGACATGTTTAATGACATTTCTGATTGGTGTAGGCGCGCAGGTACAATAAAAAAAAAAGAAATCACAAATATATTGTAGAAGTTATATCTCGCACAACATCATGTTTGTTCGGACCTTGACTCCTCTCTGCTTTGAGTCGACCCAAGATTCAGTTGATAACCCTTGGAATTCAGCCCTTGAACAACTTCAGTTGTGTCATCAAGCTTCTGATCGACGGTTTCATCCCCGGACCATATCCTAATATGTCCTACTAAGCGTATCGAGCGACAGGCGTTGGAGGGACTTTCGTCTCGGGCTAGCTCCTACCGCCCCCTCAATATTATGACACATTTTACTCCAGTCTGTGAGGCGGTCACAGACATCAGATTAGCATGTGTATTTGGCGGATACGGTCAGTGTGAGCGTTCGGTGCAGGATGTGGGAACCGGAACCCAGCAGACGATCGCAAGGTTTTTTCCGATACAGTAATCAGCAAGCGAAGATCTAGATCTACTAAGCTCTGTTTAGTATTAGCATCGCTGAAAGTTGTCGTCGGGTTCGTTTTGCGTTAGCGATGGCAAGTTCCGATACCTTTTCAAGAGCCGTACCTGAGTGCGGGGCAAGCGTGTCCTTTGCAAACGGACTAGTATCCTTCTGCGAATGCAATATTACTCCACCAATGGCCCAATAATATTGCAAGACTTCAAATTACAGCCGGTAGTAGCGCAAGATTCCCGGCTCCTGTCATCCCCTAGCCAGGTTCATGACCACGAGACCAAGAAGGCTTCACCCAACGCCGCGGAATCCTTGCCGATGATGTTTCCGGTCTTGAACCATTCCCATCCCTATTTAGCATCTCGATGCAGCATGTCTTGATCTTCATCTTGTCAAGTTCCTCCGAAAGCGTACACGAAATCTTCCCCTGCCCTCAATGCCCGATCCGATTACTCTTGGCGGCATATCCGCAGTCGGCTCAGTTATCAATTCATCGGTCAGCGTCACTCAGAAGCTCTTCGAATTAAAAGGTGTTGGCGAGCAAACCAGAGACCTGCTCGATACCAGCGAGCAAATCAACACGACCTTGGGATACGCGCGCACCTTGCGACGGCGAAAGTCCACCATCCTGAGCACCTTCGAGAAGCGATGGATCGACGGCGTCCTCGACACGACGGAGAATGCTGTCAACAGCGTTGCTGTGCTCACCGAGTCCGCGCGCGTGGACATGTGCACCAAGGGCAAGATCAGCCTCGCTACCCGAGGCTTGTTCGTCGTTCGGGATTCTCCAAATGTCTCTGCCAGCCTCGCACGCTTGGGAATCGCTAGCCAGAGCTTGAACACGGCCATGGGAATTCTGTGCGGACGCGAGGGCGCCCCGCCTACCTACGAGGAGAGCCAGGGCTTGGGCCTGAAATCCCGACGAACAGGGCTTTCCAAGAAGCCAAAGGAAGAAATCGACGACGCCGGCCCATTCGTTACAGCTCACCAGGCGCCTCCCAACTACCCGCACGATGAGAGCAGTTTCAGCTCCCCTATCTCCCCACCCAACTGGGAAAGCAAATACTATTCCGAATTCGCCCGCTACCCTGCTCAGCCAGCCCAGAATACGGCGCCGTATCCCGTGTCTGATCCTTTCCCACAAGCCCTCCAGCCACAGTCATTCCAGCACGACCAAAGCTTTACCGTCCCAAGCGGGATCGCGGAATTACCCGAGAGTCCTCAGCAAGCACGGCGAGCGCCGCAGATGGATCTTGCCGACGCGATGAGCGGTCTCCACGTTTGCAGTGACTGGACAGAGGACCACCGCTCTTCACAGGCGCGGAGGAAGATTAGCTACCATGGTGAAGAAGACTCTTACTCGCATGTTCCTGGCCCAGCGCAGGGAGTCGTTAGTGGATCCACGGTCTCGTCCTCAAGTCGTGGGTTGTCGAGATCGAGCAGGCGTTCTTGGCTTGTACAGCGTTCGCAAGGGTAGTACTGCAGTTTTATTTTTCCCTTGCTTTTTATCGATAGTCTTGTTTATTAATGGTCTTTTTTATCTCGGAAGCAAATAAGGGGCTAGGTAACTAACACGTTCTATCCAGAGATCAGGAAGGAGAGAATAGATGCATTGAACTAAGGGCGCGTACACTACCTAAACCCCGCATCGGGCAATATATGAACCGCAATTGCACAGCCGCAACGAAAAAACTTGCATGTGATTAAAAAATAGATGAGCGTGAAAAACAATCAGTGGTACGGAAACGGAACGGCTTCGACTAGCGTCTGCGGCTTGGCTAGCGGCGTCCCCACCGGGTCCGTGGTCTTCGCCAGGGCGGGGAACATGGCGGCCATCCCGCCGACTCGCTTGGGCTGCTGGTGCCAGTCGAACGCCATGTTGGACGGCTGCTGGAACAGGAGGACAGCAACTTCGGTCGCGCTCTCGAACAATGAGAGGAGGTGGGCGTGGCGCTCGGCGCCGGCGAGGTCCGTCGCCCACGGTGAGAACGCGGTGGAAAACGTGCGTGCGGCGGCGGCTGAAGCGGCCTGGCAGAACGCCCTGGCATCTGGATCCTTCGCCAGCGGGGGGTGAAGATGTCCTGTGAGTACTCTCCAGTGGGAAAACAGCATTGGGAATCCTATGATATCGTTAGCCGGAATCACAGAGAACGTTGCGGGTTTAAACCTTTTACGCTTTCTGGGTGTTCGTGGAAGCGGTATATTGAATGAGGTAAGGAAGTGAACGCTGGCGGAAGGACATTGTCGGGATCCAAAATCAGATTTGCGAGGGCATGCTTTATCAAGGCTGTGGGGTGCCTTGAGTTTTCTATCATGTTCGACAGCTCGTCTGGTAAGAAGTCGGATTGGAGGCTTTGCATGGCCTGTTGCTCTTCTTGCGACTGCCGGCCCATGTCGATGGTCGGCGCATCTTGATAAAAATTCGAGACGTGCTGATCTGCTTGCGTCAGCAGCGTGAGAACTGCTTGTCGTACGGACTGGTCATCGGCGGACTGAGGGAGGTATCGGTTGAATTGCGTGTATGGGTCCCGGCGACTGTCGTCGCTGCTATCACTGATGATTTTTCCCAGTGATAATTGACTGCGCCGCCGGGATTTGTAGAGTCTCTTTCTCATTACAAGAAATGATATCGCAAAGGTAATAAGCGCGGTTAGAACGGCTGTTCCAATTATAGCCCCTGCAAGGGCACCAGCTGGGATGCCTTCAGATTTTTGGTCTTTACTGTGGCTTGGACTGGGAGACATGGAAACTGTAGCCGTTTGGGACGTGGTAGTCATGGGAAGTGACGCGGTAGATAAAGTTGGAGAAGGAGTTCCTTGTGGATCGGCCCCACCTAGATCGCCTGGTAAAATAGTACCCATATCGCTGATGGCAGTTGGAGGAAGGTCTTGGTAAGTTGGTGATGGACTCAAGTAAGTAGAGTTGGCTCCAAAGATATAGTACTTACTTGTCAAGAAGTAAAGACCTCCATACTATATCCAGGTTAGACTGATCGAGGCTGAAGTACTTCAAATTATTAATGCGCTAGCGGAAATTTCCTCTGGGTCAATAGCTACATCGGAAATAGCCGCGTGAACTTTAGCGTAGCTGTAAACGCAATGAAATCCCTTCGAGCGCCATCCTCATATTCTTATTCTTTGCCTCTCTTCTCTGCTGTTCACTGCAATCTGACCAGCCTGATCTCATTCACTTTGCAATGGCGGAAAAACCGGAGATAGTTGTCGGTATCGATTTTGGCATGACCTGCACAGGTAGGCCTAGCATTTCTATTTTGCTTTAGCAATCACTGACTTAATCAATAATACTTCTAGGTGTGTCTGTGTCTTCAGCACCGGATTGGGAGCCTCCAAGAACTATCCAAACATGGCCAGGGAGACGCGCCCAAGATCTCGTAAACAAAGTCGCTACTTGTATCGCATACGACGAGCGTACTGGCCAACCAGGAGAATGGGGCTTCTTGTGTGATGCAGTCGATGAGGACAAAATGAACGTGCGGGAGTTCTTCAAGCTTCACCTTGATCCTGCCTTTCAAGACCCTAGCGACGATGCACCAACATGCAAGGAGGCGCAGCAATGGTTCCACGACTACCTTCGTTGCCTATATACATGGATCGAAGAGACCTTAGAAGCTACCATGCCTCGTTATGAACAGAAACGTGTCGAATTCATATTCAGCGTCCCCACAACCTGGAAGAACCCTGCAATGATTGCCAGTATGGAAAGGATCATCCGCCAGGCCGGATATGGGACAAAGAGGGACCATTGTGCCCGAGTATCTCTCACTGAGGCTGAGGCAGCTGCAGTGTATACCGCTAAGCAAAGCTTCAAGAAAGACGACGTTTTCTTGGTCTGTGATGCCGGTGGCGGAACTACAGACGTCAACATCCTGAAGGTCACGGGTGCGGGACGAGGAAACACTGAGCTTATGCCTTTGGGTAGTGTGGAAGGCCAAGCAATCGGCTCCACGCTGATCAATCTCAGGGCGAAGGAGAAGATTATGGCCAATCTCGAGGCAATCAATGCAAAACTGCCCGGAGACTTGGATGCGATTGCGGAGAAGATGCTTCATAACGATTTCGAGCATATTAAACGGTCTTTCGGACAGGCGGCATCGAACCTCCCGGTCTACCACCTCCCAATACCTGGACTGGCCCGGGGTATTGACGTTCCACATGCGTCAATCCACAACTCTAGTATCCTTTTCAAAAGGTCTGTATCGACCCCTGATAGAAACCAATCTGGCTCTAACGTCACAACAGGGAAGACCTTCAGAAACTCTTCGACGAGCAGATCGAGCGGATGTTCGGTTTGATTGATGCACAGTTGAACAAATTGCAGCTCTCTCATGCAGGAGAGAACGTGGTAAGTGTTGACCTGATTAACTCAACGGAAACCTCTTGATTAACATGCTTTTCCAGTCGTACCTGGTAACTTCCGGCGGTTTTGGGAGCTCCGAATACCTGAGACAGCGCCTAAAACAGCGATACGAAAATGGCGCAGGCAGTCTCTTTCCAAACAGTGAGAATTTGAAGATTCTCCTCGCCAAAGACCCGTACGTCATCCGAAAAGGCTTGGAATTCGTATCACTGATTATGTTCCAGACAACGAGCCGTCTGTGATGGTCTTGTCATGAATCGAATTCAAGAGCTCGAATTCAATCATACTATGCTCCCGGTGCGATGCTGTAGGGTCAGCTATGGCGTTCTTTGCCGTGAAGAGTATGACCCAAGGAAGCATGTTGGAGAGCAAGTTACTTTTGATGAGAGAGACGGCAAGCGCTGGGCTGAAGGCCAAATACATTGGATTATCCGCAAGGTCGGTTGTGTTTGACCCTGATTGTCGATGAGAAATCTAAACTGTCCTCACAGGACCAAGTGATCTCGGTCGAGAGAGGCATCCAGCATCATTACCGATTGAAGCTCGACCTTGGAAATGAAACACGCCCATGGCGCACGCAGATAGTCATGTCTGGGGAGGAGCCGGAAAGGCTACCTCAAAGTATACGTGGCAAGTCCAGCTCGTACAACCCGTCGCCTGTCACCAAGGTGTGCGAAATTGAATCAGCACTTAGTCCCAACGATCTCAAACGGAAGAACCGTCATTGCTATAATCTGGGTCGTGAATACTATCGAGCGGATTTTGATCTGCGTGTCTTAATAGGCCCTGCAGATTTACGATTCGAGCTTTGGGGAAAGAATGGCAGAAGGAACAAAGATCATGATTCTATCATGGTGCAGTGGGATACGCCCAAGGAAGAAGCTAAGGAAGACAGGGGGCCCTCAGTATTACATCCGGTGCACTGTAGTTAGCTTGTTGTAGTCTTTTTTACACACCGTCGTCGTAACTGTATACAGTCTTTTTGATCATGAAATTTCCAAAAATCTGTGTTCAACAGTCCCCTTTTCTTGGATGCAGGTCTGGTCAAGACTGTAACGAGAATCTTGATCTGGGTGCTTAGAAATCGGCCAAGTCTACGCATCAGGTCGATTTTGGATGTACTGCAACGTTAATATAGTAGCAAATAGGCAGTAGAGCATCAGTTATTGTTCCTCGACAACTGTGCCTTAAGAGAAGGAACAGACAAGCTATGGAAAACGGACTGTGTGGAAGAGCTGTATGTCTCTTTATTCTGTATACTAAAGAAACGTGTCACAAATCACGATTTCCGTGGAAATGGGCATGAATTTTGCAGATAGATTGCAAGGGGCGAACCTTAATGACCGTACTCGAAGGCAATCGTTTGCTTACTCTGTTGCTTGGGGGCGAAGTGGGTCTTACTCCACGCTAGATGCTATCCGTCTCTGTAAAAGCGTTGTAGAATACGTTGGGCTTGATCTTGTCCGTTTGGCAGTACGATATAGTCGGACGTGGAGATGTTCATGCTACCAAGGACGAATATGTAGTAGTTGAAGGCTATTGTGAAGTCTTTTTTTTTTTCTATGGTGAAGAACACTATGCTAGCCTTGCTATGATACAGACCATCTCTCTTGATGAGGATCTTAACCAATGCGAGGGATGGTGGTATCTTTATAGCGCTATTATATGTGATTATCACCGCCGTAGCGTACTAATACCACAGAGGATGGATATTATTTGGAAAATGGTGGCAATGATATTCAAAGAGGAGATGACGGGTCAGTAGGTGAGAGAGCCGAGGAAATAAGTAAGGGCAGGCTTTATGATGGCTTTCTTTTGAGGTTCAGCGATGGTGCAAAAGTAGGAGTGGAATTTAGGCACTGTAGAGGGGAGTGGAAAAGGTATCCCTTGTTTGTATTTTAGCTCAGCTTGTACGCAGCTAAATTGACCTCTGATAATAAGTATACGTGAAGCTATGACAGCTCGTATTTGGGTCATTAACGACCTATCCAATCTCTAGCGTAGTATTTGGATTCAGCTGCGCTTCAGGTCACTGTCGTAGTGTAACAAAGCGTACATCACTTGGCCCCCACGTAAGCACCGGGATTGAACATCCCGATCAATATCTTGTCACAAACTGACTGGTTAGTCTCCGCAATGCCTTCGAGGCTTGGATTTAGTAGATCTTTAGACAAACATCTGGAGCTAGTTGACGGACTTACCTTCCCTACGCCGCATCACGTAGATTCTAGCTGTAGACTAGAGAAGACTATTTTATGATCTCGGTCAACGAACACCCCTCAGTAGAATATATCACCAATTCTGGAAGTTTCTACCATGCGCGCTGTCAAAACCCACTGGGCCAACACCTTCGTCGATAACTCGGCCTCAATCCCCGAGTTGCAATCAGAATACCTCCTCGTGAAAGTCTCGCATGTCGCACTGAGTCCGTCAGACTGGCACATGGGATCTGCAAGCCCCGGCGATGTCCCTCACACTGTTGGCTGCGATCTGAGCGGACGAGTCGTGGAGGTCGGCACTGCGGTGACAAGACCCTTCGCTCCAGCTGATTGCATTGCGGTCTTGTTTATCGGACACCCGAAGAGCGGCGCCTTCGCCGAGTGTTGCTTGGTGAAAGAGAGGTTGGCATTGCGCATACCCGAGAATATCAGTGATACCGAGGCCGCGACGCAAGGCGTAGGCATCGCGACGATCGATCAAGGTATGTATATACACACATGAACGACCCGCATCGTTTGAACCAGCAATGCATCTCTGACCGTTCAATCCCACCAGGGCTCTACCAGACGCTCAACCACCCCCTGCCCTCTCCAACAGCAACCAACATATCGACCGCCCCACACTCCTCGTCTACGGCGGCAGCACCGCCGCCGGCCTCTTCGCGCTGCAGTTCGCCCGCCTCTCCGGCTGGCGCACGGTGACGACCTGCTCGCCGCGCAACTCCGCCAAGTGCGCCGCCCTCGGCGCGCCCCCAACCCTCCGACTACGCCGACCCGGCCGCCTGCACGGCGGGCACCTGCAACGCCACCAGGCATACGCCGCTGCGCCACGCCTTCGGCTGCATCTCTGCGGGAGAAAGCGCTCGCACCTGCGCCGGCGCGCCGACGACCGAGCCTGGCGTCGAGAAGCGCTATACGGGGTTGATGCCGATGGAGAAGGAGTTTCCGCGAGCGGATGGGCGCACGGGGTGGCGGGCTGGGTACACCGCGTTTGGGGAGCCGTACAGTTTCCCGGGGAGCCCGGCGTTCGAGCCTGTAATGGTGGACTATGTGCTTGCGACGAAGATTTGTGAGCTGGTGGAGGGGTTGTTGAGGAGTAGGTTGATTGAGCTGGTGCCGCTGAAGTAGGAACGGGAGGGAGGGCTGGATGGGATGGTTGTAGGGCAGGAGGAGCTGAGGACTGTGAGAGTGAGTGGAGGAAAGCTGATGTATGAGGTGTAGGATGTAGTTGGCTTTTTTTTATTGGACCGTAGTTGGGTTGGAACTTGATCATGACTGAGAAGCGTCAATATAATGACGCCACTATGAACGCCATATCGTGCTCACAGTTTTCCATCGAACTCTAATTCCGGACAGAAGGTAAGCTCTCCCAGAGACTCGTTCTTTACCAATCTCTCAAACTTTCTTCAAGTCACTACTACCAAATCTATTTCCAAGTGTGTTAATTGCTTACACAACGTTAGTATTTGGCCTCGACAAAGTTGAGAATAGTAGAGATATAGATCCTCAAGATATGGGACGATGTAATCAAGTTCTAAACATTGTCATTGCCATCAATCTATGTAAGAGATTCCAATCTACTCAATCCCTGACCGCTCCCGGCAGTTTCTCATAATCCTCTTCAACCCCCCATTTTCAAAATGCTTCCCCTAGTCAGCCCCAGTCCATCTAATGCTTCTTCCCCGCACTAGCCCAGACATAAGCCGGCGCCTCCTCAGCTGGCTCAGCCTCCCTCTTCTTACCAGCGGAAGCCCACACATAGGCAGGCGCAGCCTCAGCAGGCTCAGCATCCGCCTCCCTCTTCTTCCCCGCGCTGGCCCAGACGTAAGCAGGGGCGGCCTCTGCCGCCTCAGCCTCGCGCTTCTTGCCGGCAGAAGCCCAAACATAAGCGGGAGCGGCTTCAGCAGCCTCCGCCTCGCGCTTCTTGCCCGCCGACGCCCAGACGTAAGCCGGGGCAGCCTCGCCGGCTTCGGCATCGCGCTTGCTCTTGCCGTGAGCCGGAGAGGCGTCGACGGCCTCGGCGTCGGCCTCACGCTTCTTTCCCGCGGAGGCCCAGACGTAGGCGGGAGCCGCTTCAGCGGGATCGGCCTCGCGCTTCTTGCCAGCGCTGGCCCACACGTAGGCCGGCGCGGCCTCGGCGGGGTCCGCCGCCTCGCGCTTCTTCCCGGCAGAAGCCCAAACGTAAGCGGGCGCGGCTTCGGCGGCTTCGGCCTCGCGCTTCTTGCCCGCGCTGGCCCAGACGTAGGCGGGGGCAGCCTCGACCGGCTCCGCGTCCGCCTCCCTCTTCTTGCCCGCGGAGGCCCACACGTACGCCGGGGCGGCTTCGGCCGGGTCGGCCTCGGCGGCGCGCTTGTCGGCGACCTCGATGACCGGGGCGGACTGCTTGGGGTCGATGATGGCGGCCGCGAAGGCGGAGGCCGTGAGGGCGGAGAGGGCGGCGGCGGTGGTGAGCTTCATTGTTGATGGCGGTGTATGGGGGTTTGCTGGGGTTGAGGTGTTTGGTGTGGTTGGTGCTGTGGGGTTAGGGTCAGTTCGTTGGTTCGACTTTCTGTGTTTGGAGGGGTGCTGGGACGTACTGGTGATTACGAGGGCTGGTGCTGGGAGGCTTCGAGCTGGAGAGCTGGTGGAGTGATGCTGAAGTGATGGTCTGATGGAACGGGGCCTTCCTGCGATCCTTTATACTACCAATGCCCGTCAGGGCGATCACAGTGGGCTTGACTTGTGTCCGTCATGACTGCCGAAATTCCTTCGGATGCGTTCAGAGTACCCACTTAGCCCGCTGATGCGAATAGCGGGCTTGCTGTCGTTGCCGAAGGTCATGGATGTCCAGGCTCTGGCACAGATCGTTGTCTCACCTTCCTGATACTGACATTCCGAGAGACAATAAGCAGATATTTGGTCCGATGTTGCATCAGATATGAAAGAAATTGCGCGGATGTTGTTGGTGGCTTGAAGTGAAGTAGCCGTTCCTGAAACGGGGCTCGACCAGCGCCGGGGAATGAATTTCCTGATTGGGCAAGTATGGAGGATTACTCCATCTATTCCCAGCAGCAGAGAGAACGGTCAACGATTCTCTTGCACTGGCTTGTGATCCTTCGTGGAGAAGTGGGACGGGTTAGCCGGCGTGGTTGACGGCGCTGGCGCGGAGAGTAAGCCGCACGTCCGGAGCAATACACAGACAGCTGAATGCTGATCCTTGCCTCCGCAGCAACAATAGCTCTCATTGATCGGTGGTAGGCAGGAGAATTGCACGGTGAAAAATCTGACGGGCAGCGGCCGGCGCGCGTTGCGTTGTTTTCCCGGCTCCACATCAGCGCTATCACGCATTTCCAAAAGAGGCAATGGAAGTGATGTGCGCCGATTGGCCGCAAAATACCGGTTGCGGCTGGCTGGCCGGTGAAACAGTCGATTTTCTGATCCTTCAGCCCCCACAGCATTTTAGCGGTCTGTAGTGTGCCAATTCAGCGAGTAAGTGTCTAGAGCGCACGGTGTATGCAGGTATGCGCTGACACGGGCCGAACGGTGGTGGCGACTGAGGCTCCTCCGCACGCAGCAGCGTGCCGGAGGGGCCGAACCGAGACGGGGTAGAGAGCGGTCGGTGCCTGTTGTGCGGCTGAGGGATGCACATCCTGGTCGGCCACAGCTGCAAGGGGAGCTTGGACCCCGTCGTTCGCTGTCAGCGCTAGAGATGGGAGACACTAGACGTGCTTGTTCGCGATAAGAAATTAACCAACACCTTATGTGGCAGGCATGTCATCCTATACGAGTCCCCGCGATGGGCACCGCTAGCGTTGAGATCTGCTGGTTTATGGTTGATGGATGACTTGCCATTGCGCACGGTCGATCTGGGTAGTGAGTTGGTGGCGTTGGCACCTATTGTCAGTAGACAAGGAACTCGTCACGAAAAGATTCATGCTACGGAGATTCAAGTGAATCGTGCTAATGGTAGTTGGAAAGGTAGCTCAAGTCAAAGCTGCCTCGTGCTTCGCTTCGTGTTGGTGTTGGAGCTTGCGAATTTTCCCTGCAAAAAAGTCGTTGCCGGGTAGTGACTGAGTCGGCCGCGCCAGTGCGACGGCTGTTGGCTCCGGTTCGCAATGTTCGGGCTCATCGTCATTCCAAACTTTTCACTCAAGATTCATCTCTTGATGCCTTCCTTAGTCGTCCTGCGAATTGCGATGATGGGAGGAAGATGGCTATTTCCTGGTGTTAATCGAGTCCAGAATCCGAGTGCACAGTTGAGTATGGAATTGCAATGCATGATCAATTTTGGCACGTAGAAAATGACGTTTCGCTAGACCCAGGGAATAACTACTGCTCGAAGTGATATGATGGAGGATGTACTCGCTGGGTAAAGGGACTGTCGGACCTTCAAAATTTCACGGCACGCAACCTTTTTCTAAAAAAAAAAAAAAAAAAAAAAAAAAAGTATGGTAAATCGTTCAGTTGTCATTGCATCGAATCTATACAAAACTCCAGACAGAGAATAAAAATTTTCAATCACGACTGCTGCTCCGGCACCCACCTATCCCGCCTAGTGAAGATGTTCAGCCCAACCTTCCTGCCCTTCTTGACCGGCATCCCCGCATGCCACACGCCCGGATGCCCCGTGCCGTTCGGATACAGGTTCTCCCAAAACACGGCGTTGCCCACCTTGGGCGCGAACGCCACGCCGCCGACGCCGGAATCGTCCTCGCAGTCCACCCAGCCGCACCACCGCGCCGGGAACCTTCCCTCGTAGTGCGGGAACTGGGTCGCGCCGCCCTCGCACCCGCCCGCGCCCGTGTCGCCGTCGTCGCAGGCCAGGTACACGAAGAAGGTGCTCACGCGCGGGTTGGCCATGCCGGCGAACCAGTCGAAGTGCGGGCGGAAGTGGTCGCTCGGGCCGTACTTGACCACCTGGACGTCCTCGAGGCGGTCCTTGGGGACGTAGCCCTGGAAGTCGACGCTGCGCTGCTCGATGCACGACACGACCGGGTCGTCCGGCACGACGGCCGACATGGAGCTGCGGATCTCGCGGTCGTACGTCTCGAGGGCGTAGCCCTTCGAGACGGGCGATTGGCGGTAGTAGGGGGCCGCGAGGTTCAGCAGGTAGGAGGTCTCAGCCGGCGTGAGGTAATCGGCAATGTAGATGATGAGCGGGTCGGTGCTGAAGATGTGCGGGTTGATGCTGTGCTGGGGGCAGGCCGCGGCGTACTGCGCGGCCATGGCGGTGAAGGTGTCGTTGGAGGAGGAGGAGGAGGCGGTGGTGGCTGAGGAGAATGAAGGCATGGTGATGTCGGCGGTGCGGATGCCGAATTTGGAGCTGATGTGCTGCCATTGGAGGAAGCCGAAGGGGAGCAGCGGGAGCAGCACTGCTGCCGCGGTCGTCAGCTTGGACGATTTGGTCTTGGAGGCAAGCGTAGGCTTTGGAGAGGCCATTGCAACGACTACTGTAGAGGAAAGATGCTGAACAAGATTGAGGTTGGGACTGGAGTTCCAAGCTGGAATTGCGTGGTGTCGAGAGGGGAGCGGAGTGGTCCTCATATCCTGGATGCTCCACGAGTTCTTGCACATGCGAGCATAAATGCGTGCATACATCTAGACTCTGTTCAGCGAGGATGTGCATGCAGGCAGCCACCCGCAGCCGCAAGGACCCTGCTTACGACGCCGGTGCCAACGAGATCGCCGGTTGTGGAGCTGAAGGATCGCAATTCCGGACCGTGTCCTGGGGGCTGACGCCGGGGCACGGGCTCGATTCGCCGCCCCCACACCTGCCTAATCGGGTAGTCCGGAGTTGACCCTCTCCGCGAATCGCTTTTCTCCCGAAATAATGCTGCTGTATTACTCGCTCCCCTAGTTATTCTCAGCGCTAAGGTGGATAGACGCATGCATCTTGATCCTGCGAGCTCAGTGTTGGTCCTGCAAGCCCCGCCTTCCCCTTTGAGCAATCGTGAGCATGTCGGTGGGATGACCGTTGAAGTGGCAAGGCGCGTCTAGTCGGAGGGGCCGACACCGTGCGTGACAGCGGTATGAAGCTATTTTGGGACAATGCATTCATTTGTTGCCGCTGTTCTTCGTTCCCACACGTAGTCTACCAATTCTTTCCAGACATTCTCAATTCTCCATCCGTACACACGCGCTCTCTCTCCCCCCCCCCCTTCTCTCTCTCTGTCCCCTTCACAATGTACAAATTCAAGTCTGCGCAAGGCGGAGTCTCATCGGAAGAACAACTCTCAAGCGCATCGACCAGCATGGATGACGACAAGCAATTCCTGCTCGACGAAGCGCACGGGTTCAAGATTCCCAAGAGGACAGGCCGCTGGGTGAATTGGAAGGTCGCAGCTTTCACGTTCAATGTGCTCCTCTTCATCGGCGGCTTGTCTGTCTGGGGCCACGTCCTGGTGCTTCTGAAGAGCCTGCGCTGCGACACCAAACCCGAGACGGACCATTTCGAGCCAGACCGTGAGACTCCTCCCCACAGATTCCAGGAATATACACTGACCATCCGCAGTGCTGTACAACAGCGTAGTCACCTTCCAGCCGCACGCATACATGGGGGGAGCACCCAGCAACGCGACGGATGAGATGTGGCAGCGGCTGTCCCCACCGGGCGACGGCATCGTGGAGGTGCCCAACGCCTTCACGGCCAACCTGCCCGCCTCGCTTCCCGCACCGAACAACCCGGACACGCACAAGGTGTACGGCGTGTCCATGTTCCACCAGTTGCACTGCCTCAACTTCCTGCGCTTCGCCTACTACCCGGACGCCGTGACGGACATGACGCCCGAGGAGGTCGTGTTCCACCGCGACCACTGCCTGGACTACATCCGCCAGGCCATCATGTGCGCCGGCGACGTGACGTTCGAGCCGCTGACCACGGTGGGCATCAACGGCATGGGCGCCACGCACCAGTGCCGCGACTTTGAGCGGCTGTTCAGCTGGGCCTACGAGCACCGGTCCGACAAGGTGAATGGGTCGGGGTACACCGGCGGCAAGGTCACGCACACGCCAGGGCACCGGAACCACTTCGACAACGAGGAGCACGAGGACTGAGTCGAGTAGGGAATTTTTATTATGTATCGTAGCGAATAGAAAATCGAGAGCGGATTCGGGCCCCCCAAAACGTTTCATGCATGCAACCTTGTCGCTGGGAGAAAGTGGCTTGCCTCGCCGGGTAACTGCCCGACTGTGCCACAGTGTACACAGCATGACTCGCAGCAGCTGCTGTACATAAATGGGAAACCATCCACCCAAGTCCACCCACACAGCAACCCTTCTCCACACATCTCAATAAGAAAAAAAAAAGAAAAAAAAAGAAAAACAGACCACAGACGTCAAGCTCCAAGATGACAGACCCAAACTTCCACATCAGCACGCCCCGCCTCTACCTCACGCACCTCTCGCCCACCAACCCGGCCCACGCCGCCTTCATCGTCGCCCTCTACAACACCCCCGAGTTCATCGCCTCCATCGGCGGCAAGCCCACCTCCATCACCACGCCCGCCGCCGCCCGCGCGCTGATCGAGAACCGCTTCGTCGCCGAGCACGCCCGCAACGGCTACGGCACGTACCTCGTCTCTCTCAAGCCCGACGCTTGCAGCAGCAGCAGCACCACCACCACCACCACCACCACCACCACCACCACGGCAAACACCAACGAGGCACCCGACGACGACGACGACGACGACGACGAGCACCGGCCCTTCGCCGAGGAGCTCGCCAAATGCACGCCCATCGGCACGGTCTCGCTCTCGCGCGGCGTCCCGCCCGACGCGTACGCGGCGCCGGACCTGGGCTTCGCGATCCTGCCGGCGCACACGCGGCGCGGCTACGCGAGGGAGGCGGCGGCCGGGCTGCTGCGGTGGGCGGATCGGCGCGAGCGGCGCGTGGCCGACGTGCTGGGGCTGTTCGACCCGGCGAACGAGGCGTCGAGGGCGGTGTTCCGCAGCCTGGGGTTCGAGGACCGCGGGGTGCGGCCGCTGCGGGCCTTCGGCGGGGTCGAGGGCGCGGTGTGGGTGCGGCCGGGGATGGGTGAGGATCTGGGCGTGTACGGGCTTTGAGCGTTTTTTCCTGGGCGGGGATCGCTTTGGTGGACGAAGTTGAGAAAAGTACAGAAATTTTCCAAAGATCTATTTGTTCGAACGTGGTGTATATATATATATATCTAAGCGCTGTCTCTCTCTACTTCTTCACGCCTTCTGCCAGGTCTCGTTGTACTTGGCCTCCTGCTCGATCTGGAAGCGGCGCAGGCGGTCGAAGTCGATGCAGTCGTGCTCGACGCCCCAGCCCGTCACCGACGTCGCGTGCCCCTTGCCGACCTTGATCGGGCTGCTGCCCTCGATGATCAGGTCGCCGCCGCACGAGATGCCCTGGCGCAGGTACTCGAAGCAGTGCTCGACGTGCACCTTCCACTTGAACGCGTCCGGGTCGGCGGACGTGTCGACCCGGTTCTTCTCCTGGTAGTACTGGAAGCGGATCATGTTCTGGGGGCCATTAGCGCATTTGAGAAGCGTTTTGGCTCTAAGAGAATGTGGAAGACTACCAAACAGTGCAGCTGATGCAGGATCGAAATCACGTAGAAGTCGGTGGGCTTTGGATCCGGCGTGTTCGGGTGGTCATACGGAGCGACGATGCCCTCGGGTAGGCCCCACCGAGACGGGTTCTCGATCCACACAGCGTCGTGGCCTGCGAAACAATATCAACTGACGGGCCATTTCCTACCACTCTGCGGAAGTCATACCTGCAACAAGCATGTCCCAATTGTGGTTCACCTCCGGCCCGTCGCCCATGTACCGCTGGTCCTTGTCAAAGACCTTCTTCACCGGGTTGAAGACTTCCCTCGGGATGGGCGTGTTGGAGTAGACGTGCAACATGGTGTTTTCTCGCGGCTGCGTGCGGTAGCTGTAGACGACCGTCGCAGCCCAGCCCAGGGCCAGTGTGAAGATGCAGACATAGTGCCAGATGGTGTGAGATCTCGGCTGCGAACGTCGGGTTTCGTCCTTGGCGGCTTCCTCGTCCAGAGCAACCTGCTGGTACTCGTGCTTGGAATTGACAGCGCTGTTGAGCATTGCGGCTGAAAATGGCACAGAAAAAACAAAGGACTGAGGAATCGAAGGTCAGAGAGAACTGGATTGCAGTGCACGGGAAGGGGGAGCAGAGGTGCCTGAAAGCCGACAACTTTTCTCTCGCGCATCCGAGCTTGAGCTGGCAGCAGTGGGGGCAGACATGAGTGCACAATCCTCCGGCTGCGCGTCCTGCGACGAATTGCCTCATTTGCCTAATGCAGGATTTTCGGACGCAGCATCGACCGCCAGCGCCACGTTGGTTGGTGGGGTGCAGATGGGTGTGCTATAGCCAGCTACCAAGTCAGCACGCGGGGCTGACCCGGCGGTCGGGCCGGGGTCGCAAGGTTGCAGGGCGGCAGAGACGCAGGGTGGCAGGGTGGCAGGGTAGCAGGCCAGCCCGTCTGACGCTGACTCGGGCATGCCGAAAGGGGCAACAGGATGGTCTAAAGTTCCAGGCCCAAGCTTTGGTGCTTATCCTCCGTCTCTCTCTCTCTCTCTCTCTCTCTCTCTCTCTCTCTCCGCCCCCCGACCAGCCACTCCCGGCCGCCCCAGGATCGTCATCCCTACCAGCCCAGCTCGCCTCTGCCGCTGCACATGCAATGCAATGCACAAAAAACGCCTCCCCGTATTCGCAATCGCCCGTCGACCAAACACCACATCTAGATCGTCGGCGCCGTCTCGCAACTGTGCTGAGTCGTGCCAGCGCCCGGACGTGTTGGTTTGTCTCACACGCCCAGACACCGGCATTTTGGCCTCCAGCAGCCGTGGGGATGTGCGATAAGCCGGGGAGGTGCGCGGTTTAACGTTCTGCTACAAGCAGAGCAGCAGCGGAGCTCGTGCAGCGTAGGATTCGACCGATAGTGGCATTAGCTATGCCCTGCATCCAGCTGCACCCGGCTGCGATCATTCTTCCGTCCGGTATCTGGCTCATTCCCGCTGCTTTTCACCGTTCTCTTGAGCTTCTCGCGCTGCTCTACATCCCCCTCTTTCACCAATTGTCTGAAAATTGTCGATCTCAGAATGCAATTCACCAATTTCTTCAAAGAAAAGCAAAACTATGCAGAAATCGAGCAAGCGGACAGCCTGTTGCCGACAGGCGAGAAGACACAAGACGAAGAGCGCACCCCCGCAAAACCACGCAAGAGCAGCCTCCCCCACAACATCTTCTTCTACACATCTTTTGCGCTCCTGAACGTCTGCGCCGGCGTCCTGATCGGCTACTGGTGTCAGTCAGCGAGCGAAGAATCCGCCGCCAGCTTCGGCATCAACCCCAACAACCCCATCCCGCGCGAAATCCTCACCAACCGCCACGACGTCCCCTTCAGCCCACACCCGGAATACATGGGCCCCGGCCACGAAGTCGATAAGAACTGGGCCAAGCTGACCGAAGGCAAGATCCCTCTTCCCGGCCTCAAAGGGGGGGGAAAAAAAAAAAGACTTACTGACAGAGACTACCCAGGCTCCGACTCGATCTACCTCTCCGACCCATCCCGCTACGGCCTCCACGACCCAGGCATCCACGCGCCCTTCTTCCTCTTCGCCGACCCGCCCGCGGCCGCCTCCGCCCTCCCCAACATCAACAACTTCTACGTCCTCAACAACCTGCACCAGCTGCACTGCGTCAACATGCTCCGCATCCGCTACAACGCCCTCGTCTACCGCCCGGAGACGACCGACCCGCTCGCGCCGACCCCGATCGACGAGGATTGGATCACCCACCTGGAGCACTGCTTCGAGTACCTCCGGCTGAGCATCACGTGCGGCGATTACATGGCGTTCGAGACCGACTCGCCGCCGGGGAGCCCCGAGGAGTACTGGAAGGACGGCTTGAGCTGGGGGGTCGTGCATTCGTGCGTCGATTGGGAGGCCCTGATGGCGTGGCAGGAGGGGCAGGTGCGCGCGTATAATGCGACGTGGAGCTGATTTCACGGGCTAGAATTATTTTTCTACCAGACGATGATGATACATATCTTTTTTTTTTTGGTTTCCCAGTTCAACGTATCTACTTTGATTATCATCGGAGACACAGCGGAGGACGCGCAGCCTGTGTCCTTCTGTAACGCGCAAAATAGAATCTAAAAAGGTATACAATTGCGTTTTGCCTTTGGCCGTTGCAAATGCAGGAACATCCTTACGACTACGACTCCCACACGTCACACAGATACCCCTCCGCAGGACGCATCACATAAGCCATCTGCTGTGCTTCTCAGGCTGGAAATTTTCAAGCTCCAGAAATTTTCTCCATGTCGGCTGGAATAATATTAACAGGCTTTTGTGAGCGTGCTGCACAGCAGGTCACTCAAGGATAGGATTTTAACTGTCATATGGCTGTCTTCCCCAATGTAGTCAATAATTCCAGCGAAGTTTATTGGAAGCCATTAGGGGGTACAAATTACCGAGGTTCATTCTCCCAGGTTCAGCAACATCGGATACCATAATCCGTGACCGTCGTACATCACCAACTACCTGCTATCTGCCTCTGTAGTCTAGCGGATGTCGAATTTAAAACGCGAAGATGAAAGCTTGGTATATTGCAGCTAATGACATTGTGAGCATACGGGAGAATAGGCTTCAAGCGGCCAATAAACGGTCAAGGAACAGCTCGAAGACGTAATCTCAAATACATGACAGCAGTAAAGACACCAGCGAGGTAGAATAAACGGTACATTTGTCGGGCGAGGAATCTATTATCTGTACAGATGGATCAAACAAATATATCACCTGCTCCTAAAGCAACCTACTGTACCGATTACACTTTATTTAACACCCCCAAAGAGTTAAGGACTGGCGGACACAACAAGCAACACCGTGTGAGAACAGGACCCATTGAGTTTGTTCATTCAGACTGGAACAGTCAGACTTGAATCGTCTTTGGTCGAGCGAATGGGAACAAGACTGTCAACTCGCTTAAGTCTGTCCAGAATTAAGCCAATCGGACGGAAAGAGGTATTAACATAAATCAAATCTATGACGAGACTCTAAGTTGCTCACCAAGTGCAGTTTCCAGAGAATTTGCATCCGAAAAGGAATCTAGAAACTCGAAGTTCAGATTTCTGCTTTCTGAATTATTGTACTGTACATCTCAAATGTAGTGCCGACATTCTTAACCCGTGGCATTTATATATTTCCCTGCATCCGATCATCCCCTATGTAAATGCTACTCCCAACAATCTCCAGAAGAGGGAATTCTATGGAAGAGTCCGGGAAAACCAGTGAAACATTCACTGTCGAAAGAGCCGATGTCGAGGTCGATAAGATTCCACTGTATCTACGACCTCTTGCCCGTTGGAGATTCGGAAGCGATATTTGTAGCGCACCACCATCACCTTCAATGTCTAACACGTAAATGTTCTTAGTCGGTAAAGTTATAGACTACAGGGAAGTGTTATTGATGATGGCGATTCGAGATGCCACCTTGAGGTTGAGGCGGCCAAGGCTGGACAAGTTCGTTCTTTGAAGATATAACCCAGCTGACGTGTTCATGCGGGTAAAAAAAAAAAAAAATAAAGATGCGATAAGGAAGCAAGTTCTTCCATATCAAGTGTCACAGTCCGAGAGAGCAGAGGAAATTTCAAGGAGGAAAGTATATCCACATGCTTGAAGGTTAGGTCAACAATGGTCTCAAGCGAGTTGGCCGAGACACTGGAAACTTGTGTCGCATTTTCTCCACGCAGGCTCCCCTCAATAACTCGAACATTACTAATCAAAATATCGCCTGCCTTTCCGGTGACGATACTTATATTTCCAGTGAAGGCGGTACAGGAGGCAATACTGGCGGCGTCAGCCGAGTTCGATATCATCGTAGTCCCGTAGACAGAACACGCTGAACAGATTAGCAGAAGCGCCTTTCGCTAATCTTTTGGGAGTTTAGTGTTTACCAGCAACAGCATAAGCAGCTAAACTAGTGAGTATGGCCAGAGTGAACATTTTCTGAACTGCTCATGTGTGCACTGGTGACTCTCAGTTTGGAATGGGAGCTTCGTTCAACTCGCGCGCCAGCAGGAGCGTGCTTCTATATTCTCAGGCAAGGTACGCACGACCTTCTGTGCTGCCTCCGTTCGAATTCCGGCAGCAGAGATGCAAAATTCAGCTCGCCAGATGCCAATTTTGAGGGCAGAACAGGTAAGCTCTCAGTAAACTAAGAGTAACGTGTGATCGTGTATGCAACACTGCAAGTACCAAGGGATTCCTCAGGGACCCAATCATATTGTATGATCCCTTACAGCTCACCATCTCGTGAACGCTATTATTGCTCATCCGAGCTTCACCGAATTACGACCAGCGCCCTTCGGTACACCCAACTACATGCTTTAGCACTGTACACTCGCACTGCTGCCCGATTTCCAGTTCAGCCTTGAAACAATATTTATAGTCCACCTGCAATTTCATACAAGGCTATTCAGAAGCCTGACAATTAGGCCGTGAGTCGCTAGAAACAAGCAGGACGCGTGAACCATACAGCACAACGATGACGGAGACACTTCAAAAGTTCACAGATTCCATCATTTCAGCACGTCATCTTCACTAACTACTCGTACACATCTGCATCTGTGATACGCTGTCTCACGCATCCAGCCCACCTTAGTGCAGCACTAGCGCTCTACCTTCCCCTCCTGTCCTCCCAAATGATGAAAAAGGGAACACACCAAACCACTTCCCCACCAAAAGCAAGATCTCGATTCCAACCCCCTTCAACCCTCCACAAACAGTCCCTCCCCCACTCCCCGCAACACCCCCTCCAACGCCCTCACCACCTCAGCCTCCTCCCCACCACCGCCCCCAGCCACCGCCACCGCCCTCAAAAATAGCGGATACAGCCTCTGCAAATGCCTCCTGCCTTCGGCTCCACTCACGCCTTCCATTGGCGGAATGGCATCGGGCTCGCACTCCAAAGTCTTCAGCTCCTCCAGCACGAACAGCAGCTCCTCACGCTGTGCAGCGGGCTGGGGCATGCGGCCACGCAGCGGCTGGTCCGCAATGTAGGCTTTGACGGGCAGGGCTGCGCGGAGGATGAGGAAGGGGGCGGCGGCGCGGGCGAGGGCGATGCGCTCCGCGCGATGGTCCGCTGAAGAAGGCGCGATGCGGACGAGGGAGAGGAGCTCACGGAGACAGAAGTAGGACATGCGTTTACGCGGGGTTGGGGCCGGGTCGCGGGTGCGGCCGTGGCGGATGCGGTAGAGGGAGGCGAGTGGCGGGGAGGCGGAGAGGTCGGACGGAATCTCGTCGATGGACGTTGGATGGATGAGGGAGGTGTGGAAGAGGGTGGAGGTGTAAGCGCGGCGAGTCGAGTCCGGGATGTAGGCGGCGCCGAGGCCCGGCGTGATAATGTCGCGGAGCGAAGTTAGGGAACGGATGTCGAAGGCTTCGTCTTCGAGGATGACGGTTGGGGAGGGCGCGGCCGTGGGGTCGGCGTGGGAGATGCCGCTCGCTATGGCAACAATTTCCTGCCAGATGGGAATCATCTGGTCCTGGCTGATTGACAGGGATTGGGCGTTCACGAGAGCAGCTCCGAGGATGTTGAGTGATGTTGTAGTAGCTTTCTGCCAGAGACTTGGGGCTTTGCCTTGCACTTTCCATTCGTATTTGAGGCGGATGGGTATGACAAGGCTCTGCAGAGCTGAGAGGAGAGCACCCTTGGAAAATAGTTCGTTGCTGTTGATGTGTTCCGATACAAGCCGCTGAGTGTGGTCCATAGATGCCTTGCTTAGGGCAACGAAAGTATTCCCATCTCGGGTTCCAATGGGTGGAGTTCTGCGGAACGGAAGAGCGATGAAGTCTGCTAGGAGCTTCACCAGGACTGTAGGAGCACCATCAAAGTTTGTCTTGATGACCTTAATGCTCTCGAGGACCTCTTTCTGCAAGGGCGTCAAAATGTCTCGATCCGATGTGTATGCTGTGCTCTCTTCTGTCACAATGCAGGTGCGTAGATTCGTTGCCACTTTTGAAAGGGCGTTCCTGTCCAGTTTGCTACCAATGAGGCGGTAAAATTGTCTGAAGCAGCGGACATAAGCCAGGTAGGCCTCATGATTTCCAGTCTTTGAAGGATAATCTGGATGTCCAGTAGGTGAATCATCCAGCCATATTTGTACTGCTTTCTGGACAGCCCCTTCGCCAACCGCTTCCGCTGTCTCAAGTTTCCCTAGCAGCCCGGCAACGGCGTCAAATGTCACTGCATTGACAGCCTGAGATCCACAACTCAGATACTGCCTGAAATAATCCAACATGGATTCCCATAGACTGGAAAATCGAGGGGCACTCAGAATGCTCTCTGGGTACGCGCTGAAGAGCTTGACAAGCCCATTCAGAATGATACGGCTCGTTTCGACCCAAGCATGTGCTTCTTCGGGGTCAGCACTGGTCAATCGGAAGGCTTGGTGTTGTTTGATGTCGAAATCCAGTAAACGAAACATGATCACTCTCAGGCAGAGGTTCCACGATGCTGGAGAGAGCTGATCGCCGTAGTTATCGAAAATTCGGAGAAGTGTGTGCAGAGTTCCGTTTCTGACCTCAGCTCGACGATCGTGGGCGATAGTCGCAATACGTTCCAAGAGATGCATCCACATCGCTGGTATCGATTGAGTCTTCACGCCCTCTTGTATTTGTTCTTCCGGATTGGACGCGTCGATCGATTTTGCGGCCAATTCCTCCATTGCTGCTGGATCGGCACGACCGTGAAGATAGTCGGAGACGTTCCAAAAGAACGTGATGGTCTGTACAGCACGTTAGTCCGCTTGGATAAAAAAGACTTGTGCTTGGCCTTACTGTCAAAGAGATATTGAGATCATCGCCCTGGTCGCAGAAAAAATAAAGCAGGTCTAAGAGAAGGAAAATCGCGTCGTCAGGGATGGATGTGAGGAAGTCAGAACAGACAAGTTGAACAGAACTGAAAGCCAGCCTTCCCAGCTTTGTGGCAATCATCTCAGATGATTTCGAAACCATATTCTTGGTATTATCCGGCTTTCCGTTCTGTATACTTGTTGCAAATTCCACAAAAACACTGCGAGCAAGCAGGAAGACCAGGTTCCATCCCACTTGTAGTGAATCTCCGCACTGTTCAAGAATGCTCTTCAGGGCATCAAGAACAACGACGTGTACTTCGATATCGGTCTCATCCAGCTCATCATCAGGATCATTGGCGCCCTCGTATAAGGAGTCTACGACTGACTGGAGCGCTGATAAGACCCTTGAATGAATTTCGTTTTTCAGTGGCTGATCTTCAGCCTGCGTCTCCTTGGCTACATCCTGGACGAGACGGCTGAGTACATCCACCGATAGAAGGCGCACCGAGCTCGCTATCTTCGTGCTACTGGCAACGGACACTAAAGCTTTGATCAACAATGACCAGCCGCTAACATCAGGCTCGAAACTAATCAGGCGATTAGCATTAAGAGTACCAAGGTCACCGAGCTTATTCAAAGAAAAGACGTAATCCTGGACATGCAGCTCGGTCTTGATACTGATTCCAAAATTGCTAACTTTTCTCTCATGAGCATTCGGAGTCGATGTCCCTTGGCTAACATTTGCTGGACTTGGCTTTCCCTCGAGAAGCGTGCACAATGAGGTCAAGACCTGTACGAAAGATTCGTTCGGGAAATCGACCGTGCTTTCAAATAACCGAGTTGCTGCAGCTTGAACAGCAGCGACCTCGGGGCCCATGATTTGAGCTAGAGCACCTCCATCATAGCGGTTACCTCGTCGATCTCTTCCGCTGCTCGTTGAATTCGCTGCTGCCATAATCATGTCCGCTTGCTGCAGTGTCTCGAACACTATTGACCACGCGGATTCCAACGTAGGTCCCAAGGCAATAGCCAAGTTCAGCAATGCCCTCAAGCACAGTAGATTGCGCGTGCTGAGAGACGGTGGTCCTGATTCCATTGACGTGCGTCTGTTCTTGTCAGATCCCTGGCTGACGAGACTATCCACACTGAGCAGCCCTCCTTTGTTGCTATACATGGTCGGAGTCTCAGTACCCGACGTTTTTGGATTGGAGACTGTCGCAGTGAAAACGGTGGGAGGAACTGCCGCTTTTCCGAGCGTGGTTAGGAATGCATCGCGCGGTGTTGACAAACGCAACAAACCCGCGATCTGGGTAAACTTCTGTATTGACCGCACAAGGTCGTGGTAATATTCGTTGTCCAGGGCAGCGTTGAGGAACGTTGAGCAGGTGGCAAGCACAGCAGGCCAGCAGTCATTGATGGCTTCTGCCGTCATTTTGATGGCCTCTTCCGCGGGGTTGTTCTTCAACTCTAATGGGTTGATGGGTACTGTCCTCCGGCGAAATGACTGCGATCTAGCCATTCGACTTTTTGGTTTCTCCTCGATGGGTGTGCTCGGAGGTTCCTGGCTCGATGACGCATCCCCCTTTGCTTTCTTCTTACGACCCTCCTTGTGCACAGTCAGTGGCAGAATGAACTTGGCTAAGCTCTCGGAAAAGTTGTTAATGCAGCTCAGCACAAGACTGTAAACGTAGGTCTCAGGTAAGGCTGGTGGCTCCTGCTTGTCTAGATGGTCCATGCATGGGATTCTGAGGGTGCTCCATTGCGTACTGATTCCAGGAACGCTTGACGTGTTCGGAGCTCCACCGATGATCCCTACCGCGCCAGCTTCAAGCGCAGCTTGAGCGTCTGGCAAAACATCCTCTTCCGGAGGCGCATTGATCGGGGCAGTGGAATGTTGGCCAAGACCGATAACAGTAGGTTTCTCAGTCGACAAACGTACAAACACAGCAAGGTTGTCTCTGATGATTGATTTTCTGCCTTCTTGAGAATCGTACTGTGCGTAGATCTGTATGATGAGGTTGGGATCGGAGTAGACGTTTCGAAATATTTCCATGCACATAGCACGCTTCCAAGGTGCTGCAGCATCCGGATCAAGCATATGATTAAGTAGACCAAGAGCCATTTCGCATTCTGAAGGCACAATGGTCAAATGCTGTCTGAGGACCAGGTTGAAGACCCGCAAAATCCGTAAAGTAATTGAAAAGTTGAGACGCTCAGAAAGGCTCTTGATGACGAGTGGCATAATGTGGGAGCGAAGAATGAATGCCTGCTCTGGATGAGACAAGAAGAGGCTGCCATGATTGCTCAAGACGGCTTCGATCAACTCAAGCCCGGATGCTTGGGAGATGGTGGAGAAGCGTATTGATTGAGGTTTGGCGCCCTCAGTCAGCAAGCAAATGTCGCGGAAGACCTGGGCCTCATTAGTGGCTGTATTGAAACTGATCGCGCGGGATGAGTTACCTTGTAGGCATCGTTGGCCGACGGCCGCACAGAAATATTACCGTCATCTACACGGACCTCGGTCACAGTTGGAATCTGCAGCTGTTTCTCTGAGGTAGGGGATCAGTACTCATGGTCATGGGCCCCAAGAAAAAAAGACCATTGCCTACCGTCTTCAACGACAACTTTCTCGAAGGTTGAGATAACAAGCTGTTGCAAGGTAGCGGCCGCGGTTGCACTCGCAACAGGATTCTTGGCCGTTTGCAAGGTGGAGCAAACCTGCAGCACACTGGAGAGAAGCTCTCCGCGAACATCTTCGGCATAGTTTTGAATGAGCGAGGGCAAGGCCTGCAGAATTTTGAGTTGGATATCCAGATCTGGAGCACCATCAGCAAGTGGGCTTTGCAACAGACATCACGGTCACAAAGTTTACTCAATTGGCTGCAATCACGGAAACCGTCGAGGACTTCTTTCAGCCTATTTCGCGGCACGGCGCGCACAACGATGAGGCGCTGGAGGCACACGACGGCGGATCCTGCGAACTTGGCATTCTGGGTCTGGCATGCCTTAACGAAGGGGTCAACGAAGTAGGAACGTTGGCTCAAGTCTCTTCCAGCATCAGTCAGGCACGATTGCAAGGCTTGGAGTCAGACATCACCAACCTCCAGCTAGTTGGGACTCGGATGTGGAGGGCAGGGACTTGAGTGCCTGCAAAGACTTGTCTGCCGCCTGGGGAAGCTCGAGTCAGCCCGGGATCGCGCACTGCGGCAATTGGGGCAACATACGCTACGCAGTTCGGGATTCTTCCTTTTCGACTCGGTGACGAGATTGGCCAGCTCGCCGGACAGAATCTGGGCGGTCATGGCCTCGTTTGGCAGGGCAGCGGCATCGGGAGGCAGGATGGATGTTCGCGGTGGAAGCTTGCGTGGCTTCAGTTGCGCTGCGACACGTGAAGCAGCGGAAGAGCTCCGGCTTGGGCGCCAAGCCCCAACCCCGGCCTAAGCAGTCAGGCAGCGAGGCAGCTGTCCCTCTGCCTGCCTTGCCCTCCGAGCCGAACGACCTGCGCGCGCGCCCGAAGTGGGCTGCCTTGCTGCTCGCTCTCCCAAGCCATCACCGCCTCTCTGCTTCCTCAAGCACCACCCACGCGACCCCACAGCAACGACGCTTGCCTCTCGCTACCTTCATCTCCCGCATTCGCATCCCACGCGACGCCCGCACCCACAGCTGCGACTGCATCCTCTGCTTGCGTACCCCACCAGTGCTACCTACCCCGCTGCACAATATGGGCGCCAAAGTGCCACGCAACTTCCGCCTGCTGGAAGAGCTGGAGAAGGGTGAGAAGGGTCTGGGTGCCGAGGCTTGTTCTTACGGCCTGGAGAATGGCGACGACCTGCTCATGTCTAACTGGAACGGCACCATTCTGGGTCCTCCCCACGTCAGTACCTAAACATAGCCTCGCTTTCCACCACGCCTTCTTAACCTTTTTATTTCTACAGAGCGTGCATGAGAACCGCATATACAGTGTGAAGATCCACTGCGGTGAACAATACCCTGATGTCCCGCCCGAAGTTACCTTCGTTTCGAAAATCAACGTGCCCTGCGTGAACCAGAGCAACGGAAAGGTACACATCTTGATACAGGCTACCATTTTGTTTAGCCAAAATGGCTGACGAAATCACAGGTCGACCCCACCAAGCTCCCCTGCCTGTCACAGTGGAAGAGAGAATTCACCATGGAGACGATTCTCATTGAGCTGAGGAGGTAGGCGCGCTCTAGCCCCGCCGTCTGAGAATCACATGCTGACTGTGACTACTACTAGGTACATGGCCCTTCCCCAGCACAAGAAGCTGCCTCAGCCTCCCGAAGGCTCCACCTACAATTAAGCGTCGCATACGGTGTGAAACGGCCAGCGTCGTACAGACATCAAATGGTTGGAATGAGTACACACGGCGCGCATTCTCGGAGAATGCAAGCGCTGGTTCAAAGCTGCGGTTGGAACTCAGTATCTTTTTTGAACCCCTGCATGGGCGTGGAGTTTAGGGCTTGATGGAGAATGAGCAATGAACTTGAAGCAAAATCAATGACTTTCAGCTGCAACTACCTCTTGCCGGAGTGTTTGAAAGTGACCGACTCGTCAGCTACTGACCGCTTAGCTCTCAACCATTATCGGTGCGAACATCGCTGGGACCGTTTCCCTGTGTTCCATACCCTTCTCGAACCTCTCAAAATCTTTCAAAGGATGGCGCCAATTTCAGATGGGGGCCGTAACACTTATGACCTCATAGACACGTGACAGGGCGCGAGTCACAAAATCTCCGACGCCGTAACGGGACGCCAGACGCCAGCTCGCATCCCGTCCCGCGACAACGAACCTCCGACCGCATGGCCCACCCAACACATGCATGCCGAAGTTTGTGGTTCCTCGTCGCTCAGGAGCACATCGGGTAGCTGGTATAACCCCCCCTCGTTGATCAATTCATCTTCAGAAAAAGAAAGAGAGAAAAAAAAAAAAAAAGCACAGTACACGCCCGAATCCTCCCACCGCGCTAACACCTCATCTTCCTCTCACCACAGCCATCGCGCTCTACCGCGCCCTCCTCACGCAATGCGCTGCTCCTCCGCTGCCGCTGTCTGACGACCAGCGCGCCGCGCTGCGCAACGCCATACGCAACAAGTTCCGCCGCAACCGCCACGTCCACTCCGCGCGGCTGCTCAAGCTGGCCTTCACCGCGGGCTACTCGCTGCTCGACCAGCTCGACCGCGCCTGCGCGCCCACCACCACCACCACCACCACCACCACTCCCGACGCCGCGTCCGCCGCCGCCGAAGCCACCACCCTCCTCACAACCCTCCTCGCCTCCACCCCGCCGCACCTCACCCGCCCGCCCCTCCCGAAGAAACAGCCCGCACGCCTCCAGCCCTCCCCCGAAGCGACCCTCCCCGCCGACCGCTCCACCCTCGCCGTCCGCCCGCGCCCGGCCGCCGCGCTCGGCGGCTCCGGCATCCGCCGCGTGCCGCGCCTGGTCTCGGCCAACACGTTCCCGATGCTGCGGCTGGGCGCGCGGCCGCAGCCGCGCAGCCTGTCGCGCGTGATCACGGACAGGGTGAAGCAGCGGCAGCGGCGGCTGGACCTGCGCGGGCTGGCGGACGGGGAGTGGAGCGCGCTGGGGGCGCGGGAGGACGAGTGGGACGAGTTGCTGGAGGAGTATGGTGGGCTGGTTGGGGATGGGGATGGGGATGGGGATGGGGATGGGGATGGAGGGGAGGGGGGTGGGAAGAAGTCCTGGACGGAGGAGCCGGGGAGGCTGGTCAGGATCATGACGGCGCAGTTGTGGGCGCAGAGGAGGCGGACGGAGGAGATGGTGAGGCGGATGCAGGATATCGTGGATCGGGAGACTGAGTTGAAGGAGAGGGAAAGGGAGGAGAGGAGGGCTGCGAGGAGGAGGGGGGAAGAGAAAGGGAGAGGCGTCAATGAGGGGCTGGAGAGGAAGGATGAGGTTGAAGAGAGGAGGGACAGGGATGTTGAGGAGATATTGGGGAGGGGAGCAGCGAGCAGGGGGAGGCCGATTTGAAGGCACGGCCAGATACGACCATATGATTCTTGAGCACCGAGATCATAGAATTTGTAATCGAAGAGAGCTTCCTTCAAAACCTTTAGAATTGTTTGTCTGTTGATTGGTCGTTGCCTTCTGGCTCGACGAATCTCTTTCCTTGCCCATGAAACTTCCCTAAAATGTCATCTTTCGACGTGTAATTCCTGGACGACATTCTTCACATCCGTTGGTTCTAATGCGCCCCCTATCTCAGAGTAAGATTATTTCCGCAGTTGTTCCAAACTTGAAACTCAATCCACTCGCAAATTGTCCCATTGCGCAAGTATCTTCCATAGCCGTGTCTTCAGGCGCACTTAGGCGTGCCCTCTGGATGATTGTGGTAAACACATCGACCTCCTGCCCCAAAGGACCACGGCGTCCTAGTGTAGTTAGCCTTGCACTCGGACTGTTTCTTCGCGACATCGCGAAAAAACTCTATGGGTGCGTCTTCCATATCACCCGTAGTGCTTTCAAACCAAGATTCCGTTGCCTGAAAGGCCCAGAGGTCGACATAAAGACGACGGTACAGGTCGGAGGCAGGTAGAAGCTGATATATTTCCTTTGCGTGTGCGGTAGGGAGATTGCCGAGCTTCACACGAGTGCTGGCCTCTCCAGCACGGGACATGACGATGTCGAGAAGGTCATTTTTGAAGTTGTTATCCAGCAGCTTGTCTCCGAGAAGATACACCCCCAGGAACACGTCCCAGTCAATGCTCGTTTTGTCCTTTTGTTCATCGGCAAAGACGGTACGTGAGTACAGCCAAAGGACATAGATCTCGAAGTATTCCGGCTTGTTTTCGGGCAGGTCAACCCAACCTTCCCTAGACTCCTTCCACTCGCCATTACAAGCCTTGTGGAAGAATGGCGAAGAGGCGCAGAGGATGTTTTTGTGGATGAGAAATGGCTCTCTTTGATTTCCGACAGTGACCTCGATAATCTTTGTCTTGTAACTAAACATGAGTGAGCGGCAGACAAGCCAGGAGAAACTTAGTATATGATGTGCAGTACCTGCCAGCAATGCGTGCGGACGGCTTGCGGATGCCGTTTGGCGGAGTCATCTGTGCAGTAGTGGATTCAGCGGATGGTGTGTTTCGAGTGAGAAGGTCGATCTTGCAGCAAGATGATAGTCGAAGGTGAGGTGGTGTTAAAACCCCTTCACTATCACTGGGTCGTGATGTATCGAGCCGCACTATTACATATGCCGACCCAACAAAACCCGTGAAGGGACTAACTTAGCTCTTGTGCGAGTGTGAACTCCCCTCACTCCCACCCCCCAGGGCCAAGGCGAATAGAAACTTTTTAATCCTCGCTCGCTTCAGAAATTCGATATTGTTTCCTGCGAGGAATCATGTAGAATGAGAAGGTTGGCAGTGGAGGAACATATAGAACTCATAGAACATGGGGAGAGGAAAGGAAGGCGCGACGAACTACTTGTTAAATTCACTCTCGATATGCTATCAGCACTTCAATAGCTACATTCTTAAAGTCCAGGTCCACGACTTTGTCAATGAGGGAGTAGGCTCGCAGGAATGGGCCCCAAGCCACATCTTTCATCATCAATCTAAGTCCTCGATGTCGCATAGTCCTGGTGCGTATCCGAAGTATAGCCATTCGACGTAAATTTCTAAGATATCCGGCTCATCCTCAGGGAGGTCGATCCAACCGTCTTTCTCCTTCGAGGGCCCGTTGCATGCCTTCCGGTAGAAATGTGAAGATGCGCAGAGGAGTTCCTTATGAACTTGGAAGGATCCTTGGCGGGCGCCGACTTCGACTTGAATTATCTTGCTCAGGATTCTAGCAGCGAACGTAGTTGTCAGTATCAGACATTATTTGCGGGATTCGTCCGTATTGGTATGGTGCACTTACCTCGAGGCGCGGTCTGACTTCTTCCGTACTCCATTGTCCGACGATATCGGTGGCGAGGATTGTACGCTTTTTGGTTGGGGCCTATAACACGAAATCAGCTGCATCCTTGGTCAAAGTAAATCATCCAATGTTGTCGGCGTGCGTGTGGATGAGACCTACTTCACTGCCATGTTGCCGTGGTGGGATGGAGGCGCTGGCCACACAGGTGAGTGGTCAGGCTGTAGACTATCGATGAAGTGAGGTAGAGTGTTAAAATGAGGAGGAGGTGAGTGAGTAGTAGAGATGAGAGGTCACGATGCAGGTTAACCAGCCGTGCCTTCCATTCCGAGTGCCAATGACGTAATCTCTAGTGTTGACGGCTACTTATAAATAGTGAGTCACCATACTGATAATGCACAGTATAATCCAGAAGAATGCTTCAACTCCGAATGAATTGCAATGATCAACACTTTATAGCTATAAGCTGAGAAAGCACTGGTATATTGTGTCGCTTCAACATCAGACAGTGTGATTGTGTGGTTGGGTCAGCGGAATTGTAGAGGATGGCTGTTAAGGGAAGGCGTAGCGGCGGCCCATGCACTTCCAGAAATGGCAACGACGGTGCCTTGAGCCATGTGCATTCACGCAATTGAATGGTCAGCGAAAGTAGTCGTCCGAAGGAAAGCGTCACCACTAATAAGGCATTAGCTGAGGTCTGCGTTCGGATAACTGCTTAAATTACCTGTTAGACATGCTGCAATAACACGATGTTAGAATCTTCGAACAATAAAGCCGCCACATACAGTTTTGTCAATGTACGACTCAATCCTCCATTACTCAAGCAGAACAAGCTATATCAGACTGAAGTTCATGGACCATTCATGACAAGCCATAGCCTTTAATTAGACATATCCATGTGTGCGGGCTTTGAAATAAACTTTTTTACTTCTATCATTGATCTACCAGACTGATGATGCCCAAAATTCACTAACCAAGATGATTTATCCATGAATTGAGTAGTCAGTACCCTGTGTCCGTCGCGAGGATCGGAAGTAACGCGGAATCAACCCCTGACTCGGCACAAATGAGCCCGTAACTCAATCCGAATCAAGCAATATCCATATCTAGAAGGTAGTATACAATCGAAGCCCGTCTACTATAACTGTAGTATTAAACTATGCGCATGTCTCCAAATTGTCTGGGAGTATTGAAAGTTGGAAAGATCAGGTGAATAATGGCTTTTAATTGGTCTGCCCCCGCCTTTTGCTCGTGCCCAATCTTTCACTGATGAAGGGAAATTCCCTTAGGGAATCTTGGCTGTGCATGATAACAAATGTTGCGGAAAGTATCTCCCCTTGTAGAATCATTCCGGGCAAGCCTACCTCGACTTATCCCTCGGACATCGCGCGGGGCCTCGGGGTCCAAGACACCGAGGCCGAATGTGGGTCCCCGAGACTGATCTTCCCTGAATTTCCAAGTTGCTTGCTCAGCGCTCGACCGTGTCATGAGCCCTTGTACAACGCCAGAGCCCACGAACTCTATTGCAAATACGCATATTCTGCAGAAGGTTGGGCCCGGAGTGAGATATGGCAAGCTAAGTGACTTTGCACCAATTTGCACGTCTGTCCCTCAACCATCATTCCTATCCACCCAGATGACAAGCGCTAATTGCTACTCGCTCCCGAACGAACTACTATTCCTACAGCACCGAGCGCCAAGATGATAGGCTTACTTTATCCCACTGATCCACGTCATACTGGCGCCGCGTGGATCTGAAACCATCGGTCGAAATCGCCCGGAAGCGGAGCAGAGCAGCAAAGGACTCCGAACTTCACGGGTATAGTTTTCGAATATCTCCCGAAATTAGGACAGACGACGATGCTTTAAAGACCTCAAGAGCCGCTCTCCTACCGATATATACAACTTTCAGCCTCCGCATCCGAATCTTACACCATGACCGTATCAGACCACACCAAGGAGGACAAGCCCCTCGAAGTCCTCCACCAGGACCTCGCCGGCAAAAATGCCGTGGTAAGGTACGCACCACCCTCCAAGCCCGCCAGTCAGCGAGCCAGTCAGCTTTCCGTACACACACGAACAACAAGCTTTTCTAATGCAAGCCACCCCATCCAACAGCGGCGCCTCCCGCGGCATCGGCCGAGCGATCGCCTTGCATCTGGCCCTCCGCGGCGCCAACATCCTCGGCACCTGCTCGTCTCCCAAGTCTCTGCATCACATCACCTCGCTCGCCGACACCGTCCAAGCAGCCTACTCTCACGGCTCCTCACACCACCAGTCCATCCCGCGCATCGCCGGCCTCGACGCCAACCTCCTCTCCGAGGACACACCCACCCGCCTAGCCGACGCGGTCGCCGAGCACTTCGACGGCGGCAAGCTCGACATCCTGGTCAATAACGCCGCGTACGACAAGTTCCAGCCGCTCGGCCAGCTGGACGCCGCGTACGTGGCGCGCAGCCTGCAGGGCAACGTGCAGACGCTGGTGCTGTCCGTCGACGAGCTCTTCAAGCGGGGTTACTTCCGGCCGAACTCGCGCATCGTCAACATCTCGTCGACCCTGACGCGCGGGCCGGGGCCGCAGTCGCCGAGGTGAGCTACCATAAGAGTGCACCCTCTCCCCTCCCCTGTCTTCCCGATCCCGAACGTGTCGTCGTTTCCGTTGCGATGGGAGGAATGCTGATGAACAACTGCGGGCGCACAGTTTCTTCGCGCTCTTCGGCGCCACCAAGGCGGCCATGGAATGCCTGACGCGCTCGTGGGCCGACGCGTTCGGCAAGCACCCTGGGATGGAGGGCACGACCGTCAACGCGCTGGCCGTCGGCGCGACGGCGACGGATGCGTTCAACGGGGCGAACGGCGATAACGCCGAGCTCACCAAACACCTCGTTTCGCAGCAGTCCGTCGGGGATAGGCTGGGCACCGCGGAGGACGTGGCCGATGTGGTGGGCTTGCTGGTGAGCGAGAGGGCGGGGTGGATTACGGGAAGTGTGGTCTCCGCGAATGGTGGGGCGTCAAAGATTCTATAGGATGCGGAGGAGAGAAGCTGCTGCGGAGCCGCCTATGGCCGTAAGTATAGCTTTATATTGTGAGAAATCAGGTTTGGGGGCGCTTTTCGCCAGCTATACCAGATGCGCAGATACATTTTATAGAACGAACGGTTTAGAGTCGTCATATAGGTAGAGTCATTCAATTCAATTCCGTATTACACTTCCTCACCATGGCCAACCGGGTGAAGAAACAATCAGTGGGGAGATAGTCTTTGACTGAAATCCCGGATAACTTATTGCTCACGAATGTCTAGTGTAAGCCCATCAGACATCTGACTCATGCACAACGGCATGTTCCGAAACAAAACGTATATATCCTACATGACGGGCCATTCGTTCTAAAACGGGGTTTGCCTGAAAGCGGCAGCAGATTGGGCTCGATATATGCTAACCAACCGTTTAGCATCCGCCATGAAGGCTCCCTTTAGACCGAATGATCAAAGATGCTTCCACAGTGGAATGTCACCCGCAGAGACGTAGCGAAAAAATAAATCAGAATTGTCGATCGTAGATCAGATCGGATGATAGACTTGCTGGAAGTTTACATTCTTCGGACGATCAAATGTTGTGGTTAGTATTGTCGAGTGATCACTAGTGCTTAACCCCACATTTCGGCTACAGGCTCACTATTTCGTGGTTATGTAAGACGGAAATTCTGGCGCAGTGATGCTAAAACTCAAGTCATAGCCGAGGTGTGCTGAGATAACTAATCACTAACTTGTACTACCAGGTATGAACGTGAAGCAAGTCTAACTTAGCGAACGGAGACATGTTTGGCAAGTACCTGTCATATTGCTAAATATTTCTTGTTGTAAAACTGCTTATGGTACATGCTCTGATGGACGCGACATGAGACTAATTTTGCTGGGCTGTGCCGCACGAGATCCATTGTAGGGTTGATGCTACCAGAAAGTGGACCACTCGTGAAAATACAATAGCAAACGCTCTGTGATTGCATTTCATGCTCGCTTCGGCGACATACTACTTAAGTATCGCGCCATGTTGATTTCAAATCATTTGCACACTCGGCAGTCGCGCCAACATTATATTTAAACTTCAGCGGGCTTTCGCTTGCCTTACCACTCTCCAATACGGATTTATACCTGCAACTCTGTGCTTATTTGATCTGCCACCACCTTCCATCTCGACATGTCTACTCAATCAGCTCTCCTCGTCACTACCATCGGAAAGCCGATCACATCCACTGATACCTGGCCTATTCATGAGCCTGGCCCGAACCAAGTACAAATTCGTGTCACTGTCGCCGCCGTCAACCCTCACGACCAGAAAGCTCGTGACAACGGACTCTTCATCCAAGATAAGCTCCCGGCAGTTCTCGCCAACGACGTTGCAGGTATCATCACCGCCATCGGTCGCGATGTCACCAAATTCAAAGTTGGCGACAGGATCTTCACGTATGGGGGGATGACGGCAGATTATTCGCAAAATGGTCTCCAGCAGTATGCGCTTGCGGATGAAGACTTTGCATCTTTGATCCCAAACGGCTTCTCGGATGATGACGTTGCTACTATCCCCGTCAACATCTCTGCAGGAATCGTCGCCTTATTTTCTGAGAGTGGTCTGGGTATCCCAGCTCCTTGGACTGAGGAGGCGCGCAACTTTGACCACGCGGGAACCCAGCTTCTCATAATCGGTGGAGGAAGCAACTGTGGTCGATTCGGCGTGCAACTAGCCAGACTGGCTGGCATTGGGAAGATCGTGGTTGTTGGGGGAAATGAGGAGGAATTGAAGAGATTCGGGGCAACGCATGTCCTGAGCCGTCACGGCGGTCACGACGTTGTCCTTCGGCGCATCCGCGACGTTGTCGGCGACGACCTCCTCTACGCCTATGACACCGTGAACCCCCCAAACGCACAGTTCCTGGCCATAAATGCACTCTCCAACACTAAAGTCGGAAAATTTGCCAGGCTTCTTCCTTCCAGCGATCCGGAGCCAGCAAACATTCTCAAGAAGGAAGTTACATACGAAATTAAAAATGTATTAGGGGTTCCTCAATTATGGCCTGAAGTCGCCAAACCCTTCTATGCGAGATTGGGGCAGTATTTGTCGCTGGGGCAGGTCGTTCCGTTGAATTACGAAGTGGCTACAGGTTTGAGCGCAGAGAAGGTCAATAATGTGTTGGACCGTTACAGAGACGGTAAGCCGACTCTTCAAACGCACTTCCGTATCTCGGAGTGAAGACTAGGTAGTAACTCAGCCTTGAATAATACGCATTAATAACTGGCAAACGAATTATGGTGTGAGCGTGCCAATGCGTAATATAACGCACTATACCAGCACAGTTCGTGAATCTACATCTCTCGGATCATGAAATTGGTAGTGTACCGAGTGTCATCTCAGCCAGTTATTTCCGATAGTTGATTAGATCCTAAAGCATGGACGAACAAACTGAAGACTGTTCGTTTGGTTTACTTTTTGAACATCCTGGTCTTTACGAACGCGAGTGCTTGGAGTTTCAGTAGCAAGTAGCATCGCTTGTCTCGATCAGCTTAGTTAAGTCTGAAAAATGAGTATCTTATACTGTTGCAGCTTTAGCCGTAGCTATAGGCAGAGAACGAGGAGCCCGAAAGGTAAGACGTGTAATTCATATCGCCAAGTGCGGCTTCATCAAAGCCATCTCAATATCTCAGCTAACACATTTTTGATACCTCAGTCTCTCGCCAGATTCATATGCGATTTCTCTGCTCAGACAGTCACGAACTCCAGTAGTTGGCCTCTTCGTTGACTCTTGCACCCCATACATCAGGCCTTACATTTTTGATGAACTCTGGAACTGAAGGACTACTGCCCATGCGGCTCCAGATACTTCTCTTTTTCTAAAATCCGTCTTTGACATTGTCTTGTCAGTGCATGCTTACTGCAGTGTCTCTAAATTTCGGTGTGAGTTTGGCCTCTCGCTTAGCAGAAACTGATGGAAATCGAGCCGTTCCTGCCGCTAAACAGACTAATTCATAGCCAGCTCTCCCCAAACAAATGCATCAAGGGCAGCTTTGCTATCAGAACTGGTGCTTGAATAGTAGAGAGGAATAGCAAAGGCTAGAGGGTACGGGTATACAAGTATGTGTGGAGGGACCGGCTTTCCTCAAAGAGAACACGTTGGCGGAAGTACACTGATGACGAGGATTGTGCGCCCTGCAATTTTTCAATGTTTATCACGCGCTTGTAGAACGGGATGATCAGTAATCGTCGAAAATCTATACTTTGTAGGTTGGTTAAGCTTGTCCGAGGCTTTCCGTCCGTGAGGGGTCGGAACAATTCCATATCCTATAGTTAGTCCCGTAGAAGAATACCAACAATATATAAAGGCTCAATAATATCCTACCATAGCTGTTTTCTCTATCTCTATACTCCCAAAGTTTTGAACATCGATTGAATTCACATCATCATGGCCTCTGAACTTCAAGTTGATATCTATGTTGTCCCGCCAGCGAGGGCAGTCACTGGCCACACCGAATACGCCAAGTCCGTTTGGTCACCCACCAGCTGTGTCCTTGTTCATGGCCCTGACTCTGCGGCCCTTGTCGATACTCCGATCACTATGGAACAGACGCATGATATGGTAAAGTGGATTTCAAAAACCATTCCGAAGAAGAAGCTCCGGTACATCTACACCACTCATGCGCACCCTGATCACTTCATGGGTGTTCCCATCATCGAAGCAGCATTTCCCGCTGTACAGTTTGTCGCCGTCAAGAACGTCGCAGCAGGGATTGAGCAACTGTACCAAACGGTGTATGACCATATCTGGCCAGGCTTGTTTCCTGACCAGCTTCACCCCTCGAAACCAGTCCCCCGCGCGCTTCCAGAATCCGGAGAATTCTACATCGACGGCCACAAGCTGAGTGCAATTGAGGTTGGACATACGGACAACGAGTTTTCAAGCTTTCTCCATGTCCCTGTCCTCGGTCTTGTTGTGTCCGGCGACATTATTTACGGCGACTGCCATCAGTATTTTGGAGAAGCAAACACTCCTGCCAAGCGTAAAGAGTGGCTGGACGCTATTGATCGCTTTGAGTCTTTGAAGCCTCAAATTGTTGTAGCTGGGCACAAGAGAGCCACTCAGGCTGATGGGCCATACTTAATCGAGTCGACCAGGGCGTACATTCGCAAATTTGAGAAAGAGCTGAGTCAGGCTGAGAGTGAGGAAGCCTTGTTCAATCGGATGGTGGAATTGTATCCTCAAAGATGGAATCTCTTTATTCTTGAGGTCGGTTGCAAAAATTCTTTCGCTGCTCGAGAAAAGGTTGCTCTCTGAACAAATCAAGTATGTCCAAAAGAACACGCAGTCGGACGATCGAATCATCATGGACTTTCCTTTTTCTTATTCTGATAGCTTCTCTCACTACCAAAATCTGTTACCGTTTCCAGAAAATCAACTGACAGCCCTTTGAGCCCGAGTTCTCTTTGTAGAGAATGCTGACCCGCAATGAATCAAAGAAGGACTATCTTAACATGAACGCGTGTGGGTTCTGTACATAGTGGTGCTTTTGACTACGAAATAATAATCGATACTCTAGAGTGATTTTATGGAGGCTTACTGGCACATAGTTTGGTAAGGGGGTCACGAATTGTGACCCTCGGAGGGAAGGCCATCCCCACAATTAGCGTCCCATTCTCCTGTGAATTTGCTTCATGCTTTTCTCTCCTGCGTGATACACAAGGATTGTGACAGTATTGCACGAGAATAATCACCATGCACAACTAAGTCTCGCCTATTCGTAAATCAATACAAGATTCCAAATACCTCTAAGAACCGGGGGTCGATCATTCTGTTCAGTAATCGTTCACTCGATGCATTCGGTATCTAATCAAGAAACCCTTGCCAACCGCAAGCACATCCTTGCTGGTCGATACTGCGCAGGATGAATCGCTCAGTTCCTGCTTGGATACCAGACCTCGGATATGTAACTTGATTATAAAATAGCCTGAGTTGATGAGTATTCTATACCCACGAAGGAACATATATAGGGCCATCGAAACCCTCTGACTGACCATTTCGCCCGCACCTCGTAACTTGATTTGTTTACGGTCCAGAGATTCTGCAAAGTCAATTTGAAAATGTCCAGTAACACCGTGAACGTGGCATCAGTCTCATTTCAGGCTGTAGACAACATCACGTTGCGTGGCTTATTCTATACGTCACCCAAATCCTGTACATCGAAATTGCCATGTGTGATCTTGTCCCACGGCTTTTCCGCTGTTAAGGAGCAAGGCTTGACAGCAGCCGCAGAGTTCTTCACAGCTAACCTCCCTCTGAACTGCCTGGTTTACGACAACCGTGGATTCGGCGAGAGTGATACAAGAGAAGGAGCGCCACGGCTAGAGGTCGATGCAGCCGCGCAGTCAAGCGACATATCGGACGCGATTACGTACTGTCAGGCTCGGCCGGATGTAGATCCGGAGAGGATTGCCATCTGGGGCTCTTCCTTTAGTGGCGGCAGCGTGCTTTGGGTGGCAGCCGTCGATCGAAGAGTTAAGGCAGTTGTCTCGCAAGTAACTCTCGTGGATGGATGGTCCGCCTTCGCCAACCTGTTGCGATCGGATGAGGTACGCAACTGGGAAATTGAGTTTCAAAAGGGTGTGTGCCACTATGCTCTTTTTCCCCTGCCATGATCTGATTGCCATACTAGATCGTCTAGCTCGAGTAGCAGGCGAACCGCCAGCAATGATTCCTGTCGTTGACCCGAACCCGTTGAACCGATCGGCTATGACAACAAAGGATAGTAATGCGGCAATGGGCGAGGGCGAGAAGTTTTTCAAAACCTGGAAGAAGGAAGTGACGTTGAAGAGGTAAGTGAGCCGCGGCATAAGAAGCCTATCTTCATGTCTAATCCTTTTCTGATATGGTATTAGTATGGAGAATCTCAGAGCTCATCCCGCTGGCGCTTATATTCAACATATATCGCCGACTCCCTTGCTTTTATCTTTGGCCTCCAGTGACGTTGTTACTCCCATAGCAACTTCATTAGAAGCATACAATCGCGCTCTTGAGCCCAAGGAGCTGCACATCTTCAATGGTGGCCACTATGAGGCATATTTTCCGCAGCCGCAATTCGAGGAATGCATGAAGGTGCAGGTGAATTTCTTAAAGCGAAAGCTTTGTACTTTGACCACACAGATTTCCAGTCTTTAGTGGCAGATCTGAAGATCGAGAAGACAGTTTAAGGTATTGAATAAACGTTTCGAGAGCTCTTTCCAATCTACTGTGTTAGATTTGGGTGATAATACTACTATTCCCCTTCGAATCTAGCTTCATTCTGTTAAACTGAAAAGGTACTACGCTGCACTTGCTACAGTGCTGGCTAGTGGCCTTGTTAGGACCCTACACAGTTCCTACACTCCCTACGAATTATTTGATACATGCGCATGGAAGTGGAACAGCAGCCTCAGGGAGAAGTACCCAGGTCCTCTTCGCAGAAACGAACGTAGCACTTGCACACCTCCCAGGGCCAGTTGCAGTCGGTTTGGAAGAATGGCGGCGTGGATCAGATGGGATGATTGTGAAGGTTGGAGACTACTGACTTTGATAAGTGAGCATGTAGATGATGCGCACACGGTGCTGGATGTACAGTGTCAGCGCGACTGTCCTCTGTTTGGTTGAAGGGCCACTTACACCGGAGCAATTCATGTGGGTCTCGATTTGCTGTAGGTCTGACCGCGACTTTCGGGGGCAGCTAAGCCAGTGATTATAGTTGTACCTGGTACAGTGACCAAGACTCGGGCTACAGCATCAAATGCAGCGACAGCTATCTGATATATTTTACACTACCTCCTTCTAGCAAGAACTGAACTACACTGAGGTATTGGCTTACCCGGATAGCCTTTTGCTGAAGCTAACACCATTTGGTAGTTTAGAGTTTGTGATCAAAGTCGTGGATGGAGAAGTTGAGGAGGACGAGTGGAAGATCTGAATGGTTAATACTAAGGTGGGCAAGCAAGGTGTTGCGGTCCGCCGACAAGCATTAATGAAGCTCAAACGGTAAGGAATTGAAGCACTGGTGCAGATCTCGCTGTCACTACTTCTGTAGCCCTTTTGTGCCTTTTAAATTCCTTGACCTTGAATGCACGCATTTAAAGGGCCGCATATCGAAATGAGGGACCGGATCGAATCAATTGGTATTAGTCAAAGTGTCTCTATCTTCACATCTATCATCACAAGCTCCCTATATACGACAGATTTGTACTAACTTCCTTCTTTTCTCATGAGAATAAGCGTCAAATGTACTCATTCCCACACTTCTTGCCATCTGGATGCTCGTGATACTGACAGGGGTCTTTGTTCCAAGGGAGCTCATCTTCGAGCGGAATCTCGTCAAAACACTTCAGCTGTCAAACACTAGCATTGCAGTCGTCGTTTCATTACTATAGCACATTCCTTTTACATTTAATTCCGCTACTAATTTCGCTTATTTATTAGCGTATACTAAATATATATAATTACCCTTATTTAGTATTTTTTACTAGTATACTAATTTATTTATTCTACTTATTATTACTACTTAATATAGTATTCTATCGACTATTTAGTTTAATAGTTATAAGCCCGGCCCGCGTATTAATATCTTCCGAGTAATATATATATAAGTTAACCTATAGTATTTAGGTAATAATATATACGGTAGTATTAATATATCTTACTACTACTACTACCTAGTATCTAAGTACTTAATTAAGAGTCGTACGCCTTCTTTAAATCTAAAAGTATAAAGCTCTTTAGTTATTTTATTAAAGAACGCTTTTTTTACGTATAGACTACGCTATATAAAGCTAGTTAAATACTAGTATATACGCTATAATAGCCTTACGTATACTAGTTATACTATCTAATTCTAATAAGTAGAAAGACTAGATTAATACTATTAGAATTAAGGTAAAATCTAATAAAATATTCGAATATATCGACCCTAATAAGCCTAATAAGCTAACGTAACTAGAGAAACCTATATTAAGCTTAAATTTAGCTATATAAAGCTTCTCGTTATTAAATCTTAATCTATAGTCAAATAATAAACTTAAAGTAGAATATAAATAGAATCTCTTACGCTATTTAAAAGCTAAGAATTATATTTTATAGCTATCTAAGATTATTACTAACTTAATTAGACATTAATATTAACTAGTTCTTAGAAGAGTTAAGAATTATTATCTATAAATACTACTTTATACTCTTTAGAAACAAATAGTACTACTAGAAGATAGTATTATTAAATAGCTATATATAGAATATACGAAGCTTTAGATACTATCTACTTATTAGAATATCCTCTTATAGATAGATAAATAGAAAGAATAAATATTTTATATAGAAGTAAATAATTTTATTCTTATAACTACTAAGTATATTAGTATAGTTTTTCTAGTAATACTTTAGAAGTATAACAAAATCTACGCCTTAAACTAATAAATTATAAGGACTATATAGTAGATAGAAAGTTAATAGAGAAACGAAGAGCTTATATTCGTAAATAGACGATTTAATAGAGAGGAGGTTTTAGTAGGCTAGCCTCGGTTAGAGTTTTACCCTCCGCCCGGCCGCTAGAGTTTCGCCGGTAATACGCTAGTAGTCTTCTCTCTACGTTAGTCTCTAGCTATCTATCTATCTACGGGCCGACGTTTAATAGTATCCCCTTCTCTAAAGAGACTATCTCTAAGCCTAGCGGTATCTTATTAAAACCTACTTAGAAAGAAAAAACCTCTTATCTCGCCGTTTATATTAGCGGTATAGGGGAAAAAGATCTAAGTAGAAAAGAGTATAATTATAGTTAGTTAGCTTTTATCTTACGTTAGTATAGCGTAGTATATAAGATAAGATATTAATATCGCGGTATACGTACGCCTATATATAGTATTAACTTATAATATATACGTCTCTAGCGCTCTTCTAGTAGTACGACTTTATTTTACTTTCTTACTTAGACTTTTTATAGCGGCGTCTTACTTTTAAACGCGCCTAATAGAGGGTAGTATAGTTACGTCTATTTAGTAAGTAGCTAGAGCTATAACGTTCTACGTATATATTCTAGATTTAATGCGATTTAACTTAATAGCTAGGCTCGCGTCTTAAAGTCGTAGTTTAGAAAGCTAAAAGCTTAGATATAGCGAGTAGAATAAGTTTTTAAGACCTTAAGCCGCTATTAAAGAACCTACGGAAAGTCTTTTTAGTAGCGGCCTATAGCCTAGATAATTTCCCGTTCTATTCTCTAGCGTCTTTTCTAGTTAAAATTCTATCGAAGGCTTAATCGTCTTTTACTAGATTCTATTTCTAAAGACTCTTAAAGAATACTAAAAGAGCGCTTAAGAGGCGTTAGACTATTATACGATTATAAATAGATTCTATATATATAGGGTCTATAGCTACGTAGCGGCCTCGCTATAGGCTTATATAAAAAGAGAGCTACGTACGTCGACTTCGCTTTAATACTATACGTATTTACCGCCAATAACGTATTAGAGCTATCTTAGAGAGTTCTTAAGAGCGTTATTTAGTAGAAGTATATTTTTCTTCTTTACTCTCTTTACTACTACTCTTTTAACTTCTATAGCTTTTTCTAAATTAATTTTAATCTTCTCTATTTTTATTTATCTTTTTTTAACCTCTCCTTCTTCGATCTCCTTCGCTTTTATAATATCTCGTAGTTACTTCTCTAACCGCTCTTTCTTCCGCGCTAATAACTCTAGAAATATACCGTCTAGTTACTAGATTAGTATCTTAGATATTAACTCTACTAAAGTAATAACTTAAATAAGTATTTATATTTCTTTAGCCTAGCTTACTATAGTAAGGTTAAAATTAATAAGCTAGCTAACTTATAGCGTTCTTTTTAGATATTTAGTACCTCTCTATCTAGTCGTACTAGGCTAATACTAATTTCTTCTAGCTAGTGCCTCGCTAATAGTTTATTCTAGGCTTTAAGACTCGTAATGTCTAAGCTAAGCGAGTTGCCGCTAAAATAGTAGTTCTTCTTTAATAATCTCTCTCTATCTCTCTTAGTAAGGACTTACTTTAACTTTAATACCTTCTCTTTAGCGTCTACGCTCGACTCTTCTACTTTTACGCTAAAATATTAGTTAACCCGCCTTAAGTCTACGGTCTCTTCTACTTCTATTAATATTTTAGACGACGAGGAGAACGAGTATCGTAGCGACGAAGAGAATAAGAATAAGAAGAAGAAGAAGAAGATACGCGCGCCTCGGCGTAAGCTAGCTAAAGATAAGACGGTCGTAAATACTAAGAATCTAGCGGATATAAAGTATCTTAGAAATACTTTAAGTATTAACGGCCTATTATTATCTTCTTTAGACTCGTAGTTCTTTAGTAGTAGTATTCTACTCTTCGTCGAGATAGAGATAGAGATTAAGAATCTCTACTAGGCCGTTCTATTAACTAGCTTAGTACTAGAGTCTAGCTAGACTTATATTAACCGCCTTAGCGGCGAGCCTATCTTATAGCGGATTCTTAATCTTACTAACTCGCTAAATCTCGCCTTCTAGCTTAATCTATATACGCCCGTCTATATACGTTATTTATAATAGTAGAGTAACGCTAAGAAGGCTAGTAAAGCTATTAGTAAGTAGATAAAACGCCTATTTACTATATATAATTATAAAATACTTTTAAAGTACTTCCGCTATATTTATTATAATAAGAGCTATAATAAAGTATATAATATTTACTATTAAATTATTTAGGTTCGTTCGCTAACTTAAGAATTCTCTTTTTTTTTTTAGATTTCCCTTTAGTTCTACTAGACGTTAAATATATTCTTTTTTATTTATAACTACGTCTTTCTTAGCGTCTAGCTAGCGGGTAATAATATTTTCTACGCTAGTTAAGACGTTAGCTATATACTAGCGTATATTTAGAAGATCTATAGTATCTATATATTCTAGTTTTATATAGTAGCTAATTAGATTTAGAGCGAAAGCGGCGTAGTAATATACTTCTATAATTAGATTATAAGCTAGTAGCTTAACCTTACCTAATATTAAATAGAATACTCTTAATATACTTATAGATAGTTCGTACTAACCTATAGTATTTTATAGAAGAATTACGACTTAGTTAATTAGCGTACTACTAATAATCTAATAGTCGATTATAACTTTAAAAAGAAGTATCTAGGTTAGCTAGCATTCTTTCTATTATCTAGAACGTTTTAAATATTACGCTAAATATAGTATAGGAATATAGTATAGAGGTGTTTTTTTTTTATTATTATTATAGGTTAGAATTACCTTACTTCTTAACTATATTTTTATAGCGGGTTATAGTATTTAGTATTATAGATTCTCTTTTTTTTTTTTCTTTTAGTTATATTCTTATAAAAGTTCTATTTATTTTTCTAGCGTTTATCTAATAGTAATTAATAGGTAACTTTATTTAAGATTACTCTATATTTAATATATTATTAAAACTAACTATCGCGATCTTTACTTAGCGTTAAAGTATCGTCTATACTAATATAAGAGGTATAAGAAATAGAAGAGTTTTTCGATAACTAATAATACTTTCCTACTATTCCGCCGTCTTATTAGCTTTCTACTAGCTCTTTCTATCGTTAAAGTTCTACTCTCTAGATTTACTTTACTCTACGCTTATTTCTCGCGCTAGAAGGCTATTTCGGGTCTTTTTTAGAAGGTTCTTTCGCCGTACTATCTTTTTTTATCGGCTTAGTTAGAGGATTAGTTTTATCTATTAGTAATCTTATCTGCTTATATAGGGGCCGCGTTATCTCCGCGTTTAGATATCGCTCTTTATACGCCTATAGTAACTTCTAGTAATTATTAAGTTTACTTTTAATCTTCTACTTATTATATTTAGCTAGCTAGCCTTTCTATTTAATAAGATACTATATATCGCCGGCTCTTTAATAGTAAGCTACGATCGCTTCTATCTCTTACTATTTACCGTCTTCTAGCTCTTCTACTATTAGAGGCTAGAATCCTAGTTAAGTAGAGTATTTCTTAAGTAGAAATATATAGAAGACTAGATAGAGCCGCGATATAGCTATTAGAAGGTCTAGCTTATAAGCTACTTTTCTAATATATTCTAGAACGCGGAATAGTCTAAAGTACTTAGAGTCGAATTTCTTATAAAGCTACTTTATACGAATATTATAGACTAAAAGTAGAACTTTATCGCTAATTATAAATTACTTCGCTAACTAGTAGCGATTATAGTATTTTACTTAGATCTTTTAGACGAGACGTAGAGCGTTCGCTATTTTTACGTAAGTTTCTTATAGATAGTAGATATAGCTTTAGGCGGCTACCGCTCTTAACGCGGTAGTAGAAATTATAAATTAGAAGTAGAGATCTTAATACGTAAATATATATATATAGTTCTTAGTATCTATCTAAATAACGGTCCGCTATTATAGAGTAGATCGCTCTATTATTTCTTTTCTACGGTTTCTTCTCTACATATCGTAATATCTAGGGAACGACGATTTAATAGATTATAATCTATTATACCTCTCTTATAATACGTAGAAGCTAAAGAAAAAAAAGAAAATAAATAATAATAAAAATTAAAGAAAGTAAAACTCGCTTATAGATTACTAATCCGTTCTACGCTTTAATATTCCTCTATTTCTAAACTATTACTTCCTCTATTTAGCCTCCGCTAGGCCCCGTTAGTTCTTTTAACCGCGTAAATATACGTTCCGTATAAAAGTATTTAATTGCGTCTATCTCCTTTCTTTTATAAGTGTTATCTTACCGCGGATAGCCGACTAATAGTCGGAAATACCGTATTAGATAGAGATAACGATTACGAGTATCTTATCGTTATTATATACTATAGTAAAAAGCTTTTATTATATAGACTATTAGTTATATAGTAGTAGTTAGCAAAACTAGGCGCCTTAGTACTCGTCTAAGAAAGACGATTTAAAGTTACTATTAATACTTAGCGACGCTTTTAATATTTAAGTTATAAGGTTAATTAACTTAGTTCTTTTCTTCTTCTATAGAAACTAGAAGAGGCTTTCTACTTCTTACTTACTAGAAGTACTCGTTACTAGATTCTAATAACTCTATTACGCTATAGTATCGTTCTTAATATCTTATTCTAGCCTCTTTTTAGCCTACTAGCTTTTAACCGCTTAGAACTATTCTTTCGGCGCTTTAATTAGCGCTACGTTCTTCGATACGCTATTCTCTAAAAGAGTTATTATTTTACTTTTATCGTATATTTAGCCGGATACCGCCTTAACTATATTAGCTAAATTCTATAGGCTAGTTTTATAGTTCGTAACCTAGCTAGTATAACCGTTTACTAGTATATTCTACTAATTAGCGATTAGAGCTTCTAGATAATTAACCTAGTCGTTTAGCTTATTATATAAATTCGTATTAGTAACTCTAGCGCCTATACGTTAGATAGCTTTAGCGGTCTTTCTTATATCTATAATATTCTATTCGGACGACTTAAAGATCGCCTTTCTAGAGTTCTCTACGATAGTCGTAGCTTACTAAGTTATTTAAAAGGCGATCTAGAATATATAGGCGTTTACGTCTTATACTTAAGTGTTTTCTAAATCTAGTATCGCGACTAGAAAGTCTTTAATTAGTATAATCTCCTTCTAGAGTAGCTTCTTAATCTAGTCTAGAAATTCTTATTTAGTCTTAAGTATAACTTAGTAACTTCTTACTACCTTTCTAGCTACTCTAGTATTCTTAAAGTCCTTATAGATAACTAAAAAGATTATACTATAGACTAGAATCTTATAATATTCTCCGCTAAGCTTTATAATAAAATCGGCCTAGGCCTTCGTATTTTATACTAGCTAGGGCTTTCTAATAAATACGATCTTAATATTTATTAAGGCGTCGTTTATAAGCGTAAGTAGGCCTATATTAGCTAATAGATCGTTATTCTCTAAAATCTTAGTAGGTATTAGGATTTTCTTAGCCGAAAGAAAGTTATATATTCTCGCGCCTTTATATACTACTAATATATACTCGCCTATCTTCTTTCTAGCTTAGAGGTTATCCGCTATCTTAGCGTTATAGTCTTATATATCTAAATATATAGGCGAATATTATCTAAGCTTATAGAGGAACTTATCGTTTTAGTACTTCTTCTAAGTTTTCTTATAACTCTTATTCTACTTTATATAGCGTAAGTATCTCTTTAGATCGATCTTATAATTCTTAATTAGAATAATATTAGAGTCTTTCTTATTAGCGGGATAGACTTCTTCGTTCTTTATACTTAAGTTATACTAAGGCTATACTATCTTTATATATTAGATTATCGGGTCGGTCGTATTATTGCTATATATCTTACGGTGTTACGCCGGGACTCTTTCTGGGGGAGTCGAGGCGCGTCGTCAGGCAGCTTGGGCTTTCTAGGGGCCAATACAGTGGTAGGCAGGGGAGGTTCGTACAATAGTAGGGTAGGAATCAATTGACAAGTTGACCACGAGGGTCCTAACTACGATAAATGAGTGTGGTCTATATACATGGAGTGATCGGTACGATCAGTAGTGATCTGTAATGTTAACCCACTGATCAGTACTGATCGGTGGTCCGAGCTTTGCTGAGCGAGTGTGCGGTGGTCTGGTGCATCAGTGTCGGTAGGTATTCTGCCGAGTTAGGCCCCGAGTTGGTCACGTGGGCGGTGAGTAGTCGTAGGGTTTCGTTATCCGCCTTTCTGGGCGACTGTGCACTATCCCCCTCTAGGCAACCTTCGGCCCGAAGGTCGAGTATAAAGGTAGTTGAGCTCCTCCTTAGTTCCCTTGAGATTATTTCTCTGCCGTCATGTCCAGTTCCGCTCGTCGACGCGCGCTTCTCGCCCGTATCCTTCGTAACGGCGGCGCTCCCAGACGTTGTTCCTTTTGTGTGGAGAGACCTCGTCTTCGTTGTCTTGTGTCGCCGGATTCCAGAGGTGTTACGAGTGTGCCAAGCGAGGCCACCTTTGTTCCTTTCCTTCTGACATGGCTTCCCCTATTGAGGTTTCGTCGTGTGGATCAACAACGGGACCGGGTGCGGGCTCAGATTGAGCAGACCCAGCGCGAGATCGAAAGGGATGAGGCCGAGATTCAGCGGTTGCAGAGGAGGCTCAACGTTTGGTTCGTCGTACCGCCACTTCTCGGTCAAGGTGATCCGCCTGTTGCGGACACTTTCCTTCCTGGATTCCCGGAGTCAGGAGTTGTTTGAGCGGGAGTTGGCGGCCATTGAGGCTGAGGAGGCGCAGGAGGCGCGGGCGGCTCAGGGTCCTTGTTATCTGGTTCAGGCGGTGGTGACGTGGCGGGTTCCGACGGGCTGGTTCCTCGAGAGGCACCGGTGGACCAGTTTCAGGTGTCCTTGACGCCTCCTCCGGGGTTTGCGTCGTGGGAGGATGCTCTGGGTTTGGGCGGTCAGGGTTTCGTCGGTGGTATTCATGGATGAGTTCCTCGCAGTTAAGGTAAGAGATTGGTTCCCATGAGGGTTCCCACGGGTTCCCGGCGGAATCCGCTCCTTCCCATGATGAGGTACTTAAATTGACCGTCGATCCAGTCTCCATCAGATTTTCTCTACGTCCCATTCTTTGTCAGCGTCATCGGGGTGTATTTCAAGTTCTGGGTCAGGTTCGGCGTTGCTGTGTGCGGGTTCAAGTAAAGAGATGTGGAAAACTGGGTGTATACCCACTTGTTCTGGCAATCTGAGTTTAAAGGAAACAGGTGAAAGTTTTTTCTCAATTTGGTAGGGTCCGATTTTCTTGTGGTCCAATTTGTCGTTCGATCGTGTTGTTTTGATGTTTTTTCTGAGGAGCCAGACTTTATCCCCCTCCTTCAGGGGCGGCGACGCCTGGCGCCGTCTGTCATGGTATGGCCATTCGGTATGCAGTGAATTTGATGTCTCGGGCCAGTTCTGGTGTAGTTCACGTAGCTGGTCTGCTCTGAGCATAGCTTTTTGGGCGAGTACTTCGCAGATCTGGGGTTCTCCGAAGGCAGTAGGGTCGAATCCGTAGTTGGCGTAGAAGGGCGTGGTTTGTGTGGCTTCCGTTGATGTGCTGTTGTACGCGTATTGGGCTAATGGTAGGAGTTCGACCAGTTGTTTTGCCTGTAATTCAGGTAGAATCTTAGGTACTGTTCTAGCGTTTGGTTGGTTCGTTCCGTTTGTCCATCGGTTTGCGGGTGTGCCGTTGTTGACATCTTGTGTTTAGTTCTAACTTGTGGACCAAGGTTTGCCAGAACTTAGCTCTGAATCGTGGGTCTCGGTCCGTGATTAGTTCCTTGGGCATCCCGTGGTGAAGACATATCTGAGAAGAGGTAGGCGCAGCCTTCTGCTCCGATTTTGTTACAAGGGATAGATATGCCCATTTTGTCAGGCGGTCGACAATGACCAGGATGGCGTTGTGTCGTGCTTTAGTCACAGGGTCTACTGAATTTGGCAGGTCGGTGATAAAATCCATTGTGACCGATTCCCAGGGTTTGGTTGGTGTTGTGATGAGCTGTAGTTGTCCGTATGGTGCATGTCAGTGCCACCTTGTTTTGCGCATTCGTCACATTCCTGGATGACTTTCTCTACTACTTTCCTCATTCGGAAAGTAGAAATTATCTTACAAGCCGTTCCAAGGTTCTTGTCATTCCTGGGTGTCCGTGAACTGCGGACTCGTGGTATTCCTTTGTCAGCCGTTTGCGCAGAGGTGTGGGTACGTAGATTTTTCCGCGGAATAGTATGTTGCCTCTATGGTCTTGGACTAGGTCAGGGTCGTCATGTTCAGAGGGTGCCTATTCGTTGAAGCAGTTCTTGGGATAGCGGATCATTGTTATATTTTCCTTGGATGATTTGTTCCCAAGTGGCGGTGTCATCTTCTTCCTCGTTTACTGCCTCTTCCGTGGTTTCTTCAAGTGTTGGTATGGGTTCCTCGTCCTGCGGTTCCTCTTCGTCCTCCGGCTCCTGCTCTGGTGTTGGGTTTCGTGGAGGTTCGTCGTCGTCGATGGGGCTCCCTAGCCTTATGATGGGTGCCAGTATTCGTTCTTCCCAGGGTGCGTCGGATTCTTCAATGATTCGGGGGCGGTTGGGGCCTAACGATGCCGTCGTCATTTTGTCGTAGTACTGCTGGTGATAGTTCTGGCTTTCCTTCCACGTGGTCGGCTCTGCGGCTAAGTGCGTCGGCCTTGCCGTTTCACTTCCCTTGCGGTAGTGGATCTTGAAGTAGAAGGGGCGAGTTGTTCTGCCCATCGTACTTGTCTTCTGTTTAACACCTTGGTGGTTGTGAAGTATCAGGTTCTTGTGATCCGAGTATACCGTGATTTCGTAGTTAGCTCCCTCAAGGTAGTGTCGCCATTCCTTGAACGCTGTGACGATCGCAAGCAGTTCTTTGTCGTGTATCTCGTAATTGAGCTCGGCGGGTGACATTTTGCGGAGTAATACGCGATAGGGTGTAATCTTCCCTCGTCGTCTGGCTGGCTGAGGTAGCGCCAATGGCATAGTCGGATGCGTCAGTTTCGAGGTAGAGTGGCTTGTCAGGATCGAACATGAGGAGTACCGGCGCTTCTACGAAGGCCCTTTTGAGTTGATCAAACGCCTCTTGTTGGGGTGCTTCCCAGGTGAAAGGGGTATTTTTTCGGGTGAGTCGGATTAGGGGTTCGGCTACATGCGAGTATCGTTTGATGAATCGTCGGTAAGAAGTTGGCAAACCCTAAAGGCTTGTACTTCTTTGACGTTCCTTGGTTCTGGCCACTTCAGGATGTCTTCCACCTTTTTGGGTCCATGACTATTTTTCCTGGTTCGATGATAAAGCCTAGAATTCTACCCTTTGGGCATGGAAGGTACATTTTCTGGTTTGACGGAGAGGTTGTATTCGAGTAGTTTCTGGAGGACTTTGGATACATGTTCCTTGTGTTCTTCAAGGGTTTCTGAGTAGATCAGGATGTCGTCGAGGTAGGCTGTGCAGAATCGGTCCAGATATTCTCGTAGGACGTGGTTGACAAGGGCTTGGAATGTGGCAGGGGCGTTGGTAAGTCCGAAAGGCATTACCAAGTACTCGTACAAACCGTATCGAGTTCTGAATGCGGTTTTCCATTCATGTCCTTCCTTGATTCGGATAAGGTGGTACCCATCCGCAGGTCTAACTTGGTGAAGAATCGTGCCCCGGAGGCGATCAGTTCATCGATGCGGGGTGAGGGTGCGGTCTTTGATGGTAATGTCGTTCAGGGATCGGTAATCCACACAGAGCGTAACTTGCCTCCGGGCTTTGGTACGAAGAAGGACGGGGAATCCTGCTGAGGATTGAGAGGGTCGGATGTATCCCTTCTTCAGTAGTAAGTCAAAGTGTTCCCTCATTGCTTGTAACTCCTTTTCCGACATTGGATATAGGGGTCCAAATCGGGGTTCAGTGCCTGGTTTTCAAGTTGATCTCGTGGTCCCATGGTCTGTGTTCCGGTAGTGCGTCTTCGATCTTTTCTCTGAAAATTTCCTTGAACCGGTGGTATTCGCTGAGAACGCCATCAAGGTACTGTTCGTGTATCCTGGTGGGGTCATCTCCTCCACGGGTGTCAGGTAGTCTGGTTTTCTCGTCTGGTGGCACTAATCTGTCGGGTTCTTTCTTTGTTTGTAGTGGTGGGGCGATACCACATCATTCCAATGCTTGCCCCTTCTTTCGGGTCCTTTCCAGCGCAGCTTTCAGTTAAGCTTACGTGGGTAATCGGTTCGGCTATGGTGCGTGGTTTCCATTCTGGTTCTTGGTTTCGTTCTCTGGACTTGAGGTAATTCCTCCATTGTCCCAATCGTATTGTATTTTCCATTTCTTCTGCCAAGGGATGCCGAGAATGACATCATACTTGGGGATCTTGGTAACGTCTAGACAGATACGTTCCCTGTGGTTTTTTTGTATTCGAGGGTCAGTTTCGGGGTTTCGATGATTACCTTTCCATCTCCAAAGGAGCTGGGGATCCATCAACAGTTCTCAGCTGATATGGTTGGTCCTTTTCTCTGGGTTTTAGGTTGGCTTTTCTGCAAATCGGTTTGAGACGTAGTTCCCTTGTGATGCGGAGTCGATGAGGGTGAGCAACTCGGCGTCCATTGATTTTTGTCACGACAACCCAGTGGTTCCCGTATTCTGCGGTCTCCTTTGCTTTCTGGTGGGTGTCCTGGTTTTTCCGGTCGATGCTGCTATGGTCCTGTGGGGCGGGCCTCGCCTGCTGTAGCCCCAGTTCAGTAGGCGTTTCTAGTTTTAGGTGGTACCCGCTGATGTTCTTAGCTTCCTGGTGAATGGGGCGGGCTTCGATGCTACAAGTGGACCAGTGGATGGTGTCATGGTTGGGGTCTCCGGTCGTCCTTCAGTAGCCGAGGTGGTTTTCTTGTCGTTGGTTCGCTGGTTGCTGGTTCGTTTGTCTGGGCAGTTTCTGCTGATATGTCCGTGCTTTCCACAGTGGAAGCAAAGACCCTTTCACGCCGTCGCTGTTCTTCCTCCGGCGCCAGCCGAGGTTTCGTCGTTGGTTGGCATCTAAGTCCATGGGGTCCCCGAGGGTAGGTTGTTTCGAGGTTGCGCGGTGTTGGCCGAGTATCGGGTTTGGCCTGTCTCTTGTCTGAAATTGAACAGTTGTTGGTCGACTCGGATGGCCGTGTCGATGGTCTCTAAGGTCCTTGGGTAATCCGGTGCGGGCGAATTCGGCCTTCACACATGTGCTTTAGGCCCTTGTAGAAGATGTATTTGAGGATTGGTCGTTCCAATTGAGGTAGGAAGCGAGCATGCGGAATTCCGTGACATATTCGAGACTGATCGGGTTTTGTCGGAGGTCCGAATTCGAAGGGCGGCCTCCTGCTCCTCGTTCTTGCTACAAAGGCTTGTCTGATTGCGTCGGCGAAGCGATTAGTTAGTGGCGAACAGGCTTACTGGTTTCCGTACGTGCGTGGGATGGCCGAGCGGAAATCCTTTCGATAGGTTCGAACCACCGTGCTGCGTTACCTCGGAGGTAGGTTCTGCAAAGCGGACCCTTTCCTCATCGTCCTTGAATGATGCTTTGAATTCGAAGTAATTCTCTAGTAGTTGGGCCAGGAAGTCGTTGAGCTTACGCCGATCCCCATCGTAGGTGTCGGGGTCTTGATCTTTAGTTTGGTGTTGTGGGGTCGATTCTGATGTCGCGGGGGTGGCTGGGGTGGAGGGCCGCATAGTACGGTTGACAGTAAGAGGCGTCCTCGAATGAAGTACTCCAGAAGGACTTGGCCGCAGTCCTCACTGGCGTTCTCTGGTACTCTGGGTCCGTTGATTGCTCGACTCAAGGAGGCTATGCCCGAGAATATGCTTCCGAAATGAGCAGCCTCATGTTAGAGCTGGGTTTCCAGGGATCAAGGGACGGATTGACTGAAGCTGTTCCTCCTCCGTCGGAGGTTGTTCTGATTTCGGTCCAGGATGTCATGGTTGAGTAGTTTTCAGGGTGGGGTTACCTCCGGTGCCTAAGAAAGGTGGTCAAAGTGTTACGCCGGGACTCTTTCTGAGTCGAGGCGCGTCGTCCAGCTTGGGCTTTCTAGGGGCCAATACAGTGAGTAGGCAGGGGAGGTTCGTACAATAGTAGGGTGAAGATCAATTGACAAGTTGACCACGAGGGTCCTAACTACGATAAATGAGTGTGGTCTATATACATGGAGTGATCGGTACGATCGGTAGTGATCTGTAATGTTAACCCACTGATCAGTACTGATCGGTGGTAAACTTTGCTGTTGAGTTGTGCGGTGGTCTGGTGCATCAGTGTCGGTAGGTATTCTGCCGAGTTAGGCCCCGAGTTGGTCACGTGGGCGGTGAGTAGTCGTAGGGTTTCGTTATCCGCCTTTCTGGGCGACTGTGCCGTAACATACGGAAACCTACTACTTCCGCGTAGATATAGCCGTTATATATACCGTATACTAATTTTCCGTCTTTAAAACGTACTATCGCTAGTTTTTCTAACGGCTTAATTATTATAAGCGGAGATTCGGATATAGTAAAATTAGCTAGCTAGTAATTATATAGTTAGTATAAAGTAAGAAAGTCTATTTCTAGATAAAGATAGATAACTTAATATACTAAATTAGATAAAAGAATTATATTCTCTAGTAGAATATAATTCTTATTAACTACTATATTAACGTTATATAAAGAAAGTATATTAATCTTCTTATAGACTATCGTAGTCTTTCTAGTTATATTAATTCGCTATATACTACGGCCGGGAAAATTATTAAACTTCTATCTCGTTAATAGAAAGTTAGCTAGAATAACGTCTACTAAGGCGATCGATATATTAAGAGTAGTATAATATACCTATAGTAGTATATTATTCGAGTTAGCGAGAGCTAATTCCGCGTCCGCTTTAATTAATTATACTTACGTATCTTAATTCTTACTTATTTACTTAAGCTTAATTCTATTATAGAAGACGAGATTTAGCGAATATATTAGTATTACGAAAGAGAGTAGACTATCTACTACTATTTTAAGTTCTTATTAGAAGCCGATATCGAACTATACGTTAGTATTATTTAGCTAGCCTAGATCGAGATCTACTAAGTCTTCTAAGAGTAGAAATCTTCTAAAATCGCCCGTATTTACCTAGAAATTAAATTTAGCCTACTAGAGCGGCTTCTTAGCTAAAATCTACTAGACGCGTATTAAGTATTCTAGCGTAAACTATCTATCTTAAGAATTAAGAAAAACAGTCTAAAGTTATTAATAATTTCGATATAGAATCTCGTAGCTATACTATAAAGTATCTTTAGAATTTAGAAGAACTCTAGGTTATCGGCTAAAAACTAATTAATAACGAGCGTTACTTCTTATATATAACGCTCGCGGCTACGGCTCGTTAGTATTATCTATATCGTATCTTAAACTTTTTATACTTCGGGTACTTCGCCTATAAGGACCGTATAGTAGATAGGAAGTCGATAGAGAAATAAAGAGCTTATATTTATAAATAGACAATTCGATAGAAAGGAGGTTTTAGTAGGCTAGCCTCGGTTGGGGTTTTATCCTCCGCCTAGCCGCTAGAGTTCTGCCGGTAATAAGCCGGTAGCCTTCTTTCTACGTTAGTCTCTAGCTATCTATCTATCTATAAGCCGGCGTTTAATATCGCTCTAGTAGCCTTAAATCTCTTACTACGTAGATATAACGAACCCGTCTACCGCTACGATTACTAGTATCTAATTACGTAGTTAGTTTTAGATATATATCTTATCTAGAACGGCCTAAGTATAATACTTCTAGCGTAATATATTAAGAACGAATATAGTCTATTTGTACGCTATTAAATTATCTAGTATAATAGTATCTAGCTTATAGTACTAGATAATAAGTACTAGTAAGTTAATAATTACTACTATCTAATAACGGGGAATCTAAGAATAATAGCTAGAGAAATATTTAGTTAATTCTTATATAGTTTAGTATTTATATAAGCTATTAGCGAGGCTTAGTATATATTTTATATCTACTTATATAGTATCGTATTAGAAGTTAAGAGTACGCTTTTTTAATAGATTATAATAGGCTTATAGGCGGCGTAGTAAGTATATTAGTATAGAAAGTAGATTCGCTTATTTTTTATACGAAGCGCGTAAATAAATATTAGTAGAAGCTAGTAGCCGAATTACGTTCTTACTAATATACTTCTAGTAAATAGGCCTACGTATCGACTATTAGCCGCTTTCTTTATCCGCGTTAGCCTCCGGCCGCTCTTTTTATAGTTCCTCTTATATTTACTAACGATCCGCTCTTCTAGATTATCTTTCTAGCTAGCTTACGGGGTATTAATTATTATATTCTCTTATAAGGTCGCGTATATTCTTTAGGGCTTCTTTAGTTAACTAGGAATTATATACTAGTTTCTATTCTTTCTATTAAACGAGATACTTCTTAACCTTCTATCTATATATAAAGGATTCTCTTCTATTAAGTAGCCTTTATATTTCGTAAGAGGGGTCTAGGTCGTTCTATTCTACTATCGGTTCTAGTTCTAAATAGTCTTCTTATTTATACGGATTAGAGTCTTTCGATACTAGTTTAAGATACGCTATAGATATAACTAGATATATTTTCTAGTTTAATAGAATATTAATCTCGTAGACTAGATTATTAATCTTCTTTTTTACTAGAAATAGATCTATTCTCTAGTATATAAACTTTTAGTCCGTATATTTCTAAATTTTATATTCTTAGTATAAGCGTATAAAGACTAAATCGCTCTTTCTAAGATAAAGCGGCTTATATTTTCTATTATAACGTTCTTTCTACTTTATCGCTACAAATATAATCGCTTCTTATACTTTACGTCTTACCGCGTCTCTAAGCTACTTATAGTCTTTAAGTACTTCTACTAAAGCCGCTAGCGAATCTATCTAAGTATTTATTTCTATAATAAGCTAGTTTAGCGAGAAACTAGTAGTTATATTAATCGCGTTATTTAGTAATATCTATAGAAATAGAAGTAGTTCCGTCTATTTACTATTTAGAAATATTATAATATAGTAGCGTATAGCTATTTTTATTATTTAGTTTATACGTTCGCTTTATCTATTTGCTTATAGATAGTAGGCTATAGTTATATATTAGATAATTTCTAGCTTTTAATATACTTACTTATAGAAGTTAGATATAAAGCGGGAATCTTAATCTATAATTTAAATACGTAGTAGGCTCTATTTATAGAATAGTATAGCCTTAACGTATTAGTCCGTCTATATCTCCGCTTTCTAGTTTTCTTTTTCTTTAAGTAATAGGACTTTCTTAATAATCTTATAGATTACGATTAAAAGAATATTATAAGCTTTCTTTATTAGAGGAAGTTTTATAATAAAGTCTATAGTTTAGATCTCTCTTAGGGCGGCCGGCTCGTATATTAGATATAGCTCTCTATATAGCCGATAGCGTTTCGTTACATATAATTAATATTTTAGATACTATTTTAGATAGTTCTAGAGCTTCTTTACTAGATTCTTAATAAATATTAAGGTTCTAATCCTATTATAGGATCTCTAAAATCCTCTATAATTCTACTTATTATACGCTATCTTAAAGATTTCCTTCTCTACTAAGATTAGAATATAAAGACGATAGCAGCTATCTTCTAGATCTACGTAATAAATTAGGCCGTTCCTTAGAAAAAAACGAAGTTTCTATACCGCCTTAGAAGGCTTATCTTTATCTTTAAGTATCTATATATATAGCGCCCTTATTAACCGTCTTAATTAAGTACTTTATCGATTTCGATTATTCTACTCTATAGCCGAGACGGTATTTCTTTCTTAGATTAGCGGCCTTAGTTAGCGTATTAGAATTTATATTTTAACTCTAGGATTCTATACGGCTTCGTTCTTTATATTTTTACTTATCGATTTATTAACTACCTCTTCTCGCGCTACTTTACTAGCCGTCTCTTATTATACTACGCTACTTACGACTTATCTAAGCGTTATTTTATTATTTAATTTCCGCTACTTATTTTCTTACGGCCTTTTCTATAACTTCGTCTTAGTCTATTAGTACTCTCTTTTAGGCTAGTTACTATTACCTTAAATAGCTACCTCTTTATACTCTACTTCGTCTTTATTACGTTACTAATTACCTTACTCTTAATTTCGCTAATTACGTAGCTTAGGTTTATCGTCTACGCGCGGTCTTTTCTACGAATTCTAATTTATCTAACGACTCTAGTACTTAGCTCTCGCTTTCGCGTCCGCTTAGTCCGTCTCCTAAATTACTATTAATACGTTTTAAATACGGATTTAATATAAGTTAATATTATAATCTTATTAGATCTTATATTTAAACTCGTTTAATAACTTAACTATTATAATTATAAAGATATTAGTTAAATTAAAAATTTCTAATATATTATTATCTTACGCTTAATCCGGCTTTATAAGTAAGTAACTTAGTATATCTAGTATTAGATACGTATAGCTAGACTTATATAAAACTTTAAGTTTAAATTAGAAGATATACTAGCTAGCTATAACTAGCTTTAGATTTATCTTATTTATTACTAACGTCGTTTATAGGTTATAATACTAAGTAATAAATATTATCGTATAGTAATCCGTAAAGAAGTACGTATTTTATTTTAGGCCTACGTATATTAAGTACTTAATTTTATATAAGGTCTATACTATTCCGGCTACTTCGAGCTTTATAGACTAATATTATATTTTAGCTAACTTTAGCGCTTTAGAGAGGAATATAATTAGTTAAATTTTTACGTCTTTCTATAGTTAGACCTTTCCGTTAAATATAATAGAATCTAGGTCTTTCTCTATATAGTATACTAAAGCGCCTATACCGAGTTTTAACGCGTTAATATCTACGTATAATCTATAGTCTAGATTATAATATACTAGCTATAGAGGATTTCTTAAGTACGCTTAAATAGCTTTATATACCGCTTTTCGTTCTTCTAGCGGAATAACTTTTATCCGCTTAGTAAACGTCTTTCTTACGTTACTCTTCTTAGAGCTTACTTTTAGTAAGACTATCTTATAGTCTATTAAGGACTTAATAATAGCGGCGTAATAGAGAATCTTACTCTATAAAAATCCGGTTACGCTAATCTAGTACTCTAAATTCTTAAGCGTTTTAAAAAATAATATTTCTACGAGAGCCTTAGTACGTTCTTCTATTAAGCCTAGCTTAAAAGTATTAACTCTCTATTCTAGTAGTATTATATACGGGTATCTAATAAAATTCTTCTTTAATATAAGGCTAATTTTAATCCGGTCTAGCTTCTAGAAGACCTTATTAAGGTATTCTAGATATTTCTATAATATACGACTATATATTATAATATCGTCGATATAGACTTTATAGAAGATTTAATATTCTCTTAGAATCGCGTCTAGTTATCTTTAGACGTATAATACTAAGTTAATATAATCTATAATCGCTACGTTAAAGGATTTTTAATCGTAATACGAATTAACTATTAATTTATAACGGTCGGCTTCTTTTACTATCTATTAGTAAAAGAAGAATATTACGTTAACGACTATAATATATTAATATCCTCGTATCGCGTTAATAATATTATCTTAATTTAAAACTAGATATAAGTTCTTCTATAAAATTCTATTAAGGCTATAAATATCTACTACTACTCTAGACTTCTTTATCTAGGCGTTATTTTTTCTAATCTATCTCTATACTATAAAGACTAAAAAGCTAAAGATAGTATATTTTCTCGTCTAGCTTAACTTTTCTTAGTTATAAAGCTTATCGAAGACTTCGTTAATAATCTCTCTTTTCTTTATTAATAGTAGATAAATCTTCGTAGCTAACTTTATTAATTCGCTTTAGTTTTTCTTTAATAGTATTTCTATATAATCCTTAATAGAAATCTTTACGACTAATAGTTTATCCTTCTATAGATTAGAATAGTAATTTACTATCTCTACTAGAGCTTATATAGTTTCTTTATTACTATAAACCGTGTATTTATTATCTAGTATAGTTTCTATTAATAGATTAATATTATTAGCGTTTAGGCCTGCTAACATTAGTCGTCGCTATCGATTTATACTAGCGTAATATCTTAGTATTATATAGATAATCTAGTAGGTAGTATTTTAGAATTATAATAGGCTCGTCTAAGTTATTACGTATCTATACGGCCTCTAAGTTCTAATCTATTATATATACGTAGATTATTATTTTAATCTTATCGTCTTCTTACTTCTTAGAGATAAATTTAAAATCTTTTTCTTTTAGTAAGACCTTTATAAATTAAATCTTTACCGATATAATTAACCGTTAATAGAAGCTATATGCGTTTTCTTAGCTTTTACGCTGTTTATTACTTGTTTAGGCGTATTCAGTTTCTATCGATATTCTAGTATCTTAGTAGATTACGATCTTAATCGTCTATTCTAATACGTCTAGTATTATTTTAATAGATTCTATAATATCTATTTCTACTAGAATCGTTCCTTAATAATCTTTAACTAGGTAAATTTCTTAAATAAATAAAATTTAGATCTAGGCGCCTTTAGACTAAGCTCTAAATCTAAATCTTAGTAGAATATACTTCTTATAGTATATTAGTTCTCCGTTAATTCTAGCTACTAGGATTAGATTCTTTATTTATATTGATTAAACTCACCGGCTTTACTTAAAGAAGATTAATCTAAGATTAATATACGATAATCTAAGTTTATTATAATCTCTATCTCTTTAATACTATTTCTAAGTCTAGCTTTAGCTATTAAGAAATTCTAATTTCTAAACGCTACTTTCGGAAAGATTTCTAGTATTATATTTAAATATACCGTAATTTCTAGGTCTTATAGTACTTCTTCTAACGGATAAATAGCGGCTAATTATATCGTCTTTTAAATTACTAGATCGACTAATCTAGTAGTTAGCTTCTTTATCTTCTTACCTTTACTATACTTCTTTCGAATATAAAAGTATAGCTTATTTCTTAACGGCTAGATAGTTACGTAATTTTAATACTAATAAATCTTATTTTAGAACTTATTAGATAGTATTACTTATATAGTAAGTTCTATTTCTTAACTTTCTTAGTTATCCGACTAAAGATTATTTAATACGACTACTAATCTATTAAATATTATTTATAAGAAGTAGTTTTAAGTTACTAAGTTATCTAATTCGTCGCTAGATAGCGAGCTCTTACTCTTAAGAATAGAGAAGTTAATCTTCTTTTAATCCGACTTCTTCTAGCTTTCTTAATCGATATCTATATAATAAGCGTATAGCTTCTCTTTCTTTTACTTATCGCGGTCTTAATCGCGGTTTTTTTCTCGATTATATCTTTTATAACGACCTAAATTATAATCCCTATTTTATTCGCGACTTTTATTCTACTTATATTTATAGCTCTTACTACGTTCGCGATCTTTACTCCGCTAGCGGTTAGAGTTATTATAACGTCGATTCTTTTAATAACGATCGATACGCTTTCTATTATTATAGAAATTGTACTTATAATTCTATCTTAAAGAGCCTATATTAGCGTACTTTATCTTATAATTCTCGTCCCTTATTAGATTCTACTAGATTAAAGCTTATTTTTTAGCTCTCTTAATATACCTCTCTATCGTTGTTTTAGACGAGGAAGATCTTAGATCTCTACGTAGCTAAACGTAGATTCTCTCGTACGCTTATAGTAATTAGCCTTATATTAAGAAAATATTAATATCTTTCGCTAGTCGTATATATTCTACGATAAATTATCTAATAGATTGACTTTTACGTACTTTTTAGAATTTGTACTTTTTTCGCTATAATTCGCGCTATACTTAGCTCGGGCTCTTTTTAAATCTTCGAAGTATTTTCTTTAACTAACGGTCGACGTATTTTCCGTCTTATAGCTACTTATAGTCGCTACTTATAAGCTAGCTAATATATTAAGCTTATACTATATCTTTTAGATACTTATATAAATTTCTTTAAATAATATTATTATAAGTAGCTATCGTTTTATATTTAGTAGCTTCTATAAATTAGCGGACGCTTTAATAGTAGAACTTTTCGCTTTAAATTACTATTTCTTTATTAGTTTTATTATCTTTTAGCTTTAGATCTAGGTTAAAAAAACCTAGCTTTTCTAGCTTAAATTTCTATTATCGAGTTTCTTCGTCTAACGACGACTCGTCGTTAAAAGAGAAGGTTAAAGAACTTTTACGCCGGATATATCTCTTACGTTTCGCCTTACGTAGGCGTCTATTATCTTCTAAGAAAGAGTTAAGTTAAGTTATCTTTCTACGTTTTTTCTTCTTCTTTCTCTTCTTCTTTCGCGTACTATTCTTAGCCTCTATATCTAACGAACTTAAGGTAGAGCTCGAACTTAAATTAGAATCGTCGTCCGAATTCTAAGTTACTAGACTAGGTTAGTTTTCTTTATTCTAGAAAGTATTATCTTCTTTATATTAATTCTAGCTTTACTCTATTATACCGCGTTACGAGACTAAGTCCTATAGCGTAGGGAAACCCGCGCGTACTTCTTTATCTCGACGTTTCGAGTTTATAATCTCTTTATTAACTATCTTTCGAATTATCTTCTATATATCGCGTTTCTATTATGGGTTTACGCGCGTTTAGATAGGTTAGACTTATAGTTATATAGTTAGATTAGAAACTTCTATCTTCTAGGCCGCTAAATTAGAGTCTTCCCCTACTAACTATATTATTATCTACTAGAGCTTCGCGATTAGGTAGTTAACTTCGTCTTAGATATATAGCCGGATATTTCTAGACTATATTTCGCGTTCTATCGACTTATATACTTTATTATCTAAATTATTATTTCTATAATTTAGTCTTACTTTAGCTAGACCTTACGTAGTAGATTCTTTAGCTTTTAGGGCTATTTTTAAAAGTTAGAATAGAGCTACTAGTCTAATATCTTTCTAGTTTCTTAACTAAGCGGATATAGGTACTAGTAGATACCTTAGTTAAATAACTTTAAGATTGTCTTCTAGGTCCGACGAATATATTAATAAGGATAAAGTTATTATAATTAAGTTCTAGAAGCTCTACTTTTATATCTTAGATAGTAAATTCTACTTTAACTTATCTACTATTTAACTATTAGGTTCGATTAGATTTACCGTTAAGACGAGAAACTAATTATTAGAAGATAACGGATTAGGTAGTTCGACTAGTAGGTTCGACTAGAATTCGTAGTTACGTAGAGAAACCCTAGGCTTTAGATTCTCTAAATTTTAGTTCTTATTCTTACGGTCGTATTCTTTAAAACGCTACTCGAATACTAGACTCTTATAGATATCGGTCTCCTCTAATTAAATAGCGAACTTATATATAGCTTATAGTACTAGTTTCTTAGTATTTATTTTAATATACTAATTTAGCGGGTACTAATACGAGTACTTAGTAGCCGCTCTTAAATTATAAGTCTCTCTTTTTAACTCTATAATTTCGTAGGGTCTAGATTTAGAATAAAGGCTAATAGTAGCTTTTACTAACGATACTACTTTACCGACTAACGCCGCGATTACTTTCCGATTTTTTTAACTTTCGTTATAGAAGGCGAAAAGGTAATACGTAGTTCGCTAAACTATTTTCGAAACTTTTAGAAGACGATCTAGCGTTATAGCTAGTTATTTTGGTACTATTTAAAATCTATCTTATTAATAGGTTTCGAGGAGGAGCGCTTGTTAGTAGCGCTACTCTCTACGCCTTCTATTCTTAGCTAGCTTCGCGATTCGCGAGCTATTAAAGGCTATTTTCCCTATATATAAGACTACTAAAGAGATAAATTTCTTATAGAGAAAAGAAGAATCTCTTATATATTCTAAGTATATACTTTAATCTCTAATCTCTTATACTTTAGGTCGCTATATCTTAGTATAGCGTTAAGAAGTTCGTCTTAAACGCTTAATTAGTAAAGGTTTATAGGCTACGAAAGCGGATCTAGCTTACTAAGAGTATATAGGTTCGTACTATTCGCGAGAACTCTTACGCTAATTCTTAGCTCGTCGTAGAATAAGATTATATAATCGGTAGCTAGTAGAGCGATTACGCGTTCTAGTATAACCGGCGGATTAATATTCTAGTAGGAAAAATTTATAGTTTTTACCGTAGTAAACTCGATTTAAGGTATCGATTTACCTTTTAGCTACTAAATAGTAGGAATTATAAATTAGAAGTAGGGATCTCGATACGTAAATATATATATATCGTTAATCGTAACTATCTAAATAGCGGTCCGCTATTATAAAGCGGATCGCCCTACTATTTCTTTCCTATAATTTCTTCTCTACGTATTATAATACTTACTATAGTAAGATTAGAATTAATAAGCTAGCTAACTTATAGCGTTCTTTTTAAATACTTAATATCTCTCTATCTAGTCGTACTAGACTAATACTAATTTCTTCTAATTAGCGTCTTACTAGTAGTTTATTCTAGACTTTAAGGCTCGTAACGTTTAAGCTAAGCGGATTACTATTAAAGTAGTAGTTCTTCTTTAGCGACCTCTCTCCGTCTTTTTTAGTAAGGGCTCGCTTCGGCTTTAATACCTTCTTCTTAGCGTCTATACTCGACCCTTCTACTTTTATACTAGAACGTCGGTCGACCTATCTTAAGTCTATAGTCTCTCTTACTTCTATTAATATTTTAGACGATAAGGAGAACGAGTATTATAGCAACGAGGAGGGTAAAAATAAGAAGAAGAAAAAGAAGAAGATACGTACGCTCTAGTATAAGCTAGCTAAAGATAAGACGGCCGCGAATACTAAGAATCTAGTAGATATAAAGTATTCTAGAAATACTTTAGATATTAATAGCCTATCGTTATCTTCTCTAGACTCGTAGTTCTTTAGTAGCGGTACTCTACTCCCCGCTAAGATAGAGGCGGAGGTTAAAAATTTCTACTAGGCCGTTCTACTAACTAGCTTAGTATTAGAGTCTAGCTAGACTTATATTAACTATCTTAGCGGTAAGTCTATCTTATAGTAGGTTCTTAATCTTACTAACTCGCTAAATCTCGCCTCTTAGTCTAATTTATACGCGCCCGTCTATATACGTTATCTACGGTAGTAGAATAACGTTAAAAGAGCTAGCGAGGCTATTAGTAAGTAGGTAAAACGCCTATTTATTATATATAATTATAGAGTACTTTTAAAGTACTTCTACTACGTTTACTATAGTAAGAATTACGATAAGATATATAATATTTACTATTAGGTTATTTAGATTCGTTAGCTAACTTAAGAATTCTCTTTTTTTTTAAATTCCCCCCTAATTCTATCGGGCGTTAAATATATTCTTTTTTATTTACGACTACGCCTTTCTTAGCGTCTAGCTAGCGGGCGATAATATTTTCTACGCTAGTTAAGACGTTAGTAGCGTACTAGCGTATATCTAAAAAATCTATAGCGCCTATATATTTTAGTCTCGTATAATAGCTAACTAAATTTAGAATAAGAGTAGCGTAGCGGCGTACTTCTATAACTAAGTCGTAAGCTAGTAGCTTAATCTCGCCTAGTATTAAGTAGAATACTTTTAATACGCTTATAGATAGCTTATACTAATTTATAGCGTTTTATAGAAGAATTATAACTTAGTTAATTAGCGTACTACTAATAATCTAATAGTCGATTATAACTTTAAGAAAGAGTATTTAGATTAGCTAGCGTTCTTCTTATCGTCTAGAACGTTTCGAATATTATACTAGATATAGTATAGAAATATAGTATAAGGATATTTTTTTTATTATTATAGGTTAGAGTTATCTTACTTCTTAACTACGTTTTTATAGCGGGTTATAGTATTTAGTATTATAGATTCTCTTCTTTTTTTTTCTTTTAATTATATTCTTATAAAAGTTCTATTTATTTTCCTAGTATTTATTTAATAGTAATTAATAGATAACTTTATTTAAAATTACTTTATACTTAATATATTATTAAAACTAACTATCGTAATTTCTACTTAGCGCTAGAGTATCGCTTATACTAATACGAGAGATATAAGAAATAGAAGAGTTTTTTAATAACTAATAATACTTTCCCGCTATTCTATCGTCTTATTAGCTTTCTACTAGCTCTTTCTACTACTAAAGTTCTACCCTCTAGATTTACTTCGCTTTACGCTTATTTCTCGCGCTAAGAGACCGCTCTAGATCTTTCTTAAGAGATTCTTTTATTATACTATCTTTTTTTATCGGCTTAGTTAAAAGATTAGTTTTATTTATCGACGATCTTATCCGCTTACGCGGGGGTCGCGTTATCTCCGCGTTTAAATATCGCTTCTTATACGCCTATAGTAACTCCTAGTAATTATTAAGTTCGCTCTCGGCCTTTTACTTATTATACTTAGCTAGCTAGTCTTTTTATTTAATAAGATACTATATACTACTAGCTCTTTAGTAGTAGACTATAATTACTTCTCTCTTCTACTATTTACTATCTTCTAGCTCTTCTACTACTAGAGGCTAGAATCTCGATTAAATAAAGTATTTCTTAAGTAGAGATATATAGAAGACTAAGTAAAGCCGTAATATAGCTATTAGAAGGTCTAGCTTATAGACTACTTTTCTAATATATTCTAAGATATAGAATAGCTTAAAGTACTTAAAGTCGAGTTTCTTATAGAGTCGCTTTATACGAATATTATAGGCTAAGAGTAGAACTTTATCGCTAACCGCGAATTACTTCGCTAGCTAGTAGTAGTTATAGTATTTTATCTAGGTCTTTTAAACGAGATATAGAGCGTCTATCGCTCTTATATAGATTTCTTATAAATAGTAGATATAGCTTTAAGCGGCTACTACTTTTAACGCGGAGTCGTTAAGGCTCTTACTACTATTCTTTCCCTCTATTATATTCTATTCTAAGACGCTATTAGGGAAGTTTAGCGGTACCTCTAGGGCGAGCTTAATAGGGGATATTTTTATCGCTAAATATATCTTACTATTATACATAAATAAAGCGCTAAATAGTAGATAGACTTAGTTAAACTACTTTTAGTAGATAAAGATCTTTAAGTATAACTTAAGCTCTTAGTTTTAACGTTCCGTTTACCTATCTATTTATAGATAGAAGATAATACTTATCTTATATCTAATAGCTAGATAGAAGTAAAAAGTCTACTAGTATTTGCTAGTAAAGACGCTTTCTCTATTTAATATAATACTATCTAGTACTCTAGCTTGTAAAAAGATATAGTACTCTAGAAGTTTCTCTAGCGTAGTCGCGTTAATTATCTTATAGATAGGGAGATAGTAGACGTACTTAGTAAAGCGGTCTACTACTACTAGTACTATATTATAGGCGTTACTATAGAAGTTAACTAACTTAGATAGATCTATAATAAAATCTATTAAATAATAACGCTAGGCTTTTCTAAGAATAAATAAGAGCTAAAGTTTATTATATAGTTTATATCGTCGGCTCTTATATTTTTAGTATACGTTATATAATTAGATATACGAGCGGACGTCCCTATAAAGATTAGCCTAGTCGTATTTTCTACGGATAATCTTCTTTATACGGTCGATATCGTAGTACTCCGCTAGCTAGTTATCGTAGTTCTATAGAAGAATCTCCTTCTTTAAAGATACGTAGTTAAGAATAATAACTTACTCGTTTTACTATAGAACGCTTTTCTTATTAAGATAGAAATCTATTAGCCTAGCTTCTTAGTATTCTTCTAGCGCTTTTTAGATAGCTTTATAAAACGAGTCTTACGCCTAGACTATTTAAATTAGCTTAAAAAGAAACGTTAAAGGCTCGGTATACGCCGTTTTAGTAAGTATAGCTACTACTATATCTCGTCGTAGTACGAGGCTTTACGTTAAGCCTATACTAGTAAATACTATCGCGACGCTAGCGATATTAGATACGGGAAAGTTACTATTATTAACTCGGCGGCTAAGTACGGCCGAGATATTCTTAGTTAATTAAGTTCTAAAAGGAGTAGCTAGTTCTTTACTAAAAGAGTACGGTCTAAACTCTAATACTTCTACTAGTATAATAGTGCTAAAAGTCTCTTTAGACTCTCTTATTTATAACTTTTACTATAACGTAGATAGTATAGCTTTAAGATATACTCTCTTAATATTATCTTTAAAGCTATTAACGTAATCTAGATATCTTAAAAGAGAGTCTATAGAATTTATTTTATCTAGCTTATATTTAATTTAGAAATTAAACTTAGTAAGCTCTTCGGCGTAGTATACTTAGCGCGGAGATAGCGCTTTAGTAGTTATAAAGTAGCGGAGGTTATTATAATCTAATAAGACGCGGATTATCTATATTATATAAGCGAGATAGTAGCGCTATTTTTTAAAATATTATACTATCGCTAGTAGTTTCTTATTATACGTATTATAGTTAAGCTCTACTCTTATAAACTTCTAATTATAGTACGCTATTAAGAGCTAATAGATCTATTTATTCTACACCTAGTACGACTATAAGAGAATACTAACGTATATTATATTTAATACGTCTATAATAAGTACTAGTAGTAGTAAAAAGTTATAGTAGCGAAGAAGAGATAGTTATAAAAACGCGTTATGTAGACGGCGAAACGTCTATTATATTTTCTTCGGCTACTACTACGGGCGATACTACCGCGTAGGTTTCTTTCGAGGTCTCTTCTATAAAGAGCTTAAAGGTTACGCTACGGCTTCTTTTAGTAGGCGATATAGAGGCCGCGTAATCTCTAAGTAGTTCTAAATAAATCTTCTATAGAAGTTAGCGAAGCTAAAGAATATTTAGACGTTATAAAAGTAGATTAGCTTAGGCTATTCTTAGACTATTTAAACCCGCTTAGAGTCTATAACTATTTTCTAAGAAGTAATAAGAAATCCTAGAAATTCTACTTATATTATATAAAAGATATACTTAAAGAGCTTATAATAGAGCTTCTATTTATAGAGTCTAGTAAGAATCTACTTTATATCCGTAATATACTAGCGTTTATTAGAGAAGTAGATTAGAATATTATCTAGATAGATAATATAGATTCTATCTACTAACAACTTTAGTACCGTATAAATATAACGCTAGAAGATTACTAGCGCGTTTATAAGCTTAAACGGTATAACGTTATATTTATATAAATTAAAACGCGTTTTAAAGACTATCTTCTACTTATTATCTTTTTAAATATAAATATAATAGTACGCGTCGCGTAGATCTAGCTTAGTAAATACTTTTACTCTATTTAACTAGTTTAAGAGCGTATTAACGAGTAGTAATAGATATTAATTCTTAACCGTAATACGGTTTAGACTATAGAAGTTAACGTAGAGGTATATAATATTATCCGTTTTAGATATAAAGAGTATAGATACGCTCGCGAGTAACTTATTTAGTTAGATTTATTCTTTTATAAAGACTCCGTTAATATATTTATAGAGAATCTATAACTTCTTCTAGAAAAGATTATAGATTAAAAGTTAGGGCGGCGTCTTATTAGCTTCTAACTTAATAGTATAGTTGTATTAGAAGTATAATACTAGTATTAAATTCTACTTATCTAGAAAGACGTTCTCGTTCTTCTAATAGAAGACCGAGAGTTTATTCTTCTTAGTAAGACTTACTATTAGCTATAGAATTATATCTAGTAGCTAGTCTATCTTAGAGTAGAGCGTATAGATAGCGACTAAACGGCGTCTAGTCTTCTACGTCTTTCTTCGCTTAAGTTCTATAAGCTAATTAGAATTTAGATCTTCTTTTATTTAGGCTTCTTTCTCTTCTTCTTCTAGAGGTACGCTAGCTAGTAGCTAACTTAGCTTCTAAAGAGTAGATACTACTAGTTATAGTACGTACTTTAAAAGATAGAGAGCGTATACTATTTTATCCCGCTTAACGATTATAATAAACTATTAAGTTAGTATAATAATAAAACGTAACGCGTTAGTAGTATTCTATATAAACTTTTTAGTATAGAAAGAGATTATAGAGTCCGCCTCTACTAGCTAATTCTACTCTAAAACTAGATTATAATCTATAAAGAAGGCGCCTTAGAAGTATTAGAGATCTATTATACGCGCGACGCTCTAGAAGTTAATAGTAGTAATCGATAATAGATATAAATTCTAAATCTTTATAGGATTATTATTAAAAAAGTACGTCTATAGTCTATAAGTCTTTCTAAATATATATACGATAGTAAGGCGTTTAACTAAAGTCTAGTTAATAAAATTTAATTAATATCCGCTATTATATAGTACGCGTAGAAGAAGAGTATCTTCTACTATCTTCTTAAGTCTAATATTAATAACTATTCTCTTTACTATCCTCTCTATAGACGGCCTTAGATATAGCTAGATTAGCTTAGCTATAAGAGCTTCGCTTTTTCCGTCTAGAGCTTATTACTTCTAAAGAAGTTACTCTTTTTAGATAGATTATTTCTTCTATAGAAGTTCTATAGAGGCCTAGCGTCTCTATAAGATTAGCTAGGCCCTTTAATAGTACTTCTTAATTCTTCGTCTTTAGTAGGTTAAGACTTCTTCTTCTTATCTCCGTATAGAGTCCTATTACGAACCCTAGAACACACGGGCGTTATAGCTATAAAGGTTGCGAACCCGCATAGATAGGAAGCAGGAAGTCGATAGGAACGAGTGCGGCGGAACGGTGATACCACCCGCTTATACGATCGGAAGTTGGGAGTCGGGAAACGAACCTAAGCGCCGCGAATCACGTAAAACCTATAAGAGCCCTACGTAGGATTAGGGCTAATCTAAACCTCTAATCTAGGACCCTAATCTATTACTATAATCCCTAAATTGTCGTAGCCTTCCTATAGTATATAGACATACTCGTTAGATAGTATTTTAACCCGCGTAGTTAACTTAAAGTTCTAATTTAATACTATATTAACTTAGAGGTAATAAAGCCTACTAAACTCCTATATTACGTGACTTCTTATTCTATTATTACTCCCCTTTCCTCGTCTTTAAGGTAAACCCTTCGACTAACCCGAACCTACTAGGCGACTCTAAAGCCTAGTAGTAGAGGCCCCGTCGTTATAAGTCCTTAGGAGGCTATTTTAGCGGACGTATTTACCTAGCTTTTCGCTAGTAGGCTTATCGTCTACCGCCTAGACGATAGCTAAGATTTATTCCGCACGGTAGATCTTAGCGAATATATCGTCGACCGTCTTAACCCGCTTTATAAACTAAAGCTCGTAGAGCTTTAAATAAAGCTCTAAGATAATACGAGAGAACTACTAGTTAATCTACTAGTTCTTAATCTTCTAGCGATAGATAAACTATTATTTAAACTATCGTATATAGGCTAGAAAGCTATTAAACTTCTAGCCTAGCCTTATAATATAAGTATAATACTCGACTACGTTATTAAAGCGTTTAACTATAGAATTATAAATAATATTCTAAAGTATTTACTTAAACTCCTTCTATAAGAGTAGACTCTTTATTTTTTCTTCGCTTAGGCGGTAATACGCTTTCTACGTAAGGTCTAGGCGCGGGTTTAGGCTCTATATAGCCTACCGCGTACGCTATTAATAGTCGTAGTCCGTATAAATAATTTCGAACTTATTCTCTACTACTATAATCTACTTATTAAAGATCTTCTAGATCTTTATCTTAAGCTTTAGTAGCTTTATCTTTACTAGCGTCTTAAACCGCTTTTTACTCTAGTCTTCGCTAGCGCTTTTTAGCGATATACTAGCTAGCCGCTATCTCTTAGACGCGAATACTTATTAGAGTACGCGAAACGTCTTTAGAGTCTTCTAGAGTCTTTATATCTTCTTAAAGTTACTAGTAAGACCTAAAGCCTATAGTAGTACTAATAGATTATCTTTATTATTTTTTAAGGCGTATCTAAAGTAGATACTTTAAGCGCTATCTTAGCGCTAACTTTATATATTATTAAAGTTAGAAGTACTAGCTCTTAGATTAACTTTATTAAGGTCTAAGGCTTTTAATAGTACTAAGTCTTTTTACGCTAGTATAGAGAAGAAAACTATTAAGTCTCCTTTAAGGATATCTATAGACTCTATATCTATACGATCGTTAGCGGGCGTATAGAAGTTTAAAAGAAATTCTAAAGAGGTTTCTTTAGTATTAGCCTAGCGGAATACGTATAAATAGTAGTAAGAAGATATCTCTAGCGACTAGCCGTCTTTTCCCTAATAGAAATTATAATCGAATTAAATATAAGGACCGTATAGTAGATAGAAAGTCGATAGAAGAATAAAGAACTTATATTTATAAATAGACGATTCGATAGAAAGAAGGTTTTAATAGGCTAGCCTCGGTTAGAGTTTTACTCTCCGCCTAGCCGCTAAGATTCCGCTAGCGATACGCCGATAGCCTTCTTTCTACGTTAGTCTCTAGCTATCTATCTATCTACGGGCCGGCGTTTAATAAAGAAAGCTTCTAATTAATTACTAATATAAGATTATAGCTTATATAAGTAGAGGAGTAATAACTTACCTCTCTAAAGCTACTTAAGAAGCTAAAATTAAACCTTAATTAAATTAGAAATCGTACTATAATAGATATAAGAATAAAAGTATACTAGATTATTTTACGTTTAGAAAAGAAGAAAGAATAGTTATTAGAACTCTTTTTTTATATCTTATTTAATATAATTATTATAATAGATATATATAATAAGTATAGATATATTATATATCTAAAATATATAATAACGAACTATATACTCGTTTATTTATATATAAATAAATACTAATACGTAGATATTCTTTAGAAGTTCTTCTAGTTAATTTAAACCCGTTTTAAATAGAAAGTCGTATTCTTTTGCTCTAATAATAAGACCTCCTTAACTTATATATTTTACGACTCTATAAGAAAGTAAGAAATTACCTAGAAGACTTCTATACTATATACTTCTAAATAGAATAGATATTTAGAACGGTTAGAAGAAGTCCTTACTACTAAAGCTCGCGCTTTATAAGTAGAAGATAACTTTCTAGTAGAACTATAGCTAGAAATCTACTCTATAGTAGTCTATATTTATAACCGAACCCCTAGTAGGCGCTTAAAGTAGAAAATTCTATTTAAGTTAGTATATAATAATAAGCCTTTACTAGTATACTTATATATATATAATAGTAAGGCCTATATATTAAATAAAACTATTATATTATTTAATAAACTATTAGATAGAGCTCTAGTAGGCTACTTAATTAACTATAATTCTAAAAATATCTATTAAATATAATATCTATTAGATTAAAGAGTTATTATTATACGAGATATTACTTTTAATAAAATAATAAGGTTTTAGCCTTATAAGAAAGAAACCTTTATACTAGAGGTATCTAAAGAAGTAATAGAATCTCTAATAGAGTATCTACTAATTATACTCGATCTAAATAATATAATCGATTTAAGTTCTAAAAGTAAGAGTAATTAAAAGAAAGAAGAAAGCTTTATATAAAGAACTACGCCCTCCGCGGATAATAGTAGACTAAATTTTTATATAAAATAGTTATTATCTAGCTATAGTTTCTACGAAGATTTTAATATATACCCTTCTTAGAATTAATTACCGACTCCTAAAGCTTTATCTAAAGTAGAAAATTAACTACTATTATAGAGCGCTTCTAGAGTAGAAGGTAAAACTATAATAATATAGAAAGCTTAAAAATCGCTATAGAGAGGTAATTAGATCTTAAAAGTAGTAGAGAAATCGCTATAGAGAGATAATTAGGCCTTAAGAGTAGTAGAAATCTCTTCTAAAATTAACCCTTCTAATATTATTAAAGAACGCTATACTAGGTTTAGAAAAACGGCTTATATAGCTTTATTATAGTAAAGTTACTAGTATAAGACGGCTTTTTACGTAGCCTAGTCCGTCTTACTAAAAATAATATAATTAGAAGCTAAAGTATACGACCTTTCTTCTAAACTACGTAATTATAAAGAGCTATTTATTTATTCGTATAGAAAGTAGTTCTTAGAAGCTCTATAAGAGGAAATAAAGAAGCTCTAAGTAAAGAACGTCTAGAAAGAAGTACTAATTATCGAAGCTATTAATAAGTAAAAATAAGTTATACTACTTACTAAAGTATTTAAATATAAACTTAATAAATTTAGCTAATTAATAAAGTATAAGATACGAATATATATAAGAGGAGATAAGTAGTATACTACTTAAGATATATATACTATTATATTAGCTCTACGTATACTTAGAACCCTTATAGTACTTATTATCGTCTTTAATCTTAAAACTCGTTAGTATAACGTAGTAAACGTCTTCTCCTATATTATTTTAGATAAGAAAGTCTACTATTACTTACTAAATAGTATAAATATTAAGCCTAAAAAAGTATTACGCCTACTATAAATACTATATAGCCTTAAATAAGTACTAGCGCTCTAGTAGAAATATCTCTATAAAACGCTTTAAGAGCTTAGACTCTAGAAAATACTAGAAGCTCTATATCTATTTAAAAATAAATATCTAATTATCTTCTTCTTCGTAGACGATATTATTATTATCTATAGTAAGAACTATAAGAAGTACGTTAATAGCTTTTAAAAGAAGCTCTTCTAGTACTATAAAATACGCCTAATTAGTAAAGTATAATAGTTCCTTATAGTATAGATTATACGAAATAAAAATAGAAGGTATATATAGCTCTTATAAGAGTTATATATAAAGATACTTATTAAGCGTTTTTATATTAATAAAAGTATTAAAATATTAATACTACTATCTATCTAGAAGTAAATTACGAAGAATACTAGATAAGTAACTTCTACTTAAATTTATAAGTACTAGAGTAAAGTTAGTTCGATTAACTTTACTTCTATATTTATACGCCCTAATATTACTTTTATAATATCTAAGCTCTTAGAATATCTATAAAATCCTTTAGAGTACTATTAAAGGCTAGTAAAGTAAGTACTTATATACTTAAAAAATATATAAAGAAGAGTACTCTTTATAGACGGCTTTAATATAGGCGAAAGTATCTTTATAGCTAGTAGTAATATCTTATTTACTACTAATATAGATATAAGAAAAAGCTACTAAGAATTTATATTTATTCTTTTTAATATACTAGTAGACTAGAATATTAGAAAGTAGTATATAGTTTTAACTTCTACTACTAAAGCTAAACTCCTCGTACTATTAAAAACTACTCGTTATACTATTTAGTAGAAAAGATTCTTTAAGAGTATAAGCTTTAATCTAGAATATAAAATTAAAATATAATATAATAATAGACGAATACTAGAGCTTATAAATAAATTAGAACTAAAATTTAATATTAGCCTATAATATATTAATATATACTAATACTAGCTTTACTAGAAAGTATAGATATAGATAATTAAGCTAAGATAGACGCTAATAGCTAAAATAGTAGCTAATAGTATAACGAAAGTACTTATAAGATAATAATACTTTACTTTCGTATAGTTACTAAATTTATACGATATACTAAATATAAAGTAATTAATAGTTATCTATTAGTAAACCTATTTAATACTATAGGTTTTCTAGTTAGTTCTATACGAAATAGTAATTATTTATTCTAACGTTACGCCTACTACCGTATTTAAACGTTATATTTTTACTAACTATCTAGTAGAAAACGCTCTTTATATACTTACTATTCTTACTCTACTACTAACTTTCTTTCCTCTATAAGAGTTATAAGTACCTCGTTTACTAGTATCTTATATAGATATTACGTTATACGATTATCTTTCTATTATTATACTCTTTATTTTTCCGTTTTTTACGCTTCTAACTACCTAGAAAATTATAAAATTATTAATTTTATTTATTAATACGTACTTAGTAAGATATAAGAAAGATTTTACTTATTATTATACTAATATAATAAAAGTAATACTTCTATAAGCTTTTAGTAAGCTCTCTATAATCTTTTCGTAAGATTCTACGTACCTTATAAAGGAGGTATATTAAATACTAGTATTATAGTCGTCGTTTTATTACTATAGTATATTCCTTTTATATTTAATTCCGCTACTAATTTCGCTTATTTATTAGCGTATACTAAATATATATAATTACCCTTATTCGGTGTTTTTTACTAGTATGCTAATTTATTTATTCTACTTATTATTACTGCTTAATATAGTACCCTATCGACTATTTAGTTTAATATTAGCTCTACGAGCTTTACTATGACCTCCCTAAGAGAAATGTGGTCCGCCGTATGGAGGAATGAAGATAAACTGCCTTCCTCGAACCAGGTTAAATCAAATCCATGTGCATACATATCGACGAGAAGTCGAGTAGAGGGGACCCTTCGGTTGTTTTTCTGTAACACATGCCTTCGGCATACACCCGAACAGTACGTCATCCTCGCGATGACAGATGATCCAGGTGTCAATGACATCATTCTTGAAAGAAATGTTCAGAAGCTTGTCTCCGAGAATATAAGCTTTTATGAGCCAGTACGTGCGGTCACCGTCTTCGATAGAAGTTTCCATCTTCCTTGAATGCAGCCATTTGAAGTAGAGATTGATGCCTCGGATTTGTCGTCCGGAAACTGGACAATACCATTGCTTTCCTGCCAATGTCCACTGCAGGTTTAGAAAAAGAAAGGTGAGAAAGAACATATAAGCTGGCGGTAGTTGATAAAAGGCTTTTTCTCGTCGCGGACAAGAACTTAATAGTCTCGCCGCCAATCCTCTGAATGTTGGATCTAATTTGAAGTGAATAAAATTCGATTAAGTATAATGCGAGCGACGAACCCATGTCATTTCGGTGGGAAGATATGGTAGGAGTGTGCCAGTCAGCGCAGTAGACATGGCGACCGAAGGTCCGGGTGAAGCCGGTGGCGGCATCCTGCCACGGCGTCTGCAGGACTGGTTAGCGCATTCATCTTGGTGGGGGGGTTTTTTTTTTTCGGACACCTTGCCTGCACGGTATGGTGCACCTCCAGCTGATGTCTCTTCCAGTGATGATGTTTTAGTGGTGATGCTGAGCGTGGAGCCGCGGACGAGGAGGGTGGCTGGTTTTGTGCAGAGGCAGACAAGGCAATAATGTGCACTGCCGTGAAGCCGCATTAAAGTTGGCAAAGTAATTCTCCAGAGCGGTAGCACCATGTCAAATAGCATGAATGGATAGTCCTGAGTTCAAACCGATCCTTTCACAATGTATGAGCTCTCTGCGATCAATCGAACCTGTCGTACAGATCGTACATGTCACATTTGACGCATCCAGGTAACTGCTTTAACTTTTTAAGCATAGAGACCCGGAATAAAGAGTCGTAGAGCACTTAAGCATACGCAGGCTTCATTTTCCTGCTTTGAAGCGCAGTCGAGGACTCCAATACTCTATATGCCTCATTCCGACTATGTCGCTGCCCAGTATTGCCTTCTCCACCCTGACGCTCCTATCAGTCCACGAGCTCAACTACGATATCTGTTTACCGTGCACTTACTCTCTCGGGGAGCTCATGACGCTGGCATGAATAAATCATTGCATGGAATTTCGGGCCCACGGACCTTCGCGCTGGCCATGCGAGAGATGTTACCTACCAGAGCCCCGATCGTGCCTTGCCGCCATCACCACTCTAACGTACATCGGCACCTCGATGCCCTGGCACGCAATTTCCCCAGGCGCTATCTGGACCCGCAGTTGGATAAGCCTGCTTTCCCGCACGCGCTCCTGCACTCAGTCCGTATCCATTCACGCCCGAACCGGAGAAAGCATTGGGAGTAAGGTTACCGAGTGGTTGACGAGAAACAGGTATATTTGGAATACCAGAGCCGCCCATAGGATAGTACACTTGGCCATTCAATTCTCCGAGGCGGGTGCGGTGCTGTGGAGTCGCGTTGACAGGGATACTGTCTATGAAAGCGTGAGCTATCAGGATTGAATAAAAAATGAGGTACTCACTGGAGCTGAGAATGCGGCTGTTATGACCGTGGACGCCTGGCCAGCCGTCACCACTCCCAATGGACCCGTGGCTCCTCCTGCGGCTATCCAGTCGGGGGGCATTCTGGGCAGGGGCTCTCCTCGGATAGCCTCCACCAGCGGTGGTAAGCCTGTCAATGAAGCGGTCTCCTGTAACAGATTGCAGAGTTGCCTCCGCATCGTCCGAGGCCGCTGAAGCAACTTGGCCGGCGAGCACCTGTGCCTTGAGTTGGGTGTAGACCTTATGAAGGTGTGCCTGTGTCTTCGACTTCTCCTTGTACGCGTCGGCCATCTTGTGCATCTCATCTTCAAGCCTCTTCTGCTCTTGTTGTGCAGCTAGAAATAGTCAGCATAATCACCACCCCACACTTTTCGGCAACATACTTCGTAGTTTGTCTTGAAGGTTTGCAATTTCAGTATTGGCGTCGTGTACCACCTTATCCATCTGAGCATTCAGCACGGTGTACTTCTCCGTCAAGCTCTTTGCCAGGTACTCTTGGTACATACTGTCAGCAGATCAGCACACCACACCCCCTTTCTGGGGAAGGCGACATACATCTCCTGGGTAGTCTGGTAGCTGTAGAAAGCGAGAGCTCTCCCTGCACATTCCATGATGATGGTTGGGCTCAAGCCACTTAGCACGCTGGTCTTGTAGTCCTCGGTAGGGTCAAGACGGGTTTCCACTGCATCATCTGGGTTCGCCAGCGGGGTATCGCAGGCTGGGCAAACTCGAATGGCGCTGTCGGCCTTGGAGAGACCAAGCTGATTGGTACAGTCAATGCAGAATATATGGCTGTGGAACGCGTAAGTCCTTCCCTTCTATGATGTCTCAGAGCGCTGACCTGCATGTTGTGACCACAGCCCTGTCGTTGAGCAGAGTGCGGCACTTCAGTGAGTTGCATCGAAGCGTGAAATCCATGACTGGGAGAAGAAACAAATGCAAGAGCAAAGTATTTGCGTAGGAGAGGCGGAAGACCTTAGTATATAGGAGTTTGAAATTCACAGTGTGCGAGAAATGAAAGAGGTCCTTCAGAGAGAGCAAGAGCGAAGCCGGCAAACACGCCGACAGCCTGCCCGACGGTACCGGCCGCGCACGGCCATTTCTGCGCTCGGTCATCAGATTTTCATGGTTCTTCTATCCAGACTCTTGTCTTAATACCACAAATCGTATCCTTCAATTCGACATGAGCGACTTCGAGAAATGATGAAGGAGCAGTGAAGTCAGATTTAGGTGCGTGCCTGACACGAGCACTAAGCCCCATCCGTGCCGCCGCCGATCTCTGCCCTCGCGCCCGGTCAGCCCTACGAAACTCCCGCCTCCGCCGCTTTTACATCCCGCATCCTCCCTCTCCTCTCCTCTCCAACCCGTCCCCTCCCCGCGACCGTTCTCTTTCTACCACCACATCATGGACCGCTCCAACCCCTCGTCCACAGACCCGTCGCGGAGCAACACGCCCAACCCTGCCGCCGCCAACACCGCATCCTCGCGCTTCACGTCACAGGCCTCGACCGCCGAGGACCTGCTCAAGTCACAGACGGTCGGCCTCGTGCACCTGTCCGACTTCCGCAAGCGGCGCGCCGAGGCCCTCGACCTCAAGGACCGCGAGAGGCAGGAGCAGGCGCTCGGCCGGGGCGGGTCGACGTCGGGCGCCAGCACGCCTGGTGACGGGTAAGTTGACGGGAATACAGGTGCGAGTCGGAAGGATGCATGGGCACGAGCTAATTGTCAAAGTACAGAGGATCGACGCCGCGACCAGCGAAGAAGAAGCAGAAGAAGGGCGTTGCGAAGGGGAAGCTGTCGTTCGGCGGGTTAGACGGCGACTATGACGAGGACGGAGGCGAGTCGGGCGGCGGTGGTGGCGGTGGCACGTCGATGACCGGTGCGACGCCGCGGTCAGATACGCCCGATGAGAATGGTGGTGCTACTACCGCTGCTGCCTCGACGGAGAAGGACAAAGATGGCGTGGTCGTGCCGAAGAAGAAGCTCGGCGCGAATAGCAATGTCGCGTTCAAGCCGAAGGTTATGACCAAGTCAGCGCTCCTGAGGGAGGCTCAGCAGCGGGAGCAGCTGCGGAAGGAGTTCTTGATCATGCAGGAGGCGGTTAAGGCGACAGACTTTGTCATTCCGTTTGTCTTTTACGATGGCACGAATATTCCGGGAGGAAAGTGCAAGATCAAGAAGGGCGAGCACGTCTGGTTGTTCCTGGATAAGGCGAGAAAAGTCGGCGCGGAGCTTGGTGTGGGTGGTGACAAGAGTAGGAGAGAATGGGCTCGTGTGGGTGTAGATGATCTCCTGTTGGTTCGTGGAGAGATCATCATTCCGCATGTGAGTTCCAGCAGTAAATTTTCAAGCTGGATCAATACTGATGGCGACAGCATTACGATTTCTACTACTTCATGGTCAATAAGACCATCGGCTTTGCCGGCCCTATTTTTGGACACTCCGCCCAACCGACGTCCGCAACGCCACTTCCCTCGAAAGTCGACGACATCGATCCTTCAACATTCAATCCCCTGGAACGACAAGAGAAGAAGAAGGACAATAAGGTTACTGAGGAGGATGCCCCGCTTGAAGGCTACAACGACGATCCTGCATTGACTAAAGTTGTCGATCGGAGGTGGTATGAACGAAACAAACATATTTTCCCAGCAAGCATTTGGGAGGAATTTGATCCGAACAAAGATTATAGCAAAGGAGTGCGGAAGGATGCTCAAGGAAATTCTTTCTTTTTTTCGTGAGAATTTAAGTCATGGCGATGACCATTGGCTGTTGAGAGGAAGCTGGTGAAAGCAAAGGTCATTGACACATCTTTCGGACGTGGGAGCTCGATCCATCCTCTGCAAGACGTTGCAGTGAGAAACAAGCGTAGTGTAATATAATTTTAGATACGCCCCAAAATCAAGAATAATACACGGCACTAAACAAGATTCTAGAACTCCAGAGAATGCTACATCATAGAATCTCTTACACTCCACAGACCCGAGGTGAGCGGAGTATAATTGGGTGTAAACAGGAGGCAGCGGATTGCATCCGCACTGGTAGGGATAATTCCGCCTCGCTCCTTGGCATGACGCAACCGAGATTTCACCGCCCGGCAATACGTTCGGTTTTTCCACCACCCCGCGTTCACTCCGCACGCCTGTTAAGCAGCTTCCCACGCGTCATCCGTACACACAGACTCTAGCACCCATCCCCCGCATCGCTGCGGCCAGCATAATGGCCTCTACCACACCGAACACGGCGGCCGCAGCTCCAACCCCCGACGAGCTCGCCGCCGCCGCAGCGGACGAGACCCCCGTCTTCAGCCCAGCAGAAGAAGCCGTACGCCCCGCCCCCTCTCTCATCCCTTCCCCACCACCTAGTATCACCTCTCACTAACGCCATCCATCTCAGTCCCTCCTCGCTTCTGCGACCGACCAAAAGACGCACGCCAACGCGCTCTTCACCCGCGGCGCCTACAGCGACGCCATCGCCGCGTACGACCGCGCGCTGGCCTCCTGCCCGAACTACCTGGACTACGAGGTCGCGGTGCTGCGGGCAAACATTGCCGCGTGCCACCTGAAGCTCGAAGAGTGGAAGGAGGCGGTGGAGGCGGCGACAGGGTGTTTGGAGCGGTTGGACGGGGTGGACCCGGTGGGTTCCGACAAGGGGAAGAAGGATGGGGAGAAGAGAGATGGAGAGAAGGGTGGGGAGGGCGGGGCTACCGCGAAGGGAAAGGGCGCGGCTCTGGGTGCGGGCGAGAGCGGAGTCATAGAGGAGGTGGAGGACAGCGACGAGGAAGACGAGGCGGCGGCGGAGAAAGGCAAGGACGATCGGAAGCCGGCGGCAGAGAGCGGGCGTGCAAACGAGCTGGAAGAGGAGACGGCGCGGCGCCTCGCGCATCTGCACCGCCTTGAACACTCGCTCGCCGATGTCCGCAAGCTGCGGACGAAAGCGCTGCTGCGTCGCGCGAAGGCCCGTGCCAGCCTCGGCGGCTGGGCAAATCTGCAGGGCGCTGACGAGGACTACCGTTCCGTTGCCGCGACGCCGGGCCTGTCGGCGCTGGATCGGAAGGCGGTCGATGCGGCGCTGAGGGAGCTGCCGGCCCGGCTGGAGGAGGCGAAGCAGAAAGAGATCGGAGAGATGATGGGGAAGCTAAAGTCGTTGGGAAATGGGTTGTTGAAGCCGTTTGGGCTGAGTACGGATAATTTCGCATTTGTGAAGGATGAGAAGACGGGGGGATATTCAATGCAGATGAAGTAAGGGCCGGCCGGGCAGCTTAGGGGTGCATCTGAGTAATTATGCATCCCTCGACTACGACCATGCCGTATCCATCCAAGAAAAAGGAAAGCGTGTCAATAAATACGACATTGGGCGTCCGACGTAGACATAGGCCAAGCATGTGAATACACCACCGTTAAACTAGTTGGGCTGTGAGCAAAAGTAGCGCAGAGCACCATCGAAGGGGATGTGCTAGCACTGGGTATCAAAATCTTATGCACAAATTATCGTATCATGTAACGCATGTCTTCCCGATGAAACCTCTCAGGAACGACCTCTCCTCGAAGCATGGGGGCAGAAAAGGCGTCGAGTGATCGGCGTAAGCGGTTTCTGATATTCAATTTGTTTCAACCCTATTACTGGCCACAATCATGCAGCTTGATCATATCTTACCCTCCGTGCTGCAGTTCAGCTGAACTTTGCAATTGATCTCCTAAACCCAACCTTGGCCTTCGGGCTCTTGACACCATTCCTCTTCTTTGCCAGACGAGGCTGATCAGGCTCACGCTCTCGAGATTGTGGGCGACCTCAGAAGCTTGATAGACTCTCTCCAAGAGCCAACATCGGCCCTTAGGATGTGTTTCTCCTGCCGACACTATCCAAGCATTACCTTTGACGATGCAAACTCCATTTCTTTAAAACACGTAAAACGAGAGGACATTGCCGCCTTTGCAAGAAGTGTTATGGCAGGTACGCTTAGCGCGGCGCTAGCGCCGCTGGGTAGTTTAGCTCCTTCGCTCTCATTCAGGAAGACAACACCAACGAATACAAGTGCATACGAGTTTTTGCTCCAACAAGAAGGCATCTGAGCATCGTAGGCCACCTACGCTCATCTGAAAGGGAATGCATCCATGCGGAGATTGTCAGCAGATCCAAAGGTGTCTTCCAAAGGGCTGCGATCGTTGTAGACGATATCAAGCGATTGAAGTTGAAAGGGAAGCCTTTTCGATTCGTTTTGGAAAACGTCCGACAGACTCCTGATGGCCTGAATCAACTCTATGCAACCCTTCTGTCCGACCTGGACGACCGGGATCAGACGATTAAACTCTTTCAGTGAATCCTTTTCTCACGACGCCTACTATCACTTCTTGAACTGCGATGTGCTCTATTATTGGACCATCACAAGTCTGAAAAGTCAATCATAGAAGTTGAACTACATCAAGAGTTCCCAAGTCACGAGGACATGCGGTACATTGCTAATGACCTTTCAAAGGGCTTGGCCGAAGTTGTCGCCGGCGAGAGAGTCGAATTTATTCATCCATCCGTTCCAGACTACTTGGTTGAAAGTGGGCTGGCACAGCTTGAAAGGAACGATAACACGTCCGCAATCTTCCGAGGACACTATCAACTCTCGAGATCTTGTATAAGATACCTCTTTATGGAAGAAACTATGGAATACGGATCTTCGCTCAGACACCTTTTCTCGGGAGATACTGACGAAGGTCACTACACTCACGGTAGAGACTATGAGTTTGAGCGTGGACTCCATCTGCTCAATTACGCCTGGCGGTCCTGGGCTCACCACCTGGTCATGGTTGACACCGAGCGTGCCTCCTGTGGAGCTGATTATGACGAGGACCTCATAGACTTATTTATCTGCCCCTACAAAAATGTAGCCCCGAAGATTTGGATGTTTTTTTCTACATCGGATGGGACCACCTCGTGCAGGACTAAAAATGAGGCACAGTAAGGCTCTTTGTCTGGGACCAAAAGACCTCGATTGCTATCATTTGGTGGAGCCCCTCGTAAAAGGGCAGAGCGGCGCCCGTCTGATTTACTTCCTCTGCTTCACTGGTATCAGAGCTCATGTACAGTGGATAATCAACAACAGGAGACTGGAGATAAACGAAAAAGGAGACATTTGACTTGCACTGCTTATATACGCGGTTACAGGAGGGCATGGAGAAATCTGTCTTGATCTCGTCCGAGAAGACATCGTTGATGTCAATGCTAGAGACTATCAAGGTCGTTCAGCATTACACGTTGCAAGTTTGTTGGATGATACAAGTCTCGTCGAGCTGCTTTTAGCAAATTATGCGGATAAAAACTCGCGAGACCTATCCATGTCTTCTCCCCTTCACTACGCTATCTGAAGCAAAACGACGCTGCAGTGCAAGGTTTTATCGACGTCGGTGCCGACTTCAATGCACAAGACGGATCCATGTCATCGCCACTCCATCATGCTGTTCAAAACAAGAACGATGCTGCTGTGGAGATGTTAGTCCAGGCCAGTGCTAACGTTAGCGTAAGAGACTATTCGGGCCATACGGCACTTTCCACCGCCGCTTGTATAGGCTCCGAGACGCTGGTAGCCGAACTCTTGCGCGCTGGCTCGGATTGCGAGTCAACGCATCGCGAACGAGGATGCTTGTGGACTCCACTCATCTACGCTATCTCAAGAGGCCACACAAACGTTGTTCGAGAGTTCCTAGGGAGAGGAGCCAACTGTATGGTTCACTTAAGAAACGGTAGCTCACCTCTTCATCTGGCGGCGACGCTGGGTCATTCCTCGATAGTCAGACTCCTGTTGGATGTTACGGCCGACGTGAACTCCTGGGACGATCGGGGTAGGAGTCCGATGTTTTATGCTGCATGGGGTGGGTTTCATCGCACCTTTGCCGCCCTGATCCGCGCCGGGGCAGACGTCAGAACACCAGACTCGTCCGGGAAACCACCAATATGGTATGCTGAAGCTCATGAGGAGAGTGACATTGTTTCGTACCTCGTCGAGGCAGGAGCAGGACCCACTGGTTGAGATATTCACTGAAGACTGGTCACATTTCAAACTTAGTGAAAGTCTGCTTTAATTACTCATCCTCTTTGCAACTCTATATGTTCAGAAAATTTAAGATTTATCCTCCTGAAGAACTCTTGAATATTATACGTGATTCAACCAGAATTCGTTTTTGGAGAAGGGGTAGAATCTGGTTGGAGCATGAAGTATCTTCAATCACAACAAAATACCAATGTTTTGAAGACGATTAATGACCACTGTGGGCAGAGACTCAGACGAACTTGAGAGACCCAAAAAGTGTTTTAGCTGGTCTTCTTTTCGACAACCGCAAGTTCCAGATGCAAAAGCCCTGTTGTTGTGAAGAGATTTTCTTTTGATGTCGAAAGCGTCTGGTTCCTCCTTAGACGAAGATATAATGCCTTCCCGCTCTCCGAGTCCGTGGACCCTCACATTACTGCCATAAAGAAATGTGCATATAAAGGTCTCATTTTCCAAGAAAGGCTGACTAAGTTCAGCTACGTGAGTGTGGACAATGTCAACAATGGGACTGGGAAGAGTTAGCTCAAGTTAGTTGCTGAAGTTATAAATATTTCAATACCACTTGTAATAAAAGTTACGAGTAGGAAAAAGTCGACAAACACTGATGACGGAGTGATGGGCGCTTTGTAATATGTATGCTTTATCGTATCAAGTAATAGTATATACCTGCTGTCTCCCAAGGCCATTCGGCATGCAAAATCAATACCGGCAATGCAGATTCTACTCTATAATCTCTCTCGCATTCCCTTCTTAGCCCAAAGATCTCCGACCACGGTCCTTCGATCAAACGACCTTAATGCCAAACCTCTCATACGGGAAATTTTCCAACGACTCCAGCAGCACGTCCCACCCGTCTCCAATCTCCCCCGGTTTCCCATCTCTCCTCTTCACGCCCGTCTCGCTCTCGACCACCCTCTCGTTCCCCTCCGCCAACGCCTCCCCCACATCCTCCACCTCCTTGTGCTCGCCCGTCAACCCCGCCAGCACCTCCTCCTCCCTCCCCCTATATTCCTCCCTCAACCCGGGATGCGGAACCCACACGACCTGCATGCCCGCCCGCCGCCCCGCCTCGACGCCCGGCACGCTATCCTCGAACACCAAGCACTCCTCCGGCCGGATGAGCTCCTCCTCGCTCGCCCCTTCCTCCCTCCTCAACCGCTCGTTCACCGTCCGCAACGCCAGCAGGTAGATGTCCGGCGCGGGCTTGCCCCTGCCCTTCCCGATCCGCTCGTCGTCCCCCAAGACGCGGCACTCCTCGGGGAAGACGTCGAACAGCGCGCCCACGTGCGCCGTCTTGAGCCTGAAGTTCGCCGCATGGCTGCTCGTCGCGAGCGCGACCTTCACGCTGCCGTCCGTCCCGCGTCCCAGGTCGTCCAGCAGCCGCTCCACGCCGGGCAACGGCTTCGCGCTGGGGAACAGCTCGCGCTGCAGGCGGGCCTGCTCGGCCGCGTACTCGTCTTGCGCGATCGGCAGCTGCGCCCAGGCGTGGAAGATGCGCGAGGCTTCGGGGCCCGGCCGCCCTTGCAGCTGGGCCTTGATGGACCAGGGCAGCGAGGGCCTGCCGTAGCGGTGCAGGAGCTGATTGGTGACGATGGTGTAGAGGTCTTCGGTGTCGAGGAGGAGGCCGTCCATGTCGAAGAGGCAGGCGCGGACGGGTGGGGGCGGTCGAGATCTATTTGGCGCGGGGAGCTAGCGTTAGAATGGGTGCACTGAGGGATTGAGGGGATGGACGGGTAAGAGGGTGAGCAGTGAGGTTGGTTTTAGGCGGAGTGAGCCAGAGAGCGGAATTTCTGCTTCTCGTCGATGTGGGACACGGCGTGGTGTTGTTTACGAGCAATTGGTAGGGAAGAGCGGGACGTACTTGGTCTGAGCCGCCATGGTGGGTGAAATGGTGGGTGTCGAGACTTAAGACGTGTGTGGGAAGCTGACGAAAAGCGTCGAGAGAGATGTGGAGTGAGAAAGACGCGCGATGAAACGTGGGGTCGTGTACCTGGTCCCTGGCGGGGCCGAGCAGCATGACTCGCGCAGAGATCGCACAACATCCCGAGGACCTGGCGTCACCCTCCACATGCAACCCTGCAGCACATCACGGCCCTGCCTGGCCCGGCCGCGAAAACCCTACACCTTGCAAACTCTCTTTTCTTTCTTAGATTCACCGTCTATTTTGATCGAGGCTAAGTGGTTTCATATCCTACATCTATCCGTGATCGTGTATCTCCGTGACACTGCGTAAAGAAGAGAGAAGGAGAGGATGGTAAAGCGCAAGCTAAAGCAAACAGCAAAAGCAAAAACCCGATAACTGTGAATTCCTTTACCACACTCCACGCCACGCACGCCTCGCTGAGAGTACACTCACACGCACACAAGAGCAAAGAACTGTCGTGTCTGTTGGGCCGTGGCGGGTATCCAGGATGATGCCAGAGAGACAGAGAGAGAGAGAGAGAGAGAGAGCCGCGCCACGCCAAAAGCCAAAAGCCATAGCCTATTCAACCTCGCTCCTGGAGCAAAGAAATCCTCCATTCAATGACGCCGTTTCTCTCCGTGAAATGCCCGCTGAGAAACCGAGGGGAAATAAAGGAACAATATGCAGGAACACAGACAAGAAGGAAAATGCGAATATCCTTCCTTCCTCATGGTAGAGGGAGGCTTAGTGTGTACAATCGGTTCGGAGCTAAGGCACGAGTCGTCCGGTCCCCTCCACGATGCCGTTGTGGACGAGGATCTTGCTGACGTAGAAGCATTCCCATTCGCGCGGGTCGTTGCCAACGAAGACTGCATTACGGCGCTCGGCAAGGTACATGGGAGTGATCTTGACCTCGGCAAACCATTCCTTAGCCAGCGCGTCCGATTTGGGGTTGATTGTAGCATTAGTTGTTTGGTTGTTCGTCATGTTGTCAATCGGCACGACAATGTTGGTAATGGGTTCTGTCGTGGTCTTGGGAGGGACACCACGCATCTTGAGCAACATGTGGAGGATGTCGCTGAACCTTTCTCCTTGCTGACTATAGGATGCCGGCGGCTTGTCAAGTGGCCACCGGTTCGGATGGGGCTGCGAAAAGAGTGCGTTGACCGCATCAGCCGCTGCCTGTGCCGTTGTCTGCACAGCTGGAGCGACGTCTTGCGAAGATGGGGCATCTGTCATGGTGACATTCTGGTCCGCACTGGTCGCAGCATTTTCGGCAGCACTTGCAGCAGCGTTCGCAGCATTGATACTCCTCTCTAATTCAGTCTTGAGATCCGGTGGCGGTACGCTGTACGTCCGACCAGGGACTTGTGCAGGATTCTCCCATCGCTTGAAAAGCCAACACATGCGCTCAACGCAAGCCAGCAGGATCATGGAGACCAAGAACGTCTCGAACGGGTTTGCTTGTTGACGCTGTAGAAGACGTCTCTCCAAGTCGTTCATGACAAACTTGCTGAGGTTTGCTGCGCGCTTCTCCATAGCCCCAAGTATTTGTGCATCAATGAGCTTGTATGCCTCTGCGTGTGTGTTCGGCTCGATAGGGAAGCGAGATGACTGAGGTACCGAGTCCAAGTCCTGTGGGGTCATGATAACAGGATCCTTGAAAGGAGGTTGGGTATGGTTGAAGAAAAGCTGGAACTTCAGGTTTGGTTCGGCCAAGATCCTGGTCGCCACCCACAACTCCAGGACCTTCGAGAGGAGGCTTTCTTTGCTTTCCATTCCTTCCTTGTTTTCCAGACTTAGCCGGTACGCCATTAGAAGAGTGGGCTTCATGAACGGCGAACTCTCCGCCTCGTAGATCGTGGGCCCGACACGCTTCATGTACGACTCCAGCTTCCCGCCGATATCCTCGACATCAGGATCGATGATCTCCACATCCTGCATACTCTCCATGGATAGACCCGAGGCGACTAGTTGCGGGTCGATGGGTCCGTTAACGCCTCGGAGACCTTTCAGCGTGGTGAACGTCGTGTACATCGTAGGCTCTACCTCCAGCAGCCGCGCCTCGATCCTGCCTGGAATGTGCTCAAAATGCATGTTTGCCTTGGCCGAGCTGATGGAGTGAAAAGCGAGGACAGAATGTAACCCTGCTGAGTACAGGTTGAACTCTTCGGCTATACGAGTGCGGATGCAAGGATGTTTCCACAACCGCGCGCTCTCGACATTCTGGCAAGTGCTGCAAGGACTCTCGCCGGAACACTGGGAACATCAATACCTAGTAACCATGTCTCAGAACAAATGAAATAACATACCGGCTTCTTCAACATGCGGCATCTAATGCAAGCGCCACGCTTCCTGACCTCCTGAACCTCCTTCCGACGAGAGTCGGAAAACCGGCCTCTCACTTTCGGCTTCGCCGGCTTAGGGTTCATGCTGAAGTCGGTAGTAAAATGAGCTTGTTGGCCGTTTGGGTTGATTGCTATCGGCCTATGATAGGTGGCGGATGCCGCGTTCGGGGACGGACTGTGCGGCTCGTGTTCTCTTGTGGCATCCTGGAGTTGCAGAACCGGGTCTATCGAGGCCCAAATTCCAGTGCGAGATTGTTGAGAAAAAGCTGCGTCGTTTGCGCCACCGGCCGGGTCCATGGAATGGTTCGCGTTCGGCATGTTGGCGCGCAGCTCTTCGGCTGCAGATGCGGCCATGACCAAGGATGAAGGGTGGGGATGTGCCGGGGCGGATGCAGCCGAGGAAGCGGGCGGAAGTGTAGAGTTGGGTGGTGTGGATGATGCCGGCGGTATCGGAGTGCCGGCGGGATGCGGCGAGCCGGTTGGTAGGTGCTCGTACTGGTAAATGGACTGCGGCGGCTGTCCGCCAGATGTCTCGGGAGTGTGTGCTGCTGCGAGGCAATTAGCATCTCGAAATCACAGGGCACTGACTCTTGCGCGGGCCAAAGGTGGAAGCGAGGCTGCCGCCTATAGCACAGGGTCCACGGTACGGCCACGAAGCATTCGCCCAGAGGAATTTAGCCACGACGCGATTTGCCAGAGAGCTCGTGGTGCAGCTGGCGCGTACGGAGCATGCGGGCGAATGCTTCAGGCCATGGAACATGATTGGCGGGGCAGCCTCGCTCCCCGGCACATGCAGGCGGGAGGCTGGGATTAACGCACATGGTGCATCTACTGCGGTGCCATTCGCGTCGGCGTTGGGCTTGGGGTCGTGGTCCTGCACCAGAAAGTCCTCGTACACAGTGCCTGGGTTCTGCATAGCATCGTCGCGCATAGAGCCGCGTCGCTCGGGAAGCTGGTCCGGGTCGGGCGTGGGAATGCGCTGGCCGGACAGGTCCAGGCGCTGGCGCGATACTTCAGCGAGAGCCTCGAGGCGTGACATGCCCGCCTTGGGCGCGGCGTAGGGTAATGTCATGGGCTGGCTGAGATTCTGGGCGCCATTCTTCTGGGGAGCAGTCACTTGGTGTGCAGACCCCTGGGTGGACGAGGACGAGTGCGGCGGCGGGAGATCGGGGACGGGAAGGTCATGGAATTGTAGGATGGCGCGCTGGCGATCCTGGGCCGTGAGGGCGGGACACTTCTTCACCAGATGCGCGGTCAGCGTGTCGATGCGGCCCTTGGGAAACTGCGGTGAGAGTCAGTGTGTGTGGAGTAAGCGTAGGTCGCGCGGAGGAAGCGGTGAGAGGGCAGCTGGCGAGGAGCGGGCGCCGGGACGAGGCACACCAACCTTCTCGCCGCACGAGCGACAGGTGTGCTGGTAGCGGTTGCTGGCATCCTCGAGCTTCGGGCCGCGCTCGAAGAACTCGAGGATGAGCTGGTTCGGCTTGCGGCCCATGGCAGGCGGGGGCAGGCAGGCCGCTGGAGGGGTTTTGGAGACGCGCGCGAGGGCAGAGACGACCGCCGGCAGTAAGTTAGGCGGTAGGCGGGCGGGAGGACGAGGAAAGGCGGCGCGCGGAGAGAGTCGCTGGACGAGGAAACGGCCAGCCGCCCCACAGCACGTGAGAGGAGCCCAGCGCCCAGCGCCCAGCTCCCAGCCCGGAGGAAGGTACGGCCCGAGTGCGGTTTGCGCCCGTGCCCGTGCCCGTGCCCGCGCCTGCGCCTGCGCCTGCGCCTGCGCGTGCGCGCGAGGGCGCGAGGGCGCAAGCGTGAGAGAGTGCGAGGGTGCCTGCGTCCCGTGCCTGCCACGGCCGCTTGACTCGCGGCCCGCCGCCAGCCGAGCCTTCCACGCTCGCGCTGGGCTCCATCCGGCCACGACCTCCTGCGCCGTTGCTGCAGCCCTGCCCGGCCACACAGAGACAGCTCACTCGCCCTGTTCAGGCACGCCGGTTTTCCGATCCGCACGAAAAGGGCCCGCATCGACGCGCGCCAGGCCTCTTCGAGCCTGCGTGTTCGCCGCGCTATTCCCGCCGGGGCACCAGCGCGGCTGGTGGCAGCAGAATCGGGATGGCGGCAACCTCGCATGCATCGCAGTAGTAGGGAGTTGGCCGAAGCAGCAGTCCGGATATAAACGTCCAGCCACATCAGCGGCACCTACGTCCGGCCACCCGCCTCAGCTCCCTACGAGTCGTTGTAGGCTTCTGCCTCGCTATTACGATGCTTGCGGAGCCGGTTTTGCTCGGTGGAACAAGGGTATACAATACAATAGTCCTTGTGCCAGTGCTGCCCCCGGCCCGTGCGGTGGCCGTCCTACCGCTCCAGGCACCGCACGCCTCAGGAGACCACCGCCCTGACGAGAGAACGCAGTCCAGATCACGGTTCAGTTGGATGCGTTGTTCAGCTATCTACTAAGCACTGCTACACTGTTCTCGCGCGGCGCACTCTCAATCGTCAAAGCTCCCCAAGACAGCCCCGTTCTTTCCGCCGAATGCCGCATGCGCCTAGCTCTGTCGCGTGCCCATGAACCCGCTGCTGAGCCACACACAATGTTCAGCCTGCGCCTTGAACGCCCTCCCTAACGGGCCAGTTACAGTATCCCATATCCCGAGCAATTATTTTTAACAGTTCATACACGCGTTGCCCACCGCCTGCCTGCTTACCCCACCGCCAGATGCTGAAGCTGATGCTACTGCTGCTGTTGCTGCTGCTGCTGCTGCTGCTGCTGCTGCTGATGATGATGATGGTGCTGTTGCTGCTGCTGCTGTTGCCGTTCGCGCTCCACCCTCTCGAGCCTTTCACGCTCCTTCTCCCTCTCCCCAGCCTTCTTCCCCTGCGCCTTCTTCCTCCAGCTCAGGCTCAGCGTAGCGGAGTCCACCACGCTGCTCGCCGGCTCCTCCTCGAACCTCTCGCTGCCCAGGGAGATGATCTTGAGCGCGTTGCCAAAGCCAACTGCCACGCTCTTCTTGCCCACCCGCACGATTGGCCCCGGCTTCGACACGAACAGCTGCTCCTCCGCCGCCGCCGCCGCCGCCGCCGCCGCGGCTGCCGCTTCCAGCGCCTCGTCTTCCAGGTACCCCTCGCTCATCGAGTCGCCGCGCGGGCGGGGCAGCAGAGGCGTCGTGTGGAGCTCGCCAGACGCCGACAGGGTCCATGCTTCCCACTCTTCGCCCTCCAAGCTCTGGCTGTCGCTCGGGGAAGCGAGCCCTGCTTGCGGCGCACGGTGGAAGTGGTGGTGGTGGTGGTGGTGGTGATGATGATGATGATGATGGTGGTGGTGGCTCCCGTTCGCGGCGGACATCCCTCCGTTCGGCGCGTATCTGTTGACCACCGTCGCCTGGTCGCGGTGCTTCAGCGTCCCGTTCTGGAACGGATTCGACGACGCCGGCACGCCCGGGAAGTAGCTTATGTCCGACGACGTGGACTTCACAGGCGGCGAATCGCTGGCTGGCCGCCGTCGGATGCCGACGACCGAGGGTATGCATGTCGCCTCCCACGAGCCCGGCGTCTTGACCCAGTGGAGTGCTTCGGTGGCGTTCTCGAATCCTGAGCAGGTGATCTGCTCGTCCTCCCCCAACGACGGAGGTCGAAGGCAGATGAGACCGTTTGCTGACCCCTCTCCTGGAGCATAGGTATGCATCATGCAGTTCTGCGTCTCAGAGTCGGTGTATACAATGGAAAAATCTGGAACTGTGGGGGAGTGGCAACCACAGATCTTTCGTTTCGAATGTAGAACGCGGAGCGTGTGCCCCTTGATTTGGCCTGTCTGGAACGTGTGGACCAGAGCTCGGGTTGGGATGTCGATGAGATCCACTTGACACGACCGTACTGCAGCCAGCATGCAAAGCGTCGGAATTGGGTATGCGTATTTGACCTTTGAATGCGCTGGATCTGGATGCTTCCACTCCTCAATCGTATCAAGTGTCTCAGTCGTCCATTCGCCAGATGACGGAAATGACAGATGCACCGCCCCATCTTTTGAGACGCTGACAATCTTAGGCTGTCCCTTGATGCAGCAGGATAAGGCAGCGCTGGCCAAGGGCACTTCCGCTATCTGGTGTGTCCATAAGTGGCCGGTCCGAAAGTCCAGCTCCATCAGGCGACTGTCAGGGGTAACTACCATGAGGCTCAACCTCTCGACTTCATCCATCTGATGGAAAGCAAACGCAAATACGCATGGCGATTGACTCCTCATCTCGAGGACCCGCGATTTAACGAAGCGCCGCTCAGCCAGGCTCCACAAGGCCACCCGGCCTGAATCGGTCAGAATTGCTACCCAATGTCCAGTATCGTCTATGGCAGCAGCCACAATGGGCCACAGAGGCGGATGCAAGGCCGATGTCTGAAGAATGACGTGGGAATATGCATGAGTTCGGTGGTCCAGGAACCAGATCGAGGTTAGACGGTCCAAGCTAATCGAAACAAAATGTCCTTGGCTGCACGTCGCTATCTTGACAACATCAAGCTCATGTGATTTTGGCAAGCTCCTGACAGAGAGCGGCTCATCGTCTCCAAGTCCAGACTCCGTGTCCTCTTCAGGAAGTTCGTTCCAGAGCAGGTAGTTCATGAGGAGCGTCACTGCTGCTATAGCGAAGACAATCGCTAAAGCGAAAGGGAAGAAGTGTTGCTCTGCCAGATCACGGATCGCAACAAAAACAGATGGGACCTGGCTAGCGGCTCCTGTCCGGTCTGCATCCTTCAAGACAGCCGTCAATGGCTCATAGACTCGGGCAATAAACTTATGAGCACCAGGCTTTACAAAGTCAATGAGCTCTTTGGCGGAGATATAATCTTGCATCTTTAGCCATGCTTCCGGCGTCCGAGCCTGGTTGATGGGGGGGGGAGAGGGAATATCCTCGGATTTACTTTTGTTCGTGACTCGAAGAAATCGGAGAACGTTGACAAGGGAGAACGGCCTACGATCGTGGTCGAAGAAGTGCCAGTTCAGGGCGAGAATAAAGGAGACCATGGCCACAGTACCGGCAATCCTGGTACTGAATGGAAGCTTTCCCTGAAGTAGCGCTCCACCCCACGTTCTACGTTCAAACTTGGAAGATGTGCTTGACCTGCGCTGAGTCGCAAGGTTGATCCTGTCAAGGGAATCCTGGAGCTCCATTCTCCGCACATCCACGCTCAAGACGGCCACAAAAAAGGTAAGATGGAAGAGGAAATCGAAGACCAATGCAACCGCTGCGAAAGCACACGCAGGTGCCACGCTTGGAGAGACAATTCGAGAAAGAAGCCAGAGAATTAGTAGATTTTGACCGGCCGCTGCGAGAGCCAGATGGCCAACATCGCCGAGTGCATTTGCGACACGTGTAACCGTAGGCATGTGCGCTGGGCTTTCTAGAACAGCATTGATCAGGCGGAACCTGAGTCCGTCAGCTTCAAGTCTCAAAGTCACGGATCGACTGGAAGCCGAGGGGCGCTTATGCGACTAGAGAAGTCTGACGGGGGTCAACTCACATATTCTCTAAACCAATAACCAACACCACAAAAGGATATGCTTCTCCAGGTACATTGGCCAGATTTATTCGTAATACGCCGCATATGGTGAAGCTTGAGCAGATTGATATAAACATCTATGGTTCGATTAGTCAGCTTGCGCATGCCGCTTGCACATGCAAGCCAGGATGTTGAACTTGCCTGGGCAATGACGGTGCAAAAGAGACCAAATTGACTTTTCACGGCTTTCAATTTCCGCAGACTGAACAACACATAAAACAGCATAAGCGAGTACGCAGAGACCAGGGTCCAGGCATCGTTCATGCTCAGCGGCTGGTAGCGAAATTCGTAGAGCCGATTCCTGTACGTCGATCCGGTGCTTGGATAGAATATCCAGTCATCCTGCGATTCACGCGCCAGCACACGGGAGCGTCTATCAAATTCCTCGGCAACGGCGCCTCCCGAGCGATCAAAGATGGTAATCACAAGAGCATCAGCAGCGAGGAGACTGCTCCCATTGAAAGATTTTCCAGCGAATACGGAGAGCGGCTGGAGGGTTAAATTGTAGGATGAGCGACGTCCTTTCTGGGTGTTGATGGTGCGCAAGATATCCTCATCCTGCTCAATGGAAGGCAACGAGCAGTTCCAGTACATGAGCGGCGAATGGCAACTCCACGAGGTGGCGTCAGGTATGTAGGAGCTGCAACAGCCGTTCACCTCCTGTGAATCATCGGCAGGCGCATCTGTTTCTGCGTCTCCGGTGACGTTCACGCCACCACTCAGGTCACCAGCAAAGCCGGGGCCAATCAAACTGTCTTGGATTTTGAGCGCGTCGCGCAGAACGCGCTTGTCCAATGCTTTCATGTAGCTGCCATGGACCCAGAGCTGGCGCATCTCGATATCAGGAGGCACATCCGGGGTGCCATCGTAGGATCTGACCGAAGTCCAGACATGGTGGGGCAGGCCGCCGGCGGCCGGGCTCTCGTAGAGGAAGACGACGGGGTAGCAGAGGAAGACGGCGACGGCGACGGAGAGCAGCAGCGAGAAGAGCCAATGGCGTGCGGTGGCGGTCCCGTAGCTGGCAAAGGCCTTACGAATGGGGTGCTCCTGCGAGAGCTTGGGAGGCTCGGTTGTACTGGCGAGCTGTCAGCTTCGAGGTGGTGCTGGCGGAGCACGAGGCGTGGCACGCGCGCGCGTCTCTGAAGCGAACGGCGGCTGGCGAGACAGGCGAAACAGCGGTGGTGCTGGGCGGCTCGGTGAGGGCTGGTGTACTGGAGGAAGAGGAGACATACCCGCGAAAGACCCATAGCAGGTACCAGATCATGGGCGCCGGCAATTCGCATCAGGCACGCAGCATGGGCAGAGGAGGAGGAAGTAAGGGAGTGAGATATGTGGCTAGGACGCGGCCATGTGCAGAGGAGGAGTCGCGGACGCTGAGAAGGGTGTCGAGCTGAGAGAACGATCAGCGGCCGGACAGCTGGGCAGGAGAGGCGCAAGCAGCTTGTGCATTGGCTGGCTCGTTAGTTAGCGGACGCGATGAGCCAGAGCGCGATCGCGACTGGGAAGTGCCGTCGAGCATGGCGTAACGTCGAACAAGAGCTCGCCGATCACCCTTCAACACCACGCCGCGCCCACTGGCCCTGCGACCGCCGCCGCCGCCTGCCTGCCTGCACGCTCTCTTCTGTCACCGCCTGCAGCCCGCAGCCCGCGGCAGGCTGGCCACCCCGGCTCGCGAGAGCGCCCTCACGGCGCGGGGGCGCTTGGGGCGCTGGGGGCGCGCGCGCCTTCGTGACTGTCTCGCCGCATGCGGGCTACGGCGGACTGTGGACTGTGCGCGGCCCAAGGCTCTTCTTGTTGAGCAGCTCGCTGTTCCCTGGCTGCCACGCTCCGCCATCCAAGCTCTGAGGCACGGCCGAGCCTCTAATCGACGGACCCGGCTCTGCCTCCGCAGGGACTGCCGAAAAGCCCGGCACTGGGCGCGTTTATCGCGAAGCTTGCCTGTGCGGGGTGCCTCTCAACTGCCACTGCCGGCGCTCGATGCTGGCAAATCCGCAAAATAAGGTATAACTCCGGCGAATGCATCTTGCCAGAGATCGAGACCTGCACGTCACTACTGCTGCCGGTCGCTCACTCCTCACGATTGTCCCTTCCGCTGCTGCAATCCGCCCATCCGAGCCGAGCGCGCACAAGCAATCAAGCAATCAATCGATGGATTCGTCAGACTAACTCAAACCTGCCCAAGTGCGGCCGCCGCGTTGGCGCGGTCTCGCCTTCGAGGCGGCGCGGCGGCGCCGGCTGCCGGCCGCGAAGCGCATGAGACGGAATGGATATGCCATGCAAGCCAGAGGCACATGCTGCCTTTTCCATGACCAAGTGCAGCAAGACACAATCAAAGCCGCTGCCCTGCGTCGGCTCTCGAAGCCGCCTCCCGCCCCAGACGTTCCTTTTTCGGGCCGTGCGCTGCAGCTCTCCCGCCCACACAGCGAGGGTGCTGAAACACGAGTCATCAGCGCAGGAAGCCGCCTCCGATGTGCCTCTCGGTCATCACGCAGCCCCGCAGCCCTAACCCAAGCATCCGCTGCAACCGAAACTCCCGGTCAGAGCAGAGACTCCCACCAAGCCGGCCCAATCTCTTTTCACGTGCCCTGCATCTCCTCGTCCGAGTCGCTATCCTCCGCGTCCTCCCATTCCTCCTCTACCTCGTCGTCGCCCTCTTCCACCGGGCCCAAAAGTTTGTTGAGCTCCTGCACAAGCTCCACCGCGTGCTCCTTCAGCCGCTCGTCCTCGTACTCCAGGAGCTCATACAGTCTCAGGCTGTTACTGAGCCATAGTCTGCTCGACTTAAGTAGGCCCCTGATAGTCTCCTCATCCTCCACTTCCTTCTTCTTTTCTGCCATCAGGTGCAGACACCAGCCACCCAAGTACCACGCCTCGACGCTCTGATCATCCTCCAGCACTAGTCTCTCCAACACCTCCAATGCATCATCCTCCAATTCTGCCTCCATCAATAGCCTTGAAAGACTGATCCTCACGGGAAAGTCTGGAACCTTGGGATCTTCAGGTTTCAGGTTTTTCCAGAGGTCCATGCTCATCTTCAATGCGTTGCGTGCTTCCTCATGCCTAAGCTGTGATATCCTGACCGATGCAAGCGTCTGAAGCGATTCCGGGTTGTTTGGGTGCACAAGAAGTGCCTCGGTAATGAGGGCTTCGCATCTCTGCTCAGCGTCTTCTTCCCACCTGAGCTATGTTAGACTGATATGCCCGCACAAACCACGCGTCGATGCAATACTCACGATAGATCCGTCATGTACACCTCCACGACACCGCACAGCGCGTTCGCCAACTTCCTCTTCTTCTCGTCCAACGCCACATCCCTCTCCAGCCCGGGCTTCTGCGCCTCCAATTCCGCAATCTCCGTCCTCAGAACCTCAGCACCTTTATCAAACCAGGCGACACTTTCCGCGCCGCCCTCCTCGCACAGCTGCGCCAGCCACAAGAACTTCTCCGAGCCGCCGCCCTGGCTCTCGGGAATCTTCCCGTCTTCGTCCAATGCCGCAGCAACGAGGAAGTAGTCTCTTGCCGTGTCCACATCTCCCAGCTCGACGTTGATCTCCCCGAGCAGGTTCAGCGCGGGCAGGGCGGCGGCTGTAGGCAGGCTATCGGGGTCGGGCTGGAGCTGTGCAAACGCGCGGCGGGCGCAGATGAGGGCTTCTTGGGGCTGCGAAGTCTGCAACAGTGCGGTAGCCTCTGCGAGGAGCTGTTCGGCGGACATCTTGGGCTTCTTGGGCGTGCCGTTTTGCTTTCCGTTCTTCCTGGATTTTTTCACCGATGGTTTCGTCTTCCCCATTGCTCGATGCGATTTTTGGATTTCGCGGCGAGTGCAACTATCGCGGAAGAGCGCGTTTCTCTGCTCAGTGGACTAGAGCAGAGGCGTTTACGTGCTGTGTGGAAGGGTCACGGGCGTGAGCTGAAATCGAAAGTCGCGGTGCAAGGCGCACTGGTGCTCTACAAAAAATCGGGGTCAAAGCAACAAATTACAGCGGGCGCTAGCGTGGCTTGGGCATAGTGCGCCTAAGGCGGTGAACAGCCATTTCCCCGCTGACATCAACGCCCGACCGCCCGCCCGCCGCATCTACTTGTGAAAACGGGCAGAGATACCCCGACATCCGTTATGGGTAGAGAAGAGCAGAAGGAGGAGCGTGAGGTGCTCGACTCCATCTTCCCCGATGAGATTACAGGTATTACCTCACTCAGCTATTGCTCAGCCACGCCGCATCGAGGGCATCGTTCCACTAACAATTTCTGCAGACATCTCCGACACCGAGTACCGGGTATCGATAACCCTCGACGTCGAGAATGAGCCCGGAGATGATTCCCCTCCGCGTACGCGCCTACACTTGCTCGATTACCATCTCCAACTCCATACTGACTCACCAACCTCTACACAGCGACCATCCTCCTCGGTGTGTCCTACCCGGAAAACTACCCCGACGAGGCCCCACGCCTCGAGATAACCGCGCCACCCAATGCCCCCAAGCACAAGTACCTCGACCTGGTTGAGGATAAGGACCGTCTGCTCGATGCGCTCACGCCCACCGTCGAGGAGAACCTTGGCATGGCTATGGTCTTCACGCTCGTCTCGACGCTCAAGGACAGCGCCGAGCTGCTGATCGCCGAGCGCATCAAGGCTGCCGAGGCACTGCGCGAGATGGAGATCCGCGAGGCCGAGGAGAAGGAAAATGCGAAATTCCACGGCACCGCCGTCACGCGCGAAACGTTCTTGGAGTGGCGGGCCAACTTCATCAAGGAGATGGAGGAGGCGGAGAGGAGGGCGCAGGAGGAGAAGGAGGCAGAAGAGAAGAAGAAGAGGGGCCCGAAGGAAGAGAAGAGGATGACGGGGAAAGAATTGTGGATGAAGGGTCTGGTCGGAAAGGGCGATGAGGATTATGAGGAGGGCGATGTCGCGGAAGGTGTGGAAAAGATGAAGATTAAGGCTTGATCTCCCCGCTCGATCCCGTCTGCGTCCTGACAAAAGAGAATACTATCAAACTCTTTTTTCCGTGAGAGCTGAGAGCTTAACGCCACTTCTGCAGCACACATCCACTCGCCGGCGTCATCGATCATGTGCTCCACTAACCAATACAATTTGGACGGTTTCCGTTCAGTCCCGAGACCGGTGCATGCTGACAACGCAGTCCTCAACCGGTATAACCGAACATTCTTACAAAAGTTTGTTTCGAAGTCTCACCAAGAGCGAGTAGTGGCGTGCATACGGAGTTAACTCTCTCATATGGACCGAGGTGGTCAAAGGCATCGGTTGAATGTCCAGGCAACTGTTCTAACCACAATGTGATGACCTGCAAATAACATGACTTTTCATAGTTACTTCTTATTCGAAAAATTGATACCTACAGGGCTGTAGCTTCTTGTTTAACCCGAGTTCTCAAAAAAAAAAAAAAAAAAAAACAACCTTCAACTTACTCCCTCTTCGCCTTTGTCATAATCATTCGGCCCACCGATAGGTTAATATTCAAAGGAACTTACCGCAAGCGAACTGTCTTACCTTTCACACCGAATCGACACACAAGAAAGTAAGTCCCGCACAAGAAGCTATCAATACATTCAAGCATACCACTTTGGCCTGCCTCGCAAGTCCTGTCATTACGGGAAGCTTTTTTTCTTCGTTCTGGCCCTATTCCACCCTTTTCCTCCTGAAATAATATGTCTGATTTATAGGTTCAACTTTCGGTTGCTTTTACGTAAATGAAAGGCTATCTCTGCATCTTCCGCGATTTCTCTCGAGTTGCCCACCTGTCTAGATGACATAGACCAGCTTGCTCCAAGATAAGTCCAGGGAATTTTCAAGACACCCTAACACCACAAGGGGATATAGATGTCACTGTATCACCTCCTTCAAGGACCTATTATATCAAATTTGCTTACAGTAGAAGCGTTGAGATGAGCAAAAAGCGACACGACCTTCACAGTATCGAAGTGTGCTTGTTTCACGATTTCGGTACTGCTCATTTAAGATTGACCACTGAGCAAAAATGTTTCTGAAAGGTCTGGAAATCACGGCTAAGAATAGCTAACCATATAGCTAAATTGTTGCGATCTGAGTAATGCTGTGCATATGCGAGATACACGTTATTGGTGGTTTCCGCAAAGTTCCACTCTCACATCAAGGAATTTTCCACATGGCATCCAGGAATAGGCGCAACTGGTAAATACCTAATCCGTCTGTACCGGTGGGGATTTTCCTAGCAATCCACAACATCCAACGTCACCTGGCCCTACTTCCCCGCAGTGTCTGAAGCTTGCTACAGCATCATCCAGCCATACGGATGCCTTCGTTCCTGGGCGGATAAGTGGCGGGAGCATATCCTGCAGACGTTGCTTCCAGGCCCAACGATACACCATCATCGTCTATGATATTCGTCCATTTTAGCCGCCGAGCCCAAGAGCATGTCCAATATCCCAGGGTTCTACATTTGTAAGGGGAGAAGAACTACAACAAACCGAAAATTGACGTACAATCCATCGCTGCTTCTCTTGGTTCATCTCAATCAGCCTTCTGTATAACCTACCTGCAATTGATTACTCCAGCGTAGCAAACAAGCGGTCGAAGCAGCGACGTGCGCTTCGGCATTTCGCGGCTATACGCTGTATGGCGCGCTGGTGTTCGACCTTCTCCGTGCAATATTCGTGTTCGGCTATACATACTTTCTGAGTTCAAGACCGTAGTCCATGTTGTTCTCACATCTTCCGTGCTTGTCCTGCGATTGTGGCTCCGCATCTATTGAATTCCTGTTGGTACATCTATAATTAACAGTATTCTAGACCTAATCCTAGCGCACAGAGTTTGTTGAGACTTCCTCAGTAAAGTGGAGCAAGCTGGATACCCTTCAGCGGGCCGATCCTGATCCGAGTTCGTTCTGTGAAAATAACGCTAGCCAAGTTCGGCGCTTGTAAGGCTGTGCACGCATGTTCCATTGCATACTTCAGCTACGGAAGTTACCAGAGCTGTCAGTGATGACAATTGTAGCTTTAACTCAAATAAGCTTAGATTTTCCCCCGCCTTGCTTAACCTTTTCGAGTAACTACAGACTTTTTGGCCTCCAGAATAAGAAGACAAATAAAAATAAGACGACGAATAGGAACGACTCGGCCTTCGTAACTCGGCGGGATCCTCAGCTATGCACAGAGAACAAGAGAGCGCTTCACCTGTGTACTCGTCTTCGTGAAATCGCTTTTGACAGAATTAATTTATTATACTAATTACATCCGCATCATACTTACTCAGCACAGCAATACTACAACCTAGAGTCCTTTGCTTAGCCACAATCTTGCTCAACTAGGCAACTCGCTAAGAATAGTACGAAATATACGCAGAGATGTGAAGGGAAGACAGCGCAAACAGATCTCTACGGTGAAGAAGTGAAAAGCGAGCCTGAGGATCTCTCTAAGCAGGATATAAAAAGCCACCCGCCCCTCACGAGTTCTTGCATCATCACAACCAGTTCCAACGACATCTCGACAGTTTTACAAGCCTCCAACATTATCATTACAGACCGCTCTTATACTCTATTAATCCCACCACCACCACCATCAAAATGCAACTCAGCTTCGGCCTTCTCTCCCTTCTCTCCGCCACCATCGCCTTGGCCGCCCCGGCGGCTGAGCCTGAAGGAGCTGGGGTCGATAACAAGGACACTCAAGGATTCGACGGGCCGCCATCATGGGGGCGCAACGATTGGGACCGGAACTGGAACAACAGGTGGCCCAACAACCGCTGGCCCGACTCGAGCTGCAACTCGTGCTACAACCCGAATTGCATTAGCACCAAGTGGGGCGCGCCCCAGGCGGCCCCAGGATGCAACCCGAGTTGCAACATTATCTACAACAATAACTGCGTCCAGTGCTACTCGGATCAATGGCTCTGGCAGGAACTCTCCCAATGTCCTCCAGAGGCTCAGGATAGCATCAACTGGCTTCGCCGGAAGGGGTGGGGCGGTTGGGGCCGCAATTGGTAGAAGGTGGCTGCTCCGGCTACTGTCTCAGCTCTCGGAGTGTATATCACTACGGGAAAAGCTCAATTGTAGCGGAGGTATCAATGGGTTCCGGAGCAAGTGTTCACTCATTTCTCTTCTCTTCTAGTCTCTGGATGGAACAGGTGGTCTACTCCGCGCAACCACACGCTCACGTGGTTGTAGATAGAAAATAGCATCTCCATCCCTTCATTTTCAGTTAACTTGGCGCTCAGTGTCTTCTTTATAAAATAAAATAAAATAGTCATCTACCATCACACCGATCAAGATATCTTCATTCAGATTCTTAACACAGCCTCATAGCAGATGATTTGTAAGCAGTGATCAATGTATTCTAGCCAGCTGAGTGTTTCTACCTCTTGAAGTAGAGGCTAATCCACCGGAAAAAACTGCCAGGGAATGATACCTGTCGAAAGCTGATCTCTGTCGAGTGCTTGCAGTCGAGGTTCCGAATAAGTCGTCGGGTTCGGAATGAGCGGCTCTAGGCCCGCACGTGCGCTTCCGCCACCTTGGAATATCTGCCAGCCTCTCTGCAAAACACCTCCATTACTTCCTCCAACTATCTTCTGTTGCTCCCAGACGTTCCAGCGTCCGACGCTCCAACGTGACCGTCTGCGCTCGCTGCAAGTCAAGAAAGCAACGCTGTAACCACAAATCTGCCCGCATGCACCAATTGCCAACGTGTTAGCATGGATTGCGTCGGTCACGATCTTGACGTCTCCTTGGTTGCGCGAAGGTGCTCTCTCAGATCAGCATCTATATGACCTGCTGTTGACTTGAAAAGGCTACCTCGAGAGCCTAGAAGATCAAATAGCTCACCTTGAGCAAGAAATTCGGCAATATCGACAAAATGATCATCATTCCGTTCCCACCCACGCAGGAGATTTGGACGAGATTTGGATTAAGGAAATCTCGAGCACATGCTTTCCCAGGCCAACTTTGTCTCCATAAACCCTTTAACCTTTCCGAGACCCAGGTATATGGGCCCTGGAAGTGACCTGCCACTGCTCCGCCTTCTTCTGCATGGCCTGAACTCTGCGTCACACGACGTCCATGTCTCCAGCCAAGATCCAGGACTCTCCTCGATTTTGGATCTGCTGCCACATGGAACCACTGCAGAACTACCAACTGAAGATGTCATGCTTCCAATAATCGATACCTATCTTGAGCATTGTGACTTCTTCTCCCCGATCCTGTACAAGGCCGACGTCCTGGAAATGCTAGACGCTGCACGAAATGGTAGCCGCGTGAAAGAACGGTACAAAGTCTTCATGGTATTAGGCACTGCTATCCAGCTCTTTAATCGAACAGACGCATCAATTCCAGCTACGAGAACCGACATCTATTTCACAGCTGCCTCGCGCATTCTTATTGCCAACTCCGCTAACCTCCTCGCTGGCGATCTGGAACACTTGGAGAAATTGCTGCTTTTCATTCAATATTCGTAACTCTCTTCAAGTGCAGCTGGTACATGGCACCTCATTGGCCTGGCAACAAGGCTGGCAGTTGACATGGGGCTTCATGATGAACCTCCGCTCCGCCTTTCGCTGGATCCACTATCCCTAGATCGAAGAAAGAGACTTTTCTGGGCCACATACACATTCGAAAGAAGTCCCTGCTCTGTCCTTGGCCGGCCGGTCTCGAATGCAGATGAGGCTATCTTCGTATCTTTCCTATCTGATGTGGACGATCGACATATCACCAAAGACGGAATCTTACCGCAGCTCGGCCCTTCGCGGAAAGCACTTGCCCTACAGCTAATCAAATTTCGCCAAGTCTAATCGGAAATTCTCCAGGTAGTACACTGCAAGCCTCCTCTTACCCTCTCAAGCTTCAACCATCACTCTGAGCGAAACAACATGTGGCAGAGACTCTACAAGTGGCACGCTACCGTCCCTCTCCACAATGCACCATCAAAACTAGCGCCAACAGAGATTTTCGATGGTTGCCTTACAATTGTCTAATACATCTCTTCTCCCCCGCTCGGCAACTATCGACAATCTCCGATGCAGACATTGTGTTCCTCGTCGAATGTGCCCGGAAGAGTGTTAAGGCATACCGCACCTGTTTTGGGGTTGGAAAGCTCCGGTTTTACTGGCGCACGGTCCATAATCTGTTTCGCTCTAGAGTTTCTCTCGTCTACTTCTTGAAGAATTGGCCGCGATATCAGCACTATGTCAATATCGTAACAATAGAGGCTTTTGTCTACTCGTGTTCTGCCGTCCTCTGGGGGATAGTCGAACGCTACCCCGCCGGAGCACCATGTCGTGATATTTTCGAGACGCTTTGCCAGTCGCTTCGGGATTCCGACTTCGAGCAGGCGGCTAGCATGCAATTCCGGGTTCATCTATGTAGCATTCCTTCCGAATTTGCTTTCAATACTCAAACCACCTTGTCAGAACCTATGGATCCAGATCCTAATAAGTCTATAACGCAACCTTTCATTACTCAAGATTTATTCTCGTAGAATGCATAGCAACAATGTTAAGTACTGATAAAGTATGCACCAAATATACTTGGATGCTCTTTCAACATAATTTTCTATCACTTACTAGAGAATACTATCTCCTACGACAGATTAAACAGCTATCACAGCTCCTTCAGCGGGTCTGGTAGTACGGGGTCGTTCTTCAGGCTAAAAAAAAAAAAAAAGATCTGCCATCAGTCTCATCACGGGCTGCAATATACAGGTAGTATTATAAGCAAGTATATCAAACTCCTCCTTCGGGTTCTGCATAATATTGAACAGATTGGCAGACTCCAGTCCACCCGACGACTGATTCACCTTCGGCTCCCACACCAAGTGCAGCTTCCAATGTCTCCATTTGATGGCCCGACACTCTTCCTTGATATAGAAGAGAAAGCCTCCCCGTTCCGACTTCTCCAAAAACTGGATCTCGAAAGAACTTGGTCTGGTCGATACCGTCAATTTGTCTATCATTGGGCACCTCGGCGGCAGCCATGGTAAGCACAGTGGTGAAGATGACCGTGGCGTGCACAATATCGTTGGACGTGACGTTCTGCAGAACCTTCCCGGGCCATCTGACGATGAACCGTACCCGCAAGCTCCCTTCCATAGCCGTGTGATATGTCCCCGTCCGCTGCCCGGCGCCGCCACGTGCCTGCGACAGCCAGTCTTTGCGAGTCTTCTCCACCAGCACGGCGTCGATCAGCCGCCGCGGCTCGAGATCGTACGCGCACACCTCCTCCGACGCCCGCCCGGCGGCGGCCCCGCGCATTGATGTGCGGCACCTTCGCCACCTCGGCCGCGAACCCAGCCGCCGACTTGAACTGGCTCTCTCCCATCGTCCGCGGGATGCCGAACCCACTCGTCGAAGCCGCGGTCCCACGGGTACCGCCCGGGCACGTCCGCCCAGGTCGTCTTCACGCTGCTCGGCGCCGGCAACGCGCTCGCGCAGAGCCTGGACGACAAGTGGCTGAGCGTCAACGCCCGCTCGCCGCACAAGCGGAGCATCGGGCTGGCTTTCGTCGTCGTCGGCAGCAACCTGGGCGGGTTGGTGGGCCAGCAGCTGTTCCGCGTGGACGACGCGCCGAGGTACAGGCGTGCATTTTTGGCGATTCTGGGGCTGTGTGTGGCTTCGATCGTGCTGGCGGGGACGGTGATGGGGTATTACTGGCGGAGGAATGGGCGGTTGGAAAACACGGATGCGAATTCACGCCGGGGACGTGGTGGCGAAGGGCGTTTCCGTTGCCAGTTGTAGGCGATGGGCAGGTGAAATGGAGTTGCATGTCCAGAAAGGAAGCAGGCGCCAAATATGGGAATACAAGACCAATTACAAATGCATCGCAGGCAGCAACATTGGTATTCCAAGGTGAACGTACTTAGCCGCTTACTGAACTCTTCAGATCACTACCATCTATGGCGGCGTCGCGCCTGGTACGCAAAGCCACAACGTCAAATCGGGCTCATGATGGCACGCTTAAAAGTCGGTACTCACAAACTTCTACCGGACCTTGCTTTGTGCACTAGACCAGAGAGAATGACTGCAAATATCGCCTACAGATATATCTTCTCGCTCGCGTACTCGGCGGATCTTATCTTCACGCCACCAATTTAAATTCGTTCCTACAATTTTCGTCATTGAGAAGCCGTACGGAATTCAGCGCTCCACAGCATATAATCAATGCGCTGCGCATCAGCAATGAGTGGTTTCTGATGAGCTTGTTTTTTTGCAAAAGGAAGCCGTAGAGCAGCTGCAAGAACCATCACTTTTCCAAGGGACTAATAGCACTATGACCTGAGGCAATAGGAAGAAGAGGAGCGGCCCAACCTTGATATTTCAGAGCTGGTGATATAGGAGTGTAGCTCGTTCGCTAGTAGTATAGCTTCCTTGAGTATGCCGAATAGTGTATATGTGCGACTTATGTATGTACAACGATCATCGGAGCAAGGCACCAGGGAGGCATAGAAAAAAAAACGCAATCAGTTTATTCAATCACAGCCACAAACCACAAAGTGTACACCTTATCTATTGTGTAGCCTTTCAACAGCCAGATAATGTGGGTTCGTAACTGATGAAACCAATGCGCAACGACTTCTTCACTCCTCAATTCTAAACGCCAATCTAACAAACACTGGTATATAAAGCCCGCCCAAGTGTAACTTTTTGAAACTTTCGACATCATCATATCAATAACGAATATCACTTTTTGATTAATGCTAAAGAATCATTAAGAATCAACGTTAATGAGCACGAATCTTTGGAGTTGATGAAGTCGAATCACTCCTCGATCTGACGAAAGCCATCTACTGAATGGCGGCCAGCCTCGCCCAGTGCAAGAAGAAGATAAGCAATAAGGGAAGTAGAATCTCTGGCTTCTCCCCAGCAAATGTTTGGGCCAGTTAATGTGCGGCTCCAATTTCCAGTTAAGGTCCTTTCGGACGAGCAAACCCTCCCTGAGCCAGCGCACGTCTAAGTATTTCTTGATTTATAGACGTAACATTTCGCTGACTCCATCGGAGTTTTCTCACGTACTTTTCTAGGCTTTTTAGACACAAACTGGTTCACAGTGCCGCATAATATCAGCTCAATTCCATCTTCACGCATTCGAATCTTGCTCGCCTTAACATTGCGCGCGTGCAGCCGACCTCCAATTATTCATCGTGTCCACACCTCAATCGTTCCTGAAATCCAGCTCCCAAATACCGGCTGCTTATGAAATGACCCCAACAATGGAACGGAACCTGTGGTTGGTAGATCCCGCAGCCGTCACGATGGTACAGTGTCCGGTCGTCTCCACAGAAGAAAAGCATTTGCACTTGGTTCCGGTCTCCTCCCTCTCATATCTGCGCAGTTCTGGTACCCTGACTGAAAACCCCCGGCACAATATCTGCTGCGGGGCGAAAAGCATCACTGAGTGTTACTGCTGGTCTATGTTTATGGAATTCCGTGCGGCTTGCCAGTAACACCGCATGCCGTAAAGAATTCGCAGGCCTGTTTTGCCCTTCGGAAGTTCACATCCGCAAGTGATTTGCGTGGTCGATAGTTCGAAAAACATGAAAACGGTAAGAATCAGTAGATAGTGCGGTGACATCTTGCTGTTGGAGCTTTGTTTTCGCACGAGCCAAAGCCTAAGTCGCCAGTAGATGATGCGAGGTTAGTAGTGGAGACGATTTTGTATTACTAACAGAGTTGCCGTGTGAGCATACGGTGAGCGCTGGGAAATGAATGTACATGTGAGTTTCGAGAGCAGTTTTGGGTCGTGTCTTTCAGTTGCTTATATCCCGGTGGCGATGATGACCCTTTTCTGACATCTCATACATAAGTACAGGCCTCACCTTCGTTTTTCAGAAATGAGAGACGAGTTACGTCATCTACAGAGTAAGTCTGAACGGCTTTCTCTTTTTCGGTCTCCCCCGTAGGAGTCCACCAGGATGACTCTGCCATTACGCTTCAATCTCCTGTCATGTTCCTCATGCACGGACTAAATGTTCCCGTCCCAACCCCACTGAATGACGGAGAGCCCACATCGTAGGCTGTTGCCGCTCCCCACCATTCCGAATCCACGCTGTTCAACATCGACAAAACGCGCTATTCCCCTATCTGAGTAACCACGGTCACCTTTCGGGAAGCCAAAGGAAACGGCGAGCATTCTGTAGGCATTATTGGGAGCCAAAGTGCCGACGCAGGACACGTTGGCGAAAGCGCTTGAGCTTGCCAGCCTATCCGCGACACAGCTGGATCTGGTGCATGGGTGCCGTTACCTAAATGGAGAATGGCTAGAATTGAGCCTTAAACCGAGAAAGAAAAAACGAAATTCTCTTTCAGTCCGAGACCATTCTACAGCACGTATAAACACAATCTTGTCCTCCTCAGCCATCTGTCTATACCTCCCTTCTGTCGGCGATTTCACAAAGCAATTTCCTGATAACCATCTTGATCATGAACTCGTCGCCTCCCAACATACGTCCTCCAAGTCCACAAGCTCGTCTCCCATCCGCGGCAACCCGCCTCTTCCACCCCCTCTACTCCCTCTTCCGCCCCATCCGCGGCAATCCCATCCAACACGCCCAACACGCCACCAACAGCGCCAACACCACCGGCTGCAACACCTGCACGCCCCTCGCCTGCGCGATCGCGCCGACCGCGAACGGGAAGACGGCGCCGCCTGCGCCGCCGATGGCGGCGGCGAACCCGATCGCGCTGACGTGCAGGTGGCGCGGCAGCAGCTTCGTCGCGGCGACGACGGCGCCGGGGAACATGGGCCCCAGGAAGAAGCCTTGCAGCGCGACGGCGATGGCGGACAGGAGGAAGCTGGGGACGAGCCAGAAGAGCAGCTCGAGCGCAGCGCAGACGGGCAGGTACACCGCGACGGCGAGCTTCTCGCCGATGCGCGGCGTCACGAAGCCGAGCACGATGCGGCCCACAGCCATGCCGAGCCAGAAGCCGGTGGCCGTCATGCCGGAGGCGAACTGGTTTGTTTTTGTGTTTATCAGCGATTGTTTTTTTTTTTTGTGTGTGTGTGTTTGGGAGGGGGAGGGGGGACGTACGGCACCTCCGGAGCGCACGCGCAGCATGAACGTCACGATCCAGCCGCCCAGCGCGACTTCCACCTTGATGTCGTCAATCGTGTTAGTGAGCTCTTGTCATCATCCAGGACCAGGGAAGGGATTTTTGCGTACGCCGACATAGGCAAGGAGGAAGAAGGCGCAGAGCCAGGTAATGCGCGCGGCGGGGAGGCGGGTCAAGGCTTCGCGCATGCGGTTGGTGTGCGGGGCCGAGTCCGGGGATTTGGGGTTCTGCGCGCGGAAATGGGCGGCGGTGGCATGCCAGAAGGCGGTGAGGCAGACGAGAAGTTCGAGGGCGGAGCAGCCGATCTGGTGGTGGGAATAGAGTTGTCAGGGTGGTGTGGTTGAGTTTGAGTTGTGGGAATTTCCTCTTTGGGAAATTGGGAGTATTGCCTATTTGGGAAAGATTACGCGTCGAGGGGAAAGGGAAAATTGGTTGCGCCCTTCAATGAGAGGCAGTGGACAGGCATATAAGCTCCTCTTCTCCAAACGTGCGAGGACTCTCCGCAAGGACTATGCTTCCGAAACTTAATAGCACATTGTAGCTCACCATGATGTAGTAGAAGTCGAACCACGGCAGGCTGGCCTTGGTGATCATACTGGTGGCAACGAGAGGACTGATTGTGGCGCCAAAGCTGTAGAAGGCGTGTAGGAAGCCAAGTACTTCATTGGCATTGGCCATGTTGCCAATCCATGCGTTCCAGCCGGCATCCTCAAGGCCATTGCCGAATCCTGCAAGAATAAAGGCAACTACAAGGAGCGGGTATGGCGGGTGAACGGCCATGATGATATAGGCTATCAAGTGGCAGACTGGACCCAGAAATGCGATGCCACGCTGGCCGAACTTTAGGTGGACGGTATTGTTCAGCAATGCGGATGCGCAGTAGCCTATCAGCGGGGATAAGAATACGAGGGAAACGACGGTGTAGCTGAGGTTGTAATATTCTTCGAGCTGCGGTGACCGTTCATCAGCCAGGTTGTCTGGATGAAAGGGAGGGCTGGCAATACATATGGCAATAGAGCTCCATATGCGGCGTCGTTGGCGCCCGCGATGAAGAAACTCCAGAAAGCGGCGAATGTACGGTATACGTTGACGCGGGGATTGTTCCACGCTTGCTTCTTCTCGACCGCGGTTGTAGGTGAAGGGAGGATTTCGACCGGGTCATCGTTCCCCTTACTGTCGTACGGAATTCGCGATATGGTGAGACTTCCGGTGCTCCTGATGCTCTCTGGCCTCTGCTTCACGGACGCGGGTTTGGCGGGAGAGCGAGGCTGATCTTCCGGCTCAATGACGCAAGTAGACGAACCACCATTGTTTACGGTCTGGAAAGTCATGAGGCTGTAAGCTATGAGTGTGATGGAAAGTAAATGACAAAGAGTTCAGCACTGATGACCTGAGCTGTGGAGGAGACAAGGTATGGTGTTCTGATTACGGGTGAAGTGTAGGTGAAATGGTGTATATACTGCGGGGCTCTCGCATGCAGGGAGCATCGAGCAAGTAAGGTAGGGGCCATGAGAGACTTGCAGAGGCAACACAGCAGCGGTAATGCGGGCCGAGTCACGGCGGCCACATCGACGCGTCCACCATGGTTCCACGGTGTCCAAGGCAGGAAATGAAAAGCACGTGGACGGGAGGAGTGATTGATGGGTTGGAACGGTTCCGCAAGCAGACAGCGGGGAGGAACTCGGTGAGAGCGGGCCGACTTCCCTCCAATCGGCAGAACCCCGGCTATCCGCAAATTCTTGGCATGCGCGGTGCTTTGTGGGCGGCGGAGCTATAGAAGGCTGTGACTCGCCCAAGCTTGCACGACATCGCGACATGGAGGCCGTCGATGGAACTGTGCGCAGCTACAAAGGCTTCGACGGTACGGCTCCCGGCCCGCCCATCCTCCACGAGCATACACACGCTGACTGCCCTCCCAAGGCCCTCCTCCGTCGCTGCTGACCATCATCCTCGACACCAATCCCCATGCCTGGGCGTACCTCTCCGATACACTGCCGCTGTCCAAGGCCATCGCCAACCTGCTGGTCTTCATAAACGCCCACCTGGCCATCAACTCGGCCAACCAGGTCGCTGTCCTCGCGAGCCACACCCAGCAAGCCACATGGCTGTATCCCACCCCGCACCCGCCGAAAGCGAAGCGCCGCGGCGCCGCGAACGGCAGTAGAGCGAGCAACGGCGACGCGGACGGCGACGTGAGCATGCCCGACGCCACCCCGAGCATGGACGACGCGAACAAGTACCGGCCCTTCCGCAACGTCGAGACGGAGCTGCTGGCGAACCTGCGCGCCCTGCTGGCGCACACCAGCGAGGCCGACCTCAAAGCCAGCACCACGACGCTGGTGGCCGGCGCGCTCACCACCGCGCTCGCCTACATCGCCAAGGCGAACATCAAGTCGGCCCCGCAGGTCGGCGACGCGCAGATGGCGGCCGACCTCGCCGCCGCTGCCACGTCGGAGCCGCCCACGGCCCGCTCGTCGCTGACCTCGCGCATCCTCGTGCTCAGCGTGTCGGGCGACCTGGCGTCGCAGTACATCCCCGTCATGAACGCCATCTTCGCCGCGCAGCGCCAGCGCATCCCCGTCGACATCCTGAAGCTGGCCGGCGACACCGTCTTCCTGCAGCAGGCCTGCGACGCCACCGGCGGCATCTACATGAAGCCGTCGGCGCCGCAGGGCCTGCTGCAGTACCTGATGATGGCGTTCCTGCCCGACGAGACGGCCCGCAAGCACCTGGTGCTGCCCAGCGCCGGCGAGGTGGACTTCAGGGCGGCGTGTTTCTGCCACCGGCGCGTGGTGGACATTGGCTACGTGTGCTCCGTGTGCCTGAGCAGTAAGTGTCCCGACAGCATTTTACACAGCCTTTCTGTTGCGAAATGGGGAAAGCTAACAGCGAGGGGTGCCGTTTTTGTACAGTTTTCTGCGAGCCGCCCGCCGATCAAACGTGCCCCACGTGCACCAACCGGCTTTCCGTCTCCCGCTCGATCACTCGCGTGCCCGCTCTGATTCCCCGGAAAAGGAAGAAGAGGAAGAGGGTCGCGGGCGAGGCCACGCCGGCGGGTACGGGCACGCCGGGCACTCCCGGTGGCGGAGCGACGCCCATTCCCTCGTGATTGTTGCATTTCTGGGCGCAGTGTGGTCTGATGGGATGGGACGATGCATGATATCAACTCTCTCTTTTTTTTTTTTTGCTCTTTTTGTTGACTACAGCGGGCAAGGCGTTGGTCAGGTCAAAATAAGTGGGCTTCTCGTTGGTGTCCGTCCAGGACTGGAATGGAGGCGTTTTTGGAGATTGACAGGCATGGGACATGTAGGTGTGGTGTGGGGAGCTGATGCGGCTGGAGAGGCGATCGGCCCTGGCTCAACGGTTTTCTTGCACGAGGCGGGGGCGACAGGGCTCGACAGGCACCGGCCGGCATTTCGATGGCTCGTTTCGCCGCATCGCCGGTTCCTGACCATCCATCGGAGGCTGCAGGCATCGTGCCCGCCGCGATGCCCAGCAACCAGGGACGCAGCTCGGCAGAGAGGGGAAGTGAGTCGAGCTCGGCATAATCGATAGTAGATGCAGATGCTATTGCATAAGCGGAACGTGGTGTGCTCGGAGCAGGCTCTGTTGTGAGATGAGGCGCAAGAGACGGCAGCGGCAGGCGGTCACGTGTGGAGGGACGACCGGCTTTTCTCCTCGCAGCCGCAGGGCTCGTCGGGCGTGCAGCTAGGCAGCCAGTCGGTCGGTCGGTCGGTCGGTAAGAATCAGTCGGTAGGGAAGACGCGGTCGCGATCGTCATCAGCAAACGGACATGGACATGGACATGGGCGTGGACGTGGGCATGGGGAGCGGTGGGTGATTGCAGCGTCGAACACGAGATGCGAACCAGGGTAGCTCCGCACCAGGAACGGCAGCGATCAGCAGCGGCCGGGGTAAGCTCTGGCAAGCTTCCAGCTCCGGGGGGCTCCTCCGCCCACTCGCTCCTTGGCCTGAGCCACCAGTGCCACCTCCGCGCGCCTTTCCCGCCAAATTTCGGCTGAATATGTAACCTCGCCATTCGCCAGCGCGCTCGCCGTGCTGGCCCTGCCCCGCATCTCCGCCCTTCTGCCATCCTGCCAGCATGCCAGCAGCGTCGTATTGTCGTCTAGCTCGCCTCGAGGCTCAATGCCGGCCGGAAGATTTGATGCCGCAGCCTGCAAGCATCCTGCAACAAGGTACCTGATCGCCGCTGACGTTCCTCCCTGTCCGTTTCCTCTCTGCCCCGTCTGCCCATTGGTCAATTGTTTCGCGTTCGGCGCCGTTTCTCGCGAGCTGCCCGCAGCCATCGTCCCCCTTCGCCTGGTGGCGCCGGGGCCTGGCCTCTGCTGCGCGGTGATGTGATGATGTACGTATCTTGGCTCTTCTGTCCCGCCTCCCACCGGGGAACAACCACCTTGGTGCAAGTGTGGGCGGGGCCGTCGCGGGGACCGCACGAGCTGCCTTCCTGTCGTCGAGGGCTTAATGCGGGCCTGTTCCGAGATGAGGAGATATTCCTTCTTTTCGCGGCCTTCACCGGTGTTTAAATAGGTTCCTGGTAGCTGCGATTTTCTTCCCCCGGGTTCTCCGGTCCTGCAGCTCTTGCTTTGCTCCGTTCCATTGATCGGTGAGGAAGACAGCCGCTGCTCCTCGTCACCGTCGTCGTCTCACTCTTTCCGGACGGTTTCTTGCCTGAAGCTTCGTCGTAGCTGTCGGAGCTCGCGCAACCATGAAGCTCTCCTCCAGCTTGCTGGCGGCGGCTCTCGCGTCTCAGGCGCTGGGCTACGTCGTCGGTGGTAAGCCCAAGGACCTGATCCAACCGTACAAGCGCCAGGCGCTGCAGGATATCGTGCGTTTGCCCTCCCGTTTTCCCGTGCGGGCTTGACGGGCTCGCGCGGGAGCAGTAACAAGCTCGCTAACGCGCAGGGAATAGGTTACTTGGGACGAGCACTCGCTATTCGTCAATGGCGAGCGCATCATCTTCCTCAGCGGCGAATACCACCCCTTCAGGTACGCATGTCCTCGGCCCCTCACGCCCGAGTGTCTGGCGCCGGCAAACCACAGATCTGACGTGCTATACCGCGCAGACTTCCCGTGCCCACGCTGTGGCTCGATGTCTTCCACAAGATCAAGGCGCTCGGCTTCACCGGCGTGTCGTTCTACGTCGACTGGGCTCTCCTCGAAGGCTCTCCGGGCGACTTCAGCGCAGAGGGCGTGTTCGCCTGGGAGCCTTTCTTTGACGCCGCAAAGGAAGCTGGAATCTACCTCCTTGCTGTGAGTGCCTGTCACGTCGTACATGCTACGCGCAAAAGCTAATGAAGCTGTGAAGCGCCCCGGCCCGTACATCAACGCCGAGGTTTCTGGTGGTGGTTTCCCCGGCTGGCTCCAGCGCGTCAACGGCACCCTGAGGACTGACGACCCGGGCTACATCAACGCTACTGATAAGTATGCTATCCGAGCTTGTACAGGCTTTGAAAGCCGCCCGGCTAACCGAATACTCCCAGCTACGCCCGCTCTATCGGCGAGATCATCGCTAAGGCCCAGATCACCAACGGCGGCCCAGTCATCCTCTTCCAGCCCGAGAACGAATACACCGGCGCCACCGACGATGTCGAGTTCCCCAACGAGAACTACTGGCGCATCGTCGAGGAGCAGTTCCGCGATGCCGGCATTGTCGTGCCCTACATCAACAACGACGCTTCTCCTCAGGGATACTTTGCTCCCGGCTCCAACTGGACTCCGCAGGTCGACATCTACGGTCACGATGGATACCCGCTTGGCTTCGACTGCGCGAATCCGTACACTTGGCCGGATGGAGCGCTGCCCACCAGCTGGAGGACCCTGCACGAGCAGCAGAGTCCCAGCACCCCCTTCTCCCTTGTCGAGGTATGATGCACCTTGGAATCTTCAAAGCAATGTTGCTAATATCTCAATTAGTTCCAAGGTGGTTCCTTTGACCCCTGGGGCGGTCTCGGCTTCGACCAGTGCTCTGTCCTGCTCAACAACGAGTTCGAGCGTGTCTTCTACAAGAATGTCCAGAGCTTTGGTGCCACCATTTTCAACATCTACATGGTGAGATTGATTGTCCCTGCTATACGAGTTCTTGCCTCTAACTCTCGTCCAGATCTTCGGCGGAACCAACTGGGGCAACCTCGGCCACCCCGGCGGCTACACTTCGTACGACTACGGCTCGGTCATCAGGGAGACCCGTGAGATCAACCGTGAGAAGTACAGCGAGTTGAAGCTCCAGGGCAACTTCCTGAAGGTGTCCCCCGCCTACCTGACCGCCGAGCCTGGCAGCCTGACCAACGGCTCCTACGTCGACACCCCCGAGCTTGCCGTCACCCCGCTCCTGGGAAACACCACCAACTTCTTCGTCGTCAGGCATGCTGCCTACAACTCGCTAGAGTCGACCCCTTACACCATCACCGTCCCGACCAGCGCCGGCGACTTGACCCTGCCGCAGCTGAACGGCACCCTTGTCCTGAACGGCCGCGACTCCAAGATCCACGTGACCGACTATGACCTCGGCGGAGAGAACCTGCTGTACTCGACCGCTGAGATCTTCACCTGGAAGGCCTACGACGACAAGACCATCCTCGTCGTCTACGGCGGCCCGGGCGAGACGCACGAGCTGGCCTTCTCCAGCGGCAAGAACGCTACCCTCGTCGAAGGCTCCGGCGTTACTATCGCAGCCAAGAACGGCGCCACCGTTCTGCACTGGTCCGTCACGTCGTCGCGCAAGGTGGCCAAGGTTGGCGACAGCCTCTACGTCTACATCCTCGACCGCAACTCGGCCTACAACTACTGGACTCACGATGACGTCGTCCTGAAAGCCGGCTACCTGATCCGCAACGCCAGCGTCGACGGCACGACGCTCTCCATCGTCGGCGACCTCAACGCCACCACGCCCCTCGAAGTCATCGGTGGCGCGCCATCCGGCCTTACCACCCTCACCTTCAACGGCGAAACCATCCCGTTCAACCAATCCTCCTCCACCGGCGCCGTCGCCGCCACCCTGCAATACACGCCGCCCTCCATCTCCCTGCCGGACCTCTCCAGCCTGACCTGGAAGACGCTCGACACGCTCCCGGAAATCGCGGCCGACTACGACGACTCGGCCTGGACGGCCGCCGACCTCGCCGCGACGTACAACACCCTCCGCCCGCTCACGACACCGACGTCGCTCTACGGCGGCGACTACGGCTACCACTACGGCACGCTACTCTTCCGCGGCCACTTCACCGCGACGGGCGCCGAGACCTCGCTCTCCCTCTCCGCCCAGGGCGGCTTCGCCTCCGGCTTCACCGTCTTCCTCAACTCGCACCCGCTCGGCAGCTGGCGCGGCGCCGACTACGCGTCCAACGGCAACCTGACCCTGGCCATCCCGGCCGCCGCCGTCCCCGCGGAGGGCTCCGACGCCGTCATCACCGTCGTGCTCGACACCACCGGCCTCTCCGAGAACTGGATCGTCGGCGCCGAGGAGATGAAGTTCCCGCGCGGGATCCTCGACTTCGACCTCGCGGGCCACGACAAGGCCGACGTCGCGTGGAAGATCACGGGCAACCTGGGCGGCGAGAAGCACGCCGACCGCAGCCGCGGCCCGCTGAACGAGGGCGGCCTGTACGCCGAGAGGCAGGGCTTCCACCTGCCCGGCGCGCCGACGGACGCGTGGGCGGACAGCGCCGGCGGGCCCGCGGCCGAAGGCGTCGCGGGCGTCGGCGTGAGGTGGTTCGCGACGAGCGTGGACCTGGACGTCCCGAGCGGCTGGGACGTGCCCATCTCGTTCTCCTTCGCCAACGGCACGACGGCGAACTCGACGGGCGCCGACGGCCTGGCCAAGGCGTACCGCGTGCAGCTGTTCGTGAACGGCTGGCAGTTCGGCAAGTACGTGCACAACATCGGCCCGCAGGACGTGTTCCCCGTGCCCGAGGGCATCTGGGATTACAGGGGCAGCAACTACGTGGCTGTGAGCGTGTTCAGTCAGGAGGAGAGCGGCGTCGTGGTGGATGGGCTGGAGCTGGTGCACGGGACGCCGGTGAAGACCGGGTACGGGCCGGTGGAGGTGGTAGCCGGGGAGACGTACGCGGAGAGGGCGGGAGCGTATTAGCTTTCGGGAAGGTGGTGAGTGGAGAGAGCCTTTTTGTGTTGAGTGTGAAGCAATTGGGTGTGTTGAGTTACGAGTCAATGATGTTTTTATCTTCGTCTTGCTGCGAAGTGTTCTGCTGCTGAGTGATGTGTGCTTCGCCCTCGTTGACAGATCCGACCTGCAAATTCTGGATCATTTTCCTACGACACTACTCAGGTTAACTTGACGTCCAATTCATACCCTACGGCTGGCTTGAGATCATGGACATGTGTTCATGGTGGAGTTGTTTTGGCGGGTCCACTAGTACTACTGCAGGACCAGAGCACTCACTTATGGCCGCGGCGGCTTATCACTGATCTATAGAGACGACGGCAACGACTCCACCGGAGGCAAATGTTTGATCTTGGCTTCTCCCCTGTCATGATCGCACACGCTTGCTGAGAGGGTTGTTACTGTGTTCGTCAGTTGCTGCTCCCAGGCCCTCGTGTGTCTACGCACATACGTCTCGTGACAAAGCGCTGGTGCCTTCAGATGCAACACCTGCGCTGTTCCAGAAACATCGCCTTTAAATTGACCAGCCACTACATCACTCCTTCCTCTTGTACTTCCGTCAAGCTACTTGGCTTTCAGTGCAGGCCCACCAGCAGGGGGCGAAATTGGACGTGTGATCCCCTCGTTTATATTTACTTTCACCTCGCGCTTAATCTCACTCTGCGCTTGGCCCAACTCTGACATCCACTATCGCGCTGAATCTGTTTATTCCGGTGTCCGCTTGGTTACCAAATTTTCAATCCGTAGTGTTACGGCTCTCGCTCAGAATGCTCCCAATCATCAATATCGCCGGATGATGAATGAGAACATCTGACCAATATAGTGCCGCACCGCAACGCAGCAATCTGCTCAATACAGTGTGACTGTGGCCGAGGTTCGGTGTTCTCGTCGTGGACGAAGCAAAAGAACGAGGGCAGTAGGCCAAACGCCGAACACCATGATCGTTCCGATAAGAATGTTCCTCCGTGTGCGTCGCATTAGATCTGTCTTCCGGAAGAGATTTTTAGACAGGCAGGGTTATACAGAGGCTGTCGCGCGATGCATCTTCTGCCTTCCACTTCTAACCTGGAGGGTACCTGCTGATCTCAACCGCATCCGATTGCAACTCGGAGCCGCGTGCGGTGTTTGCATGCTTGGACGTCAGACCACCCCACGGCCGAGCACATTGCGTGCGGATAAGAACATCGATTTCTCAATGATGGGACCTGCTCCACCCAGCTCTCACCAGTTGAGGTCCTGCTATTTGCATCGGCGAAAAGCTGTATACATATGCCTGTGCTTTTCCGGAGTCTTCCGCATCCGTCCTTTCACTTCGCGCCTGCCAGCCCGTTCTTGGTGGCTTTCGCTGATATGTTGATTACACTGGACATTATTGCTATGATTTCTCATCTAAAGGTGGTGATGAAAAGCTAAAACAGCACGAAATGGGTTTCATCACCATGTAGAGATACTTGCTGTCACCATATGAACTCTCTCAAAACTGAACAGGTTTTTGAAATTGTAACAAGAGAGAAATGCAGATGGTAAGGTGAATACCGCGCTTCACTAAAAAGCGCAGGAAGCCGGTTGGTTGCCGAACCTTTCGCGGCGGCATGGGTAAGTACAGTGAGCCGGCCCGAGTTCAGAAACGAACAACTCGGAAGACACAGTGAAGCGTTTTAGAAGATGCTCGCACCTGCTATCCCATTGTGTCCCCCATTCAAGCATCGAATCAGGTGAGACAATTGCTTAGGTCTGTATATAATTCTATGGTCTTCCGGCAGTGACGGTCTCACTGTACTCAGTGCAGAGAAGTGCCGGGCCGGTTTTTAGGCTGCGTTGGTGTTCCAGCCTGATTTCAATCGTTCTGACGCCAACCCCCTCCAAACTCTCAGGCTCAATCGCGCCTTCGAAAACGGGACTGTCGGCGAATACTCGTTCTCTGACGATAAGCTCTATGTTTCATCTTACGGCAACTGCCAAGTAAACCCTTGGCGTATCTCATGCGTATGGGAGATGGATCGGAACTCATGAGGCGGTCTTGTTGGAGGCCAGACGGCGCTGTGGAAACAGATGTATCTGTTTGATTTTACGGCTGCGCCCAACGGAGCGTCTGCCGGCTGGTCGCGTCGTTCACACGCTCGAGACCTTCCTCTGGCCCCGCTATGACTTCCATGGCTCAAACGTTGATCGAGTGCCACAAATAGCTCAATCAAGATGTGGCCTTTACCAACGCACTGCCATTTCCTCTCTTTCTCACTACCTGTACCTTTACTTTACCAATTATTCTATGCTCTTTGGCAGTTCCTGCCTCTTTACTTATCTGTGAAACTCAATTTTAAACCCAGGTCTCTCTAGAAGTGCTAACCATTCATCCTGTGCTAATGACAAAGTCTACTCCCTGATTTCCCTACTGTATCTCTATAACGAAACATTATCTCCTGTTCATGAACAACACGGTCTTATGACAATAACGTGGTTCGAATGAGTTTTTACAAGTCGCAGGAAAACTGTGTAACTGGAACATCGTGCTATGTGCCCAAGTCGACGCGATCCAGGGTTATGTGAAGGAACTCAAGTTCAGCGGCCCAAAACAGCGGCACGTAAGGTTGATCTGACTCTTCACTCATGTAAGGAATACCTTGTTTGATAAATTTTACACGTGAGGAGATCTTCTTCAAGTATTTGGTAAGAAAATATGAGCATATAGACTTGGGATGCTCCCTGTCGTGACTGGGTTCCATCAAGTGTGCAAGCGGGATTATCTTGCAAATTACCACCACAGTTGTTTCTCATACACACCAGAAAGTGCACTGATCCTATTGCATATAAAACTGCGTAGAAACTTGAGGACGCTCTCAAATCTCAAAGTGGGTAGGTAGGGAGCTAGATAGACTAGCCAAAGAAAGGATCATTGATATGCGATCCTGCGTCTGATCGTCTTCCTTAACACCTCCTCTTCCCCTTCATGCAGCTGTTTTAGATTAAAAAAAGTAAGGTATGGCAAACAATAGGGTACCGATGGTCTAGATCGAGCGCTCATCGCAGCACGACTCTGGAAGGTGCGTCTTACCCGGGTGACCAGTCCAAGACGGGTGCAGTTGCTGAATCACCAACAAACAGGTGTTCCTTACCACACCGCCGAAAACTAACATGTGTTCAACATTTTTACTTTATATATGTAAGTCGGTAGAATTAATCCAGTCTTCGAGACTGGCGGGTCTCCCGCCGCGGGTACTCGTAACAATTCTCCACCAGTGTGCATTTCGACAACGAGGTTGGATGCATTGCGACGAGAGTCATCACTGGCGATCGCCTCTCAAACCCCATTGTTCAATCCAGCCATTCATGGAACATCCTTTCCCCCAGGGTATCAAACACTCTCCTCCAAGTCAAGCCTCCACTCACCAATCAGCTCGTCCACCCATCAAATGCCCAGCTCTTCCTCTCTTCTCTCTCTCTCTCTCTCTCTCTCTCTCTCCAAAGCTTCAGACCCCCTCGCCCTCCTCGCCGCCCAGCGCACTAGCACCGGCATCCCCGCCACCGCCCTCCTCACCGTCACCCAGTATCTGCTGCTGCAAGACGATGCTGTACACGCTCGCCTTCAGCAGCGTAAACACCAAGCTCGTCTTCCTCTCCAGCCCCCTCAACGCATCCAATATCTCGGCCGACGGCGTCGCAGCCAGGGTGTTCAAGAGGCTCGCCAACTACAGCAACGCCATCAGATCAGCACCGTTCCATTCCACGTCTCCAAGCCCAGCCCGTATCCCGGCGAATGAGTAAGAAGATTCGAGAGGCAAGGAATGGAAAGGAGCCGGGGGAGAAACCAAAAAAAAAAAAAAAAAGAAGAAGAAGAAGAAGAAGGAACTCACATCACCCAGATTGCCCGCCAACCGCGCATACTCATCCAGCACCTCCTGCTCCAGCGGCGTCAGCGTCTCCGGGCCCGGTCCCTCCGCGGCGTCCCTTCCCGCTCCCGCCGCTCCTGCTCCTGCTCCACCGTCGGACGTGGCGCTCGCCGAGAAGCCGGGCGTCGCCATCTTGTGTGTGCTTGTGTCTTATCTCCCCGTTGCCCTTCTCCCTCGTCTTTTCCCGCCCGGGTGCTCCTCTGCCCGCCTCGCTTCAAGAGGGGCTCTCGCGGGCGTGTCAGTTGTCCGCCCCGGCCGTCGTCGTGCCTCTCGTCGGCGCGTGGTTCCTCTCCCTGCGCGTTTTGTCCCCGCGTTTGTGCGCCCAGAGTTGTCCGTACGCGAGGAGGGTGTGGTGGGGATCCGGTCCGAAGGAGCGCTTTTTTTTTTTTTTTTTCCTTCTGAATCTCTACGCGAGAGCGTCGTCTTGCAGAGGATGGTAGGAGGGAGCTAGCTCCAGACCTAGGTGCGGCGGGGTAATATGCAAGCTCGCGTCAGGCAAGGGGAGCTGAGGATTCGTTCCGTCCGGTCCGTCAGTCCGTCGTGGGAAAGCGTGGTAGAGAGTGCGCGTCTTTGCCGCCGTTCTTGTCGCTAGGTCGCCGTTCGCGTTGTGGTTTGCGAGTTGTTTGTGGTCGACGCCCAATTGCGGGGGATTCAAAAAACGAACCGCCTTCCGTAGGACAACTAGGATAGCCCTGTCGGAAGAACCGGCTGGGGACAACCAGTCGTGGCGCCGAAGAGATCGTGGGAAAATTGGTTGCTTTGACCGCGGGGTACGTCCGTCGTCGCGTCGTGGTGGTCGGCGGCCGTCGTCGGCGGCCGTTGCGGCAGATTGTTGCTTTGTTTTGGAGGAAGCGCCGCCCGCCGTTCGCTTGGCCGGGGTTGACTTGCGTTGCGGATCGTTCGTCATCCGTCGGCGGGCAGCACTTCAGCGCCCAAACCAACCAACCAACCAGAAACCCCGCGGCGTGTAAAGGTAAGGGTCTACCCCAGAACATCAACTCACATCACCTGCCCAGAAGAGCTAACAACCAAGTTTTCCTTTGCCTCCGTTCATGCGGATTCATGCGCTACATCGGTCCCGCGACACGAACGATATTATCAGACCGTGGCAAAAGCACAATGGACAGAGCGACTAACTGGTCGTGCAATGTACAAGAGGCATGAAGAAAGACACAAACCATGATAGCCCACCATTGCCGAGAAAACGCCCGCCTTTCAATCAAATTTGCCGGAGCGCCCTCCTTCCCTTTTCGTCGACCTGTGGCTTGTTATTACCATCCTGCATGCCTCGGCCTCTCGTTCAAACCCCCAGGCACGCAGAGAGAATGTTTGAAGATTCGGCATGCCCGATGCCGTCTTTCACCATTCATGCTTTGACACGAGCTATCTCTCGTACTTTTCATTGCTGTATGCTAGCTGCCATCAATCAAACAGTATCGAGGATCTCTAGAAGGAAGGCTGTCCGTACTGCTTTTTTCTGCTGCTGCGGCCGATGGTAATGAAGAAGAGGGGGGGGAAAGGCTGATGAGAAACACTAGAAGAAAAGCCACAAAGCAAAGACAAAATGGATCCGCTCACCTCACTCCGGCTCCAGGAAAATGCGTCAGAAGATGATGACGAATTTTCTACACACGAAATCTTTCACGAGCACCTTCGTCTGCAGCAATATCTTCCTCCTCTTCGCTCATCGTCCGTCCCTCAATCCACGCGCAATCATGATCCACCTTGCTTCCACACTTGCCCCAATCCACCACCCCACTTTCCCCCATTATTTCCGATGGTGAATGAAGCCAACTCACTCGGAGATTCCCACTCAACATCAAATTCAACACAACCTAAACAAGCGCATGACAGAAAGAGGTAAAAAGACACCCCAAGCAAAGAAAGCTCAAAAGTCATTCGTATATAGACAAGACACGCACGTAGCAATGAAGAACTCCCACTTTTTGTTTTTGTTCTGCCGAGAGAGAAAAGAATTCCTTTTCGTAGTTGCTTTGCTGCATTTCATTCCTCTTTTTCTTTTCCCTCATCACTCTTCTCTTCAATCGACATCCCTTGACACCTGAATTCCCTTCTATCATCCGTCGATTGGAAGCGAGAGGAAAGAAAAAAAAAAGAAAACAAAGAGAGTACTACTCCAGAATAACTTTCGCCCACTCCACTCTGCCGTGAGCGTGGGGAGTAGGGTGTGCGTGCAAACGTCCGCGTCCGAATGCGTGTGGAAGAAAATAAAAGTAGAAAGACACGGGGCTGGAATCCCCCACCAAAAAAAAAAAAAAGAAGAACACTTGCTTCTGAAACGCCCATAACCCCCCAAATGATATGTGATGGTGTGCGGAGAGGAAGGAGAAGAAGAAGAAGAAGAGCAAGGACGCGCGAATACGGTGAGAGTGAGGGAATGAGAAAAGAGCAGCCGCCGGCATGAGGCGACAAAATCTCCCGTAGTATCATCGTCTAACCCAGTTCCCCCCAAGAACGGATGAGAAAATGAAGAGAAATAATGAGAGAGGAGCGCAAGAAAACAAAAACCGCAGAGATCCCACATGAACCCCGATCATCCCATCAATTCAATGCCCATAAGCAAGCCTCATTCCCATCCACTCCTTCCATTCTCAAGATTTTCCACTTTCACTACCTTTGCTCTTGTTGCTGCTGCTGCTCATGGTGGCTGCTGTACTCATCACCTTCGTGATGTAACGTGACGCTGTTGAACTCCTCGAACGGATCCACTGCCTTCTCTGATCCTGGTGTTGCCAGGCCCGAATCGAGCGGTACTCCCTTGACCTTGGCCGCGCCAATATCCACGCTTTGGCTCTCCTTGACGTTGCGGAAGTTGATCGTGTCGATTCCACGTCCCTGGTGCGGGATGATCGGGGGCTTCATGTGACGCAGAAGAGCCCATTGCGTGGTCCTGAAGAATGGATGCGCCTTGACGTCTGACGCGCCTGCGCGTGAGCCGAGGCGGCGCATCTCGTCCTTGATGAGCAGTTTACGGATAAGGGATTTGCAAAGGCTGTGAAGCGAGATTAGTATGATGATCTTGAGTAGGAACGGATGTAAACACGCACTTGGAGATTTGCGGGGCACCAGATCCCTCAGGGAATGGTACATCATCGCGCAGAATGTTTGCGAACGTAGCGTTGCGGTTCTTGCCCTTGAAGGGCGTCGTGCCGTACAGCATCTCATAGACCAAGATGCCCAATGTCCACCAATCCACGGCGCTGGTGTGTCCACAGCCCTTGATCACCTCGGGTGCGATATATTCCTCCGTACCAACGAAAGAATTCGTCCGGAAGTTTGCAATGCAAGACTTCGTGTCGATAGCCGGTAGCGAGCCGGATGAAGAGCCCTTGCTGTTACCTAGGATCATGGTCGGCCGTCCACCAGGGTCGGACTGCTTGGACAGATCGAAGTCTGACAACATAATGTGTCCGGACTGGTGCAGGAGGATATCTACTGAAGTTAGACTTACTACCGCGCGAGGGGACATGTCAACTCACTCTCTGGCTTCAAGTCACGATAGATGAAGCCCATGAGATGCAAGTATTCCAGCGCAGCGGTAACTTCAGCGGCGTAGAACCTCGCAGCATCCTCGTCAACGCACTTGTTGGGACGAGTTTGTAGTGCTGCATGAGAATTAGTAAGCTAATTTCGTCACGAGATCAGGGATGTCGTACCTCTGAAGAACTCCCCACCACTACAGTATTCCATGCAGAGGTAGAGATGGTCTTCCGACTGGAAAGAGTGGTAAAGTGTAACAATGAACGGGTGGTTGCTGGTAGCCAGAATCTCCTGCTCGGCCAGAGCCCGCTTGATCTTGTTGCGTTTGATCATCTCCTTCTTGCTCAAGACTGCGTCACGTCAGCAATCCAGCCTAACCTCCCGAAAAGGCAGACATACCCTTCATGGCATATAATCTGGACGACTTCTTCTCCCGCACCAAGTAGACCTTTCCCACATCTCCCTTACCGATCAACTTGATCTTGTCGAAGCTGCCAGGGCCGACTTCGACGTTCCGCACCTTGATCGAGTTTGAGCTGTATGTTCTCCTGAAGGCCATGTTGGTGCGGATTTGGCCAGGTGAAGGTAGACTGCCGGAAGAACCGTCGCCAGACGGGATGTGGAGGTGGCCGTCGTCGGCAGTCTCGACCATGCTCAAGGTGGAGCTGTTGCCATGTTGAACCAGAGGCTCCTTGCCCAGCTCAGCCGTCTGAGGACGGTCGCCGTGTGCGCCGTTGGTGAACAGGCCCTGAGCGTTCGGGGCGGAAGCAACACGGCGCAGCTTGCGGGCAAGCTCCTCCTTGCCGGCGGTAGTGGCCTTGTCACCTGGCCCGTCAACCTCTTCGACCTTTGTGGTGGGCATGGGCGGAGTGTCTGGAGGTGAAGGGGGCACGCTGCCGTCGTTGTGGTGACGGATGGCAGGCGGGCCCTGATGCTGGAAGTAAGGGTTTGCGTGAGCGGTGGGCGACATGCCCTCGTCGAGCGGGTTGCCTTCGCTGGCGACGGTGGTGCTGCGGTTGCGGTTTATGTGTGGCAGGAAGCGCGACTGGCGGAAGGTCGACTTGGACTCGTTGCGGTCCTTGGACGAGCCGCCATCGCCGCTGTGCTTGCCTTCGAGGCTGTCCTTGCTGCCGCTGGTGTTGATGCGGAAGAAATTCTTGATCTTCTGCGAGACCTGGCTGTTGGAGCCATTGACCTGCTTGTTGGTGGACATGGGCATGCCGGTGAAGGCGCGCTTCGAGTCCTGGGGCACGGTCGAGTGGCCGGACGAGCTGAAGAGCTGCGTCATGGCTGGAGAGACGGCGCGGTAGCCGGGGGCGGGAGGGGAGATTGAGGGGAGGGCAATGCGCGGGTGGTGGATGGGTTGGAGAGGGAGTCAATCAGAGAATGGGCCGGCGGAGCGAGCCAGGTCAGTGAGCCATGTCTCGCGGGGGGCACTGGCTCCCGGATCGGCGCAGGAGGGCTGTGGGCTGTGGGCTGTGGGCTGTTGGGCGGCCGGGGCGCGGGGGGCGGCGTGGGCAGTATTTGAAGAGCGGTGCTCGCGGCGTGTTGAGGGCTCGAGTGGTGTCGCGAGCAACGGGCGGCGGTGGAATGCAGATGCAGTGGGCAGGCAGGTACTTGATCGGCCAGCGAGGTGGGGATAAGAGAGGGCAATGCTTGGCGGCCGCGGACAACGCCTGCCAGCTGCCCGCCTCGACAGCCGTCCGTCTGGGCTCTGGGCCACGGCCGGCCCCAGGCAGAGCCCGCGCCCAGTGCCCGCCCTCCTGCTGCTCAGGCTGCTCAGCCTCGCCCCATTTCGCCGCGACTCGCACGCGCATGAACGCGCGCGACCTCTCTCCCACGCAACGTCATCGTCGCTGGCAAACAGAAGGACGGGGCGTCTGACGAACGCGCACGCCGGCGCCAATCGTCATTCTGCGCATCAGCAGCCGACAGCCCTCAGCAGCGGCAGCAGCAGCAGCAGCAGCAGCAGCAGCAGCACTGGCGTCGACGTCGTCACACCAGCAACGGACGGGGCGCGCGGAAGGGCAGCGTAGCATCTCCCGTAATCAGAGCTGGGGGGCGCCTCCAGCCGGGGGCCCAAGTTGGCCTCAGCCCCGGCCCATTGCGAGATACTGATGCGCGGCGAACGAACGGCCAGCCGCGACGACGGCCGGCCATTGCGGGCTGCATCGGGCCAGCGACAGCCTACGGCGGCGGCGGCGGCGGCGATGGCGGCGACGCGGACGCGGGCAACGCTCGGGCTGGCCTCAGTCTCCAGTGTGCCCTGCTTGCGCATCCGATGAGAAAGATGCTCTCGTGCTGCGCCTCGCCGCACCAGAAGGGGAGACGGCGAGACAGAGCAAGCCCAGCCGCGATTCGCCGGCCGCCAGCGATGTCGCGCTTCCCACAGCCTATCGCAGCCGCCAATCCCGCCATCTCTGCGGCGGAAAAAGAAAATGAATTTACCCCAGCTGTCCACAAGCGTCTCCTGAGCAGCAGCAGCAGCAGCAGCACGCATCGCGCACGCATTATTACCAAGCACTGCCAGATCACCGTGCCAGCCATCGGGGACCTTCCATCCGCAAATCCGCAAGGCATGACGAGAGACGCGTCACTGCCTGTCCGTCCGGCGACAGCGGCAGCGGCCAAGCACATGCCCACAGCTTACAAAGTACACAGTACAGCACACAGCACGCCTGCCGGACAGTCCTGTCGTTCCTGGCCGCCCCTCCCCCCCGGCGGAGATCGTGGGCGACCTGAGATTAAGAAACGGCGAAGAAACACACCACCACCACAACAGGTAGCTTTCAACAACCTTTTCTGCAACGGGACCTGCCTGGGTGCTCCCGTCCTTCCCGCAGCCTTCGACCGACATTCCCCCAGATAGAAGCTAAAGTCTTCCCTGTCGACCCGTTTTTCCCTCTCGCAAGGGAAACGGAGGCGTCGAATGCCTTGCCCGCCCTACCAAGCAAAAGCACAAGCAACGTCGATGATCCCGTGTTGGGAACAGGCAGGGCAGCTGCGCGCGATGGTAGCTTTGAAATCAAAAAAAAAAAATAATAATCCGAGCCCGCGCCGCCTCCTCCGCCGCCCGCCGCCGTCGCCCCCGGACGGATGCAACCGGTCATCGCCAACCATCCCCCAAGCCCCCCCTGTCATCAGTGTGCCATTCTTCTTCGTCCCTGATGTGCGCGTGCGAGACTTTTGACTTCGAACACTATCCCTGAGGCATGCATCAGGGCGTCCCGCGGCCATCGTGGGTTTCGTCTGAGACCCGTCTCTCCCACTCAACTCCGTACACGAGCGCGGCGGACGTGCGCGTTTTGCAACAGACTGCCCTCTCGCCTCTCACCACCACGGCCAACAAGGAGCGCACGTGCGGCGTGGGTCAAGTCAGGCACGCAATAGCCCGCTCTCACCCGCGCACAGCCTCCTCATTCCCTCCCTCCACTCTTCACCCGCTCACCAGCCCACACGCACCTGTGGCTGTGGCTTTCCCTTCCCAGCTCTTGGCCGTGGTGGGGAGTTTGTTTTTAACCCCAGGCAAACCAGCAGCTAACTCTCCCACTAGCACACCCCAGCCCTTTCCCAAGCCGGTAAGTAGCACAATACACCATCCCTTTAGCATTGTACTACGTAGATCGCTTGTCCGGCCATCTCGGCCCCTGTGAATCCACAATAATATAAGGAGGAATCAGACTTTGCTCCTTCACCCGTTCGTTCGCCATTTACTTAACCTCTTTACCTCCCCTCGCGAAAATTAAAAAAAAAAAAAAAAAAGGGACGCTAGCATATAGTGTCTTGCTATGCGCGCGGAGTCTGGAAGCGAGGCAATAATATCCCTCGCGAACGCCACAATTTCCGAATCCGTCACGTCTTCCCCCCAAAGAAAAACCTCCCGATCCTCTCCACCCGTTCCAAACCCCCTCGTTCCCGTCCTCTCCCCGATCAAGCCCCTTCTCGCCTCTGCACCTGTGTACAGAAGAAATTTGAAGGGCATCCTCCTTCTAGGTAGGAAAAGACGACATCTAGAGGAGGAAGGGCGGCAAAGAGTAGAACAACAAGACTCAGAATAATACGTACCTCAAACACTTCTCGGCTCGGTTCCTGAGACAAAAATAGAAAGGAACGAGGACGCAAAGAGAGAGAGAGAGAGAGAGAGAGAGAGCATAAGTTCACGCCACGCACACGCGAACGCACGTGCAACAAAATCTGCCGCATGCCGTGCACTGCTCCCCCGTCCGCCCGCCCGCCTTTCCCCGGACCGGACGACGATGATGAAGAGGGAAGAGGAGGTCTCAGGCCAGGGTCGGCGAGTCCGAAATCCCTGTCGCTTCTCTTTACTTAACCCTCCCTCGGCATTGCATATCCGCTCCGCATATCCGCTCCGAACAGCCGATCGAGCAGGTCCAGGTAAAAAGTACAAACAAAAATAAAAAGACGCATCCTCATGAAATAAGGAAGAAGGGCAGACTGCGCAAAATGCAATCAGTGTGTTCAAAATTTTACCGTCCCAAGCGCCAACGATAACGAACCCGTTGAGGTCGCGAGAGAGACACACCACATACGTTGCCCGTCCGGCCAATATATTACGAGCACGCCCATCCCCGACGGCGCCCGGACCCCGCAGCAGCACCGCTCGGAAGCGACGCGAGAAGAGAATAAAGGAAGACGAGGCGCGAAGCGCACACAGACACTCACGGACACTATCCTCTCACGCAGACGGCGCTAACCTCACACGCATATTGTACAGAAAGGTCACGGACGGGTACGGGGGACACAAGGTGCCCAATCCTCAAAGCCACGGCGCCGAAACCCCTTCTCGTCCTTCCGAATCTCACCACCACCATCGCCGTCGCTTGTTTAGTCCACCCGGTCACGTATCCAGAAGGCACTGTTTTTTTTAAGGACTAGTATTCTGCGTTTCTACTCCCATGCTCGCATATACTACAACCATCAATCAGGTAAAGAAAAGAAAAAAAAAACCCTCTGCAGTGAAAAAGGGGATGATCTGTGTAAAGTAGAAAGCTCGTCGAATCGCTAAAGAAACTAGATAAAACCTTGAATCATAAGAAGCAAAGGACCCTCGGTCACGACTAACTCTTTGATAGTACCTTTAAGCGCAAACAGTAAAAAGGATGCATGGTGCAACCTTGATTGTTGAAAAGAAGTAGAATCCGTAATGACCACCACGCCTTCCAACATCAAGAGAAGAGGGCATTCGACCACGTCCAATTGGACAATAATCGTCATTAACTCCCGAGATGTTGCAAAACGAGAGCGAGAAAGAGAAGCTGTCGAGCGCAAAAAGGTTGCGAAGTTGACGTAGATATGCATTTACCAGCATATGCATCATTCAGCGCAACTCTGATAGCCCCATCAGAATCCCTCATCTGATGAGACGGGGTTGAAGATGAACGAAGAAGTCATTAGTCGAGCTAAGAGAGCATGGGCAGCCGAGAAAGGTAATAGAAGGCTGTGAAAGCAATCCTCTCTACATGGTCCAAGCCATGCCCGCAGCCGATGAATATGCGGCTATCAATTTTTGTGCATGAGTGATGCTCGCCGGAGTGATAGGCTCTTGCCGACCCGCCAGTAGAGCCAGTTGCTGGTCGTTGTGATCTCCTTACGGAAGCGGATTCTCATAGCGGTAGCGGTCGATCTCTCTCTGTTCGTCATTCCTGATGTCCTCGAACCGCTTCTTCCACAGTTCTCGCCAGTTCTTTTTTTCCTCACGAGACATCTTGGCTGGGTCCTTGGACGTATCCTCTGCATCGTCATGGCCGATCTTCTTCTGCCTCCTGCCCTTCTTGGGCTTTCCGCCGCCACCGACGGTGCCGGCAACCTCCTCGAACTTGTTCTTGACCGCGGCCTTGGACAGCTTCTTCGGGGATCCGGTTGACACCGAAGGAGAGTCTGTGAATGCTGAGCCTTTGGAAGGCGAAACACGAGCGTTCATCGTCTCCGACGTCTGAGCTTCTCCTGGTTCGTCTTCTGCACCGTCGTAAGACCCGCGGGTGTGGCGTGCCTGTTCGCGCTGGTCACCAAGACAGTTCAGGTTGAAGCTGCGATTGAGCTTTTGCTGACTCTGAACTGGCAGGGACTGACCGGAAAAGACCCGGGTCAGTTTGGAGGGAGACTGGTTGGAACGGCCAGAAGATCTCATCTCGTCCCTCTCATTGCCAGAGTGGTGCGTCATGGGAGCTTGCTGTGTCTTTATCATCGCATCGATGTTCGCGGTGATGGTCTTGTCCGTCTCGGCGCTAACATTCCTATACGGAGTTGGAATATGGGCAGGCCCGATACCCATGCTTGAGGCAATACTCTTATTCGTCTCCGAAGACTCAAAGCGAGCTGCCACCGGTCGGACCTCTCCAACAGCCGGAGTTGCCTTCAAGGTCGCGGCGGAAGCCTTGTGCACTGGTGTTGTGGCAAGCTGTGCGTAACCAATCGGAAATGGCGTTCCCTCCTCACGACGCGAACGGGCGGAATCTGGGCATAGGAAGCTGCTTTGACGTTGCCGGCTGGCCCTCCTTCGAAACGGTTGGCTTTGATCTTCTGACACCGATGAGATGCTCCCCTCACTAGGTTGGCAGGAATTTGACTGCTTAGCCCGGACCAAACCTTCGGCCCAGCCTTGCATGAAGTCAACACCTTCAGTCCCTTGAATAGGCTTTCCAGTCAGGCCAGCCGAGAAGCCAAGGATAAAACTAATCGACTTGTCCTTGTAGTCAAGCTGGCCGCTAGACAGTGTGGGTGCGGGTGCACGGTTGTTGGACCAAGGTCTGCCACCAGAGGAAGAAATCTTCTCTTCGCTGTGTTGCCTTGAGTCCGCTTGCGGAACACGTAGTTGGCCATTGCAGGATGAAGCCTCAGTCTGGGGCATGCTCAAAGCCGACTCGTTCCTGAGAGAAGGTCCATCGACGGGCGAGACCTGAGGAGCTCTGAGGAGGCTGTGACTATCGTCAGGGCTCTGAAACACGCTGGTCCAGGCAAATTGCGATCTTTCTGGTGTAACATGACGCGCCTTGATGTTGAAAGTGGTCGAAGAGTGTTCATGCGGATTGTTTGGGAAGAAATCGGCCGTATTGATACTCGACGCACTGGGTCGGTGTCCAGAAGACCTGACAGAAGGATGAGGGCTGACTTTGATAGCGTTGACGCTCATCTTGTCCTCTTTGGCATCTGGGCAAAGCCAGGGGAAGTGGGCTGCGAAGGCTGCGTCTCGTTGTGGAGATGCTATCGGTGAAGGCGAAGGTGGTACAAAGACAAGGGAGGAGTCATCATGGCTGGCATCAGACTTAGGTCTCTTTTGTGGAGTGTACGCCGGACTTGTCGGGTCCAAAGCAGACCTCTTTCCAGTGACCTTCTGCTCCAATGACTTGTTCGGATCCTTGATCTCCAATGCATGTGAACGCCGGGGGACATGAGTAGCCGGCTTTTGCTGCGTCTCTTGTTTCTCCTGTTGGTCTGTCTCTTTGTCTTCCTTGGGGGTCTTGTTGGATTTATCGTTCGCAGGCGCATTGCTTTCTCCACCGGGCATCCCGGATGCGCCGTCTAAAGACGTGAAGCCAGGGAACGGGACCATGTTAGGAAGCATGTAGGGCGCTGGGAACTGTGATCCAGGAGCGAAAGGTATGAACCCATTGGGGCCATTGGCGAACATGTAGGGGTTGAAAGCTGGTTGGGTACCCGCCTGAGAAGCAATCAGGCCAGGCGGCTGTGAGAGTGTTGGACGTTGCTGCTCGAAGGAGCCAGTCCCGGAGGACTCGCCGGACTCAATACGCTTTATGTCCTTGCGGATACGATCCGACTCGTTGATCATTTGAACTTTCTGCTCGACCATATTCTGGCGTTCTTCCGCAGTCAGCGTGCTCTCCCGTATGACCATCTGCCTCTCCAAGTCCCTCTGCTCAACATGGATCTTCTCGAGCATCTTTCTGAGTTCTGCGACGTCTGCACGTGTTCCATTGCTGGGGTTGTTTGGAGCTGGCACAGGCACATTGAGCGACCTTTGCGGGACTTGCGCGAAGGCGAATGGAGCACCGGGAAAGAAGAACGGCATGATGTTTGGGTTGAAACCAGGACCGTACGCTGGAATGGTTGTGTTCACTGCGGTGTTGGAGCTGTTGGAACGACTCATCGGCTCGAACACCGGTGGAGGTACGGCGTCCGAAGTGCGACGCAGATACGGAGGCTGTGAGGTGGCACGCTGCATGACGTTTCCATGGGCATCCCTGATGTGCCACTCGCCGACCTTGGAGCCGTTGTTCACAGGGTACTGCGGACTACCCAGACCGGGCATGTCTTGTGGCACAATGCGGCCGCCTGCGGTAACGCGAAGGCCCGGGGGAGAGCCATGCTCCTTGATGAGCTTCTGAACCTTGTCACGTTTGAGCGAAGGTGTCGGTGAAGGCTTCTTCCAGCCATTGGTGTGAAGTGGTCCTACATTTAAGGTGCTAGCAGTTGGCGCGGCCAGCAAGGAGTTCGCCGTAGTTGAGGAGGACCGCCCTCCATCTAGACGACCACGGAAGGCAGGTACTGAAGCGGAGCCTCGAAGGCCCATGCTGGAGTTTGAGGCAGCAGGACGAAGTACATGCTCTGTAGATACAGAAGTTAGCCAATAGCTCTCACTCCGACCGCGCGATATTGGCGTCGGCGACTCGTCAAGTCGAACGCCAAATTTCTCTTGGTAGCGAACATGGCGCGCCTGCTGTCGCGGTGTCGTGTCCTGGGGGAAGCTCATGCTTGCCAGAGGATATAGAGGAGGATCCAGTCTGATTGCGGTCTAGCGTACCGATGGGTCGAGATTGGTGGGAAAAGATAAAAGAAATAAAGGGTAAGAGAGCCAAGAAGAAAAGAGTAAAGGTTTCATGGGTGAAGGAGGTGTGGCGGCTGGGCGGGGCCTCTGCAGGTTACATGTTTTGCTGACGTACCTCTGACAGCCTCCTCATCTGTGAACTTCTCGATGGACACCGCTGACTCAGAAACAGAGTCTCGCAGAGCCAATAGCTCTGCGACCTTGGATCTCACTGACATGCCACAGCCGTTCTTGTCACGTCGCTAGTCCAGATGAGAGCAGCTAGATCTGGATCGAACGATCGTAGAAGGACACGAAGACGATGAGGCCGATAATGACCTGGCTGCGCAGAGGTTGCTCGCTAGACGGATTTCCAATCAGCATGCCAGTGCTGAACAGCGGATATAGAGGGATGCATACTCTGCGTCAGAGAACCCGCAGTGCGGGGGAGAGTATCATTCAACGGTAAAGCAAGTGGATGGCGTGTTGCAAACAAGAGAGCGCTGCGGTATCCAAGCGTGCAGCAAGCGTGCCGATAGTGGAATGAAAGAAAGGCAGCAAGCCGTGTGGATGATCGGAGCAAGACAGTGATGGGCGAAGAAAGTTGGGAATGATTGGAATCTTGAGAAAGAGTGATGATAGGGCGAGATGCACCTTCTGGTCGACCTTACGGCGGGGAGTAGAAATGGAGGAAGTCGTGGCTGACGATAGCTGACCTAGCTTGGGCAGGGTTGGGAGGAAAGAGATGTGGCACCCCGGGACTGCTGAGCTCTTTGGTGGCTGTTGCGCGAGTGCTTCCCCAAATAGAAGTCACGTTGCGGGAACAGTAGCTCAACATCTGCTCCATGATCTTCCCAGCTCAAAGCCAAGCTGAAGAGCTTGCCGATGACTTTGCACGGTCCAGTGAAGACTACATAAAGGTCAAGTAATTTCGTTACTGCTCTCATAGAGAGGATTTTGCAGAGGTGTTGCTGTCGATGGGTACGTAGTAGAGACCGCATTCTCCATTTGCAATTGAAGCTCAAGGACACGCAAAGAGAGAGAGAGAGAGAGAAAAGAAGGCAGACATGTAGTTCACCTTCGAATTCCAATGACTGCAAGGCCTCTAGGAGCCCAAGTACTTACCTGAGGATTTCTGTGCCGGCTGAAGAAAACACCCTGGCAATCACCACGTTGGTCTTTCCTCTTCCAATAGCGGCATCCCGAGGGACTGGGGCGGACCAAGATCTGCTCATTCCAGAGCTCAAGAAAATAGATCTGTTATTTCCGTATTTTTTTTACTATACTTGCTTTCTATACCCGCACATCTAGCGACCATGCTCTCGCCTTTAGTATGTTTTAGTCATGCTCCCGACACCTTGAAATGCAAGCAGAATCGGTGCCTTCCTGTGATAAACGCCATAACCTCCCGCTATGCAGCAACGCCACGACGGCCAGCAACAGGGCTCCTCTTCTAATCTCCTTGTCTCTCTCACCATTGATTACCTCTTGCTCCTCTTGGCCCGTGCTGTTGGCGCTGGCGGCTCGAAAGCATCGTCGTCATCCGAGATCTCGTCATCGCTTGGGGGTTTCCTCCTCGATGCAGCACCCCTTCCGGTCTGGCTGGGCAAGCTATCTGCTGTCTGAGAGAAATTCAACTTCGTCAGCCTGGATGCTGGTTCTGCCACTGGTGCATTCTTAACAGCCGGGCTTGAGCGTTGCGTCCGCGATGTTGAAGCCGCCGCCTTAGATGCTGCAGCCTTCTGTCTGGAGGTGGTCTTCTTCGGCGGTGCCGGTTTTGTAAATAAATCCTCTGCATCCGATTCCTCTTCTTCTTCCTCATCTTCATTGTCGTCATCATCAATCATGATAACATCGTCGTCTTCATCTTCGTCCTCCTCTACTGGTGTAGCCTTCTTCTTACCGTGGCCCGTCGGTTTTGCAGGCGCCTTACTTGCTGCGGTCCGAGAAGTCGTCGCTGCAGAGCGGCCACCACGGCCACGTCCTCTACCGCGATTTGAAGTCGTCTTGGGTGGAACTGAGCCCGACCTCGAACCTCCATCGTTATCCATCTCGTCATCATCACGCTCAAATGCACCTGGCTGGTCAGCCCATTCACCATCAAGGTCAGAATCCCAGTTGACGGGCTTGGGCTTGAGCTTCCGGCCAGTTCTGGTCTTCTTCTGGCCAGCAGCGAACATCTCCTCTAATTTAGACCGATACTCCTCCATAGCAACTGCTATGTCGTCTTCGTCCATGTCTTCTGTAGAAAGCAGATGCTGCATCTGGTCTGCAAGGGCGTCATTGACGAAGATCTCCATGGCCCTGTTGTCATCCTTGTCGACGAACTGACTGACGGCATCTCCAAAGGAGTTTGACGGCAGAATCGTGAGAGACTGCGCCGAAAGAAACTCTCGCACAAGCTTCTCCACCTTCACGTTTTCGACCGTCATCTGCGCCAGAACGGATTCCTCGGGCATTGTAGGTCCGTTCTTCGACCGTTTTTGAGCATTTGCCTTCTTGCGGTAGAACTGTACCACATCATTGACGTTTGCAACCTTGTCCACGAACCTATTTGAAAAACGCTGCGGATTCTCGCAATCAAAGTTGCCGCCATCCGGAGCTGTATACTCAACCCGAAGACGAATCAGCGGCAGAGGAGGTTCGAGGGGTTCATCGTCTTCCTCAGGCGGGTCTTGAGCCTCCAGCCATTCCTTCTTTGCCTGCTTGATGAGGTTCTCGACGATCCCCATCAAGTGACGGGTGATGAAAGAGCGATTGCTGTCCCTTTTCGCGATATCCCTCAAAGCCCTTTCTTCCGATAGGACAATTTCCTTCATGACGAATGGCCGCACAGACTTCAACCTGATTGGCGTCACCTCAAACTTCTTCTGTTCCTTAGTATTGATGCTGAGAATAGCGACGTGTTTCGGTACCGCTTCTCCGGGCATTAAGGAAGTAGCGACAGAAGAGCCAGGCTGCATGACGTAAAATCCGGTTTTATCGTTTTGTGTCGGCTCTATCAAGCATTCATGCTCATGTCCCCAGACGACGAGATCAAGGAAATCGGGAAGGAAGCTCTCAGGTAAATACCCAGTCTCGGTGTGGGCATGATGGTTCTGATGGACACTCATCAGGTTGAACCAATCATCCCGCTGTACGGAAGGTCGGAAGAACTTCACATTACCATCTCTGAAGGTTCGGAACAAGCGCTCGTCGCGGACATTGCTCATGCCAAAGAGTGCCAGCTTCGTATGACCTTTCTGCAGCAGGACAGGTTTGATCTGGATGTTGTCCGATTCGGGCGTACGACCGTAATAGTTGACTAAGCCGGAAATTTGAAGAATATCCATTGCTGAATAGTGACCTTCCTGGCAGGTATCAGCGTCTGCCTCATAATAGGGATCTCCCTGCCAAAGCACATACTCCAGAAGGATCATCATGGTTTCCGTGGATGGAGAAGACCGGTATGGAGACGTTGATATCGGGATCCTCATAATTAACGTGATCGAATGCTCTGCCTTCCATATCAGCACCTGCCCATCCTCTGACCGGAACTGCCACCTCACTCACCCTTGAAAGTTCTCGCTCGCATCACTTAGCATCTCCAGCTGACACGGTCTATCTCCCAAGCAATTCATCCTCAAGCTGCGCATAACTTGGTACATGCTCTTCCTGCTCGGCTTATTTTCGTGGAATAAATCTCCACCGTGTAGCACCATATCTACGTCGTGTTTCTTCGCCAGCGTCATGACCTCATGGAACGTCTTCCAGCTGTCGTCGCCGCGGATAGCATCGCGCTCGTTGTACCCGACGTGACTGTCAGTTGCCACCAGGATGCGAATCGTGTCCGGATCATTAGGGTTGTCGAGGCCTGGGTCGATGCAGGTACATTCGTTAGCTGGTTCTTCCTAGCTGGCATTGTATGCATGGGAAAATAGAGGCTTAAGAAGAAATTTTGGGTTTAAAGCTTGTATGAGAGCAGAACAAGAGGAGAGACGTACCGCCATTTGAGGCGGGCATTTTGAGAACGGCGGTGCTCGTTCACAAGTATGTTGGAAGAGCTTCAGCTTGCAGGTGAAGTAGGTGCAGGATGGCGCTTGCTAATGTGCTGCGTTCAGTGACCAACGGGACAAGAATTGAGCGCAAGGAGACCTCAGTCCACGGCCACCAACGCGCGTAGTCAGGCGGAAGACGCGTCTTGTCGCGCAGTGCTGCCTGGTGTGTAGCTGAGCGATCGGCATGACATCGCCGCCGCGGCTCTTCCGCTCGCTCGGCCTTGGCCGCCGAGAAGCGTCGAACTTTCCCAGCGACAGTACCGCACGACCTCCGCACCCGCAGCTCCGCATTAGCACTTTACCCGAGCCAACAATGCTGCCAACGCGGGCGCTGCGCGCGCGCTCCGTTTGGAAAGGTATTCGCGCGCACTGTCTCTACCCTCATCTCTTCCAATACGTACTAACTCTCTCACCACAGGACCTCACATCGTTCCGTAAGTCGATCATTACAATGCTGGCCCCATTACTATCCGCCTACCTCCACCATTGCACACCCACATCCACGAGCAATCGTCGTCCCAAGAAGAAACTCCTTTAACCTCGGCCATAGTCTTCCCATCTTCCGTCCTAAACTCGGAGAGCGTATCCCGCCGATCAAGACGCAGGCACGATCCGCCGTGATCCTGCCCAACTTCGTGGGACTTAAGTTCATGATTCACAACGGCAAGAACTACAACGAGGTGACCATCACTGAGGACATGGTCGGGTACAAACTCGGTGAATTCGCGGCGTAGGTTCTCCCACCCAGTGAAAGGAGCAAGGAGCGCGTCTTATTGACGACTGTATACCATGTAGGACTAGAAAGAGGTTCTCGTACAAGCAGACCAAGAACAAATAAAGAAAATAACTCGTGGCTCTATTCAAACCATTGGCGTTGTATATCTGGATGCAAATGGGTGGGCGTTCTCATCAAACCGTGCCACAACAGGCGTGCTTTCTATGTATCATCTAGCCTGTCTACAGACATGCTAAAAGCTCAATCGAACACAATATGTGCCTTGTCCTGACCGCCTACAATTTCGGAGCACATATACAAACTTCAAAACAACCTGCGACAAACTGGTTGCGGTGTTAGAGGGGTGACAATCCCATTTTCTCTTTTTGAATACGTCCAGGTATCTTTCCTAGCCCAGGAAGCATTGATTACCGCAAAAGGAAGAAAACCAACCAGTCCCATAATTCCATGCGTGCCATTCTCATCGGCGCCATGAACTCCAATAACCCATTGCCATGAACCTTTAATCCCCGTACTAGTTCTTCCAAAAAAAAAAAAAAAAAGGACGTCCAGTCATCGAGAAGAGTAAGGGATAAGGAACTTCTTCGAAACCGTTATCCACGTTCACCTGTAGAACTCACCCCTCTTGACATTGACCCCATACTCGCCGACCGCCATGCCCAGATCCTCCATCGTCAGCACGGTCCGGCCCTGACTGCCGCCCTGGCCACCGCCGCCGTATCCGGGTCGCTGCACGCCCAAGTTGACGCCCTTCCCCTGCTGCCCGCTCTCCTTTCCAGCCGCGCCGCCCGCGCCGCCCGCCGCGCCAGCAGCACCGCCGCCACCAGCAGCGCCGGGCGCGCCCATCATGCCGAAGCCCGCGGCGCCGCCGAGACCGCCCATGGGGTTGTTGGAGGTCGTGTTGGAGGAGCGGATGCGCGAGTACTGGTACGCGTCGGCGGCGATGTCGGCGATGAACTTCTGCGTCGCGAGCGCGAGCAAGCGCGCCAGGTGCGGCGGGGTCTGCGGCGGCGGCGGCAGCCCCGCGAGTGTGAGGTAGTAGTTCGTGACGGCGTCCGGAATCTGCGGGCCGGGGTGGTGGTTAGCAGTGACGTCGGTGTTGACGGTGGTAGTGATGGTGGTGTCGTCGGCTTGTGGCAACGGCTACGTCGAAGAAGTAGTCATTGCGATCTGTTTGGGAGGTGGGGAAGCGAGATTGGGAGACACGTACAATGGGTGCGTAGTCGTCCATCTTGCTGATGAACTCGCGCAGGCTCGCGTCCTTCTTGGTTGGGATGCGGAGCTCGCTGGCGGGCGGCGCGCCCATGATGCTGTCCGCGCCAGGAGGGTTAGACGCACCAGGTGCCTGGCTGTTCTCGTCGTTCGCGCCGTCAATATTCATGGCGTCGGGCTGGTGGTCGGCAGAAGCAATGTCGGCGGTGATGGAGGCGTCCAGCTCTTCCTCCTTGACCTCGGTGGTGTTGGCCAGGGTGTTGAGCTCGCCAGGCTGGGCGCTGGCGCCAGGGTTGTCGGACGACATGGTCGCAAGCGTGTGATTTGTCAGGGTATGAGGGGGCGTTGCGACCTAGGGCACCTGACGCGCGTGGGGGTTGACTTGCTGCGAGGGCGAGGGTGTCACCGTGGTTATGCAGGAATGGTTTGTCGCGAATGTACTGTTGTATCTAATCGCCCAGCCCCAAGCCCGTGCGGAGACACATGCCTCCGCTGACGTTGATTGCCCGGGGCGCGACCGTCCAATCAGAGCGCGGCGCGGCAATGCTCGAGACGCCCGCATGCTTCTTCCCAGTGCTTCACATTAAGCCGCTATTCAAAGATATCTGTCCCGCTTTCATACGCGTACTTCGTATATGGACGCTGCAGCCGACGCTTATTGCTAATGAGCTTCAGAAAGTATGTACATCTGGACCCGCAGTCGGAGCATTTATCACGATAAGTGCATTCTTGTTCAAGCAACTTAACTATGCAGATTAAGACACCAAAACCCACCGAGAACCCCACAACCGCCCCAGCTCGTGTTCAGTCTCGTATATTTGGCGCTAAGCAGCGACCGGATCTACCCCAGTACGAATGAGCGTATTAAATTGCTCAACCCGGTGCTTAAGTAGCTATCCATTTCCCAACCAGGACACCGTATCCACACCAACAAGCTCTCCATTCCAGTGCAGCTAGCAATTACTACAGTACGAGATCGCTACCTAATCTATTCATATTTCGGGTATCATACTGTCGTTTTTCTCGCAAGCTGCCCCATCTGGGCAAGTTGACCAAGACCCACATACTACGTCCCTCCAACATAAAACCGTAAGTCCTCCATCCATCAAACGAATGTATGTACTGTACCATTACCGCCCAAAACACCCCATGCCCCCGTCTTCACCACCCAGACCTGCTCTACCGAAGGAAATAGGAGACCAATCCCGCTCGCCGACAATGAAATCCGAACGCCAGTTCTCAACTTTCACAGCTCATGAGCATTGCCGGATCCGTCACTCGTTCGAAGTGAAGGGTCAATAGCCGCATGGCTCTGGGGAGCGGCGAAGCCCATCTGAGAGAACGGCTCGGCAGCACCGGGCCATCTGCCAGCCGCTAAAACGGCAGCAGCATCCATCTGCATGCGCTGTTCTCTCATCTTCCCCTCCTGTTCTTCTCTCCGCTGCTTCGCCAGAGCCTCCTGCTTCGCCGCTTGCGCCGGAGCCCTAGTCTTAAGATCCCCCGTCACGCCTTGCAGGTACACGGGCACCTCAACCCCACTCTTCAAAAAGAAGAGTTTCAGGTTCCTGGCCTTGTCCTTCAGCTGAACCTGGTTTCGATCTTTGAGGATCTCGGAGATGGTTCCGCCAGGTCCATACAACGCCAAGATCTGACTCCAGTGGGGCCCTTTCACGCGATCGAGCCCGTCCATCAAAGCCCGCTCCTCTTCGATACTCCACGGCCTTCGTTGATTTGCAGCGCCCGGCTTTCGGGAATTCGGTGGCGCACGAACTGTCGACGCCGAGCGAGCCCGGTCATAAAGCACTTGTGTAGGGGCGCTCTGGACTGCAATCGGACTTGGAGGATTTTGATTCTTGTTTGCCGGAAGGGAGGGTTGGTGCTGTTGAGCAACTTGAGGATAAGCTTGATAGAAGGATATGGCATTGGGCTGAGCATCTGAACTATTGGTGGGTTGTTGCCCATGGAGCGCTGCATGGGCCATCAGCGCTGCTCTGGTGATGGTCTCATCATAGTTCCCACCGACGGCGTCCTGCATCTGAGGGTAATAGCCTCCTGGACTAATACCTTGAGGGCCTGCGTTGCTGTACATGGACGATTGGGAGCTCTGGCGACTTGTCGCAGAGCCGTCCATGTTCTTCCCAATGCAAGTGTTGACCTCTCTCAGGAAGTCGTTCCAACCGTATTTCCTAGGCAGCAGGATCCGCGCTTCGACATTGTCGGGCTCAGCAAGGAGATACTGCCGTCGTTGGGCGACGGATTTCACAAATTCCAGCTCCGGGGGAGAGAGCTGTTTGATCTCCGGGTGCCGGGCCAGCATCCTTTCGGCCAGATCGATGGGGAACAAGCGATCTATGACGCCCTGGCGCTTCTCACCCTTCATCAACTCTCTGATGTAAGCTTGCGTTTTCAGCTCCAAATACAAACCACCCTGCCATTTCAGAAACCTGCCCTCTGGAGGCACAAATATGTCCAAAAAGTGCTTATTCAGTTCATCAAGACTGACTTCCTGTCCACCGAAGATACTGCTCACAAAAGCTGCCAGATTAGCCTTGCGCACGATGGAGAAATGCTGCTGGCCATCCAGATGCTGCGCTTTAGCATCTATGAATGGGTTGCCTTGGCTATACTGCTTGAATTGTTGGTCGAAGAGGCTCTTGAGCGAGGCGTACTCTTGACCCGCCGGGGTGTCAACTTTGGTCACGGCGTTCAGCGTGTCCTGGAAGGAATGCTGCCCCAGCAGGGCAAGAATCCGACTGGACAACTTCTCCAGCGATGGAAGGGTTTTCACCAGCTCCGGATTGACATCTGCTGCCGGAGAATATGACTCGCTGTATATGGGAGATGGTTGAGTGACGAACTGCTGGTCGTAGGACGGCGCGAAAGGCTGCTGGGCCATTGGCACGGCAAAGCTGTTGTCGTAGTAACTGGAGGGCATCTGGCTCCAGCTAGGACCGAACGGAGCCACGAAGCTCTCAGGGCCTGAAGTGGCCGTCGGGGTGTAGTTCACGGCGAAGGCATTGCTCTGGTCGGCGGGAGCGGGTTGGTGCAGTGATAGGCCGCCCTGCTGGACGGGTTGTGGCGGGTGCGGGCCATTGAGGGCTTGCGGGCCGAGAGGCTGCGACTTCAAGCGCTTCGGGGGAGTGCTTATGGCTTGAGCAGGGCGCTTGGGAGCGCGGGCACCGGTAGGGCTGGTGGTTGAGGATGCGGGAGCCTGCGCCGGGACGGCGGGCGAGTCGCTTGCTGGTGAGCGCGTCAGTGAGCTGAACCCGGGAAAGGCGCGGCAACGACTCGCGGGCCGTGAGCCTCGAGGAAGAGGAAGGAGATCTGAGGCCGGTCGACATACAGAGATCCAGCGGTCTGACCATCTTCACGGGTGTCAAGCCTCGCCGGGCCCTAAGACTAGGTAGCTTGAAGTCAAGAGGTGACGAGGGAGGAGCTTTGATCTCCGCCGGACGCTCTCCGACGCCGCCCCGCCAGCCAATTGCGCGTCACCGCCGCTCGTCAAGCCTGAGAAGCATCGGTGTGCCTCCTCGCGCGGCCATCAGGGGGCCGCTGCCCGCTCTTGTATGCGCCCGCCTGAGGCAAGATGCTGTCGCGCTCAATCTGATGCTGGTCGCGCAGTCTCAGGATGTCGCGGTGCTCCCGCATTGATTGGCGCCGCGGAAATTGGGAGGACGGTCCAGCCAGCTTCCATGGCAGACGCTGTTAACCATGTTCCCCGTCATACTCCATTCGTGCTCCCCCACCGTTAGGATCCAGTCCACTCGTCTCCATCTGCTCCACTCACCCGCCCCGGCCAGCCTACGAGCGCGCTTAATCTGCAGCTGCGGTCTTCGATCAGTTCAACCATCCCTCAGAAGCAGCTCGAGTGCTGCTGGTGCTGCTGTTGCTGCTGTTAATATTGCACCCTATATCCTGAACACAGCATTGCCCTGGCTCTGGTCATTCATCAGCTTTGATTATGATTTGCTATCTCCGAAGGTTTCTTGTTCCAACTCCTCGCACATTCGAAATGCACCATTTTTTCCGTCCTGAACGGCTCCCGGTGTATCGACATCCACAACCCCCTCCCCATGTATTGTGCGAAGGCACCTATGTATCTTTCTTTACGTGCTTCCCGGGCCACCGAGCAGGGCAAAGCGACGCACAATACTGGGTCCAATCTCATCGTACTCTGCCTTGGTGTGGCAGTAGCTCCTGAACTCCGGCGTCTGGCCCAACAAACTGCCACCGAACCACGGACCGTGACGCTGCCTCTTGTGCGTGATGACCTGCACGTCCAGGCCGCCACTCTTAGCACCACCGCTCCTTGCCTCTGACGCTTTGATACGAGCATCAACCAAGTGTCTAATGTCGCGTTGAAGACGGCGACCAAAATCCTTGTACAGGGTGGAACCTCCAGAGAGAACAATGTTCTTGTAGAGACCACGTCTGACATCGATGGGGCTAGTCTGGATGACGGTATCGACAATGTTGGGCAGCGGCGTCAAAAAGTCGCTGGAGTAAATCTCGGGGTTGAAAAAGATCTCGGGTGCGAGGAAGCGCTCGTAGCCAACATCCACATTCACAGTCTTGCCGTTAGGGTACTTGACCTCGTGCTTGCCGAACCGATCAGGTTCCCTGTCATATCTGGAGAACTCCTTGACGATATCGGGGCAGACATAGCAGAACTCCTCCTTGATCCTCTCCGCCGTCTTAAGGCTGCTGTCGGGCTCGCCCCTGTCACGAAGCAGCTGCTGAACAAAGTATGTAATATCCCTTCCGGCAATCGGAACGCTCTTGATGCTCGAGCCAATGACGTATCCTTCTGCGACAGGAATAACGTGGGTAACACCCTCACCGGAGTCGATGACAGTACCAGTAAGGGAGCGATCGGTAACCTTGGACGATGTCCACGAGGCAGCAAGCGCAAGGACAGCCTGCACAGCAATGTACAAACCAGCGCAGTTGAATGACTCGAACATAATCTCCGCCGTCATCTCACGGTTCTCCGGCGGATTGAGCGGAGGCTCAGTCAACAGGAAGTAATGGTCTTCGGGTTCGACACGAAGGTACTTGAATATCGAATTGGACCAGAAGCGTTCCATATGGTCCTACACTTGTTAGCCTCCGTTCATACCTACCGAAGCTTGATGTAGCTTACCCAGTTCTCGATTTGGCCGTGACGAATAGGATAATGGAGTCCATAGCCTGCATGAGTTAACTATCCGTACTTCATTCTCTGCGCGCCTGTCCTTCCATTGTTGCATACCAGGGCCAGCGGAGGCGGCCAGGGCCTCATCTCCAATGAAGAAGTCCAGGTCCTCAGTTCCGCGCTTCCCTGACAAGTGTCCGCCAGGGCCGGCACCACCAGTGAGGAATGAGGGTTTATTCACAACGGCGGGGCGACCAGAACCGGAGCCACCAGCGCCACCCCCGGCGGCTTTCGTCGCGATGGCGGTAGGGAAGACGAACGAGGGGGAGTCGTTGCCGGCGAAACCTAGGAGGGAAGGGTCAACGAGGGGCTTAGGCATACATGGCGACCATATCCAGCGTACCTAGCTTCGAGTATCCCGTGCCGCTGTCAACGGTTCAATGGTTAGTTGCGGGGGTCTCAGGCCAGCGGAGGGGATCTCGGCGGTGTCGGGGAGCTAGCTCACTTGTCCATGACAACGGCGGGGGTCTGAGTAGCCATGATGGAGAGAGGGGCCTGCGGCTACAACTCGGTTTGAGCGGCGAGAAATGAACGAGGTTGCAGGCGGGAGAAGACGGCCCAGCGCTGGATATGGTGGAGGGCTGCCTGGTAGGGCTCGGGGGTGATGTAGGTCGATGGACGAGGGCGGGCGCTCGAAACCCAATGGGGGCTTTCCGCGCCCCGCCAGCCGCTGGCGCGCTGCATCATCGCTCCGCCCACGCCAAGCTCCGGCCTCTTCCACCCTGCATGCCCGACTACGTCGCCTTTGCCACGCCGTCCCCTTGTCCAGCATCTACGCGGTGACTCTCCCGCCGACATTTGGAGTGCTCAAAGTGACTCTGGTGTTGATGTCCGCGATTTACTTGTGCTGGTCCATAATTCGCTCGCACAGAACGTGCCTCGTGCACCCGCCTCCAAGCTCAAGGGGCGGAGATCTCAAGTAGAGCTTGATATTAATCATTGAGAGTGCTGTGTCCAACAGAATACCGTGGGGCGCGAACAGCGGGCAGTCACTGTGTAGATGGAGCGATAACAGAGCTTGATCGCGCTGCAGCACCCACGCGCTCTTGCCTACCTCACCATGGAAGGCGGCAACCTCGCGTGTCGCCAGCAACAGCATCCTCTACAATCCTGTCCTGAGCCTCCTGTTTCCTTCACGTCACCCTCAACTCTTTTTCCTCATCACGAACCTTCTGCACTCGTTCTTCGATCGACGCGGCCCGCGTGAGTAAGAGCGTTGAAAAGTTTCTCTCCGAGGTCGCCATTCTTTCCATCACACTTTTCTGCATCATCCTCGTCTCTGCTATCCTTATCTCCGCCAGCAGACTGCTCCTACAGAGTCACAACGCTACTACGCCGTTGTGCTGAGTGCATAACCTCACTCAATCAACCACTACAAGCTATCAGCCCTGCGGTGCGCTATTCGTCGAATTCCGTTTGCAGGGTCTCCAACTTTCCACTTCGAGTGTCCACGGCCCATCGACTCAGCCCTCATCTGCATAGTTTCTATGAGCCAGATAAACATTAGCTGAACAAGGCCGACAAGCTGAGACAATCATCGGATCTTGACGCGAGGCTGCTCCGGCTTGGACGCCGCCTCTCATTCTGGAAACCTACTGCCGTCAACGAATCTCGCCTGGCCATAAAAACCCCGGAGGCTGACGGCACAATGTCCTTTCGCAGTGGTCGGGGGCGCAGAGCAGGCGACATCTGCGCTATCTTCGTGCATGCCGGAGCTGGCTACCACAGCATACAGAACGAGGGTCTGCACCTTCAAGCTTGCAATGAGTGAGTCCCGCACACCTCAGTCACTACCGAGCTTCTGACTATGATTGAGACAAGACACTCCAATCTCATCCAGCCGATGAGCTCGGCCACATACGAGTGGTGCTAACTGACTTGTAGTGCAGCAAAGACTGCCATGGCCATACTTCGAAATGGAGGCACTTCGGTCGACGCTGTGGAGGTCGCGATCAAGATTCTAGAAGACCGTGAAATCACCAACGCCGGCTACGGAAGTAATCTATCAATTGAAGGGATCGTTGAGTGTGACGCCATAGTCGTAGACCATCTTGGCCGCAGCGGAGCAGTCGGTGCAGTCGCTCGTAAGTATGCGTCCCTGATTCCACCCAAAGAGTCTAACAATGCCACAGAAATCAAAAATCCAGTATCTTTGGCGCGGGTCCTACTTGACCACACCACAAGGCCACTGCTACTCAAACGCGTCCCTCCAAATCTTCTTGTTGGTCAGGGAGCCACAGATTTTGCGTTCGACCAAGGAATGTCGATCCTTCCGCACGATGTGCTGGTTTCTCCAGCTGCTCGAGAACGCTGGCTCAAATGGAGGTCGGACCTGAAGCATGCGGAAAAGAGGGCCTCGAAGGTCCTAACATCCACACCAATCTCTCAACCAGAATACGTTCCGGATACTTTGGACCCTCTGGAAGAGGAGCAGGTGCGCAAAAGGTTGCGTACCCAGCATACACAAACGATGCTCCGTGGTATTCCAGCTATGCAAGAGAGTAGAACTCCTAAATCTTTGCCAACAACGGACAGGTCTTCGCCGAGTTCAAGTAGTATATCGAATTCTTCGGGGATGTCGAACCTGCCTTCGGACGTTTCGCGAATAGATCTCGATCAAGGTCAGGCTACTTTCCAGGAGGCTATTCACAATCCTCTGATCAACAGCACCCAGACGGTACCCACAGTCTCCTCAATCTCCAGTAATAAGCAGCAAGACCAGAGTCCTGCCACGGACGTGGAAATGAGCGACGTCGAGAGTGATACGGGACTGAGTGCATACCAGCATGGAGATAACCACGTGCGAAGATCTCAAGCATGGCATGATGGATCCGAAGAAGAGTCTGAATCCTCGTCAGCAACTCTACAACTTCCTTCACTCACACCCAGTCCTCCGCCCCAGGAGGCCATTGGCCAACCATTGCCAGAGACGCCTGCCTCTGAACAGCAGGCGCCTCAACGCACATCATCAGAACTTCGCCACGTTATCGAATGTGCGCCCTTGCCGCCTCAACCCGAAGCTCACCGCAACTCCACGCAGGATCAGGCACCCGACCAAGAGAAAATACCGCCACAAGCTTCTGAGCCTCGTCAGGATCATATCACTGACACCGTGGGAGCCATTGCAGTAGATTGCTATGGCAATATTGCTTGCGCAGCCTCATCAGGTGGCATAGGGATGAAGTATCGTGGAAGAGTTGGTCCTGCTGCACTCGTCGGTGTAGGGGCAGCTGTGGTACCTACTGATCCCGAAGACAAGGAAAAGGTTTCTGTTGCTACAGTTACCAGCGGCACTGGAGAACACATGGCCACCACTATGGCTGCAACTGTAGGAGCAGAAAGGCTGTATCACAGTCTCAAGAAGAATAAAGAGAACAAGCTACAGCCTGTACCTGAAGAGGAAGCCGTGAGGGGCATGATTGAAAAGGAGTTTATGGGTACTGGCCTTTCCCTGTCAGCTTTGCGTTTGCATACAGCTACTGACTGTGATTTATAACCAGGCCACCCAAGTGTTCGTCACAGCAACTCTGCAGGCGCAATCGGAATCATGAGTGTGAAGAAGACCCGTGATGGGGTCTACTTCTACTTTGCCCACAACACTGACTCCTTTGTATGCAAACTGTTTTATCGTTTTACGAATGTCTAGAGCTAATCTACTCTTTAGGCTCTCGCCTCTATGCATGCGGACGAGGACAGGCCGACTTGCACCATGTCTCGTAGCAACGGCAATGGGATCATCGCGCAGGGCGGTCGATGCCTGCGTTACAAGCGTAAGCGGTAGTGCATAATACGGCAGCACTCCTCCTATGATTTTACCCTAAATGCGTTTGCTTTTCTAAGAGTTATGGCCTAGAAGGGTTGCTCTCATCATGAATCACGATACCTGGGCGGTGGAGCTATGAGAATGGGGATAGTTTGCTGTAACTCTTTAATACGCCTAAATAGCAGCAGGAATTTGCTCAGTAGCATTGATAAGCTCTTTCTCCGACGTCAAGGCTCTCCAGTGACAACAATGCTAATTCATTCTCTCCATGACGACGCTCGTATAGTAGTACAGCAAATACATATGGACATATTCACGGCCCTCCTTTCCCATCCGGTCTTTCAATGCCGCCTCGGCAATCGAAATCACGGTATCAGCTGGTTTCTGCACATGAGCTAGCTGCATATACTCATGACTATTCTGGCCTCCTCTTCCAGATATCGAGAACGCATCGGCACTAAGCTTGTGCCTAATCCGGTATCTATCTTTTTTTTTGGACCCCAAGCCCATGAACACAAACAATACTATCCCTTTCAATACACGCTACCCCCGTAGTACACCTTGCGTACATCGACCAGCTTCCTTCCACGGGCGCGAGCAATATCATCAGGCAGCTTCTGGCCAAGCAGGGCCTCCCAGGTGGCCTTGACGGTGTTCATCTTATTACGGGAGCGGGTGACGCGGGCGGCGAGATCGTGGATGCCGGCAGCGCGGGCCATTTCGAAAATGAGGTGCTGGCAACGGAGACCGAAACCTAACAGAAAGAGGAACACATATTAGTATCATGCATATATAAAAGGGAGCATGTTGTTTTGTTCTTTTACCTGGCGGCCTGGCGCTCAGCTTGAGCTCGACAGCACCCACTTTCCCCTCCACCTCGCCGAAGATGGTGCGGTCCTCGTAGCGCACGACGGGCTTCATGTTGCGGATAGCGTTCATGATGGACTGGCGGCGGCCGTCCTCGGGCTCGGTGCTCTTGCCTTCGCCGACACCGAGCAGACCGTCGCCATTGCCGGCGATGGTCAGGTAGTACATGGACGCGACCTTGCCCAGACGGGTCTGGTTGACGACGCGGCGGACGACGAGGTTTTTGACGCGCAGGCGGCGGATGGTCTCCTTATCCAGGCCCGTCTGCTGCATCAGCCGCGTCATGTGCGCCTCCTCGTCGCCGTCGCCCGCGCCGCCGGCGGCTCCGCTCTTGGGCGCCAGCTCCGCGATCTTGGGCATCTCGGGCGCCAGCACGGTGTAGGCGTCGTCCTCGAGCGCGCGGTAGCCCTCCTCGCTGTTGGCGTGCATGAACGTGCGCGGGCTGTCCAGGAATTGCAGGTACCGCACGCGGCTACGCTCCTCCTCCTCCGCCTCCTCGCGCGACCCCGGCTGCAGGCCCAGCGCCTGGATGCGCTCGCCCTCCTTGACGTAGAACTCGGCCAGCAGCTCGGCCATCTCGTCCTCAGTGCGCGCACGCACGCTGTAGTCGGCGTAGGGGTCCAGCTCGGCCTTCTGCGGCTTGTCCAGCACGGGCTGCAGCTTGCGCAGGTCGTCCACCGTGTACTTCAGCGCCATCGGGTCCCACTCGCGGTTGTTGTTCGGGTTTTTCCACCCTTGCGTGAGCAGGTCGCGCGCGTCCAGCGCCTGCTCGCCCGCCTCGATGGCCGCGATCTGCTCCGGCGTGTACTTGGCCGCCAGCAGCTCTTTGTCCTTCTCGCTGAACGTCGGGAACTCGCTACGCGCGAGCTCCTGCAGCCGCGTCATGTCCTCGGCCTTGAGGGACGGGTAGTGCGGTTTCCGTCGTTTGCTATGCGCGGGCGACGCGTGGAATGGGCGGCGGAGGAAGAGGCTATCGGCGGCGGCGGTCGTGGCGGTTGCGGGCCTGGTGGCCGCGGATGCTCGTGCGAAGAGGCATCGTGCTGGCCGAGCAACGGTGCTCATGGCGGGAGCAGGGTGTCAATTCCCGGATGCGGAAGCAATTGAGGTAGGCCCGGGGCCTGGGGAGAGCGGTGGGCGATGGACGGCGACGAGGTAAGTTTGTGGTGGTCGTGGTGGTGCGCGGTCCACATCGGCGAAAGAGCTCCATCGGCGTGCCGGGCGGGAATTCTTTTTCGGTGGTCGAGGAATTAAGCTTTCTTTTAGGGCCGCAAATCCGCCCGCATCTCTCTCCAATCGCAGCCCGCCATTTTCCTCTGACTTGAACCTCATCCGCACTTTTTTTCCTCGACGCCCTAGCAACGCACGTGGATGAACGCCTTTACCGGACGCGCTGCTCTACGAACCTTGCTCAGAGTCGGCTTTACCTCTTCACGACCCCGACCCTTCAGCATGGCTTCCACCGCCGATAATGCTGCGCCCGTGGAGACTAACGGCCGCAAGAGGCATTTTGAGGGCGCCCGTAACTATCGATTCAAGAAGCAAAAGAAAGAGAAGGATCAAAAGAAGTCTGTACTCAAGACTGAAGGCACTCACGAGGAAGTGCTACTAAAGGATGTTGAGGCACTTTTGAAGAAGCACTCTATCAACGAGCCGCCGGCCGTGGCAAATGGCGAAACCAACGGGACTTCGAAATCCGATCAGCCCACCTCACTTCCAGATCCATTCACCGAGGTTGAACTTACCGTGCAGGAACTTTCTTCTACCGGTGATGGGCTTGCGTTGGCTCCCGATTCGAAGCAGGTCTATGTCGTGCCTTTCACCACTCCAGGAGACAAGGTCAAGGCGAAAGTCGTCAGGCATTTCGCACACGAGGGCTACACTATAACAGACTTCGTACAGCTTATCAGTCCTGGTTCATTAAGAGATGATTCACTTGTTAATTGCAAATATTTTTCCACCTGCTCTGGCTGCCAATTCCAGATGCTGCCCTATGAGGCACAACTAGCTCACAAGAAGACTATCGTGGAGAAGGCCTACAAAAATTTCTCTGAGCTAGCACCTGAGCTAGTACCGCCAGTTGGAGACACGATTGGATCTCCCTTGCAGTATGGATACCGAACGAAATTGACACCCCATTTTGATGGTCCCCCAGGCAAGAAGAGGAGTGACGGTCGCAATGGCATCGTAAGGAAATTCGAGGAAGTCCCGCCAATCGGCTTCATGAAGAAGGGTACCCGGCATACCTTGGACATCGAGGACTGCCCCATCGGCACCGATGCTGTCCGCATAGGCATGAAATCTGAGCGGAAGCGCGTAGCTGCCGAGCTTGACAAGTACACCCGTGGCGCCACCTTGCTGCTCCGCGAAAGCACCAAACGCCTACCCAAGGATCCTCCTCCACAGCCACGCGACGACGCCATCCTCGAGGACCGCGGTACGCACTTCCACGAGAAGACTTGTGAGACGGACCAGAAGGGCCGCACGACCGAGTGGATCGACGACTTCCAGTTCGAGAACCCGGCCGGCGCCTTCTTCCAGAACAACAACTCCATCCTGCCCACCTTCACGCAGTACATCCGGGACCACATCCTGCCGCCCGGCATGACTCCGGACGACCCAGCCCGCAAGATAAAGCACCTCATCGACGCCTACTCCGGCTCCGGCCTCTTCACCATCACCCTTTCCCGGCTCTTCCAGAAGTCCCTGGGCATCGACATCTCCGCATCGTCCATCGAGTACGCATCGCGCAACGCCCGCCTCAACAACCTCGCCGAAGACCACGCCTCCTTCATCGCTGCCGACGCCGCGAACCTCTTCGCTTCAATCACGTTTCCGGGCGACGAGACGGTTGTCGTAATCGATCCGCCGCGGAAGGGGTGCGATGACTTGTTCCTGCGGCAGCTGCTGCGGTACAGCCCAGCGCGCGTCGTGTACGTAAGTTGCAACGTGCATACTCAGGCAAGGGATGTGGGCGTCTTGGTGAACGGGATGGAGGGCGTGGATGGCGGGTTTGGGCCTGGCAAGGGCGTGTATGACATTGAGAGTTTGGTTGGGTTCGATTTCTTTCCGCAGACGGGGCATGTGGAGGGTGTGGCGGTACTTCAGAGGAGGAGCGAGGCGAGGGATGTAGAGATTGGGAAGGAGCCGTAGGTGCTTCGAAGGTGGCCAGTGGATTTTGGAGCGAGCACTTTTTCAAGTGTCATGGATGAGAAGCAGCATGCATACACAGGAATGATTCAGTCCGTACGGCATTATGGTCTTCAATACCATGGCTATCGCACATCCTCTATTTCGTCGCAATGGACTTGCCTTCTCTCCGTGTCTAACAAAGCTTACCAACGTATGAAGAAATGGCCTTTATAGTGCCAGGCCATTTACAAAGTATCGTGACTTTCGGCAAGAGCATGAGTAAGGACTGTATTTTGAACGCAATGACGCTGATATCATCACCAACTATTTCCGCAAAGCTGATTTCCGCAAAGCTGCTTGAACTGTCTATGTAGTACGTTCAGCCCCTTTTCAATTCTGTGAGCTGCTGGCATAATATGTACACAAGAATTACCATGCTCGTCCTCAACTTGAACATCCGCAAGGAGCCTGTCAAATGTGGACATTACACTTTGGAGATTCCAAAGAGTGTCGTGATTGGGGGTGCTTACCGGACTGACCTATCACATGATTAGCTCATGAGGAAGGCTAGCCTATTGCCACGGGCACTTAAAGCAGCCATTCTGACATCAGGATGTTTGCAATAGTTCATGGTGTCTCTGACCTTCGTCAGAAGACCCCAGGATACCTAGGCCTTAATCCTGTTATCTTCGCTTATATATTCGCGGCCTTGAGGATTTCTGCTTCAATAATCTTACACCAGCCGCAGATGCGGAAAGCCGTGTCTGCCGACAATGACTTCGAGCTCATAGAAAACTCCCGAGATACTCTCTGGTTCCTTCCAGTGAAAGGATCCACTTTTATGTACCTTCTCGCGTGTAACGTAAAGGATGGTCTAAAATTCACAAAAGATGATAATAACGTGCGTGCACGTCAAGCACTGATGATTATGGGTGCTAGCATCATCCATGCTCGGACCCTGCTGAAGTTCCGACTGTTCGCTTTGTGCTCGGTTCTGATGTATCAGCCAAGCGCTCGATAGATTATTTATAATAACACAATTGAACGGGGTTCGATAGTTTCGATATGAGATATTGATCATCTACATTATCAACCAAGGAGAGTGGGACTTAGCATCTATCATCTTTAAGGAAGGTATTCTGCGGCTAATTCTCATTGGCGTAGACTCAAAGCGGGCAAGGACCCCATCTCCGCTCGATTACTACGGTAATGAAACAACCTAGCTGCGGATTAGAAATAACATTAAAATAATTGCATTCACTATATCACTTTGAGGGTTGCGTAAACTCCGGGGCGCAGCTGATGAAGCCTTCGTGCTTCTGACTTCCCATAGCCACATGATCCTGGCAGTGTTAAGCGAGCATTTGACGCGCGAGCATTTGACACGCCTTGACACTACAGAAGCGCTCTCTCAACTCAGTAGTTTTTTTTTTTCCCCTTCCACTTATTCTTCAGGATTCAACATATCGAGTGTCTAGGTCATTGAACACCTGAAAACAATAATCTACACTGTGAAAACCATTTCACGGGAAGCACACCGTCCACTATTTCTTTGTAAGAAGTACCAAAACGTCGCAAGGCTCTTGACTCTTGGTTTCGGAACTCTTACGATTCCAGGTCGAAGCTTGGAAACTTTTAACTTGGAGAAATGCTGGAAAGCATATGAACTCGATGCAGCCCACTATTGTGTCATCATGAAGCTATGGATTACAGAACTTCTATAGAACCTGGCAGCCACGTCGCGTGTATAGGAGACAAAGAGAGGAGAAAAGGAAGAGGAAGTCGGTGGGATTTTGCCTCAAGAACACGGTCAAAAGATTTGAACACAACACTGTGTTTGTAGTGAATCTCCCGTCATTTAGGAGCAGTAATTATTCAAAGGCGAGTAAACTGCAGCTGCCACCAGGCAAGGGGTAGTGCGAATTGTAAGGGCCTTGGCATCCAAAATCCGAAGCTCCAATCACCCAAACGCCAAGAAGAACTGATCGATCAATCAAAACCAGCATCTAATCCTAAGATACCTCACCCTTACCAATAGCCACTCCCCTCCACCTCCCTGCGCACACCTTCCCCCCTATCACCCCCTCAGCAGATCCGATGCTCCGGCGGCCTCCAGGGCACGCCCAACACCTCGAAGATTCTCCTCTCACCCTTTCCCTCTACCAACTCCCCTCCCGTCATCCTCTCCATGCCCCGTCCCCTCAACACATCCCGATACAACCCCCGCTGATTCAACCGCATTCCCTTTCTGCTCGCCAATAGCCTCATACTCCGATTAAATATATCATTCCCCGTGAAGTAGATCAGCGCGGCCCCGAGCTCCGCGTCCGGCACGAGTAGCAGATCAATACGGCGCCAGGCGCCCTCCCCCTTACGGCCCTCGTCCGGCGACGCCGGCAGCGCGCAGGCGCCGTGCCATTTGCTGCCGCGGGCGGATTCACCACTTCCGCTGCCGCCACCGTGGGTACGCGAAGACGCGAGGGCGACCTTGAGGAAGCCGGAGACCGTGAGCGCGGGGACGAGCTCGTCGAAGACGACGGGCTGCAGGCGGGCGAGGTCGGCGCCGGGGCACGAGATCAGGACGTCAATGTCGCTGGAGTCGAGCGCGCCGCGGCGGTAGGAGCCGCCGACAGTGGCGGTGAGGGCCGGGTCGATGGCGTGGAGGGCAGCGCGGACGACGGCGGCGTGCTGGGCGACCTCGGCGCGGGGGATGCGGGCGTTGAAGTCGGCGTAGCGGGCGAGGCCGACGCGCTGCGTGGGCGTGAGGGGGATGTTGTAGGTGCGGAGGTCGTCGAGCGTACGCATGCCAGCCATGACCCACTTGCTGGCCTTGGAGAGGCCAACGCCGTAGATCTTGAGGAAGGTCTGCAGCGCTTCGTCGCTCGGCTCGAGGCGCGCGTTGTCGAGGCGGCGGAGGCGGTTCGTCCAGACGATTTCTTCAATCTTGGCGGCCAGGCGGTCGCCGATGAAGGGGAGCCGGAGGGCGTCTTCCTTGGTGATGATCTTGTGGTCTTGTTTGCGGAGGGTGGAGATGGCCCTGCGGTACGCTCGCGAGCGCCATTCATCCTTCGTCTGCTCGTAGTAATTGCCCATGTCGGTCAGTATCTCGATTGTGCGAACATTCGGATTCGTGTCATTTGCTTTTCCGTCGTTCTTCTTCATGCATTGGAATTGTTCTGAGGATCCAGCATGTTGATCGAAACTCTTCTTTGCTGTCTTCTTCGGCCTTTCGTCTTCGGTATCAGTGCCTTCGAAGTCGCTGTTCTGTGGTGATGAGTCTTCTTCTTCGATATCCAGTGGCTGCTATACTGTTAGTCAACAGGCAGAGTCATCTGTAACAAGAAGGGAAAAGTAATCAGGCGAGCATGCGATGCCTGACTTACGAGATACTCGGCTTGCTTCGCTCCGGCGATGATCTCTTGCAGGGCATCATTGTAAAGTCCCAACAGCGGACGGATTTGCTGACCATCTCCATCAGTTCGCGAATCAGTGAGTTCCTGATGAGCATTATGCTGGGCATGCTCATCGTTGCTCTCCTCCGACCTTGGTGGAGTGCTCGGTTGGAGAGCTGTGACATCCTTACCCGCAGGTTTCAGCTGGAGGGACTGCGTTGACTGCTCTTTAAATGACCGACCTTCCCGGGTCTCAACGTTCTCTTCCACCCTCTGGTAACCTTGTACCCGATATTGAGGCTGCTTGTAGTCAACAAGTGCTTTGTAGCTAATGCAAGTCGCGGGGTAGTTCTCATTCACGACCACGACACGGCCAGGCAATGTGTCGAGCTTCAGATAGTTCAGAAGATCCTCGAACCGAATGTTCTTGTCCATAATGACATGCGTGACCTCGTCGCACCATTCTACGACCCATGTTGCCCCGTACTCGAGCGCCTTGGTGATCCTCATCCGGCGAGCACCATTAGTATCGTTGTTGGGAAAGAAGAAGAAGACGAGGTCTTTGAAGACACGGTGGCTCTCCGGGACGAGCTTGATCTTGGAGTCCTTCTTCCGCTTGCTGGGGGCGCGAGGAAACTGGGCGAGCTCGGCTAGCGTGCGTTTTGCGGTGGAGCTGGCCATGCTGTCGCTTGACGAAGGCCGCACAGGCGACGACTCAAACTTCGTGGAAGAGTCTGGGATGAGCTGGGGCTCCGCTGATATCTCGGTGAATGTAGATTGGTTTGAGGGCGCGAAGAGGGTCCGTCCCAGCGCAGGGCGATCTTGACGCAGCTCTGGCACCCGACGAGGCGAAGACGGTCCTGAGAAAGTGCTGGAAAGGCGAGATGGCTGTTGATTTGTCCGAGGAGTGGCGCTCTTGTGAGTGGCTGAGATCAGTCTTCTTTGAGATTCAAGTCGGCCTTCGTCCAGCGGCTGGTCATGCTCGTCATCATCCAGCGCAGAGAGGGTGTTGAAGAATTGCTCCTTCCCTCTTGGGAACGGCGTTTGCTCCTCCATGGCGGGGTGCAGTCAGCATTGTCCCAGGCAGCAGAGGAAACAGAAGTGCAGAAGCTTCGGGTGTTACGGCGGGCAATGAGGAACGCGGCTAAGGCAGCATCGGAGCGCTTCTTCAAAGGCCGCCGAAAATGCTCCTTCCCACAAAATCACGTGCGCGCCGCTGACGTCAACCCATCCACACAACGCAACAAACCTTCCTTTTACCGTCCTGCTAACCTGTTTGACCGCAGCTTAAACGACCTGCGAGACTTTCTCGAAATCATGTCAGGGACAACGACCCTTCAATTAGCAAAATTCCATTATGATTCGATGAGTAAAGGGTGCCGTTTGATTCCGCTTCCGGAAGCCCGACTCTTGTGTCTAATATCACTACCATTTAGCATCATGGACTGTTCCTAATCCAATCTCTGATCTCTTCCATGTATTGTCCCTGCGAGCTGATTAGTTCCACTGCAATGTTATCATCGATTGAGGTTACATACCTCGCCCAAACGATTCTGTTCAATCAGCCACTGCTCCGACAATTAAGTTGGCATACCTGGTTCTCTCATTTATGCAGACCCTTCCGTTGTGCTCCTCAATCACTGCAGCTGAATGATCCTCCACACTGTTGATTGAAAGAAGTCTATCATTATAAATCTTCAAAAGTCAGCAAGTTTTAATTCCATAGAATTTAGGGACGTACCGGCACCTCGAAATCTTAACCTTGATCCCTTCCGAATTGTACACTTCCGAATCTCCAACAACTAGCACGGGCACCTCATAGACCTCGTCCTTACCATGCTTGAGCCCGCACTTAGGGTATTCAAGATCCTACATGAGTTTGCTTCCAGACTATTTCAGCACATCTTTAAGCCCGTCAAAGGCTCGCCCGAAGGTATCCGACATCCGCCTCAAACAGTAGCGGTCGACAAAAATAGAGCCACACTTCCTACAGACGCTGACAAGGAGCTCCTCAGACTCAAGTGTCGGCTCGGTCTAGTTAATAACGTAAGTTGTAATATCAACAGATCCGCCGCCACAATCGCACGCCAATAAGCCGTCGTCCGGCCTAACCACAAACACACTGCCGTCATTGCCATGCGCGAGATCCTTCAGCGCTGCGACAACCGTTTCCACTGGCTCTGGAATAAGGAAGACTCGGTCACCCACCCTAAGCTTAACCCCTGCCACCTGACCTTGCACGTTTTGTAATCCCCTTTGCCTTGTCCGACAAATATTGTCAGAATGATGAACCAGGACTCTAACGGAAGTGTCCCTAGAGTCTCGCCGTCAGTTCACCGTTCGAGCGTCTTAGGCAAGTATCGATAAATGTTAGCGAGGTAGTCTGCCGCAAGGCGCTCGACGTTCTTGTGCGGGTTTTCAGTTACGTTCAGGAATGCGTCGCCGTAGCGCCTGCGCGCCTAATTCTTGTCGAGCAGCAGCTTCATTCACAACTAGTACGCCAGGGCCGGGTGGACATAAAATCCCCGCTAATTCTCGTTCCTGAGCCGCTGAATAAAAAAAAATTGATGTGGTAAGTAGATAGCAGGTCAGACCGCACTGCCTCACTAAGGGTCAAACGGTTCTAGCGAGCGCACAGCGGTCGGCTGCATGACGCACAGCTGCCTTCATTGGCTGAGGCGGACTATGAATCCATCATCGACACCATCCTTACAAACAAATAATACCGGAAATAGAGCTCCCGGTGCCGTGCTATGTATAACTTTCTCCACTCTTTCTCAGGCATCAGCAGATCCTAAAAATAGCTCCCGAATACGACATGTAGATCATTATGGGGATTCTTGCATCAAATAAAAGATGTCCGCTGGAACAAAACAAAAGAACCAACCGTCTGCTGTGCAAGATGAGATCGTGAAATCGCATTAGTAGCTAAAGTATGGTTCGTAAGAGCGACTGAGATCCCAACGATATGATTGCTAATTCAATCTTTAACTTCGGAACTTCACCGCTCTAGGGGAAACACCGTGCGTTCGTAGTGATTATTGACACCGGCTTAACCGACGCGCAAGCCCCTAAATCAATACGGCATCCGGGACGCATTGAACCCGGCGTGAATCGGCCTGCTTTCGCACTGTAGGCCTCAAACGTACGCCAATGCGCATCCGTGTACAAGATTGCCATCATGAAAGGGTCTAGCGACAGCTTGAGTGAATTCACACACTTGTAGCTCTCAAAATCCCCGACTGAGGGCAAGCAGGACTCAACATCCCCCTTTGCCTGATCCTATTCACCGTTTTGCGCCAGCGCACGCGTCTCGACGCTCGGCTTCCTCGTTTCTCACGATCGCTACTTTGCGCGTCTATCTGCTATATTGTGGAGAATACAGCCTACGAGGCCGGTGTACGTTCCAAAGCTTCCGTGACCTTCTCAGTGATCAGTAGTCCAGCATGGTTACTGCAACACCCATGTCCCTACTCACAGTTGACCACCTGTATTCAGCGAATCACCTCGCCTTCATCCAGAGAGTGATAGAATGATTCGCACTGAAAGTCAGCCCACCAGTACATTGCGCATGGAATCCTCCTCCCAGCTATTGGCGTACCAAGCAGACCCCGATCCAACCAAACCTGCTACCAGGCCAGACTCGATCAGCTTTCAACGAAGTGCGAAAATTGGAAGCCGTCCCTCAAGTATGGGCAGTCAGCAGTTGTCGACAGCAGGTTTGTCCACTTCGATCTCTGGCTTAACACTTGTTTTGCCCGATCATCTCTCAACCACGAGGCCTTCTCCCGATCGCTACCGTCGCAGCGGCAACAGTTCTGGAGCCAGCAGTCTATCATTGCCACAAGAGTCAATGAAAACCGTATCTTCAAGGTCCAGCCGGCACAGGCCACCTTCTACGGCTCATCCGTGCAGCAGAAGCACCCAAGATGATGGCGCGCCGCCTCGCCCAAACGTCGAGCAAGTATGGCGTCAAGCGCAACATAGTACGAACATCACTAATAGCTTTCAAGAGCCAAAACGCACGTACGCCCAACCCTCCGCCTCCAAGAGAAAAGAACTGTAGTGAGCTATCACCAGGTGTAAGCTAAGCTGATATACAACGCTTCTCCTTTAGAGGTTGGGAACTATATTAATGAGGCTTAGCAGGTTAAGCGCACGGGAAGTACACGAAGCCATGATGCTGGTGCTTGGTGGGTGTCTGAAGTAGGCGCGAAGCCACAATCTCTTCTTTTACCCACGCGCGAATCTTCAAAGACAGAAACCCCGTCGCATCTCCGTCCAGGCACAGCGGCTGACACAGATGGCCTCAACGATACCGTCAAGGCGCCCTCCGCTGAATTGACAACCGAAAGTCGGGCGGTCTTAAATGGAAAGACAACCAGAGGTGTTCGGTCAAGACTTAGGAAAACGTTCTCTTTCGACAGCAATGCGGAGCTCCTCAATGCGTCCACAGAGAATGCATTCTTGACGCGCTCGCAGTGGAAAGAGGAGGGCACGGGAGCCAACGCCGGACGAGGATCTTCTGGAATTTATCTGGATCGGAGCGACATCTTCTCGGGCTCTACAGACAATGTGTCAATCTCATCAACCGCATCTTCGGCGTCGGTGATGCTTCGAAAAATGGGGAAGAGCATGAAGAAAGGGCGTTCGTTGCGGGACATCTTCATCAGAAAGAGGGCTGCCAAGAGTGATGCGGTCGAAGAGGAGAGAGAACAGCTGGGTATCAATGCCAGCACGACGGAACACACGCTGAGTGGTTCTAGCTTCTCGAAGCTTGAGTGCAATTCGCTCGGTGCTTCTTCTTTAGACGATAAGGTGACTGCCAAGCCTATTCCCATCACCAGGAAGGGAATTTTGAAAAGTAAGACCATTATCACTACGATCAGGTTTATCTTCAGCTGACAAAGAAAGAACCGCTTTCCGACAGTCAGCTACCTTCTCCATTTTTGGCTGGCAAAGGCCCGAGCCTTACGCCCAGTTACGGGACGCCCGCTTCCAGCATGCCGAGTACTCCTCGGGAAATCAACCTCGGGGGCAGCAACTACTTCCTCAGATCCAATCACAGCTCTAGTAGTCTCCCCAACATGCCTCCGCGCAATATCACCTTCAACTCGCGGATTGAACTGCACCGCGCTTGGTCCAGCTCTGAATATGATAGGCGTGGAGACGTTTGGACTGCCGATAAGATAACGCCGCAGTTGGCACAGGCGATTAAGGCAGAGATTAATTCTTACAAGATGGTAAGCAATGCCTAGCTCTTTGTAATCCTTGTATACTGACTTTTTAGCATGAAATGGTTGTTCATGAGTCTTCGAAAAGCTACACACAGTTCTATGCCTAAATCATATGTTATAAGAATTCGGGCGCTTAGGACGGGAGGTTTCTAATATATTTATTTAATCTTTAGTGAAAAGAAGATATTACTAAAAGCGAGTTCCCGCTCCCCGTTAAGGCCAACCACATCCACCTCACCAATCTTCCTCTTCGCAACCCCTCCCACACCTTCATCCTTCAAAGAAGCCGTGGAGTCGACCACCTCCGCTCCCGCCGCCTTCCGCTTCAACCAACCAACCAGCTTCCGCAGACGACACTCTCCCAGCACTCCTAGCCCGACCACCACCGATCAACCGCTCACACCCTGCCCAACCACTCCCTCAACGCCCCTGCACCTCTCCTCCCGCGCGCTCCTCCTCCCTTCAAACACCCCATCCCGTCTTCCGCTCGATCATCACCTGCGGACTCCCACCCCTCCGCGTCTCATGCACGCTGTCGACCCCCGTGCGATCCAGCATCTCATGCAAGTGCCGTCGCCGCGCCTTCCTCCTGCGGGCATCGGCCATGAAGTCGTGGAGGGCGCAGCAGTTGGCGCAGGGGCAGTGGACGCGCGGGCGCGTCCAGGTGATGTGGGTGGTTTGTGGTGGTGGGCGGTGAGGACGTTGGTGCAGAGGGTGTGGAGGGGAGGGGATGAGGAGGCGATGGGGGTTGGCGGGGCTCTGGTGGGTAAGGTGGCGAGGTACGGGAGGAGGAGGGCGGTGAAGGCGTGGGGGTCGATAGACGAGACGGTGGTGGAGAGGCAGTTGAGGAAGGCGGCGGCTTCGAGGAGAATTGCGGATTGGGGAAGAGGACGGTGGTGAGTTGCGTAAGGGTAGCGCAGTCGATAAATGGCGTTTGTGGGGTTTTTGGTCGGCGGAAGTGCGGCCATTCCCGTTTGTGTGGCCGCTCGTTGGTTTTCATATGGATGGTCTTGGTGTCGGTGACGAGGTCGAGTTTGTAGTCTTCATCGTACTGCTAATTATGTTCCTCTTTCAGGAAGCGCTTCCTTTATACGACCGCATCCGCATCAATGTGTACGTGTTCATCGAGCTAGCAGCCATCTAGACCGATAACCCGCATAAGCCACACGCCATCGGAAAAGTCTCTGCCTCAGAAGTGTGTTTCGTGAATTGTTTCACGCTCTCCAAGCTGGCCAAGCTCTTCGCCCTTGCGGACCTGCTTCACCGCACCTACAACGACGATGCCTCGCCCTCCAATATTTTTCCTTCGAGGCCAATGTCAATCTGCGGATTCCTGCCAACACATAAGATATACGTGGGAGACTTTATACTGCTCGTGCCAGCATCATATTTACCGTCCAACAAGTACACGTACTTGCAATTCTTTCCATAGCCGGCTTCTTAATCTCTACTCTACTCTCTCAACGTTGCTTTATAGTCGCAAAGGGCTTCTACCGTGCACTCTTCACGCTCTCGGGTTGCGTCTAATGTGTCTAGCAGATCCGCTTTGATGTCACCGCTGAGCACGTGTGAGGTGGAGCCACTATCTCCGAACAATACAGCTACGGACTTTGGTGCTGTCAGGTTCTTGAGGACTTTGCTGCCGATATCGGCCATCTTTCTGGGAGTGTGCTGCATAGCACGATAGTGGAAAAAGAAGAACCAAGAGACTTAGATAGAGTAGCCGGGAGTTAGCGAGATAAAGTGCGCAGAAACAGTTTCGAGGGGGCAAGCCCCGGAGCTTTACAAAGTCTCGTAGAATCCTGGTTTAGGGCACTTCCACGATTATAGGGGCCATCTTGACGCGTCGTGCCGGGGTGGCGCAACAGAGTTCGCGCTGAGGCATGATTCCAGGCAGGGTTTCATTCACTCACATCCGGAAGACCCGATGATAATGGTGTTGAAACACACAACCAACGGAGTAATTAAGTCATATCGATGCAAACTACCACAAACAGGGTATTTTCTGTGATCAAAGCGATGTTCGTCTCTGCGAACAAATCCAACGGTGTCACAAAGGCGAGGAAATAGAACATAACCCGAAGAGAATCTCGCAGCCTGCTAAAGATAATCAAGTAGGGAAGTAACTTAGAGCTGAAAAATGGATACATGTATGGACAATATCCGATAGACTCGAGCTTCTGCTATCGCTGATAGCTGAGCCGTTTCCTGAATAATTTGTATTCCCTTGTATGATATACCACTAGAACCAGGCCTTAAGTGAAACTTACAGTAACTGCCTTCCCGCAGAATTTTTGATCCGTTCCAACATTGCCGCTTCGCTGCTAGACATATACCCATGGCTTTGCTGCATTCTTCTTCTCGTTTATTCGCTGCCACCATGGCATTTGCGGAACAATATGCCAGCTTCCTTCGTATATGATGTCTCATTCAACTCCTGCTAGCCATTTAGCTCGAACAACGAGAAGAATCACCCCTAATAGGTGATTTCGAGTTTCTCCGCCAAGACATAAAACAGCTACGGTCCTAGAAGACGAAGGTGTTCTAAATTACTTCCAGACACGGCCATCTTACTCATGGAAGGAAAGCGGTCAAAGTGAAACCCTGATCAACAAGCTCAACTCCGGTATACTAAATACTTGTGATAGCGTTCCTTCAGGTGACACCAATTCTGTGAAAATTAGAGCTGATCCGGGGTTTTCGTAGGTAGTTGGCGTACGAAAAGACCTCTCCTCCGCTCAATCGCATCTCAGCTTGTGAATACACTATCTCCTTATTACTAAAGCAACATCCGTCCTCACCATGACGTAGACCCAATGTGCGGTCCTCGGCCTATGGACAATACCCCTCCCCTCGCCACCGCCACCGTCCTCCCCCTCCAATTCCACCGTCTCCTTCCTCATCAACCGCCAAAGCCTTCCCGGATGCACGAACCCCTTCGCCAAAACGTCTTCGTCCAACCTCCCTTCCTCCACCCTCGCCGGAAACGGTTCCAAAAAGGGGAAGCGCTGCCCAGAATACGACAGCGCGATCCAACGGCCCCCAGCCGGAACGAGCGCGGCCAAGTGCAGCGCCAAAACATGCAACGGATGAACGTTGACCACGGCCTCCTCCTTCCCAACGCGGGGGGCCATGTCGTCCGGCAGCAGCGGATGCGGCAAGCGGACAGCGACGTCGTCCCCGCAGCTGATGGCATCGCACGTGCTCTTGTCAACCACGATCTCGTACCCGCTGCCGCCTTCGACCCCCTCCTCGGCCAGCCTCACCACCTCCGCCAGGGCCAGCAGGTCCAGCGTGCTCCACCGCATGCGCGGCGGGTCGTCGCTCCGCACGTCCAGCGGGCGCGGCGGGCTCCTCGGCCGCGGCGGGGCGGCGTCCTGGCGGGGGGCTTTGCCCTTGCCGTCGACGACGCGCTCGCCGGCCTCGCGGGCGGCGGCGTCGGCCTCGAAGACCTCGCGCTCCCAGCGGGCGCCCAGCTCGATGGCGACGCGCGAGAAGTCGGTGTTGTGGACCTGGCGCGGGTCGCGCACGTGGGAGCGCAGGTGCAGGGAGAGGACGGAGGTGCCGCAGCCGATGTGGAGGACGCGGGGGCGGGGGCACGGGGTAGAGGAGCAGGAAGGGAAGAAGGAAGGAGGGGGAGAGGAAGTTTGCTCGGGTGAGGGGCGTTCTTGGTGGTGTTGGTGGTGTTCGAGGGCTTCGATGATGGGGCCGTCCAGGCAGTTGGCTGGGAGGAGCCAGTCGAATGCGGAGGGGTTCTTGGTGAAGCGGTCGTCCCAGTAGGCGGATTGGGCGAAGGGTGGCGGGTCCTTGGCCATGAGGATGTGGATCATGTAGTGACAGAGGGAGTAGAAGTGACGCAGGAAATAGAGGACTATTCTGCTGGGGAGGACTGAGGGAAGAAAGGTAAGTTAGACATTGGATGGAGCGCTGGAAGACGAAACGAAACGTGCCTTTATGCATCTTGTGGTCCAAGAGACGCTCCGACTATTGCTCCACTGTGGGTGCTGAGTTACGTCTCTTGTCCAGAGTTCAGGGCACCATCCAGATCCAAGGCATATTCGACGCGCTCGAGCAACCCGGAGCATTTGTTCCCTCAGAGCAGTGCTCACATCCGAGACAGTATATGGAAAAAACTTTCTGAGATTGTTGACCTACCTCGAAAACGCTAGGAAGCAGTTATATACGAGAGATAATACAGAGAAGAAGAGTGAAGAGGTCAGAAAAGAGTTTGAGCGGTGGCCTTACTTATCGATCCTCGATCTCGATCTCCAGCACCCACCGCCGCTCCCCTCCGTCCGGCCGACTACGCGCACCACCGCCGCACCAATTTTCCCAAACACCTCTCTCTCGTCACATCCGCGCGCACATCTCCATCACCGCCCGCGAAAGGCCAACAACCAATTCGCCATGGCGTCACCCGCCCCAATGCCCCGCGCACTCGCGCGCCTCTCCTTCGCGCACCTCCTCCGCACCGCCCTCCGGCCAGCAGCAACAGCAGCAGCGCCATACCAGCAACTCCTCCTCCTCCGCCGCGCCTACGCATCATCACCATCCAAGCCCCCCGCCGACGGCAAACCCCTCGTCCTCGAAAAGCCCGACAAATTCCGGCCGCCCTCGCACCCCGCACGCCTGCCCGCCAGTCGCAAGAAGCCGCAGTACGCCTACGGCCCGCGTCTCACGCCGGACGAGCTCGCCGCGCAGAAGCGCAAGAAGTACCCCAACATGATGCCGCCGGAGGGATCCTTCATGCACTGGTTCCTGACGAACCGGATGCTGCACGTGTACATCTCATTGGTAAACCAACACATTCCCCCCCCCCCACCCCCCAAACCAAAAAAAAAAAAGAAAAAGGAAAAAAAAAAAGAGTTGCGACTAATGCATACGTCCCAGGCCGTCCTCTTCTCCCTCGCCTTCTACACCTTCCTCGTCAACTTCCTCACCACGACGCCCTACCGCGACCTGCTCCCCGCGCGCGCCGACCTCCTGGCCCACCCGCTCCGCTCGCTGCACCAGTTCCTGTCCGTGTACCGCATGCACGCCGAGCACGTGTCGGCCGAGACGGCGGAGCGGCGCAAGCGCAAGGTCGAGGACGTGGACAAGCGGGCCGAGTACAGGCGGGCGCACGGGCTGGAGGACGAGGACGGGAGCGGGGGCGTGCTGAAGGGCTGGTTTGGCGGGGAGGAGAGGGCGAAGGAGGAGAAGGTGGAGGGCGGAGACGTGGCGGTGGATGCGCAGAGCCCGGTTGCGCCCGAGGAGCAGGAGGGGTTCAGGGATTTCGAGGGGAAGCCGGTGCAGCGGAGGCCGGTGAAGAAGTGGTTGGGCATTTGGTGATGTGGAGAGAGAGGGCGTGCGGTTTGAGGACTCGGGGTGTGGTCGAAATGGTGGAAGGGAAAGAGATGGTTGTGCACGTGTCGATATGAGAAAGATTTGCATAGGATGGAGTACGGGTATTCCTTCCCGAGGGTTTCGGACTGAACAGAGGTGCTGTTATGGTTCACTTCTCCCCTCTATCTCTCTCACCAAATAGAGATGTAACATAGATAGCGCAGTCACAAGCGGTCGATAAGCCGACACTATTATCTAGAATATTGTATGTTGATGAAAGCCTCTAGAATTCCGGACTAGTGCTACACCCGAGAGGGGGCCAATTTGAAGAGAGAAGCTAGAGAAGAATAGCGTTAGGAAGCCCGCGTATGTACAGCCAAGCAACTCCTCAGTTGGTCCCCATTCATATTCATGTCTAGCCACTTGCATTTCCCTTCCCGTTCCGTTTTCTTTTTCCCGTCATTATTAGAACCCATGTGCCATTCATCATGCCCCATACCTCGTAGCCATCGTCATCTTGCCATGCATGTGTATTCTCCATGCCACCCACGCACACTGCAAGGAAAATGAAAAAACGAAAAACAGATAAAAGGCGCCAAAATAAATAAAAAACAAATACCCACACGAATCGAAGTGAACTCATCATGAACCCACCCACGCTCTCTCTCTCACTCACTCACAAAAACCACCACCCCACAACCGGAATCAACGCCCTCCGCCCACCCCCCGCGCCGTTCGGACTCGCCACCGTCGAGCTCGCCACGACGATGAACCCGCCCCCCGTCCCGGTCGTCGTCGTCACCGTGCTCGGAAAAACGAAGCTCAAGCTGCTGCTGCTCGCGCCGGTCGCGGTCCCCGTCACGGTCGTGGCGCCGGTGACCGTCCGGGTGATGCCCGCGCCGTTCGTGATCGAGCCCGTGCAGACGGCGCCGGACGGGCAGCAGGCGACGTGGCCGGCCATGTCGACGGCGCAGCTGCTGCCGCGGCGGCAGCACAGGCCGGGCGCGCCGAGGGCGGCGCAGGCCGAGTACGAGGTCGGGCAGGTGGTGCCGCCGGAAGTGGAGGTTGACGATGTCGTCGCTTGGCGCTTCTTCAAGTCGTGGATGTCCCAGAAGGGGTCGGCGGGGGGAGCGGTCGTGCTGGGGGAGGGAGGAGGGATGTCGTTGTTTTCGGAGGGCTGGGGAGTTTGTGTGGCGGTGGAGGGTTGGTGGTGGACGAGGAACGGTATGTTGTCGAGGAGGAGGCCCGGGAGGAAGGGCGCGTAGGACGCTGGTGGTGTGGGGGCGGCGTCGGTGTTGGGTGCTGCGGCGGCGGCGGTGGTATGGTGGTGAGGTGAGTTGTTGTAGTCGTTAAGGTTATCCGCGGCGGCGGCGTCGGCGTCGGGCGGGGAGGCGGGAGCGGAGTCGGCGTCTGCTGCGGTGGTGCTCGCCGCGAGCAGTGCCAGGGCGAGGAGCAGGCCGGACGAGAGGCGCAGCGATGAGGAGCGCATTGTGGGGATTGGAGAGATGGAATGCGGAGAGGAGAAGAGAGCGCGCCTGGGTGGTGGGCGCTGCGAACGGGTTAGGCGTGCTGGCCGGTAACGAGCGTGGCGGCCGTGTCTTGCTTGTATCCTTCCCAGGACATTAGCAGCGAGAAACGGTTGCGGGGAAAAAAGGGAAGACCAATTGCAGGGCACTCACCAGTGAATGGAGACGTCAGAGTCTTGGAGGTTGTCGAGGAACAGCACAGCGGCGGCGGCGGCGGCGGTGGTGATGGTGGTTTTTGCTGCAGGTGGCTAGTAGTGCCAATTATTGGGCGGCTGGTCGGTCGGGGTTGGGGCTGGGTAGCTAGAGAGACGTACGATCGGCTGCCGTCTGGGGAATGACGCTGATCTCGCCCGCCAGGCCGGCCGGACACCTAAACACCTAGACACCTCAGCACGCGCCCGCCCCTGGCCTCTGCTTCCTTCCCGCCCGTTGTCTGGAGCAACTCCGCTGCGGCTTACTGAGGCCCCTCTGAACCTCTCTTGGCTCACACGTCACCACCTGTTTCTCACCCACTCGCTCACTCACTCGCGTGTTTTGGAAGCCGCGCGTCTTGCAGCTCAGCATCTTGGGCAGCCTTCACGTGTCTGTCTGCAGTCTAGGCGGATCTTGTGCACCACCTCGGCTGCTTGGTTCCGGAGCCCTGGTCACCGGCGGCCTTAAAGCTCGATCCTTCACCTACCTTTTTCCAACTTCAACTTCTCAGAGCCAGTCCCAAAAGTGGCGAGAACTGGCAGGTCGTGACAAAAGTAGTTGGAATAGTCATCGAGTATCAATACCTGACCCGTCGAAAGGCATTTGCATCCAAATGATTGCTTCGACTTTACGTGAGCCCTTTCATTTACCCTTCGAAATCCGACATCGTGAGTCTCTATTGGGTGGTGTCGAGAAAGCAGGAGAAAAATAATAAAAAAAAATTAGAGCCAACCACTGCCAACGCTTCTTACCGAGGACCCTCGACTTCTTCACTTTCTAAATGACTTATCTCCTCAACAAGCAACACTGCTGAATTAATCTATCAATTCATCGTTCCTCTATCTAAACTCGCCAACTAAAAGTAATAAACGGGGGGGTATCAATCCGAACTCCTTCTCCTCTGCTCACCACCACACCCATCACGTCGTATACCGATCCAGCTCCTCGTCCGTCGGCATACACTTGACCAAGTCCCCATCCGCCCTCCCAGCATTGCACCTCGCGCTGTACATAATATTGAACGTGATGAACCGCCGCCCATCCTCACCCTTGTTGGCCACCTTCTTGTTCTTCTTCTTCTTCTTCATCATCCCATCCTTCCCCCCCTTCCTCCCCATCTTCCTGCTCTTCAGCTCCCCCTCCCCGCCGTCCCTCTCCCCCTCCCAATTCAGCCTGTCCACGATACTGCTGTCCACCCCGTCCTCCGCGATGACCCTCTGGTGGTGGATCAACTCCGGCGCCACGCTCACGCACCTCAGCCCGCCCTTCTTCTCCCCGCGCGCGCACCCCGCGCCGACCTCGTTGTCGAACGCCGCGCCGCCGCCGCCCTTGCCCGCCAGCTCCAGGATCCGCCTCGCGCCCCGCCTCGTCACGCCGTACGCGTACGTGCACGTCGGGCCCGGCGAGCGCATGACCGAGCGCGTGAAGTCCGGCAGCGGCGTGTACGCGTAGCGGTCCGCGAGCGCGCGCAGGCGGAGGGCGGGCGGCAGGGTCGTGTCGTCCGGGTGGTGCAGCTGGCGGGTGTACGGCATGGAGATGGAGGCGCAGTGCCCGAGCCAGAGGATGTCGAAGGCAAGGGAGAAGGGGGCCGTATTGTTGGAGGAGGAGGAGGAGGAGGAGGAGGAGGAGGAGGAGGCCGACGTCGTCGCGTTGGCAGTAGAACTGGAAGCATCATCATCATCGACATTGACATCGACATCGCTCAGGATCTCCCGCACGAGCGACGGCACCGGCGCGCCCGGCGCTAGCAGCTCGCGGATGCGCACGTCCCAGTCGGCGTCGTCCTCGAGGATGAGAGCCGTGCTGATGTTGTGCGCCAGCACGTACTCGAGCGCGTCCAGGTGCGCGATCCACGCCTTCGCGCTGCCGACCCGCGGCGACTCGCCGCTCTTGGACGCGTGGCTCATGAACTCGCGCAGCTCGCCGTCTGGGACCGCGCGCGACTGGTGCACGCGGATGTCCAGGCCGGTGCGGTTCGCCGCTGCGAGGAGGCCGCGCTGGCGCCAGGCGTCCGGCCTGGTGGCATCTTCGGATGAGATGGCGATTATGGTTTGGAACTGGTCGGATTGAGAAGTGTCATGTCAGTATGAAGGGACTTTAACGTTGCGGGTATGCGCGGAAACGTACGCCGAGTGTAGCATTGGCGGTGTCGACGCTGGCCTGTTCTTCGGTGAGTGCTTCAGCTATCTGCAGCGGTTCGGTGCTGCTGAGGATGATAAAATGCCATAGCACGAGCGCGGTGATGCCTGCGAAGGCGAAAACCAAGCGACCCGGCCTTATCGGCAGCCGGGAAGTTGGGAGGAGCATCTAGTCGGTCAACTGGCGTGGCGTACAGTCATGCTGCTGTCAAGTCGGATTATGCGGAACTGGGTGACAAGGAGTTTGGCGAAGCAAGATCACGGTGAGCGCGGCGTCGAGGGCGCCGCACACGGAAAAGTTGAGGATAGATGGGGGGCGGGTTAAACAGTTGTTGCGGCGGATCCGCGCCACTGGAAATTTCCTTGGCCTTGGGGTTGCCCGCGTGATACCGGTTCAGATAGGGCAAAGTCGTGATACCAAGGCCGGAAGGTGCAAGGGAAGCCGCGAGTCTCACTGTCGCGCAAGGGCGAATGTGATGTTTCTGCGACCAGCCGCGCTCTTTTTCACTCAGCTCATCCGAGGTGTCCAAGCTCCTCCAACGAGGCAAATTCGAGAGAAAACGATAAAAAGTCGGCGGACACGACCTACTCCATAGGGCTAGAGGCACAAATTTTCGGTGGCTCCCACGTTGTCTACCCCACACCACTATCCACTATCCGGACCCCTGCTCCGAGCAACCCGAACGAGATTAGTCCGACGCCTTCCGTCTGAAAGCTCCCTCAACACCACGCTTCTGATATGATGCGACAACCATTTCGTGGCAAGAGAATCTGCGTTTCATTCCTGACGAATTTTTCTTCTGTTGAAAGAAAAAGAGCCGTGTCTCCCACCAACCGGCGCGTGCTGCCAATAGGGGGCTGGGTCCGTGGCGACCGTCTCATCAGTGGGTATCGAAATGGAGCAGCATGAAGTAGTGCAGAGCGCATAGGCCGATGTGCAGCCGGCGATGGTCGAGAACCCATTGGCGATGTGCATGGGCTGGCAATCACAGTCCTCAACGCCACCCGCCGACCCTGCCTTCGTCCCATCTCTCTTTCCTTTCTCTCCGCAGGTAGGCGATCTTCTTTCCCTCCCTGATCCGTCTAACAAACTCGGCGACCTCGCGCTCGCTCGCTTGTCCACCGCCTTCGCCTTCGAGGAAGCTTTCTTCTAAGCCTCGGCACAAAGCTTCCTGCTCGGCAATGGAAGCACTAAGTCTCTGGTACAGAGCTGGCGGACTAAAGTCTTTGAGAGCGGCATCCTGCTCAGCTTGCTTCGCACGCCATTGCCGCTCGAGCGCGCGCATGCTGAGGAGGCGTGATTGCGTATTCTGACGCTGGTGTTGCAGATGCGACTCGAGGTTCTTCAGGGATTCTGCAAGGGCAATGTTTGCGGCGAGCAGCTCATTGAGGGGCGCAGTGGATGCGGCGATCGAAGGATGGGCGGTCTCGGGCGAATGGACGAGAGCACGCTGAAGCTCGGGATTCTCGAGGACTGCTTGAAGGTCCGCGGTGCTGGACGCAACTATGAGCACATGATGGTTCGCATTGTGCATTGAGAGGTAATTTCACACTTTTTGTCTTTCAGCACATCCGGGAGCCAGCCATCTTCAGGCAGCTCGATTTGCGGCAAGCTGTCTTCCGCGGGTGGCTGCTGAACGCCATAGGCCTGAGGCGGTTGTGAAGCTGGATCGGCCTGAGCTTGCGCTATCTGGGAGGGAGTTGGCGGCAGCGGCGGGCCGGCAAGCGGAGTGCCTCTCCCGCTTGAGTGGGCGGAGGGCTTGGGCGGCGGAGGAGGCGGCGTGGAGGCATCGAACTGGAACTGCGTCTGGGCCTGGACCTGGGTCTGGGACTGGGACTGGTGCGGGGAGTGGTACGACATGGAGACGAGCGGTGTGGTGGCGGCGCGACTCAAGGGAAATGAGGAGCGATATTGGGAGCGCTGCTGGACTGCTACTTCAGGATGAGTCCATGTCGTTCCCCGCGATATGACGCGCTCTAGAGCTCTGGAGCCTCGAGCTGACGCTAGGAGGGACAGTTTTGCCGCGCCGAAAGCCAAGGCGACGGCGTCGATCGCAGCAGACCCTTGCAGGCGCGCGCGGTTGACAGGCAGGCCAGGCTAGGCCGGCCCTCGTCGTCAGCGCTGACGCCGTGCACTCGTCCGCCGCTGCTGCTCCCAATTGCAGCTGCACGCGAAGGGTAGAAACATAATGCAGCATATACAGTGCTGCTATTTTTGCACGCCTCCTTATGCCGGCTGCCGGCGACCGGAGGCACTTACGGGCTGGGGCTAGGGAGCGTGGGAGCGCGCGGCTCCCTTGTCGCCGGGGTTGATAGCGATAGGGCCTGGACGGTCAGGGGAGCATGATCCGCCAGTGTGGCTGGCGGCCAACGAAATTACACACCCGTTAGCCGCCCCGATGCATCGACGGCTCATGAAACGATTTGCCAGCTGCGGGCCGGCCCAAATGAATTCGCAGCACGACAGCGGCCAAAGCCGCGGCGCGCCTGCTCCACTGGACGTCCGGTTGCGCGGCATACGCGCTGGCGGGCGAGACGCGTGCGGTGTGCGTGGGCCTCGCGGGCGCGACGGGGCGGGAGCTATTGTGCGTAGTACAATACCTGTCGATGGCGCGATTGAGATGCCGCGAGGGCCGCAGGGTGGGCCGCGATCGCTGCTGGCGCTGCTGGCGCGCAACTGCGCCTGCCAGCGTCCATAGTACGAGGCGAGCGAAGTGCCGCCCGGCTGCCTGCTTGGACGGTCGACGCCTGGGGAAATGAACCGCATCGCTGACGGCTTGGCGCCGACGCAGGAACAGCGGCCGGCCTCAGCGCGACAGGCCCTGGTGTCTTTTGGGAAAAAGCCCGTTGCGTTCTCCGCAGCGTCGCCAGCCAATTGACCCCCGAACGAGCAGCGAGCGGCGCTTCCTTGCCCGCGCCGCCCAATCAGCTCCCTGCCCTGGCCACCAGCACGCGGCTGGCCTGCTCTCGGACCATCCCTGATAGTGTTGCGGAGCGTGCATCCTCTTCACGCCTCCCCTTCCCCTTCCGCACGCGGGCAAGATTCGAGGCCGGGACGCCAGCGTCTGGAAGGACGAGATTCTCGATTCGTGCAGAGATCACTCACTATCTTGACATCGTCGCCCAATTGGAATAATGCACACCGACATCCAGACTCCACCCCTCCGCCGTCGGGGCTCCAACTCTGACACGCCCTTGTCGCCTGATATAGAAGCCCCCCAGCTTAGGACCGCCTCGCTCGTCGGCAGCATCAACACACCACCTTCGACTGCGACGTTTCGCGCTCAGACGCCTGCGAGCCCGACCGTTACATCACCTCCCGTCCGCCGCAAGCCTCTGCCCGCTAACTCCCCCGTGGCTACGCGCTTCTCCTCCCAGAGCTATACAGCGCCGCCCAGACCAGTCGAGAAGGGTCACACCCAGCGCGCCTTCTCTACCGACAACACCCACCAGCCCTTCCCGCTGCGCTCGCAGGCTGTCTTCACGCCGCCCCTGACCGCCACCAGGGAGGAATTCACCTCCAATTCTCTCGACCAGTACGTCATTGCGCGCGCGCTCCACCACCCGCATGCGTCGTCGTTTCGGCGCGGCACGTCAAACTGCATCTGTCGGACTGACCCGCTTCTAGCACCCTCTCTGACGCCCGCGCGCCGGACGATCCCCTTGAAGACTACATCGCAGAGGGCCACGAGCACGCTAGGCGAGCATCATCCCAGTACGGAGACACTCTGCCCGTGGAAGACAGCTCCCGGCCGGGTTATGATCGCGCGGCCAGCAGCTACCACACAGCACAAGTTTCAACCTCTGAATGGGATCCTGAAACAGTCCCGAACCGTTCCCGCAGCCGATCACGGACCCCGACCATGTCCTCATATGAATCGCAAAGAACCCCAAACTTGACACTCCAGATCCACGGAGAGGATGGCGTCACCGGCGACTTTCTTGACTATGACCAGATCACAGACGACGAAGACGACGAGCGCGAGACCAGACAGGAGATGGCTTCCGGCAACAAGTTCACTTCCTTCTTTGGATGGAAGTCTGGATCACAAAACGTAGCCAACGACTCGCCTACAACAAACTTCTCAGAGAACTCGCCGAATGCCTCCCCGAACCCGCCGAAGAAGGCTCCCGCTGCGCTCGACATTCCCGCCGCCAACGCGCAGCAGTCGTACTTTACCGTACCCGGCACACCTCTGTATTCTTCCTCGCCTAGCGTCAATGCCCACGTCGAGGAGCTCGAGCGCGAGCTTCGCGAGATCAGCTCAGAGTTGGCGGGATCGATAAAGCGTGAGCTGGAACTCGAAGATGAGCTGGAACACTACAAGATGGAGAACCCCGCGGCGGGGCTGGCGGACAACCGGAGAACCAGTGACTATTACTCGGATTCTGGTGCCAGTTCTGCAAGGTTTCCCATTGGCGATAGTGAGGCCAAGCTCGAAACTCTGGAGAAATTGCGTCGGAAAGCAGAGCAGGAGAAGGCGCAGGCAAAGATGGACACCGCGCAACGACTTCAGGACGAGTTGCGGAGGCGCGCAGACCTTGAAGCTCAAGTCCAGGCTTTGGAGGAGCAGCTTCAGGGGAATGACAAGCTGGACGATCTCAAGCGCCGCCTCGCCGATGAACAGCAAGCGAAGGAAAATCTGGAGGAGCTGCTGGCTGCGCTTCGCCAGGCTCACGACAAGGATCGGAGTGAAAGAGACAACCTGCGCGACGAAATCATTCCTCAGCTCAATGCTCGGTTGACCGGTCTTGAGAATGGGGCTGGGGAAGTGGAGAAGCTTAGATACGAAAACACCCGTCTGCAGCAGGAGCTCGACTCCTTCCAGAACGAAATCCTACCGGATCTGCGCACTCGCCTGGACCAGTTCAAGGATATGCAGCAGGAAAATGCTCGCCTTCAAAGCGAACTCGATAATGTTCGCAACGAAACCAACGATGCCCAGGCGGATCGGATTGAAAAACTTCAAGACGAGGTAGCTCGGTTGAAGCGTGAACTCAGCACCGTCCAAAACGAAGCCAACATTGCTGAAGTTGCCCAACTTCAAGCGTCGCAACTTCAGTCTCTTGGCGAGGAGAATTCTCGCCTTCAACAAGAGGTCCAATCTCTCCGTAATGAGAACCAGACCTTGGTCAACGCCCGTCGTATGCAATTGGAGCTTGCGCAGCAAGCTAATCGTTTCAACTCTATATCGGAAGAGGGAGAAGAAGGCACGCCTTCTGCATCGCCGAAGATTGGTCTTTCCCGTTCGAACTCCCTTGCTCGTAATTCAGTTCAACTCCTTAAGCGCGGTTCTCGCAGTGGAACTCTTGGTGGCCTCTCTCGCTCCAATTCTGTCAAGGACAAGAGCGAAGCTCCTCGCGACTTTGGTGAGAAAATGAAGGACGTTGAAGAGCAACGTGATGCTCTCCACCGCGCGCTCAAGCAACTTCTCGCACGCTACGAACAGCAACAGAAGGACCACGCCAAGAAGATCAAGCTCCTTGAAATGGAGAGAGATCGTGCTCTCAACGTTTCCCCGAGGAGAACCGCTTTCCACCAGGAGGTCACTAACCTCCGTGCTGAAATCAACCTCCTGCGTCGTCGTGCAGACGACGCTCTCGATCAGAAGTGGCAGGTCGAGAAGAACCTGGGTGGCTTGCGCATGGATCTTGCCCGTGCCGAACTGGAAACCAGCTCTCTTCGTGATCTCATGAATGAGAAGGATATGTTTGCACAGGAAAGGAGACCGTCGGCAGGAAGCGTCTACAGCGACGACTCACAAGCGCCGATCACACTAGAGAGAGCCTACAAAGAGCTTCAGACCCTTCACGCTCTCTCCTTGGCTCGTGTCAAGGGAATGGAGGATGGCGAAGATGCAAATGAGGCCGAACGAGTCCTGCATTTACTCAAGCAAAGTATCTCCGATGCCAAAGCAGAACGGGATAATGCCCTCAGAGAAGCGGAAGCATATCGCCAGCAAGCCCGTGCTTTACAGGAGTCTGAAGTCGCACATCTGGACAAGGAACATTCCCTTGCATCGCAGCTCTTTGAGGCGGCACGGCGGATGGACGAACTCGCAGCGCAGACCCAAGCTCAACTCAAGCAGAATGACGCTCTCAAACAACGTCTCGCAGAAGCCATCGGGCGTGGTGAGAGCGAACAGCGGGCCTCCGCGAAACGTATCACCGAGATGCAGAGCAAGTTGCGCATCGCCGAGGAGCGCGTTACGGAGGCACAGAACCAATCGGATGTGGCGCTCAACCCGCATGAAGATGAGCTGCGCGCGCTCAAGGACAGCCAGGTCGCCCAGCTGAAGCGGATGCAGAGTGCCAGAGGCCTCCTAGACCCGACGAAGCTGTCTCCTGCAGTCAGTCCATTACCTAAACCTCTCAGTCCTATCTTCGCACAGAGAAGTCCCAAGCTAGACATCACGTCGAGCGGCCTAGGCATCTCCATCCATCAAGCGACGAAGACGGAGGAACTCGAGCACAAGGTGCACGATTTGGAGAAGGCGCTGTCTGATGCGGACAGGGAGATGGAGGAGGTTGTCAGTCGCATGAACATGGCGCAGATCGAGGTCGCAGAACTGCAGTCCGAGAAGTGAGTATCCACTGCTGAATAATCCTGGCTAGAATCGTTACTAACGCGTTGCACCACAGGGACGAGGCTATGCGTGAGACAAGGAGGCTGCAGGCTGAGATCAATGCCCAACGCGAGTTGGTGAAGCAACTCATGATCCAACAGTCAGAATAAGCCCTCGCTTCGTGCTGTACGCGATGTTTTGATATTTTCTCGGAGAAGGGAGAAGGCAACGTTGTTTGCATTTCCCCCACAGGGCGGCTAACCGCAGCTCCCCTTACTTCATTGCATTGATTGGCGTTTTTGGCTAGGTCTGTCCCACCAGAGCACACAAAAAACAAAAGGGATGGAAGGATTCGGTGCATTTCAGGTGTTGCTTTTCGTCTAGGTTCTGTTTACTTTCTTTTTTTCCGCCTTCACCTCTTGCCCGAGTCCGGGATGTTTACACTCTTCCTAATTCCTCGCTCGCTTTCTTTTCGTCGCTTTCGCCCATCTGTGTCTTTGCCTTTGAGCTCAAGGTTTCTGGCCATATGTGCGTCTCTTGATACCATTCTCTCACGGCGTTCGCAAGTAGATGGCCACTACTTGACGCGACAGCCTGCTTCTTGTCTTTTCATCATCTTGTACACATATAGATTGGCGGCTTGGTGGGATAAACTTTGGGTGGCATTTTAGGATGGTTGCTGGGCATCATGGGTAGCATTTGGTACCTACATTCTGGGAAATTGGGGGTTAGTGGTTGGGTTCGAGACTCTTCACGTTGGCAGCGTGTCGTAAGCGTAGTGTTTAGAGGATTGCGTAGTCTGGCTGCCAATGATGGTTGGATGCCTGTAACGGCCATGTCTACGAAAGGCTCCTCGCCGAGCACAAAGTCAATTGATTCTGCGATTCGCTGAACGTGGATGCTGTTTGGTTCGATGACAGGGTGTGACAGACGGCGAGCGGGCGCATGGTGGCTTGCAGATGCTGCCCCTCCTCCAGCCACGGAGGGGTCTGCTTGGCCATTCTTCTCATGCACGAGCTGACGGATGATGGCATAGCTCACCATCCAATGCCTCTCACGCACAGGCCATATCCTGCGTGCCTGCGTTCCCTATAGGCGGACGCAAATGCTCTCGATTGGTTGGACAAATTTATCGATACGTGCTGTCGGGTTAGTCCCTGGCTCCCCTGCAAAGCAAAAGATACCGAGGGCCGGGGTGGTGTAGTATAGATCCCTTCCGGATTAGGAAAACCGGATAGCAGCCACCTCACACCGGCTGGTTTTTTTTTTTGGGGGGGGGGGTCGAAGTTTGGAGGCGGTGGCATCCTGCAGGCGCTCGAGCAAAAGGGGCTTTCTGTCCGCCCCATTGGCCGGGCAATGTGTCCTCAGCAGGCACGCAGGTGGCGACGGTGCGCCGATTGCAGACCGCGTCTTGTATCTGTATTGTCTTGTCTTGCCTTAGTGTTGTTGACGTCGCCGCGCGGTACGGCTGCGCGCGGTGCTGTGTTGGGCCTGCGTGCACCGTGAAACGTCGGCAAGCCTGGTGAAACAGCAACTCTCAGATGACGGCCTGACGGCGCAGCAGAGTCGGGCGGCGACGTTGACACGGACGGCGGCAGGGCGGAGTGAAGTGAAGTGAGGACTGACCGCTGCAGTGACAGGCGGCAGGCGCGCTGGAGGCCATCCAGCTCTGCTCAACAACCGCTGCATGGCCGCTCGCTCGCTCGCACGTGCTGGCGGCTGGCGGCCGGGGGGGCTCATTGGGCGTGCGGCGCTCTCCCTGGGCGTGGAGAACATGAAACCGGCCAGGCAGCTCTCTTGCGGTTTATGGCCCAAAGGGGCGGCGTATCCCGGTATTATCGATTAGGCGTGAGCGCGAGTCCGCACCGCCCTCGACTCGTGGCCGCCGCAGTCTCCCCCCAATCCAATCCCACGGCAAGCCAGCCAGAGACACAGACATCTGGCTCAATTGCAATTCCTCCAGATCGCTGTGCGTCCGCTCCGCCTGCCGCTGCGTAGCTTTCGAGCCACCAACCCTAAACCGCCCCCGCAGCCAGTCGCGTGCGTTTCGGCCAGTGGCCCGCCGACCGCCTCCCACCTCCGTCTCTCCCCCGTGCTCGCCGCGACCTCCCTCCCAGCAGCTCTTCGTTTGCGCTGCTCCTCCAAGCACACACTTTCTCCCGCCCGACCACCCATCCTCGCCATCCTGCTTCACCGCTGCGCTCAACCGAGGCCGGAGCGAATTCCTACAGCTCCTCACTCGCGGCGCGATTGCCGCCCTCACGCGTGCTTCTTCACACAGGTAGGGGTGCTGCTGCCCGCGCTGGCCCCCCTCCCCTCGCCACGCTCAAAAGCTTACAACCACCAAGCTTGTCCAGGATAGCCACCGCAGCTGAAACGCTGCCTCCCTGCGCCCACCATGCAGAACAATCAGCCGAACCGCCTGCACCTGAACTTTGGTTTCAACAATAACGACCGGAACTTTGCCGCGGAGCAGGGCCGCGCATATCCCACCACGCCCTCCACCTTCCCCCAGCCCGTCTACCCGAACCAGAATGGTCAGCAGGAGGTCTGGGGCACCCAGCAAGCGAACAACGCCTACGGAGGTGCCGGCTACTTCATGAACGCTCAAGGCTACACGCCGCAGTATCAGGGCATGCAGCCCCCGCAGGCCGCCTACCGTGGGCCCCAGGGCTACAACGACGGCACCAATGGCCTTGTCCACCAATTCTCCAACCAGAACTTGGGCACGCCGCGCTCCGGCAGCCCCTATGGTCGCCAGCCCTCGCCCAATGCCCAGCGCCCGCGCACCGCTGGCTCGTCGGGCCAGCAGCAGCAGTACGGCAACTACCTGAGCGCCCACATGCCCGGCCAGCACCAGCCCTCGCTCAACGACGACGAGCCCCCGCCAAAGAACCCAGACAAGTACACCGACAACATCGTCAAGCGCGCCCGTCTGTCCACTGGTCTGGTCAGCGACTTCTTCCGCCAGAGTGTGCAGCGCGCCCGTGACAGGAACGCCAGGTATGTTTTCTACCAAACTCCCCTTTTTAGGGAGTCATTGATGGTTGACACGCAGGCAACGCCACAGAGCTCTGGAGCTCGAGCAGATCCTCTCGAACCCCAACATCTCCGACGCGAAGAAGCAGGCGAAGATTCAGGATGTCCAGCAGGCGGAGATGAGGTTCTTGCGTTTCCTGAGGACGCGGGAGAGGCCCGAGAACTTCGTCACGGTCAAGATTATCGGTAAGGGTGCGTTCGGTGAGGTCAAGTTGGTGCAGAGGAAGAACGATGGCAAGGTCTATGCCTTGAAGTCTCTGATCAAAGCGGAGATGGTAAGTGTCCCGAGCTCACCATTCGGAAATGCGAGATTTTGACGACCCGTAGTTCAAAAAGGACCAGCTTGCACACGTCCGCTCCGAGCGTGACATCCTCGCCGAATCGGATAGCCCTTGGGTTGTCAAGCTGCACACCACTTTCCAGGACAACACTTTCCTGTACATGCTCATGGAATTCCTTCCCGGTGGTGACTTGATGACCATGCTCATCAAGTACGAAATCTTCACTGAGGACATCACTCGTTTCTACATGGCTGAGCTTACTCTGGCCATTGAGGCTGTGCACAAGCTCGGGTTCATACACCGGTAAGCCATTTCTGTCCCGGCTTTCGATGGTCTCGAACGTGCAAATACTGACTGATTTCAGTGACATCAAACCCGACAACATTCTTCTCGACCGCGGCGGACATATCAAGCTCACTGACTTCGGTCTTTCCACCGGTTTCCACAAGGAGCACGAGGCGTCCTATTATCAGAAGCTTTTGTCTGGCAACACGTCAAAGTCCTCGAATCGGGATAACCGTAACTCAGTCGCCATCGATCAGATTCAGCTCACGGTCAGCAACCGTACACAGATCAACAGCTGGCGCAAGTCCCGCCGTCAGTTGGCCTACTCTACGGTCGGTACTCCCGACTACATCGCCCCCGAAATCTTCAGCGGAAAAGGTTACGACTACGGCTGCGATTGGTGGTCGGTTGGTACCATCATGTTCGAGTGCCTTATTGGCTGGCCGCCGTTCTGCGCTGAGGAACCTCACGACACGTACCGCAAGATCGTCGACTGGCCACGCAATCTTCATTTCCCTCCGGACCAGCAGCTCGGTGCCGAGGCTGAGGACTTCATCAGGAGGTGAGTGACGATTATTCTCAATGCTCCTTACTTTTTTTTTTTTTGCCACCCCCCAAAACCCATGGCATCTGGCCCCACAATTCTGTGACAGCTCAACATACTGATCCAACTTAATCCAGTCTCATCTGCAATGCCGAGGACCGTCTGGGTCGTATTGGTGGAGCTCACGAAATCAAGCAGCACCCCTTCTTCCGGGGCGTGCAGTGGGATGGTCTCCGCAAGATCAGAGCGCCGTTCGAGCCGAAGCTTCAATCCAACGTCGACACTCAATACTTCCCGATCGATGAGATCGATCAGCACGACAACTCGGCTGCGCTGCGGGCCCAGACGGCGCACCAGACGGAAGACATGGCGGCCGAGATGAGCTTGCCATTCATCGGTTACACTTACAAGCGCTTCGATGCTTTCCGCGGTTCGTAAATGAGCAGGGAGGAAAATTAAAAGAGGAACGACAAAAGAAGAGAAAAGGGATATCAAGGGAGAGCGATATGCAAGCACAGCATGGGCTGCATGTATTACGGATTCTTTTTTTTTTCCTTTATTTTCATTATTCACACAACGCACGGGATGGGGTTGCGGCGATTGCTACTACTACATTTGAAACTTTTTCAGCTTGTTCTCTCTTCCTCCTTTGATTTCCCTCTTCTCTTTCAAGAAACTAAACATTTTCCTCTCAAGCCAGTTATGTTGTTATATCTACGTCGTCCAGTGGATCAAGTCGATCGGTGCCGACTGGTCGGTCAGTCCTTCTGGTCGGCGACGTGTGAGCAAAGCATTGTGGCGAGACAAGATTGGGGAAAAAGAAACGAAGAAAAGAAGAGCAGCGTTTGCTTCTTACTGAGTAAGGGGACTTTTTTATTAGTTGTTTCTCTCTTATCGTGCAACATCATGCATCGCTCACACGCAACACGCATTACGGGTATTGTTATTGTTGTCGTTATCGCCTCCATCGTCGGATCTTTTATCGCGTCTGAGCATGTTGGTGTGTGTGTGTGTGTGCGTCTTTTCTTTTCTTCTCTAATTGGAACCTTGAGTGAAACGAAGGGAAGATGTGAACGAAATGAGTGAGCGAATCTATTTTGTTTTTACGTTTTGAGAGTGCATGAGACGAGCTTGAAATGGAGTTTGAGGTCAGGGTGGAGACTATTTTTTTTTTTATGGGGCTATGTGCATGCATGCAGGCAGGTAGGCATATACACATATATGTTATGTGTTTAAGATTTGCGGGTTGCATTTTTTGTTCTCTCTCAGACCCATAGTGTAAGGAGATAATATATTCGGTATCTTCTGTTATTCGCTCGACCTCTTGCCTGCAATGGCTAGCATACGCCTTATGCATATAGGCAATCTCTGATATTGAAGACCCTTTGCTTAATTTGTTTGAGCAGGCGATATTAAGGCTCCAGTGGCTTAACGAGGAAGAGCAAACGAACAAGCCACACGGTACGATCAACATTGGGAGTAAAGCGTGTTTATCCAGATGCCCTGAGCTTCTAACAGTTGCTCAGCATATGCTGAAGAACTTAAATGTACGAAAAAAGAAACAAGCCAAACTGAGCCAGAAATAACGATGCCCATCCTCGATCCAAACGCCTTTTTCGTGCGAAACTCGCTAAATGCTTGCTGACGTCTCAGTGGCTGAGTTGATCTGTCCAAGAATGCGCCATGTACGGCAGTCCGATTTGATGGAAATGTGGCGAAGCGCTGCCCCATATATGTCGCGCGTTTCCTCACATAGCAAGTCTACATCGTTCTCCTCCCATCCAGACGGAGCATATGACGACCGGGCTTCGACTCACTACCAGTCCATTCCCGATACCTTGCATTCGCATGGCGCCCGGGCAGGTTTGAGTGTCTTTTGAGATGGAAAGATAGCCAAGAGACATCAGCGCGCTTCGAACTGGACCATCCTGCGCATCTCGCGTTAGCGTCTATTACTCTCCCGTCCTCTCTTCTCCCCGTCTCATCTCAAGGCGTACCTGTTCGTCCGCTCCTTGTACAGCACGCGGTGACCGCACTCGCGGCACATGATCTGGTCGCCGCGACGCAGGACGACCTTGGCATCGCAGTCGCCGCACAGGTAGGCGACAGGCTTGGTGGTGTCCTCAAAGGCGACGGCGCCGCCGGAGCTCTGGTTGCCGGCGCCGGAGCCGCTGGGCGGGGGCTGGTAGGCTTGCGACATGGTTGCGAGTGTTCTTGTGCTTAATCGGTATGCGAGAGGTCTCTGGAAGGCGCGAGCGGCAGAGAGTAGAGAGAGGTATTGCGTGGGAAGGCGGGTTGTGGTTTTGCGGGGCAAAAAGTTCGAGGTGGTAGTGATGGTCAAAGAAGAATAAGTCGCGGCCGCCGGCGCTGCTGAGCCGCCTTGCCGCTCCGGGCAGGCGGTGAGTCACTTGACCCGCGGAAACGCTGCTTAGAAACGCGGGCTTATCGATAGGCCGGTGTCGGCGCCCGTCCGCCACCGCAATCGCTGCGCTATGACATAGCCTCTTATGTCGAATACTACCTTTCTCCGGCGCGCGGAATTACCTGTGACGGTTGAGACTACGACCCTCCGTACATATTTTCTTTTTTGCGTTTGTCAGCGGAAGCGTCCTTTCTCCTCTGAGCCTCGCTCCATGTTGTCCCCTCTGTTTCTTTCTAAATCCTCCTTGTATTGAGAGGGCGTGCGCGCGCCGCTGGTTCCTTTTCCTGTTTCCACCGTCTCTTCCTTTCTCGCCGCCCTCCCACGTTTGGCAGGCCTGCCCAACATGAGCGCCATCCTCTCCGCCGACGACCTGAACGACTTCATTTCTCCTGGCGTCGCCTGCATAAAACCGATCGAGACCATACCAGCACAGTCCGAGGATGCCTCGGTAAGCAATTGCAACAGCCCCGCCACCCCGTGGGGTTCTTTCAGAGGAATTCATGTTTGCTGACTAGTACGACTGCCCAGAATCCTTACGAAGTCACGACCGAGGACAAAGTCGCGGCTGCAAACCCTCCACCCGCCCAAATCTCGCTAACCGACTGCCTCGCCTGTTCCGGCTGCGTCACCTCCGCTGAGGCCGTCCTTGTTTCTCTCCAGTCGCATGCCGAAGTCCTAAACACCCTCGACTCGTATCCGGAACTGTCACTCCCGTGGTTGGCGAAGGGGCACGCGAATGGGATTGCCAATGGCACGCATAACGGGTTGAATGGTAGGCTGAACGGGACGGCGGGGGCTGGTGGCGAGGGCAAAATATTCGTCGCCAGCGTCAGTCCTCAGGCGCGCGCCAGCCTTGCGGCGACATGCAGCGTCAGCGAGCGCGAGGCTGGCCATATGGTTGAACAACTCCTCAGCGGGCCGCAGGGTGTGCGGAGCGGCGGCACGTACGGCAGTGGATTCACCTGGGTTATTGACACCAATACCGTACGGGAAGCTTCTCTAGTCCTAGCCGCCGACGAGGTCGTATCCGCGCTGTCGAATCCCTCAACACCAGCACCCGGCGAAGAGGGCTCTGCGTCCGCCACGCCGAAGAAGCCCATCCTCACGTCCGCATGCCCCGGCTGGATCTGCTACGCCGAGAAGACGCATCCCTACGTGCTTCCGCACCTCTCGCGCATGAAGTCGACCCAGGCCCTGACCGGCACGTTGATCAAGTCCGTTCTCTACCGCAAATACGGCGTCCCGCCCGAGAAAGTCTGGCATCTGGCGATCATGCCGTGCTTCGATAAGAAGCTCGAGGCCAGCCGCTCCGAGCTGACGTCCTCCGCCTGGCTCCCTTCTTCCTCTTCCCCTTCATCGTCCGACCCTGTCCGCGACGTCGACTGCGTCATCACCGCCCGCGAGCTCCTCATGCTCGCCCAGACCCGCAACATCCACTTCCCTTCGCTGTCCCGCACACCCCTCCCACGGCCACAGTTCCCCGACCCAGCCCTCGACGCCTTCCTCTTCCCTCCGCGGCGCCGGCATGCTGCGCATCACAAAAACGCCGTGGCCGCCGCCGACCCCTTCGCCGTCGGCACCAGCGGCGGCTACCTCCACCACATCATGCAGACCTTCGCGGCACGTTACCCGCCCGGATCCACGCAGCTGCTCGTCGAGCGCGGCCGCAACTCCGACGTCGTCGAGTTCGTCCTGCGCGACGCGGCGAGCGGCGTGACGCTCGTCAAGGCGGCGCGCTTCTACGGCTTCCGCAACATCCAGAACCTGGTCAGGCGGCTGAAGCCAGCGCGGGCGAGCAGGATGCCGGGCGCGGCGGCGAGGAGACCGGGCGGGAAGGCGGTTAATGGCCGTGGTGGTGGTGCGGCGGAGACGGAGTACGCGTACGTCGAGGTTATGGCTTGTCCGGGGGGTTGCACGAATGGCGGGGGACAGGTCAAGGTGGGGGATTTGGCGGATGTGAGGGCAGAGTGGGGGGTTGAGGATGGGAATGGGAATGGGGAGGGGGGAGATTTGGTGGCTCCGGGGAAGAAACCAGGACCGCAGGAGCAGAAGGAGTGGTTGAGGAGGGTGGATGAGGCGTATTTTTCTGCCTCGTCTTCTGATGAGGATGAGGATGAGGACGAAGATGGGGGTCATGGCGAGCAGACGATGGAAGTTGATCGTGACGAGTTCGGGGAAAAGGGTGGCGATGATGCGATGGATGTCGATTCGGAGCCTCCCTTTACTACCAACAGGAACGGCAACAGCAACGGCCACGGCAACGGTAGAACGAACGGGGCTGACACGGAAGACATGGTGAACGGCATATCGCCATCCCGCATCCACGCGTTCTTGGAGCACTGGAGCGCGCTTACGGGCGTGGAGGTGGACGCGCTGACGAGGACGAGCTACAGGAAGGTGGAGAGCGACGTCGGCAAGGCGAAGAAGGTGAGCGATGTCGAGAGGGTGGCAGGCTTAGCGAGCAGCATTGGCGGTGGATGGTAAAACGAAGAGGGCCAGAAGTGCTTGGTTTCGTCGTGCATTATTCGGTCGGATTTGGATGGGGATTAGATTGAGTTGCGTGGGGCTGCATGGGTAGGAAATGGCATTTTCAACAGGGGAGTGCGGACGGATGGGTGTATCAGGTTCGGCGTGTTGCATTGAGGCGTTTGGGGGGGTTCTTTATTTTGGAGGGGGAAGGAGGGAAAAGAAGGAGGTGAGTTGTGGCGGGTAAATCGGGGATGTGGTTCTTTCGGTATACCCTGTAGATGAACGACATGTTCTTGGTAGTAAATTGGTTGCGTTCCAGATCGACTGTTAGCACTGTTCAAGCCTTGCATTACGGATGTTTTCGTTATTGATGTGTTCCCTCTCAAGAAGTTGGCGTAGGGCTGCTTGGTGAGACACGTGAGGGTTCTTGAGGTACTAGGAGGAACGCTTACAAAGGCTTGGTTGAGTGGGTCCACGTCTTGAAATCTGCCCACGGCGAGTTGTGACACTGTGTCGGCGGGTACGTAGATTGCGGTACCCGGAACTACATACGTATCGACCTACAACCGGGAACGAACAAAGCCGTCTCATGTTGCTGACGCTCGTCGTTTTCCTTTTCCATGATGTGCTACTTCTCATGCGAGGGAGAGGTTGGGAAGGCCTCCCGCAGCGAGAAGCGCGAGACACAGTGAACAGCGGCAAGGAAACACAAAAGTTTAGTGTCGGACTCCTTTCTTTACGACTCAAGTCAAGTTACCCCGGGTTGCTGGACGCTCTGATAGAAGGCGAATCGCCGCTGCGCTCCTCTTGGAGAGGGTGGGTGCTGACAGTTGTTTTTTATTCTTGCGGATGATGGTTCAAACAACGGGGTCAGCTGCGGACCGCGGCACTTGCTCGTTCGGGTGGTATCTCTGTGCTACGTGTTCGTGACGGTGTCGATTTACGGCACCCTCGTTATCTGTGGCCCAGACCGCATCACTGAGTGGTCTTATGATCACACCCCGCTTTTCGTTCTTCCTTCCTCAGAGGTGAGATGGCTTCTCAAATTATTCACTGCTTGGTTATGCAATTTGCCTGTAATTAACATTAATCTGCCGGCTACAAGTTATCACTTGGCAACTTTTGACGTCCTCTCCCACCCGGGTTTATGTTATCACGAGGCTTCTATTCGTTGGGTGTCCTTCGATATGAGATGCCGGCTTACAACATTTTCCTTCAATGAAGATTCTCGATATCCCATCTTACTGGCGGCCATCCTTGATACACTGATATTGGTACAGAATTTCCGCACTTTACTAAATTACATCATATCTTGAGTACACCAGCCCCGTGGGAAAGGATGAAACCAACTATTTCTGCGGCCAAAAAAAGGTTTACCAGAGTTGCAGCTCAAGGAAGAGTTGGCCCAAAGGCATGCTCAGGATCAATTTTGGTCTATGGGGTAGATTCTTAAGGTATGTTACATGGCACTCAACAGAAGAGATCCAGCCGGTCATCCTGCGGTGCATACACTAGCCTCATCACCTGTATATCTCTGGGTGGGTACTTCTGCTTTGCTTGTATATCAATCAAGTTTTCTCCTTATCTAGATTTTGCCAGAAAATGGCACAAAGCCGGAGAGAATTCTTTTTGGCATCAACCGATGTAGTTCCTTAAGACTGGATCCGTGTTGGTAAAGCGAGAGTACATGTTCATATGGTGAAGTTTTTGAGCTGTCAACTTTACTGATGCGTGTTACAGCCGGATGCGCAAGACTCCAGTGCGCATCCCAGTACTAACGAGCGTTGTTGATGGCGGACCGGAGCGATGAAAGCGCGGGGTTGCTATTGTGAGGTTGTATTATATATTAAAAAAATTCATGCGGTTAAGGTATCGGATGGGCAGTCTAGACTAAAGCACCACGGTTATCTGCGTAATGCAGTACTGCGATCAAGAGATCCATCCTGGAGAGGCTGCCAAATGGAAGGAAACAAAGGAGGACTTTGATTTCTGCTTTGACCGAATACGAAGACTTCTGGCTTTATTTGCTGGATCAAATACAACGTTGGATGTCGATGAAGTGCTCTCCTGGTTGAAGATTTGCGGGACTCGGCACCGGGAATGCCAAGATCATGCCAATACCCAGGTCGAATATCCTCCCTTTTCTCTCATTCTCATCGATGTATGTCTCATTGAACCGGACTCGACTGAGAAGTATGTTGCTCTAAGTTACGTCAGAGATGGTGCAGATATGATTGAGACCACATTGCAAAACACGTCGAGACGAAAAGAAAGGAACGCATTTTCCAATGGGATTCTAATAAAGAACGCTAAAAAGCTATCTTTGATCATCCAAGATGCATTGCGCTTCGTCACGAGTATTGGCCGACGGTATCTATGGGTAGATTCACTTTGTATCCTACAAGATGAAGGGAAGCAAAAGCTCGAACAAATCACGAGAATAGTCGCAATATAAAGTCAATCATTGGCTTACGCTTGTATCAATTTCCTATACCAGTGCGGACGAGGATTTACCTGGAATTTCTCAGGCATCACATTCTCCGGCAAGGGAATGGGAGACGATCAACGGCTTGCAAATCAATCTTGACGGCCTCGACTTCAGAGGTAACTCCCACGAGATGAACCGACTGAATACGTCAAGACTGCATTTGATGACAGAACCTCCCGGTCTCGACCTTCAGGTAGGTTTAATGCCGTACGAAAAACGCGCATGGACCTTTAAGGACAGTGTGCTGTCAAAAAGGTGTATCTACCTCACTAAATTCCAGGCCTTCTTCCTTTGCCGTTCGGCTTGCCTACCAGAAACTGGTAGCGCAAGTTATATTTCAGAGAATTACTCTGACGCTTTTAGCCATCTTTTCAAAGTTACAGGAGTGTCCAGCCCTCCTACCGGCCCGGAGATTCCTCAGCCATCTTTCTCGATAGATCACTTCCTCCACTACGTATCGTTAGTGGAACAATACTCACAGAATGACATTAAGTTTGCCGATGACGCCCTGAACGCTTTCTCTGGCCTTGCTTCAGTCCTTGGTTCCAGTTGGGCAACGAGCTTTACTTGCGGTATTGCGTTATCCATGTTTCATGAAGCAATGTTATGGTTTCCTGCTCATACGGGGATTACATGTCGCATTTCCAACTAATCGGTTTTTCCGAGCTGGTCTTGGGCCGGATGGAAAGGCGGTGTCCAGTATTTCTCACATGATCCGAGATATACCACCAGAATTCAGGATCATGTTTCCTTACTCGTCAATGGCCAGTATTCTGTCGAACATGATCACTTGCTCCCCGAAGGCTCAGATGAAAGTGATATCTTTTAAAACTCTTCATCTAGCGAACGTTGTTTCTTGCAACTCTCTACATCGTGCGCCCCTATAACAAGCTTTGCATTGGAAATGAGAAATGACGAGGCTCGATTACTCGACACCGAGTGGCATTTCTGCGGGACCATCCGTTCCTCTCAGATTCCCGTTTGAGCCAGTATCGGGCTGCCACACCCAGCATCAACGACGGAATTTCGTTTCTGTGTGAGTTGATTGAGATTTCGCGGCTGGAGCTGCGCTTCCAAGGATCGGAAATCCAGCTCAGCAGCATCCTGGCCACTGATGCGTTCGACATAGACCACTTCAATGCTGAGCCGGGGAGATGGTCTATCTTGAATGTCATGGTTGTTCTTTGGGACTAAAAGAGAGAGTTTGTGTAGCGGCTTGCCTTGGGGCTCATCCATGAGCATGCCTGGCACGCATGCCTGGCAAGAGAGAGGCTACAAAGGTCAAGTTGACGTAGGTCTAACGATTTTCCAGGCTTCTGCCCTATTCTAATCTACGCGCAATCTGGTTTAGAATGACAGTGGTACGAAGGCTGTTACGGTCAGTTATTTAACGGTTTCTACGTCAAGGTGCGTTCGGCTCGGCAGATGAGAGGAATAAGGTTATTGAACCAATATTAAAATTTCCCTAGGCTCGGGATCCTATTACAATATACACGCGTGTATTAATCTGCGTTGATTGGGACAGAGATCAGCGGGGCTATGAGACCAACGCCGGACTCTTACATCATGTTGCTGCTGATATGCAAACTTAGCCCATTCGGCGTTTGAGTCGTTGATTGGGTGGATTGCAGGAGGCTATGGTGACACTTCAGCATAAGGGCCTCATATCTGCGCTGGATTTCTACGCTGCCCCTCATCTGTGACTATTCCCATCCACCTTTTCCCAGCCCTTCGGCAAGATCAGTTTTCAATCCTCTATAGACTTCCGATTTCAAGAGGCGAACCATCCACTATCATCATGCATCTCTTGCACTTCAACCGGAACCATGAGCGCAACAGGATCAACACATGATCTGAAGAGTATGAGGATTATAGAGTGCCTCCGTATGCCATATCGCCCCACCGTTGGGGAATGGCTGATGAGGAGGTAACTTTTGATGGTATCAAGAAAGGCAATGCTCGCTTCAAATCTCGCTTTGGAAAAGTTGAAAGATGTCATCGGCAAGCAATGGACGACGGGTTATCGCACGCTTGAGTCGACTCTTGTTGTATCAACAAAAGCAGCAGCGCCGAACTTTCCAAAGCCATCAATTCAATGTTTCGTTACTGCCCGAGGTCTAGCATCTGTTACGCTTATCTGCAGGATGTGTGGCAACTGAGGGAGACCTTGCCGCAAGTGGTGCCACGTTCGGGAAAAGCGAATGGTTCAAGCGTGATTGGACACTGCAGGAACTAATCGGGCCCCAGAAGATGGTTCTTTTTTCTCCCCCGATTGGACCGAATTGGGATCAGAAAGAAGCCTGTCAGAAATTCTACAGAAAATAACCGGAATTCAGCTTGAGACTTCTAGGATCTCGGAATACGGTAGATGACTTCGACATCTCAACAAAGATGTCCTGGGCCGCAAGACGCAAAACAACGAGAGTAGAGGATCGAGCATACTCTCATGGGCATATTTGACTTAATATGCCCATTCTGTATGGAGAAGACGAAACGGTTTTAATTTGATTGCAACTGGAGATCATCAAAACACCTAGTACTGGTCACAGCATCTTTGCCTGGGAGCCGTCAAGGTTCGGGAGCAATTTAGGTATGCTTGCAACCAGCCCTGCACAGTTTGCTGATGGCTTGGATATTCGCTACGATGTTTCGTCGTCACGAAAATCAAAATGTCTCCTCCCGCTGCACTACGAACCTACAAATGCGGGCTTGCACATGCATCCGCGCATAGTTGAACTGCAGCCAATAGGTTTATGAGCGTGACAAAAAGGCTTCATGGAAGCCTTTGACTATATTCTTGGGCCCTTCAAAGTCCCGTGATGACCCTACTGCCTTGTACAAAAGATTTAATCGAGATCCTCGCACGATCAAAGCAGACGACGATCTTCCGGTCCAGACGAAGCGCGAAACTACAAGTCAGGAGTTTTTCATCACTCCATTCTCTAATGATGCTAAAACCACATTGCAAAAGTCAGTTCCCTATTCGAACTTCGAATCTACTGCCGCAGATTTGAGAATTTTACGGTCATAGATACTTACCCTCCATTTACATCTTACGACACGAAGAAGGTAATAGAACTCTTCGATAATACGGCACCATTCCTTACGCAAATCAGTGGGCGTTGTCTCACCAAAACCAACAGCAAGGAGTTCTTAGCGTGTTTAGATTTAGACAGCCGCTGGATCGAATGTAGAATGGAAATTATACCAATGTCTGGACCTGGCAGTCATCAATGGAACTCTAGCGAGAACCTGCTACCAGAAGGAGCAGACTGGATCAAGGAAACTCTCTCAGATTCCGGAAGAGATACCGTCCTGTCAATGAGATGCATCTGGTATCGAAACGCGGGCGTTATCGTAGTAGATATTCACTTGGACTGTTCTCGGGAACGCAGACTCCAGCAGAATGCAATCAGTCAAAGCAGCTGAGAGTCAGCAAATCCAGACAGAAATTTGAATGGTAGGCCGAAAAACTGCTGTTGTTTGATTCATCAAATATTTTCCTTGGAAGGGAGTTGACTTTGTTTGAGGGCCAGATTTTCGATGCGTAGCAGAACGATCATGGTTTGTGCCGTCGGCTACGCTCAAATTCACTCGTACTACAAAGTAAGTCAACCTTTGAAGCCGCCCTACGTGGTTCCAAATTCCATGCAAACATCCAAGATTCTGTCTCAGGGATGAGCGGCGTGTGGAGGTCATCAAAGTTGTACTCCAGCAACGCCGCACATGTGGTGCAAACTATCTGGGATAACTTTTCCGAAGATCGAATGAAGCTTTATTACGAATGCGCTTGAAGTCGGTCTTGCTCTTCTTGGTAATTCTGTTCTACTCGCTTCGAAAATCAACGGCGACGGCACACGTAGCACAGACTCTGTCGAGCTGATCATCTTTACGTGTGAGGGTAGAGCTGATCCGTATCTGGGGACCCGATTGGTAGGAGAAATGATCTCGTTGTTCAATTGGTTGACCCCGTCAAGCCTCCGCTGCATAGTGCCCGATTAGGCAGACGAGAACGCATCAGCATAACCGAAGGGCTCTTAATGGACCACTCATCTTACGTGCATACCCGATCACATGTTGAGGGTTCATGCAAGCTTCGCTGGCTCGAATGCTCTGAATGAGGCTGAGAACTCATGATTATATAGGTGCGCGCTGCTTCTCCCGCAATGCGCCGGAACTCAGTCTCTCAGGGTCGTCGCCGCAGCATGACACACTTGCCCCGCAAACATGCCTCGCAAGCGAGAGAGCCACGGCACAAAGCCTAAACCAATCCTCAAGCACAGAAAAGATGACCCGGAGCCGGCGCCGGCGCCGGAAGCTGACAAGGCTGAGGGCGATCCGGATCCCCCACCTTCGCCGTCGCGGGAGAAGAGCAAGAACGCCGCACCTACCATCAGGAGCAACTCCAGAAGAGCATGTCAGCTTTTAGTCAGGATCAAGGAAGATCAGAGCCCGGTTGCATCGTTCTTTGGGGTGGCCAGGCTGAAGGGATCCGCTCTGGATCTGCACAATCTACTGAGGGACGAGGGGCATGTCCGGACGGGCGAGGGTGATATAAAGAGAATGTTCAAAGGGGAGCCGAGGAAGGTGAGAGCTCTTCTGGAGCAGGATGCTGAACTGCCTGAGAAGACAAGTAAGCGAGCGTTTACCGCAGGCGAGCGGCAGAGCTTGAACTGACGGTTCCGAAGTCCAAGCAAAGACCGAATTCGTCTCCATCAATAGCCAGTTCAATAAGGTCATCCTCAGTCCACTAGAGCGAACATTCAGAAATCATGGTAGATCAAAGCCGGACTACGGTCATCTTCGGAAGCAGGCTGAGTCACTGCTCAGTCAAGCCCGAGACGCTCGTAGTTCATTGAAGCAAGCCGTCAAAGATGCTAAGACGAGGAACTCGGCGGACCTCGAGCCTGATCCTATTCAATTCAAGATTCCGGCCCAAACCAGAAAGAAACGCAAGCGGCATGCTAATGGCAGACGTAAGAAGTAATGTTCCTCCGGCGGACAGGGTCCTCAAGCCATTCGTTGATGCGTCAATGCTGATGATCTGGATCAGAGCTGCCAATCTTTCGGTCTGTATTTTATTACCTCTGTAGGAATACTTCACAGCTTTATTCTATAATTGCTTTCACGCATCTCTTCGTACAGTGGCTTACGCCCTTGTTCATGGCGATTACATTCTACCATGCTGTAGTCATCTTCCATTGGCATCGGTCACGAAGAGCAGTCCCGAAGACATCTGCCAGCGGGGTTTCTGCCAAGCATTCTCTACCATATATTCATGAAAGTTTCCTTGCATCTATCAGCACTCAAGTCCAAGCCAACGCCTCACATCTCCATTCTAACCACAGAGTACCCCAACCAAACCCCTCAAGCGGCAGAATAACGACCCCCTCAACCCCCTTCTCCTCGCACCCTCACACCGCTCAACCAGCCCCCCTTCCAAGAACAGCATGCAGCCATTCAATGCCCGCGTCGATCTTCTTCTCTTGTCTCGCCGCACCCACACACCAAACCCAACGCAGCGACCAGAGACAGACCGCACAACGCCAAGGCCCTGCCGCAAAAGCCAGCCAACCACCCTTCTATCTCACCTCAGACAGCATCACCGGCCACCCATGCCCGTTTTTCCCCGACGCATCGGGACCCATTCTTTCGCCGCGAAACAATCTCCACACCTTTCCCGAAAGAGGCACGGAAGAGTCTCAGATAGAAAAGCAAAAAGGAAAAAGGAAGGAAGAAGCCTGGCAAACATCCTTCGGGAAGCCTTCGGTCGACGTTCTGGAAGGCCTTGGCCCCGATGCTCACCGCAAGAGGCGACGCGGGACGACGCTCCGCCACGGCAAGCTCGTGAACGCCCTATCTTCGCTTCCCCCTCTCTCCAAACCCCACACAGCACCTCTTTTTTTTTTTTTCGAAAGGAAGAAAGTCGTACCCAAAAAAAAAAAAGAAAACAACGACAAGGCCCGTCAGTGATGGGCAAAGCAAGATGATGTCGACAGCGGGAAACACGCACCCGCACGCGCACATGCACACACATGTCTCCAAAAAAAACAGAGAAGCCAACGACACATCGCGCCCCGGCGGTCGCCCTTCTCCCGCCCGTCAGCCTTCCGCCGCCGCCGCCGCCGCCGCCGCCGAGCGGCGCCCTTTCGCGGGCGTACGTGCGCGCGTGCATGCATGCATGTTTGGGTTCGTTTCCCTATCCGAACTTATCAAAACGGAGCGCCTCCGGGAAAAGGGTCTCCACCCAACGCACGTTCCCCTCTTTGTACCATTTCCCCATTCGACACCGCCATATCTCTCTCTCTCTCTCTCTCTCTCCCTCTCTCTCTTTCTTCCCAGATCGTATCAGGGTTGGCCCACCCGAAACAGGCAACGGGCTGGTGGAAAATGACGTTTGGGCCTCTTTTCGTCCTTTGCCCGTGTCTCTTCCTCGTTTGCCAGATCTCCGGCATGCATCCTGGCATCTCACTAGACAAACGAGAAATCATGTGGCTGGGTGAGGTGGGTTGCAGCAGACTGAACATCGGTCGATCACGACGGGGATTCTCCTTCTCGTCGCTCGCTGCGCGTTCCGATTTGCCGGACGAGGGTGGTCTCGTCACGCACACCGCCTCGCGCGATAGGCGGGAAAGCGAGGACCGGACGAGGGCGAGGGAGATCCAGACTTGCCTTCCTTCTTTTTCGCGGGGGAGGGAAGGGGATGGGCGCGCGAGGCCGGAAAGAGTCAAGGCGAGAGACAAGAATAGCTCCCAGAGGAAAAAAACACACCACAGGACGCGCCAGCCCTCCGAAGCTATTGTACATGTGAAAGACTAAAGAGGACTGCGTGACGAAAACTCCACTTCTTCCGGTCAGCCCAAACGAGTCTTGGGAGGGAAAAGAGGACACGCCAACAGGTTTTTTTTTTCTTGCTCCTTCTTCTGTTCCAGCCAAGAGACGGGCGGGACTTGCGTCGCTCTGTCGCTCTCTCCGTCTCTTTCACGTGTAAGTGGGAACTCTCTCTCGTCGTCGTGGCAGAAAACACATCATGTGGGCAGTCCAGCGGAGAGAGAGAGCAGCAGCAGCACCACCACCACCACCACCACCACATCACGGCGGTGCCACGCGGAACCACCGCCACCGCTACGTCTTCGCCATCAATGGCGCGGTTCCAGCGAGCAGAAAGTGAGGCGGACTGTGGCGGTGGGGTTTCTTTTCGATAATTCCAAATCCCACCTCGAACTCTCGCTCAGCAACGCATCGCCACTCCCCGTTTCAGCTCTCCAGATGGGTCAGCAGCGAACGACGACGTCTTTCCTGATCAGTAAGCAGAGGGCAGAAAACGGCCCCGACCGCCGTGCTGCAGACGACAAAGGCCCTTCCAAATAGACATGCAGGATGGACGGCGGAACACACGGACGGCGCCGAACAGAGAAGACGTCACGAGAGCCGGCCTCGCGGGCGGACCGCCCGCACCCAACACACGCACCGCCGCACGACGGCCATGACGGCGGAGGTCACCGCACCGCACCGCACCGCACCGCACCGCACCGCTCTGCGCCGCACGAACGCCGACCCGACCTTCGACTCTCCACTCGTACGAATGAACGAACGAGCGGACATGGCGCCGGCCGTTCTCATTCGCGCGCGGGGCCGGAGAGGTCAAGGAAAAGAAAATGAGAGACGAAGGTTTATAGGAAAAAAAATTAGATTGAGATCGGAGACGAAGCATCTGTCACTAGTCCGGACCACCGGTGAGAGATCATCGAGCACCCAGCCGACGGAACGCTCTCGCCACGAGGCATGACGAGCAGAGGATTAAACGTGAAAGAACGCGTTCGTGAAAGGTTTACCGTGACCGCCTTTAGCAGCTGGACGAGAAAGGAAGGGGGGGGAGGGCCGCTCTATCGGCCGGACGATGACGACAATGACGGTGGTGATGCGGTCATCGAGCAGCTGCCGAGGGGAGGGGGGAAGGTGAGGGGAGAAGCTGCTGGGGCGTGCGGTGGTGCATATGTATGTACGTTCAGGCCTACCTACATATGTATGTACGCACGGCAACGCATCTTGTTTGTATGTATGTAACCGCACGTCCCGAGATGGGGAGGAGGAGGAAACAGACCGCTCTTCCTCCCTCGCTCGCTCTTGGGGAGTGCGCTTTAGATCTTCGCCCGTGCATTGCGTCAAGGTTTGGTCACATGGGCAGCCGAACCGTAGGGTCGGAAAATTAGGGACACGTCCGACGTGTTTTTGACCTTTAGTGATGTCCGTTGTTTTCCTTGTCTGGATGTGGTCACTAGCGCAATTTTTGTTGAAGGCGGAAAGACACTGCAGTATCGCAAAACAGTGCCCTTGGCGGTGAGACGACAAGAGACCGCAAAGTTTCTCCGAATCATGGATGGAGAGAGAAAGATAAGCGAGCAAAAGGAAAAAAAAAGAGGCTTTCAAAGTTTCCAACGGCAGAGCCGAGAAGCCGACGGGCCTTACCGCCGCTACAACAAAACCCTCCTTTGCAGCTCTTCTCCCCGATGCGAGGGAAAGCGGGGAGGGGGAAGGGGGGGAATTCTAGACTGCCCGTCGGCCATCGACGTCGCTGCATTTTACTTTTCTGCCAGCGGGCAGAAGGGCGACACGCAAGGTGCGCAGAACAAAAAAAAAAAAAAAGGACTGGACAGGCGCGCTTGCCGAGGCGAGACGATACGGCGAAGACCCCGCCATCGGCCAGCGGAGACGGACAGCCAGAGCAAACCACGTATGCAGACGAGTGTATTCGCGGGGTCGCCTGGTGGGGAGACACGACTGCACGACAACAACGACAACGAGGAGATGCGGCGGGGGTGGATGGCACGCCATCAGCGCCACGCGAACAGAATCCAAAAGGATGCGATGAGTCAAATGATCCCGAGGAGGAGGAACTTTCGTGGCTGGGCTCTTGGATCAGTGTTCGTCCTCCGGTTGTGTGGTATGTTTTTTTTTTTTTTTTGCTCATCCCATCACCCCGCATTTGCCGTTGCGCGACGCGTCGTAAACACCTTCACCGCCTTCAGATGAATGGCTGGGTTGTGGACGGGCGGGGAGGGGGCCGGCGTTATCGAGAGACGCAAGCTGCAGATGCATCGTACCAGCACGCGAAAGTCACGCACGAGGGGGAAAAAAAAAAAGGAATAGTCTGGAAAGAGATCCTCGCTGAGCCTCTCACAGAAAGGCGAGAGGCTGGGCGGCGTCTTCTTCTTTCCTTCCCTGCAATGTGGATCTCTCTTCTTTACCCCACCGTTGCTGAAGAGAATCCCGACGGAACGGGGCAGAAAGGGAAAAACAACAAAATATTGGCTGGCAAAGCTTCATTCATTGGTCGGATGGCCGTGGGGAAGGATCCGGTGCGTTGGTTTTATTGATTTTTGCTTCTTACTCTGGCTTCTGGGGTCTGTATGGTCGAAGGAAAGGACGAAGGCTGGGGTGGGAGGAGGATGACTGCGTCGAACATCGATTTGCTGGGGGCGGGCTTCTTCGTCCGCCAGTCGTCTGTCTGCCGGGCGGTCGGGATCTGAGTCGTTGCCTGGCCGACTGGACGGCGGCCTCTTGATGCAGTAAGAATCGTTCCGTCGCCTGCGTGATCGGACGCGTGTGGTTGGATGGATGTTGGCGTGGATGAGTCGGCAGCACCGTCGGAGAAAAAAAATGAGGAGGAAAATCAGGGCTCTTGGCCAATCAGCGCAGTCGGCAAAAGAGGCTTTTTCTTAAAGGGAAAAGACGACCTGCTGATCGTGGCGCCGCAGTCGAAGGGCAATCGCCCAACGAGCACTGCAGCCCAGCCCAACGGCCTCGCATAATCGCTGACTGATTGCAGCCTGCCGAGCATCGTCCGTTCTGTTGGCTGAGATGAAGCAGAAAACCCATGCAGGGTCTGGGCCTAGTGAGCTCGAAGTTGGGTCCCGACCTCGTTGTTGACGGACCCCGTGACCTCCCACCCTGCCAGCGAGTGGCCGTGGACGCGGACGTGGACATGGATAGACGCGCATCCCGGCACACGGCTTGACAACGCGAAATCAACGCGAAACGTCGTCGCTCTTGCCAATTGCCGCTGAGAGACAAGTATCCAATGGCCAGCACGCCGTCCACGTCATTGAGATAGGTACAGACGAGGCCGCCACCACCAAAACAAGACAGCTCACTCAATGACCACGCCATCAGGATTCCCACACCCAGTCGGCTTGCTGGCTGGCTGGCTTGCCGGCCGGCCGGACTGGAGACAGCAATGGAGCTATCCGTGATCGCGCCTCACCTCTGCACACGACAGCAATCAGTCCGGTGCGGCGGCAAACAGCTTCAGGGTCCCCCAGCCTCCACTTCGCCATCCAGGTCCATCCTTACCTGCCCATCACCCGTCGCCCATCTCACCGTCGTCGTCGGCCGGGCAAATCCTCCGATGGACGAGTGGGCAGTGGCAGTGCAAACAACGCGTCCCTCCACCGAACAACACACACACCGCCACCGCTAACAGCGGAGCGGCGGCGGCGGCGGGCGCGGCGCCATCGCAGCGTGAAAGCCAGATACCCGCAACCAACCGATCCGGCCTGTCGCCATCACCACCGAACGCCAGCAGCGACGGGGCACCCGACAAGCTGTCGGCGAAATGGCGCACCAAGCTCCGCGCAAGGTACCTGCCTGCAAAGAGCTGCATTGTTGTTATGCACGCCCGGCGTCGAATCGCGTCGGATGACAGAAACGGCTTAGCGTCCTCGCATGCACAACTCAACATCACACTAATCCCTCGCGACTTCCAATTGACGCGAACGACAGTTGCCGTCGGTGCTTCTCCTGCTTTCCCCTCTCACCGCTTCACCGCCACCGAAGACCAAAAAAATAGATAAAAGATACTGCCGATGGAGCCGAAGCCCGGGTGCCGTATCTGGCATTACTGCGCTTCATCGCCAGAGACCACCCCTCATCAACGATTCTAGATTTCGCCGGTGAAGCAGGAAAAGGGAAAGGGAAAAGGGCGCACAGGCGCGTCGTCATGCAATCCCCATCCCACCGCGCCGCAAATAGATAGCATTGTACGAGCTTTCAGGGTCGGGGGGTCCGTAGATTTTTCTTTTACCTGCTCACGCCTCGGCATTGGGGGAGGGGGAGAGAGAGAGAAAGAGAGAGAGAGAGAGGGAGGGAAAAAACAGAGAAAGGACTGCCGCATGATTATCTGCTCATTTTGACTCCTGCAGGCCCATCTCGCATGAAGATGATAAATTGATAGTAGCTACGTATTGGCGATGCTGCGGGAAACGACGAAAGCATTGCGTTGCATGCGCAAGGCGCGCGTCGGCTAAGCATCTCTCTCCCTCCCTGTCCTGCCGGCTCACTCAACCATACTTCGGCTCCGAGAATCGGTCGGCTATGGGATGCGTGGAAGGGCGATGGGAGGGGCGTAAGAAGCACGCAAGCAGAAAAGCGTGCTGCAAGCTACAGTAATGAACATCAACATAAAATTCCCACGCTCAGGACGTGTATAAACTCTGTATAACCCCCCCTCCCCTCCAGCCTCCCAATAGTGCGTCCCTTCCCGTCCCAGAGATAGATTAGCGTTCTTGCACCGTGCAGAATCAAGTGACTGAACCGCTTGCACTCCGGGCCCGCGACGGCCCCATTCGTCGTCCATTCCCACGAAAGGAGTGCCGGAGGTGCAGTAAGAAAGGGAAGGGAGGGGGAGAAAACGGCTCATCATGACGGCTTTCTCACAGCATCACGACGCGGGAAGGGACCAAAAAAAAAAAAAAGGAGTACACGCCTCCACCTCACCGCCGTAGCACCACCAGCCGCGCCGCAGCGGGGACTGCTCCATCTCGTGTTATCAAGACGAAGTATCACGAGGCACAGTATCAGGATTCAGAGGCACAGCAGAAGATGCAGGGAGCACGAACGCTTCTTTCCCCCTTTTCGCCAGCGACAGCGGCCGCGGGGGATCGAGTCTTCCATTCCATATCCCTCCTCCCCCCACCTCTCTTTCTCATCCCATATACACGCGCTTCTATATCCGTCCGGCCCATCCCATCCATTCAATCCCGTACAATCCCTTTGGCCCATCTCCTTCTTCCCTGTCTCTCCCTTTTGACTCCTTTACCCCTTATACCCCCCCTTTCCCACCTGGAAAAAAAGCCATGCAGGCACTATTTAAAACGTGAGAAAGTAGAAGAGTGGAAGGAAAACCGAATTCCAGCCGGTAGATATAAGGATCCTTGCCATCGAAGGCCCTTTATTACAAACAGGTTCCCGCACAGCAAAAAGGGTTTTACAATGAGTATAATACAACAAAGAAACGACAGTGACGAAGTGAAAAAAAAAAAAGAAAAAAAAAGACCAATAGGTATAAGGCCCTCGCCCATGAACCCCAGAAGACCCGAACCCAGATAAGGAAAAACTACAGGGGGATAAAGAAAACAGTGGGAGTATGCGTAATGCAAGAGAGTATGTCAGAACGACAGACGGAAACATAAAAATAAAAAGGCGGTCTAGGAGAGAAAAGAAGCTAACGAAGAGTTTGGCGAACGAATGGAGAAGCCGGAGGTGAAAGATCTCCACTTTGGCGACGGCGCTACTGCATCGTCGTGCGATCCTCCACACCGTATCTTCCCTTTTCACCCCCTCCTCTCCAAACTTGCTCTTTTCCCCCCCTTTGTTAACCCCCCACATAACACCTGTTATTCATCCCACTTGAGACTGTATCTCGGCTCTTTTTTATGCCATGGACCCCCGCGGCCGCCTGTTGAAAAGAAAAGTAAAGAAACAGGAGAGAGTTGTGAAGTAGGAAATGATATATGTTTCAGATGCTGTGTGTTTGCGTGGGCCTCTGTACAGCCTCTTCGCAGTTGGCTTTTTGTTTTCTGTCTTCCTGACTAGCTAGAGACAAAGAAAAAAGGGAGAGAGATTGTGTAGTGACGGGATGCAAAGCCGCGGGTGCACCTTTTTTGTGCATGCAAAAAGTGGGTATCCGCCGCACTCTTGCGTAGTGTGTGGAGATGCTGTACAAGCTGGGTTCTCTTCTTCGCTTCAAAGGAAAAAAGCTCTCACTCCCGAAAACTGGAAGAGTCAAGTCTCGAATCAGAAGTCAACAAAAAAGGCGGTAACAAAAGGGGGTATAGCGCCGAGCAAAGCAAACTCGCTTTCCGTGCTGGATAGAAACAAGGGTATGCTGTAAAGAGTCTAACTAAGCAGTGCCCGGTAGGTGGTGTGATGTGAGTGGTATGTATGCCGCCGAAATACGTGGGACAAACCGACAAACAGCTGCAAAAAAAAACATCAAACAGCCTGGCCCGTTCCGCAAGGGCCGGATGGGGGTATGAAGCGAACAAGAAAAAACGACTACCTAAATCCCAAAAATTCCCATTGCCTCCCAAGACACCGTAGATATGAGCAAAGTTATGCCGCCAAATGTCGCAAGTCCGATGGAAAGAATCGGTCGGAATAAATGCAGACGGGCTCGCCAGTCATCTTTGGCAAGCCAGAAAGGTCGAAATCGACGTCGCGGTTGAACAAACGCCGCCAAACACCAAATGCTCCCAGTTGCTCCTTCCCTTTTATTTCTGTGATGCCACCAATCCGTTCCTGACGGAGATTCCCCTAGGTCTTGGAGGAATACGTAACGACGCCGATCCGAAATCGCTTACAAGGTGGCCGTCAGAGGTTTGATTTTCCCGATCCGATTAAAGATTAGTCGTATGTGCAAGAATAAACGTCAAAATGTGCGGAAGTCAAGAAGGCCGGATCTCCGATCACCGGTAGGCGTTCTGAGCAGCGAAGATGCTCGCTGCCGCGGCAGCCGCCCACTCGTTTTCCTCGTACGGCGGCGTCGGCCACTTTGGATCGGTTGCTTGCGGTTGCTGACGCTTCGCGATGTCGACGGGCTTTGTCGGCGTCGAGTAGTCGCCGTGGCCAAAGCTGACATTGCGGTTCGCGGAAGGGGAAGGTGTCAGGTAGGCAGGGTTACTTGTCGGTCCGTCGTGTCTGGCCAGTCGCTTCGAAGCCTTGTGGGCGGACATCAGTGCCTCGTCGAGCAGTTCTTCCTCTTCGTTGGGCGTCTCGTAACGGTGGTTGGCGGGCGTCTGCTGCTGGAGGGCGCGGCGAGTTCGGCTAGAAATCGGGCCTCTGCCATTGCTATCGCTTCCGTGAGGCAAGGAGTGGTGTCGCTTGAGCATCGGGTTGCTTGCCACACGGGGCGACGGGGACGCCTTCACGCTACCGGCCGGGGAGAGTCCTTCCAAACTATAACGCACGTGCTGCAAGGCCTTGTCCATCTCAGCAAAATCCGACTGTTGCATTGGGTTGCTTGTTGGTGCAGGTGGGGGGTCAATGTTCATCGAGTGCCGATTACTGCTGCTGCCCCAGGCTAAGCAGCCTGCGCTTGCTTCGATGTCGCCTGAGGAAGGAGAAGGTGGAGCTTGGTACCGACCAGAAAGTCGCCTTGCACGCTTGCGAAGATGTGAGAAGAAGCCCTCCTTGAACGGGTTCGACGGGGATGCGAGGCCGGACTGTCCGTTGAGGGCACGCTCCGCTTCGGCGCGATGGATATCTGCGTAGTGGTTACCGTGCGACGCGAGCGACAACTGGCGGCCGATCTTCTTCGTGGCTCTCTCGTTCGCACCGGGGTTCTGGTTGGCCTGGGCGGTGACTGCATCGGAAAGAGGTGAGATTGGTCGTATTGAAGGTAGTATTGGCATTGGCGCACCATTTGCTGAAACACCATTCGTCCAGGTGGCCCTCTTAGCGGCGTCCCGTCTCTGCTTGGTCGAAAGGGTTCCGGCGGACGTATTCGAGGCTTGCGGCGAGGGCTGGGGCGAGATGGGCTTCGGCGCGCTGATGTGCTGCGGAACGGCGGGCGCACTATCCCTAGCAACCAATGACTTACGGAACCAAGACGACGTCTTCGAGGTCAGCGACGGGGCATCGGTCGAGTCCTTGCCCGAGGAATTGCTCATATCGGAGTGCTTGCGGCTGAGGAAACGCGAGGCGGACGACTTGGGGCGGAGCGGGTCGACGGCATCCTGGAAAAATTCATGGCACAGAGCCTGAGTAGAAGTCGGGCGAGCCTTGGGATCCCACATCAAGCACCAGGTAACAAAGTTTGCCAAGCTCGCAGGCCACTCGGGCGACTGCAGGATCGTATCCATGGCGTGAGGTGCCATCTGTAACACGGTCAGCGTCACTCACAACACGCGACAGCAACGAAATCAATTACCTTGGGGAACGAGAAGCCCAGCTTCTGGGCCAGCCTGATGCCGTCCTTCCACTCACCACCGCCAACCTTGGCACCGTGCTTGTTGACCCAGCTGCCAGGGCTGCCCATGATTTCGCACACCCTCCAGACCTGGTCAACCTCGTTGCCGCCAGGGAAGAGAGGCTTCAGGGTTGCGATCTCCACGGCCATGGCACCGACGGCCCAGATGTCGACGGGTGCCGAGTATTCGCCAGCGCGAAGGAGCACCTCTGGTGCTCTGTACCAGCGCGTCGAAACGTAGGTGGTGTAAGGGAGCTTGGAGTGCGTTTCCCTCGCGAGACCGAAGTCGGCGATCTTGATGGTGTAGGCGGGCGGGGTGGAGGGAGGAGTGACGAGGGCGGAATATCTCTTGAATGCATTGCCTGTGTCGGGGGCAGATGTCGATACTAGGATGTTCTCGGGCTTGATGTCGCGGTGGAAGAAGTTGTTCTCGTGGATGTGCTCGAGGCCAGAGATGATCTGGAAGAGGATGCTCTTGACGGTGGAACAGTCCAGGCGCTTGTGGTCGCGCGCCTTCATAAGCTGGTAGAGGTTGCCATCCATGTACTCCATGGCGATGTGCAGCTTCTTGCTCATGGGGTCGAGAAAGATGTCGAGCGCGGGAACAAGGTGAGGGTGGTTGGGTAGTGATCGCAGGAAGATGACTTCTCTTAGCTCCAGACATTGGTTGAAGTTGTCGAAGGTCTTCTTCATGGTCTTGATAGCAACCTGTCGGGGGAGGGTTAGTTGCTGGCCTGTGACGCGTCAACTCTTGACTGGAGGCCTACCAAAGTGCCTCTCCGTGCGATGTGAGCGCCGGCGCTCCGCACGCGTGCCAGCGAGACGCTACCAAAGCTTCCGTCACCGACATCCTTCAGGACCTCGAACTTGTCCTCTAAGCAGACAGCGCCGTGCGAGCCCGAGGACCAACCGCGAAACGAAGAGTCGTAAGCAACCGTCATGACGGCGGCGGAGAGAGATGCAGACGGCAGCTCGAGAGAGATAGGATTGGAAGAGGACGGGGGCGCGGAGGAGAGGGGGGGGGGGGTTGCTGCTATGGTCAACGCGGGAGCGCGGGTGGCGCGTCGGGGCATGCCAACTCACCAACTAAACAGCTGCCAAGGGTAACGATGGTTAAAGATTAGAGGGCTATAAGCTTGCGGTGCTCATTGCATGCGGAACAACAATCAATGGGGAGGAGAAGGGCTGCGGCGGACTGGATAGATGCTGGGGAGGGGGGGCGCGGAAGGAGGGAGATTGGCTGTTCCGGGAGAGACAGGCGGCCCCGCGTGAGGGTGTGAGAGCAAGGTATTTGGTGGGAGAAGGAGAGAATCAGGGTCCAGAAGAGGTTGCGAGAGAAAAGTGCGGCGGCTGTTTAGAAAAGGTCTTTTGCAGGCTAACGTGGAGACAGTCCAGGACCACGGTAGGCGGGAGGCGTGCCGGCGAGTTGGGTTCGTTTTAATCGATCAAAAGGAGCAAGCCCTGCCTTCTAGCGTGCGCAGAGGCCGGGCGCGCGCTGGAGCTCGATGGGAATTTGAGGAGATCTTCACAAAAGGAGCGCTCGGTGATTTTCACGCAAGCGGGCCTGAGTCACGCCGAACGGCTGGCGTGTTTACCAGACCGGGCCCGTGTGCCCAGTGTGCCCAGTGCCCGCGCGGGCTGGAGGGGCAGGCCTGACGCCGGCGATGCGCGTTTCGACGAGCTTTCTGGAAGAGCGGACAGCGCGGCCGATAATCTCGGGTGAGTTTGAGATAGGCACTGTGCTCCAGGGCCCCACCGGCGTGGTGAGATTGAGCAGAGGGCAGCCGGCACGCGAGGCGTGGGCGTGGGCGCGGGCGCGAGCGTGGAGGCGTGGTGCCGGAGCGGCTGGCGGGTGCGGACGGGGGACGACGCGGACGCGGATGGAGGAGGTGAGCTGGCCGGCCAACGAACGCTGCTGTTGCTGCGTGCTGCTGGCCGACGCGACTGCGGTGGGCTGTGACGCGGAGCGGTGAGGCAGAGGCGCGCGGCGGGAAGGCTGGGAGCTCCGCCGCGCGTGGGTGACTTGCAGGTTTGGGACAGGCGATCGGGCAGGGCAGGGCAGGGCAGGGCAGGGCAGACGCGAACTGAACTGAGCACCACGCTCGAGCGAGGGCGTCACGGCGAGAGTGCTGGAGCCGGGGCGCGCGGCGTCTGGGTCTGGCACTGGCACCGGCGCGGGCGTCTGAGGGCAGCGGGCTGGGGCGCAGAGGCAGAGGCACTGGCACTGGCACTGGCACCGGCACTGGCACAGGCGCGGACGCAGGCACTGACGCTGGCATGGCCCTACGCAGGTTGCAACGAAGGAGGGAGGAGAAATTGCACTTTTGCGAGCGAGTCGTGAGCCCGGCCGGCCCCAGGAGCGCGCCCACAGCCCACAGCCCATAGCCCACAGCCCATGGCGGCGCCCACTCGCCGTCACTCGCCGTCACTCGCTGCTGCGCCGGGGGCCGGAAGCTGGCCGGCTGGTCCCGCGCACGTACGGGCCTCGCTCACGCGCTATTGACTGTGCCGATGTGATGATTTCCCTGTTTGGCTGGCTTTATGCACGCCGTGCCCAACTCCAGCGAGCTGCCTCTCTGATCAGTCGCCGTCGCCATTGCGGCCGGCCCACTTTCGCTGGCTGCTAGCTGCTAGCTGCGAGCTGCTGCCCGCCGCCCGCTGCCCGCCGCCCACCGCCCCCCGGTCTGCCGACGGCTGCTGCCCGGCCGCCCCCCTCTTCTTAGCTAAGCGGCCCTCGCAGCCAAGCGGCGCCGGGCGGTGGGCATGCAGCAGCGAACGCAGCCCTTCGCGGGAAGCCACGTTGTGCCCAGGGAAGCCCAGGGGGTGCGTTGCATACGGGGGGGTGTGTGTGTGGACGAAAGCCCAGGGCCCCTTTTTCGCACCAGCGGCCGCGGCAAGCGGGAAATGAACACTAGCCCGGGTGCATGTGGTGCCTGAGCTCGCGGTGCATCGTGCGCCACAGCGCCTTAATTGGCTTCGCGGGTCAACGGCTCGCGAATTGGCTTGGTGCGCTTCATTGGGATCCGACCGATCTCTTGGGCGGCAGCGGCAGCGGCAGCGGCAGCGGCCATGGGGAGCGCGTGGACGTGGGCGTGAGCGTGGGCGTGAGCGTGTGCGCGCGGGCGTGGCAGCGACTGAGGTAGCGTGAGGCGTGGGCCGGCGTGCAACGGTCGCTCCTCGTGCTGGAGAATGTGCAACGCGGGCTGGCGGGCTGGTGGGCTGGCGGGTTGGCGCGCTGTGGAGAAGAGGCGGCGGGTGTTGCTTGAGCTCTCCTGCAACCAACGCTGTGACACCTGCGACCCGTCCGCCGGCGTGGGCTGGGTGTGGGCGTGTCCCTGGCCAGCTCCTGCGCTGCAACAAGCCTGCTACCCGCCGCCCGCCGCTCGACACAGGCCGCCCGCCGCCCGCGACAACATCTCCAGCGCGCGCAGCTAGGAACCGCTATCGAGATCCCGCATCTGGATAGCCATGGGTGTGCTCGCTGCGTCCTGACGTCGTCGCAGCCCGGCAGCGCGAGCGCGGCGTCGACGCCAGCCGGTCCCGGTCTGGGGGAAAGCCATCGACGATCCGCGGCGGGCTGCATGTACTCTACTCGCACCCCACGACCACGCTCACGGCCACGACTATTGTGTGTGTGTGTGTGTGTGCTGGGTGTCTGTTGCATTGCCCCCAAGACGGTTACCCAAGACAACGCCTCTTAAACAGCCAGCTCCCGGCCAGCCTCTTCTCTGCGCGAGACGAGCCTCCTCCCACCGTGCCAGCGCGTGCTACGGCCGAAGACGGGGCCGGCTAGCTCAATTCCCGCTTCCACGAGAAAGCCTCTCTCCGCTGCGACTCGCCATTAGGCGTCAAGATGAGATGGCCGATGACGACAAAAAAAGAATATTGTATTGCCTGCCCCGGCCTCAGCCCAGGCACGCGAAACGGCGATGCTCTTCAGCCTGCTTGGCCCCGCGGTTCCGCCCGCGCTGTAAGGTATGCATGCATGTCGAAGTCCTCTCTGCTGGCCGCTCTCCCCTCGAGGCTCAGGAGGCCGGGCGAAATGAGGTCTGCATGTGGGCAATACGCGCGCATGATTGGCGATGAGCAGCCGTCATTTCCTTGCCCGCCTGCAATCTCGGGGCAGACGAGGTTCGTGTACGTATCAACCGTTCCCCGGTCTCAGAATTACCAACCGCATCGCCCATCCTCCCGCCCTGAGGCTTCGCTCCGAGTTGCATTTCCGCCTACTCCTGCTCCTGCTCCTGCTCCTGTTCTTTTTCTTTTCTGTCGACCTTTTTCGTCACCACCCCCGCCCGGGCTCGGCTGCGTCGCCTTTCTCTTCGCGAAGCGGTGGCACCCACGGCCGTCAGCTCTTCCGGCCAGGCGTAGCCGCAGCCCTCGCCGCATATCAGCCCCGATGCGCGTCATCAATAGCATTCCAGCGTTGCAGTCCCACGTCAGAGCTGAGCAAAAAAGATCCGCTGATAAACGCGGGATCAGCCCGTTGGCCCCATTCTCGTGCCTAGCGGGCCGTTGGGAGAAGGCAAACATCCTGCCTTCTCCAGGTCGCATTATTCTTTCTTTTCTCCTATCGATTGCGCACGGGGGCCAAAGAGGCAGCATGCCAGGCTCCTGCGCGCATCCCACCCTTGATTCCTTCATGCACAGCGCGACGAATCTGGGTCCGGGCCGCGGAAAAGAAAATGCAATGCAATGCAAAGCAAAGGGAAGGGAAGCAGCGCGAGCTCAGCAGTACCTGCTTTCGGCCGTGCAGCAGCGAGCAGGGAAAAAGCAAGTTCGCAATAACGGGCGCGAGAGCTTGGGGAGTCCTTTCCATCGTAGAGACGCCGTGCATTAGCGCCTCGCGTTTCATCTGACGGCGCGCCTCACGCTTACACGCGCTTCCGGGGCAAGCAAGTAAGAGGGTGAGAGAGGGTCGAAGATGACAACAAATGTCCACCCTCTTCCCCTTTCTTCTGCCCTTTGACGCCAGACCGCGGTTCCCAGTCTAACAAACGGCGAGCTCCAGCTCCTCCTGCGTCATTCGCCGTGGTCTCCGAGAAAGGAACATCCCGGAATCACAGCAGCCCCAGTCTCAGCGTGCCCGTTGTCGACAAATCCGTGAACACAGTTTAGAGCTGCCGCCGCGGCGATCGACGACCATCGGCGGGCCTTCTTCCCGTGGAAGCAAAGGAAGCGGCGCTCCCGATGGCGCGCGGCTGGCGCATCTGTCTCCCTCACTCTCAGCTCTTTCTCGGCTTCTCTCGCTTCATCTCACACGCGCGCATGCGCAAGGCTGACCGGGTCTCCGAAGTGAGGCGCACTTTTTTCCCTTCCTCTCTCTTCGACAGGTCCCCCCCCCGCGGGGCCGGCGCTGACGTTTCAGCAAGATTTGGCGCCGCTGGCAGGACCGGTGGGCATGGCAGAACGTTGCGCGCCTGACTTACGTCTTCTCGCCCATTTATTTTTCTGCTCGCTTCGTAAAATAAGGTTTCGCGGCGCAATGCGGGTGTGGGTCTGCGATGATGTCGACGGTCGTTGCGCAGGGCTGATGCACCCGCCTCGCCCGTCACAAGCCAGCTTATGCTGACACTATCGGGGAAGAGGTGAGTGAGCGCAGCAGAACACCGGTAGTGGGGGAAAACGTTTGGCTGCGGCAGGCAAACCAGTCCACCGTGTTTTGGCGCCGGTACGGCGATTTTGGGACGCGCGCGCGAACGGGTTTGTGTCAGATGGAGAAAAACAGGCGGACGTGAGGGTGTGGTGTCATAGGGTCACGTTGGAAGGAAAGACAAAAAGCTACCACGCTTGGTGCCCGACGTGGATTTCTCGACAGCGCCCGGTGGGTGACGGTCTCTCTTTCGATCTGTCTGGCGCGCGGGTCTCCACGAAATGTGAACCAAGGATCACAGGCCTTCGGAAAGGCGGAAGGGTCCTTCCTTTCGGTCCCTTTTGTCGCGACAAGTCTAGGCCCGCGGATCGTTGGCATTGGTGTCTGTTGCTAACCGGATAGCGTCGCGTAGGTCTGATTTGTCAAGGTTTGTTTACTACATCCTGTTGCTAACCTCCGCGCGCCGCTTTCCTTGGCCTCGCGTGGTAGTCCGCCCCGGTTGCTGCTCCGTCGATCAGTGGCAAAGACGACACGCGTGTCACATCAAACCTGAGGCATCATTTTCAGGTAAACGAACGTCGTGCGGTTGACATCCCATCACCCGACCTCAGCTTGCGGTGGTCTGCAACACAAAGACTCTCTCGTCCCTGATTTCTTGTGGCAGCCAGCGGTAAACCCCGGAGCAGGGCCATCCCGAGTCGCAGTCCTTGCCGGAACCGGAAATGCATGTCAACAAGCAGTGGACGGGACGTCGCCGCCGCCGCCGCCGCCGCCGCCTCCGCCCCGGGCGCCCGTCATTTCGTCAGCTCCTTCATCCCAAGTGAATCCTTCCCAGCTCCGCATGTGTTCCGGCGAAGGGAACAGAGAGAGAATCTCCGTAGCCTACCTTCTCCGGCTTTCGAGCGGACGGGCCTCCCTTATGATCCTATGGCGCAACCTTAGCCTGCCGGTACCTTCCACCGTACCACCCGCCCAATAATCAATCAACCTTCTCATTCAGCTCTCTCCCACCCCGTCTTCCTCTTCCCCGCGCCCTACACCGAGACTGGCAAACAGGCTACATTTTAATGAAGCTTGCTCTCATCGGACCGAGCGAAGGGAAAGCGAGAATGCAGAGAAGATAAGGTAGCCGTCCCGAAGAACCCATTCCCTCCTCCCCCCTCATCTCTCCAACCGATGGCCAACGCAACCGGCCACCGGTGGAGGGATCGATCACTCAAACTTCTCCAGCCTCCTTGTGCACCCATGCGAGTAACGAACGCCACGTGCAAGAATGATTGCGCAAATGTGAGACCTCAGGCACCATCGCCAAAGGGTAAAAAAAAAAATAGCCAAGCCAGTTTGCACAGAATAAACCTTTCCGTGTTCGCGAAAGGCTACAACACTTAGGCTTTAGTTTGCTCTGGGCAGCTGGACGGGCGCGCGCGGACACTTCGCTTGCGGGCACCAATGTCCTTTGATACGAGAAGGGGTGCGGTCCTGCCTGATGGTACGTAGCCGCTGGGGAGGGGGGAGGGCATCGTAAGACGGCACGATGCGACATGGGGGGAGCCTTGCGCGCGCACGCATGGTACATACACACGTACCTTCCCACTTGTACCGCGTACGTGTCTGTACGTGCGCGCACGCTCGCCCGTTCGCTCGCGGGTTCGTTCGCTCGCGGGTTCGTTCGCTCAGGGCCTTAGCGAACGGACGGAACGAACGAACGCGGCCAGGGTCTGGGTTGCCCAAATCCTTTTGCCGATGAGGCGGCCCTGGCCGGTTTTTATTTGTCTGCTGCGATGTGATGTGAGCTGAGGTCGGGTGCTGTGTCTCACCATCTTTCCTCTTCTGGGAGGGGGGTTCCGCATACTTTCCCACGTGAATGGAGCGATATTGGTTATCAATTTTTTACCCAAATTGTCTTTCCTCGCAGCGAAATGAGGATTTATCGAAAGCACATGCTTGGAAGGACTGAGCAGCAAGGTCTCGAAGTGGTCGTAGTATGTACCCTCTGGCGTGGGTATACACTCACTTTCGATAATGCGTTCCGGGATCCTGATGGTCTGCTTGCTCGAGCGGGCCAGCAACTCTCTAAGACACTTACTCCTGCTGTGGAATACAGGACAAGCAAGCATCCATGTCTCACTCTTCATATCTCCGTCCCCCTTGCTCTTCGCCAATGACGGCCGCTGCCGACCTGAATAAACGCCAAGGTCGCAACCAGATCGATCTGGCGCCCGAGAGCCAGCTCGTGGCGTCACCGCCAGTGACCCGACGTCGAAAGCGTATGCCTGCCAAAAGCACGTCGCTGTTATATCTTCTAGCCCTTGTTGATGTCTTGTGCACGGCGATTATCGGCGGAACGATGCGGACCCCCTTTTTTTTCTTCTCTTTGTTTCGTCGGGCTGCTTACAAGAGTAATATGTCGATGCCTAAGAGCCAGGATGCGTACGCCAAAGGGTAGGTCACTGTACAAAAAGAGCAAAGCTAGGGAACGGGGGGTCTCATTCGTCAAGAACAGGTCGTTGCATGTTTGAATATTCCGGTGCTCATTATTGGACGGCTTGTAGTCTCCTTGCAGTCAGGATTTCGGTAGTACACCGATGTTTTCCGACTATATAGCAGCATGTTTGCCCATCTTTCTATTCCATCGATGACGAGACCTCAGACTAGCTTCTCAAACTCACATCGACAACCAAAGGATCCTTCGGCCCGATAGAAAAGGGGAGAGGAGAGCCGGCTGCCTTTGAAATTTGCCTTTTGTGTTGTCATCATAGGTCGTCAGATTCTTTTTGCTCTCATGTGTTATACAGTCACCGAGCTGCATCATATTTCAAGCCATACTTCAATTTCAGGGTGCCTAGCCAGGCTTTCGTCACTTCTGATGCACCTATTGCAGTCAGTCCTTATCAACGATTGAGCAGGGGAAAGGGGAGACTTATAAAGAAAAAAGCGGGGCCGCCTCCCTTCAGAGCTGTGAACCTATCCGGGAGACGACCAGGGCTCCTCACCCTCCTCCCAGTCTTACCACCCCAATGCACCCCCAGAAAATTGAACACCCTGCCCCGCCAAGATGCCCCCCTCTTGCTCAGACCCACTGCATCGACAAGCAAAGCAGCCGCAACGCAAACGACCAAGTCCCGAGCGAGATCAGCAGACAAGCTCGTCGTTGGAAATGCTATCCTCGCACAACCGCTACGCCTAACAACCGAAGGTATGCAGAACGCGACAGATGCAGCAGAGCATCGGACAAGAGACCAGGCGAGCGCAGAGAGCAGACAAGCCTTGACTTTGATCCTCACTCTAGAGAGGTCCCGCCTCTAACGCCCGGTGATCCCGCCCCTTGCCGTTAGACATCCTCTGCATCCACCCACGCTCCTGTGGCGTCAGCGTCAGCGGTCGGCTAAGCACTCCTCACGCGCTTATCGTTTGTGGTGCTGCTGTTCAGAAATCAGTGTCTTTGTTGAGTTAGCCCGAAAGTGATGAGGGGATGAGGTTAAAGAGAACATCCGCACGAGCTGACGCGGGAGCTCGGGAGCTCCCGCCCCAACCCCGCAGCTGACGATCGTCGTTCCTGCATATGCCCTTATTTGCCACCGTGACCCGCGAGCCGTCTCGTCCGCTTCCGTAGAATCGCTAGGACTATCGTTGAATCTCGTTCTTCCAAGCCCCGACATGATTGTCAAGAAAAAGGCTTGACCTCTCCGCGTGTGGTTGCAGTACTCCCAGAGACCGTCTTTGTTTCCTCTCGGACTTGGAATCCGAGGGCATGAATCCGCGGACAAAGCACATCGTCAAAAACCGCGTCCGTTTCCAAGACATTTCAGGAACGGATATCTTGACCAACTAGAAGCAGTCGGTACAGATGTATCGGCGCCCATCAAATGGCCCCTACGCTGAACGTAAGGGTTGACGGCTAACACGGCTGGTCGGACGAACACCAATGGTGACAATGCCGTTGGCGTGGTGCCGGCAAAGGCCTGCAACTGAGCTGGATCGGTCATGATCCCTCTGGAAGGAGCGAGGGTGGAGACTAGGTTCGCTGATTTAACACGAAGTGCCGTTGCTCTGCGGAGTAGGGAAGCTGCTCGGGACATCTTCACCACTGGTGGCAATCTTAGTTAAGCCAACGATGCACTGGAGCCCTTGAGCGTATCGTATCCGGCTGCTGTGGTGAACCTCTTTGAGAGTACCTTTCTCAACACCCGTCGCTACCGGACGCCCGGAATTCGAGACAAAATCCTTCTGGGGACCCGAACAGGAGCATCTCAGCTTGTCATGTCCGGTGAATAGAACAACGCAGTCCCTCTGACGAAAGCCTGAAGACCCCGCTACAGGGCAAAACCTGGTCAAGGCGAGTCTATCTTGCAGACGAAAGTTATGTCAACGACATGGAGGAGCGCAATTGGACATTCCGTATGTAGACACGGCCGTAGCCACAAAAGCCGTACTCAATCAGGCATACCATCCGGGATAGAGCCGAGAATTCCCAGACGCAAGGTGACGATGGACACCACTGAAGTTGCTGATGAAGAGTCCAGCAAACTTTCCGAGGTCAGCAGCCGATATTCGATGTTGCAGGCGCCCAGGACCGCATAGCGAACGTCCGAAAGTCCAATGGCATGCGAAGGTCCCAAAGACGATCCTCGTGGAGGTGTCCGACAATTTCCACCTGGTCTCTCCTGCGCAAATCTTCCCAGGCTCTTGTTGCTGAAACAGCCGTCCATGATGACCAGAGTCTGCTGTCCAGACAGAAGAATCGACGCGCGTCCCCTCCGGGGATCTTACCAAAACGACGCATGAGACTTCCCTTAGACCACGATCCACGCTTTCGCTTCCTCGACTTCGGCCGTCGACCAGCACGCCGCAAGGCATGCGGTGCATCGGGCTTCCCTTTCGGAGGCTAGTCACGCGGTCGGCAACTGTGGGGCCCGTGATGCTTTTAAAGAGCCGTAGAAAGTTTAGGGTTAAGTTCCGAATCCCATCCTCCTGCATGGCATTCCCCGGCGAAGGTACAATGTTGCCATTGCAGCACCGCAAGCGCGCATCTACCTGCACCATGAGACCGTGCCAAGAGGCTCGAGTGAGGAGATGGAACCGCAAGTACAAATGCACATGAGGCGTTGTTAAACATCCCTACCTTACGGCTGGGAGATGGGAGACGGCGCTGTGGGGGGAGGGCGCTGCGTAAGTTTTGTGGTGCTCAAACGAGCGAGAGATCTGGTGGAAGACGAGAAACGATAGTCGCGTAGTTATTCCGCGTTCGACGGCGTCATTGACGGCAGCGGAGGGCAAATTTCTGGGGTTGCAAGTCGGATAACAGCCGAGGATCGGTCCGAGAGTGAGCTAGTCCGCGCAATCGCTGGCAGGGAGGATGTTGAAGGAGAGAAGAAGGCCGGTCGAGGCGCGTAGATGAGGGCGGTTGGGTTGGGGGAGACGCGTTTCGGGACTAGCGTGTTCTGTAGCGGAAACACGTGACGTCACCACGCGTACCTAAGCAGCGCGCCAAAGAAGAACTTCGAATCCCGCCGTCTGTCGCCACATCCTCGCTCAAATCACCCGTTGCTTCTCAAGGAATCATGTCGACCTTGAGAGAGGAGCTCGATGCGGCCCGGCAATTCCTTGCTCCTGCCTGGGAGCGCGGTAAATACTGTCCGCCCAGCTCCGGAAGGTGTTTGCTGAGGAGACATAGGGAACGACGACGTTGTAGTTCGCCTAAGCAACACGATCGACATCCCCTCTACTTCCGATCCAAATAGGCATGTAATAGTAGTATCTCTGGATCACTTGCTCCGCGTACATGAGGCAGACATAGTCCACCAGAATCTGGGCTTCCAAAGCCACGCCGAAGGAGAGTACGATGAAGACTCTAGAAAAACGTTATATGGCCTTTTGGATCTGATTGCTGTCCGCGGCATCCTGCCATCATTGTCATCCGGCGTTGCGGCGAAACATCGCCCTCGGCCTATGATCCCAGACCTGAAAGATTCAACGCAAAGCGGCTCCAGAGACATCGACCTGTTGGGTGAGATTATTAAAGGCTTGAACAAAATTTATGAGGACCCAGGTGCAGGACTCGCACCATTGATCAGAGAGCGCATTTTAGCCGACGTCATTGCCGGTGTTGGAGAGCTTGCATTCTGCCCCGGTTTGAATGACAATGTTCACACATGCTACGTCGAGGTATTTGCAGAACTGATCAAGAAGTAAGCTCAACGAAGCGTCCGTGATCAGAGGTTACGCCAGCACGTATGCTGATCTGTACCAGGACACCGGTATCGTCAGCGCTGCCTCTTCTCACATATCTCATGCAGCCGGCAACTCCCTCATGGTTGAAATCACATCTGTCCAAGCAGCTCTCGCTCATACCCCTCCGCCATGGCGGTGTGCGGCACACCATTGAGTTCATCGCTTCCTCATATCCACAGGCACAGCAATCACAAGACAGATCCAAAGGCATTCCCTTGCCGCTCGAGGCTCTAAACCAAGCATCGAGGCTCCTGTCATCCGTCCCCAGCTCTATGGAAGCTGAGCCTTACTTCACAGCCCTTTGCCCGCAACTGCTTTCGATGCTAGATGGGGCCGAGGGACCAGAGCTGAGTAAAGCGGCAGCACTGATAATTGGCAGCGGCATTCTTGGGAAAAGGGCTACTGGTGCTCCGGGAACAGTCGGATGGCGACTGTTCGCGGAGCATATACTCACCAATATCGGTCCCTCCGGGGGTGAGAATGTCAAAAAAGAGGATACAGAACACTCGTCTCAGACTTTCGTTCCCGAAAAGGACCTGAAACTCGCATTGACTCGCCTTGTGACACTCTTGACATCGCACCCAAGTCCCGGCCTGACGAAGCGCTTGGTCGGCCCGTTGATGTTGCCGCTTTGGTCACTGCTCGAGTACGCCAAATCTCACCCTGTGGACCGCTTTTGGAACGACTCGCCCTGGAAGCTGCTCGAGACTTTCTTCCGCCTCGGAGCTGGGGCCGAGCAACTTGAGGTGTTGGCAGTCAACCTTCTCTGGGATGGACCGCCTGCCTGGACGTTCGCACCTGGTGGCGAAGGTGGCGTGGAGATCCGTTATAGAGAAAAGATGGCATTTGACGATGGCTTCAACGTCATTGAAAAGATGGGCAATGTTGAGCAAAGGATCGCGACGTATCAGGATATCTTGCTATCTCAAGGTGTCGAGGATCAAGATATTGGAGACCTCTTTGTTCGGTTAAGCAGGCGCTGGCTGGTTCCCCATGCCGTGGCCGCCAGCGGTACACCCAAGTTGGAGGCCTCTTCAGAGGAAGATCCGTTGCAATCACTGATCATCGCTAAGCTCGTTATGGCCATGCTGGAGAAGTTCAAGGACAGGTTGGCCACTGATCCCGACAATATGATCGAGCTGGTCAAGCAGCTGCTGGATGAATGGAACGAGTCCGAGAAAGCGAAGAAGAAGCGTGCAGAGGATCTTCGCAAAGCAACCTATGCCGGTCTCGGCAATATCGTCCAGCAACAGCAAAAGCAAAGCAAAGTGCCTCAAGATACCTCAGCTCCGGCCGAAGTCGACTCGAACGAAGTGCTCCCAGTCGCGCTCAGCCTCTTGAACACCCTAATATCCGACAGTAACTTCCGACCAACCACTAGAACGTCTCTCACACTCTCTTCAATCCTCCCCACCCTCGAGCATCTGCGCAAACCGGACCCGGGCAGCGACCTTGCCCCATCCATCTCCATAACCGCATCGAATCTCACAACCCTGATCTCCACCCTCCTCAACATCCCCCCACCGACCAGCAACTCCAAACCTCAAACCACCACTCCAACCAATCCCGACTCCGACAAACAGACCCTCACAACCGCCCTCACCGACCTCACCTCCCCCCACGCCCCCATCCGCGCCGCCGCGCTCAACACCATCGACCGTCTCGCCGCATCCCGCTCCCCAGCCGTCGACCTTCCCCAACTAACCCTCCACCTCCTCCGCACCGCCCTCCCCGACCCAGACGAATACGTCCACCTCTCGGCCCTCTCGGCCCTCACCACCCTCGCCCACCTCGACCCGCAGCTCGTCGTCCCGCACCTCCTCGTCCCCGCCTTCCTCGACGCCGACCAATCCTCCCTCGGCGCCACCGGCCTCGAAACGCGCCTCCGCATCGGCGAGGTCCTCGGCCGCGTCGTCCAGGACGCCGCCGCGACCGCCCTCCGGAACGGCGGCAGCAACAACAACAACAACGCACCCGCCGCCTACCGCACCGCCATCCAGTCCATCGCCGCCGCCTGCACGACGCTCTCCTCCCGCCGCGGCGCCCGCACCGCCGACGCCCGCCTGCGCGCCCGCGAAGCGCGGCTCGCGCAGCGCAGGCAGCGCGACGCGGAGCGCGCGTGGGGCGGGGAGGCGCCGCCGGACCCGGCGCTGCTCCTCGCTGACGAGGAGGAGGGAAGCGAGCAAGACAGGCGCGACGCCGCGCTGCTCGCGGCCGTGGTGGACGGGTGGCGCGACACGGGCGTCGAGGAGGACGCGCGGCTGCGGGCGCTGGCGCTGGGGGTGCTGGCGCGGGTGGTGGAGGCGCCAGGGACGCTGGGGTGCGTGGAGGGGGCTACGGTGGCGGCCGGGGTGGACGTTGCGGTTGGGGCGTTGGTGGTGGAAGGGGGCGAGAGCAGGGCGGTCGTGAGGAGGGCCGGGGTGATGGTTTTGTGGGGGTTGGTGAGGGCGATGGACGCGGTGTTGGAGGACGAGGGGCAGGTGCCCGAGGGGGCGGGGCTGCTGCCGGAGAAGTGGGAGGAGGTGGAGAGGGTGGTGGCGTGGGCGAGGGACCAGGATGAAGATGCGATCGTCAAGGGGCATGCGGCGGAGGTGTTGGAGGCGCTGGAGACGTGGCGCGTGAAGAAGGCGTTGGGCGTGAGGGGCGATGGGTCGCTGGTGGGCCAGAATGCGCTTGTCACGGATGATCTGGGGTTGGCGGAGGTGAGGGGGTTGAATGTTAATATTGGTCCAGGGGTTGATGGTAGGCAAGGGGGAGGGAGGAAGTTCGTCATTGAGGAAATTGAGTAGATTGGCTGATGGGAGGGGGAGAGGGAGAGAGAAAAAAAGGGATGAGGTCGCGTTCAGGTCAATCCGCGCAACAGTGGGAATGTGAGAGAGATGTGAGTCGTGACCAAGTAGTCAGACGCTCGTTTTCATTGGTATCATTTTTCGATAACCGTGGAACTCCCCATGAACCGTACTTTTTCCGAAAGCAGGCTAAAGAAACCGTGAACAACCGATGCTAATATCCATGGCGTTGAATGAACCACCGATTACTCCTGAAGCTTGGCGGGCTCGTTGGCAGGAGCAGGAGCCGTGACACTCTCTCCGTCGTGGCCGCTGGAACGCTTGAGGGAGGTGGCCGAGGGAGGCGAAGCAACGGCAGGCTTGGGAGGAGTATCCAGAGGAGAAGGGAGTCCATAAGTACGCTTGATGGAAGAGAGGGACTCGGGAAGTGGAGTAGCGGGGTGCTCGAGAGTGGTGCGGTCGTCGTTGTTGTCGCCATCCTTCTTGAACTGGGTAGGGATGTCGTTGGACCAAGCGAAACCCTTCTTGCCGCGCTTAGGCACGCGCACCTTGACTGCAGTCTTCCCAGTGTAGTTAAAACCGAACATCAACCGCTCATCTCAGTGTCATTCGACTTGCCTGGCTCGCCAGCATCCTTCGCCGAGATCCAAAGAACGTTGTTGCAGCTGTGGAGCGAAAAGCGTCAGCGCGAGATCAAGAGCGTGTAGATATTTTCAGGAAGCGTACCGGATCAGAACCTGACCCAAAGTGCCCTGGCTCTCGCCATTGATGAACTCCTCGGTGTTGGCAAGCTGGAGGTTCATGTAGCTGTCGGCGCTGACGAGGGCACCAGTGTACTCGGTGTAGCCCCACTTGAGACGGACGCGGATCTCCTTGCCGACGCTGGTCACAGGTTATTGTTAGCAACGCGTGCTCGCGTCGGGGGGTCGGAGGGCGCGGCGCGGCGCAGGTGAGGCGGCGTGCGGGCGGACAACGTACAGGTCCAGGAGCATGGGACGCGGGTTGACAGGCATAAAACCCTGAAGGAGGTCAGCACGGGCGGCAATTGCGCCGGCGAAAAGGAGCTTACACTCATGTTGGGCCACTGGTAGTCGCAAGTCGCAGTTGAGGGTGGTTGTGTCGGTGGTTGCGGCGGGCAGAGAGGCAGAAGCAGAGGCAGATGTCGCGCCCAGCTCACACAGCTTTCGAAATTTGAGCTCGGGCCACCGCTAGTCCCATTACGTCACTAGCGTCGCTTCCGCCGCTGCTGCAACGCGCGCTCGCCAGACCTCGCTCGTCGTCGCTCGTCGTCGCTCGCCCAGCGACGCCTCTTGCAGGGCTTCTTCTGCGCCCGGCACAAGGCAGGAATTCCCTCGCTCCGTCATGGACGGCTCGCGAAAACTCCGGCCGCCGCCAATCTCAGGGTGCCTGTCTCGGCACTTCGACCGGGATCGATAAATTTGGATGCGCGCCCGTCTCCCCAGCACATGGTCAATGTCTGTCTGCGTCATTTCACTGAGCAATTGGCGTGCGCAGCTATCTGAGCCCAAGCGCAAGGGCCTGGTGAGCTCATCAGCCCTATGTTTCAAACCCTCCAGTCGGTCGGGAGCTTTGGTATCCTAGAAAATTAAAAGCACTCTTCGTCCAGCTCTCTATTCTCGCCTCTTGCCTTCATCCATTCGCTCACTCTTTCGCGCCAATATTCCTTCCCTTCTCCTCTTCAGCGGTCACGTACTCCTATCCCGCCATTTCTTTACCTTTTGCCCTATCTTCATCGTCGATTCCGTGTTTCGTCGAATTTCTCCCCGCAACGTTTCTACAGGATTTCCGGGCTGGCCCACGGCAATTCAACATGTGCAAAGGATACAGAGCTACCTACGACTGTAAATGTTTCCAACCGAAGAAGCTCTTTTACCGATGCCGCAACCGCAAGGATACCGAAAGAGCCTGTCAAGGCATCGACCCTTCCGACGATATCGTCCTGAGGGTGTATCTCTGCCTGACCTGCATGGAGAAGCGCGATTGGAGGCTTGATCCCGGGACCGACTACGATTGAAATCTCGGCCGACACTCGTATCGCGAAAGCTTGGAACGAACATCTGGCTCCGATTCCGGCAACTCCAAGAGCTTATAGCGTCGTTACTATTCCACGACCCCCCCCCCCCCACCAGAACCTGGCCCGTACACTCCGCACGTGTCCGACAATGTCTCACTCATGACTACTCCAAGCTTTCGGTCTTAATATCCTATCACCTCATGCAGGTCCACGTAATTACGACCCAACAGCTTGGATGCCACAGGATGTGGTGTGCGGCAGCACGACCCCGGCATTTACCATTTCCCGGCCTCATGGCCAGAGACGCTCTTCAGAGGCGCCAAGAGATGGTCTGAGACGTATCTGGACCTACACGTCACCCAATCAGAAGGACAATCAATCTCAGCCCACTCGATCACCTATCGAGGTTTACTTTGACTGTGGCCCAGCACACAAAGCCGGTTACCGCTCTTTCAGATATCTCTCTTTCAAAGCCAATCGGTCTACATTCTCCTTGGTGGATGCTCGGCATATGGTTTTCCGCGATCCTTACCACCGGCACTGCAGACGCTCTTTTCCTACAACCTCTTTTTTGCTGAATCCCAGAACCAAGACTTGATACAGTCTCGAAATTCACTGTTTCATTAGCCTGTCTTTCTTATTGCGCTCCCTTAATACTTCCTTCGATTTCTACCAGTTCTACAAGTCTCCTTCATACTCAGATCGGTTCTCTCAAACTCGTCTCTCAACGCAAACCGCATTTCTCCTACTATAAATCCAACATCGAAATCGAGCTGGCTCCAACAACATATTACTGTCCTGTTGTTACGCTAGACTGATAACTGAAACGGATCCATCGCCTGCTCGTATCAAAGTGTTTGCAGTACCTTCTCTCGAACCGGGACAACTGGTATGTTTGACAATGGATAATCATGGCCGAGGAAGAGAAGGCACTTCGCAAGGGAAACACTTTCCAGCCCAGAGGCAAGGCCTCGGCGATGTCTGTAATGGGGAGTGCACATTTGCTGTCTGGTGTCGGTACATCGCAGGACCAGCTGCTTTGATGGGTGACAATCTCCAGGTTTTTGAGACCAAGAGGATGCTTCAAACGAAGAATCTAGGTTCGAGTGCCTGCTACGTCTTATAGTACTGAACGGTGGTATTAAGAGCTATGCAAATGGTGTCTGATGCGGTGGTAGCAAACACGACGGATGGTCAGACAGCAATCTCACCCTCATCACAGTCTGAAAAGCCTTTAGGAGTCTTCTAGAAGTGGGTACTCATTGGTATTGGTAACCATATCTGGGCGACTGCTACAAACTTTGATCTAGTCCATTTTGAAGGGTATTCTTTTCCATCACCAACCGTACGGACACCACACGTCCAAGACTGTATTCTATGCAAACAACTGCCTAATGAGAAATATTTCGTGACGCTATCGTTCAGGTACAGTTCACTATCATTCTTGTATATGTAGGATCACACCGATTATCTCCGAAAGAGTCCAGTGGTCATCTGGGACAATTACCAACTTTGTCATCTTCTAATTTCTCTGCTGGCGTACCTTTATCTGACGATCTGTCTCGAGCAATTTTTCCATTCCATTATTGTTATTCAAGACAGTACGTACTAGCGAGCTCTAGCAGGTCCTTGAAATTCCGCCGAGCCCATCAACCTAGATCCTCTCAACAGACTGCCACACTTGTTTTCTGCATAGCTGATAATTCCCAAATACCAGAACATGAACTCATGCTGGCAAATCTTACCGCCAAAAGGCTATAGTAATAGACAGTGGTAGTCGACGGCGAGCGATTTCGCGAAAAGCCGGCCACAACTAAAGGCATTCTCTCTTGAATTTCTCCCCATCCTCCCCCTTGAACACAGTCACAAAGGGAAAACGGCTAACACGCACAGCTTTCTCCACAATCACTCCAAAAGATAAATCCGTTCAAAGCGAAGTGTCATTTAAGAACTTCCTGCTGCCATGTCAGCTACGGTATATTCTAGACGACGGTCTCGTAGCATTCTACCCAAGCCATCGGGAAGCGGACATACCTCTTCTCCGCCAGCGAACTGGAAGTTGTAGTTGCGGCTATCGCCTAGCTCATCGAGTTCCCGCATTTATTCATCGACGTAGACGTGGTTCTGCATGAACTGATGTTCTCGCGGTGTTAGGCAAAGAAAAAGATAACATTCAAGCAACGGCCAAAAACTTATGAGCGAAGGGTTAAGGCAAGAGCGAAGTTTTTAGGAGAAGAGGTGAGAGAGGAGGGATGGATAAGCTAGGAATAGATGATTACAGAAAGCACTCACGCTCCCGTCCTTCAGACACCCGGTACTTTGGCACTGGAGGAAATTCGTGGCGCACAAGCCTGCGCAGTATACGATCTTCTTTCCCGGAGGAGGCGGTGCAGCCACGTCGCGCTTCTCAACCAACGTCTCTCCGACGTTCGTCTTGGTCTCGTCGTGCACTGTTTTCTCATCATGAACTGTAGACTCGTCGTGTACCGTAGTCTGACTATGGATCGTAGTTTTACCATCCACCGTCGATTTATTATGTACCTTGGACTCATCGTGGACATCGTTCTCCTCGTGCTCATCGGTCTCGTCATGAGTCGTAATCTTGCCGTCCGCCGTCGACTGGTCATGCACCGTAGTTTTGTTACTGACGTTAGTCTCATTGTGCTCGTCAGACTCGTCATGTGCCGTCTTGTTCCCATCCTCCGTGGATTCGTCGTGCTCGTTGGTCTCGTCGTGCACTGTAGACTCATCATGCTCCGCTTCTTCTTGATTCCCCTTCTGCCCCTTCCCCCGGCCGGCCTCGAGATCCCGTTTCTTATTTTTATAATAGAAGTACTTGCCGACGGTGATATAATCGGTCACTATAGTCTGTTACCAGTGTTGAAACAATATCAGCACAGTTGGCTATTACGAAAGGGAAACAGCCCTGCGGAGAGAGGAAGAAGGCCGTAACTCACATCGTTAATGGAACACCCGAGCTCTGTGCACTTGTCATAATCCTTATTGCATATCTCCTCGCAATCGTACTCATAGTCAACCCAGTAGCCCTCATCGCTGGCGTTAACCCAATCAGTAGGGAGCTCCACAGGCTCGGATTCCTTCTCCCGCTGCTTCTCTGATTCATCTTGTCTGTTCTCCGCTACCACCAAGTCCGCTGGGCGCCGCATGACCAGTACCGCTTTCCTGTCTTTGGAAGGGCGGTCAACACCGCGCTTCTCCATCTCCTTCTTATTCTTCTGCCGCTGCGTCTCTTCTTCCTCCTCCCCGGCCTCCCCGGCCTCCCCGTCCTCCAACGCGCCCTCGAGCCACTCGCGCACCTGTTTCATCACCTCCGCAACGAGCTCCTGCACCTCGTCCGTGGACAGCGCCCTCGCCCGCCTCTCCCACGCGTGCGACAGGCCCTCTTCCCTCTTCACCCTCCCGCTTTCCACCTCTTCCCAGATCTTCTCGATGGCCTCCTTCGGACCCACCAGCACGTTATCGTCCCAGAAATCATCCCAGAGCTTGTTCCTGTCCTCCTGCGAAAGATCCTTGAACGCTTCGTCCCAGATCCTTACCACGACCTCCTTCGGGATTTCCCAGTTTGCTTCGGGGCCCTCGTCATCGTAATCCCCAAGCGGGATGAGCCCGTGCCCGACGTTTCCCACGGTGCCGCGTTTCGGCAACCACGGGTCGCTATATGAGCAAGAGTGGGGCTTGTGTCCACGGCGGCGGCACGGCTGTTTTCGGAAGGGCCCGATGGTCGGGTTGGGGCGCGGCCACGTCTTCACCACCGAGGGCATCCAAGGGCCGTCGCCGTGGCAATTGCCACCGGGGTCGCGCTCATATCCAAGGGTGAGGGAGGAGGAGGAGGAGGAGGAGGAGGAGGAGGAGGTAGCAGGAGTGGGTATGGCGACGCCGAGGGCGAGGGCGGTGAGGTAGAAGAGGGGAGCGGTTGTGTATCGCATCGCGTCTCGTTGTGATTGGGGAGGGAAAGGGTGGGTTGTGTTGGATGGGTGTTTCTAGGTGGACGCTGGTTTTTCTATCCTTTTTATACGTGAGCGTGGAATATTCATGTTGGGGTCAGGGTTCAGAGCGATAGTCTCTCGCCGGTACGGTGGAACAGCTTATAAGCGGACACTCGGTTGAGATCCAATAGACATGATTGCAGAGAAGACTGATTGAAATGATCAGACCACACAAACTATTGAACCAGTTGTTCGGATTTGAGAATCTTCTGCTTCACGCTTTGCGTTCCATTCCTTGCTGTCGTCGTACTTTTACACCATATATCGTATTGATCATTCAGCTGACAAGATGGCCTCAACCAGGTTGATATCAAAGTATACGATGGCTTCGCCCAATGTCCCTCTTCAAAGCTTGCCCCTCTCCAAGAAACGCAATGGTAAATCGACATGTCGCGCTCGGAGGAACTCGGCGACGTTCTTCCCAAGTACGTCATAAGTGCCCGAGCAACTCACGCCGCGGTCCAGGTGCTCATGTAAGAGAAAGTGCACAGCACGCATGTTGGGAAGCTCGAATCGGTCCTGCGTAGCACAAATCACGGGGTCAGTCAAATACGCCAAGACCCTGTTGAGACCCTCCTTCTAAAGCGCCAACACGGATTGCCCGAATGGGAAGACATAACGAAATCGGTACTCACAATTGGCTTCCCCTTGAACTCTTGCGCCAGTAATTCCCGCACTTTCCCCACGCTCAACAGCCCCCTCAGCCAGTCCCACTCGTCCTGATGTCGGACCCAGAACCCGACATTGCAATCACTGCCCTTGTCGCCGCTGCGCGCATGCACGAGCCAACCCAGCGGGCCGCGAATCGTCTTGCCCAAGGCCGCCGGGTCGACAGCGCCGCTGGTGGTCGGCTGACTGGGCTGCTTCTTCTCCCAGGCCCGTGTTCGCGGTGGCGGCGGGATATCCAGGGTCTCGTCGGCCCAGGGGAGATGGACCCGGTGCTGGACGGCATCCTGCGGCAGCAGCGTGACGTAGTACTCGTAGATGGGCCGGGGGAACCCCGTGCGCAGGTCCAGGTGCGGCGTGGCGCCCGGGTAGCCCTCCATGATGGGGTCGAGGCAGGGGCGGATGAAGTTCTGCGGCGCCAACGCCTCGGCCGTCGGCGCCTGCGCCAGCACGCGGAAGTCCACCGTCGCGGCGTTCTGGTCGGTCGGGTCGTCCGGGACGGAGCCGTTCAGCGTGAAGGCTAGCTTGGAGAGCTGCGCGGCGCGCGGCCCCAGCAGCTTCCGGATCTGGGACTCCATCATGCGGGCTTTTTCGCGGACGTCGAGGCCGACGATGAACCAGTGGATCTCGGCCTGGAAGCCGCCGTGGGCGGTCAGGCCCACCTTGGTAGTTGGTGGTGGAGGTGCCGACTCGACGCCATGGAGGGCGACGCGGTCGGTGGAGAGTTGCTCGAACCAGAGGGAGTCGAGGATGGCGGTTACGTCCGAGTTGAAGTACCATGGGCCTTGTATTTCATAGAGAAGTTGGGAGGAGCAGGTGTGCACTGAGACTTCTCCGCCGGATCCTTGGCTTTTAGTAATTATGACAGAGCCATTGGACGAGATCTCGGCGATTGGGTAGCCAATATCGTCCCAACCTTGGGCCTCAAGAGACTTGAAGCCTGTGTAATTGCCTCCGCAGACGTAGTTGGAGCACTCAATCAGATGGCCGGCGACAAAAGCGTTGGCAAGTTGGTCAAGATGCGACCGCTTCCAGTTATGCCACCAGTACGCAGCTCCGATTACTGGAGAGGCGTCAGATACCCTACCACATACAACAATATCTGCTGACATTAGCAATCAGGCAGCAGTTTGCTACGAAGGACAGACCTGCGCCTTTGGCAAAAGCCGCAGCAATGCCGAGGCCACCCAAATATGCTTGAGCATAGATGGGCTTGAATTTCCACTCTTTGAGAACTTCTCCGGTGTACACGTTTTCGAAGTTTGATTGACCAGAATCTAGTGCTTTCTGCACAGCTGGCAAAACCTCATCGCCAGAGACCCAGGCAACTTTCAGGTCTAGTCCCTTGTCTTTCACCAACTTCGTCACCACTTGGCATAGCTTTTCGGTGTCAGAGGCCCCGGCATTGGCTGCAAGTTTAATCTTATACCTTGCAAGGTTAGCAAGAGCGGGCTCAAGAGCCTCGAGGAAGCTAGTCTCGTAAGCGTCGCCGGCATCTACACGACAGTATTGGTATTTGCTCTCAAGATCTCATTTACTTGATGGCGCACCTTCTGTCTTCATGGCTCCTTTGGAGGTCATGTTCGCTTCAGACATCCAATCTCCGATTATGACGTCAACCGGATCAGTTGTATGATTGGCTGCAAACAATCTCATGGCATCGCGGCGGTCGGCACTGGAGCCAGAGCAACCTGCGATGGAGTGAGTGAGTGAGAAGATTCAAAACGGCGAATTGTCTTAGAGTGTGTACCTCCGATCCGGATGGGCCGAACCTCTGGCATGATCACGACTGGACACCAAAAAGTCCACAGTTCGGAATAGAGTGACAAGAAGAGCGACTATTCGATTGCAAAGACGCGCGACAAAGAAGGCGCTTTTGTAGCACTAGTGGCTGATAACTCATACTTCCCCGCCGAGTCCACTGAATCCGAGGTTGGTGGCTTCTTTGTACACATCCTAGAGGAGCATTGAGGGGGTATGGCCGGATACCGACGCTGCCGAACGGTAGTGCGGGGGAGAGCGGCTCAAAGCTTGTTCCCATGTGCAACAACATGACTTTTCGCTCATAGCCAGTCAGCACCTTGAGCAAAATAGCAGGCTGTGGTACTCGGAGCACGCCGAAATTTGCAGCACCTCTGAAGATTACCGCATACGCTGACATGATGGCGTAATTGATAGTATGGATACGACCTGCAATGGGAGCTGTAGGGTATTCTGTCAGCAATCAACCCCAGAAGTTACCGAGTGTGAGTTTTGTGGACATATTTTGTACTTGTAGACCTAGAGTAAGCCATCTGTATCTCGTCTCGTTGCGTTGGAAAGAAAGTGGGGATGGCGATGAAATAGGTAGCGACCAGGGTGTCTCGGTGGGGCACTGCGGATGACTGCATGACATCAGGGCCGGAACCATGAATATATCTGAAGACCAACGACGATAAGAGCGCAGGAACATCGATGCTGCTTTCTCGTAGTAGTGGGGCTTCAGAAATGAGTGTTCGCGGTTCGTGGCGCTCCAAGCGCAATAGTGTCTGCCCTGGCGCAAGGCAACAATCAGAATCACGTGCACGCGCGAATTAGTCTCGGCCATTTCGCCACTCTGACCCGCGACGCGTCCTCCAAACTTCACACGCGTCATCTCCTTCCATACACTCAACTCTCACTCTTGCCGTCTTGCGCGCAACTGCCCCAGCACTGCAGCGTAGAGTCCAATTTGCTTCTCCCTTCTATCAGAAATTCGCTTTCCGCCTTGCCATTTCAGCACCGTCACCATGAGCGCCGAGGAAGATCCATCGCAGTCCGGCTACGACGAGAGCATGGCAGGACCGGGTGCGCCTACACCGCTGACTGCGTTGGAGGTATGCTTTCGCATTTGCAACACAGTTCATTTCTCCGGTACGAGGGCTAACCCCTCATCGTAGGGCGTGAACGGCCTTACAGCCCGCGACATTAAGCTTGTGGTAGACGGCGGTTACCACACCGTCGAGTCCGTGGCGTATACGTGAGTCGCAACGTCTTACCATCATGATCGCGATCGCTAAGACAACGCAGACCCAAGAGAGTCCTCGAACAGATCAAGGGTATCTCGGAGCAGAAGGCCACCAAAATCCTAGCCGAGGGTGAGTGCTCCGCCTTTTGTCGTTGTCCAATTTTGCCTGACTTGCATCAGCGGCCAAGCTGGTTCCCATGGGCTTCACCACTGCCACCGAGATGCACCAGAGACGTAGCGAACTCATCTCCATTACGACTGGCTCGAAGCAGCTTGACACTCTCCTCGCAGGAGGCATTGAGACCGGCTCCATTACAGAGATTTTTGGAGAATTCAGGACTGGAAAGAGTCAGATCTGCCACACCCTTGCTGTGACATGTCAGCTGCCCTTCGACATGGGTGGAGGAGAGGGAAAGTGCCTGTACATCGACACTGAGGGCACCTTCAGGTTAGTCACTGTACCTCTTTCGCCGAATACGGGAAACTAACCATTGACAGACCTGTCCGACTGTTGGCTGTGGCGAATCGGTACGGGCTCTCGGGTGAAGAGGTCCTCGACAATGTGGCATACGCCCGCGCTTACAACTCGGATCATCAACTTCAGCTACTACAGCAAGCATCCCAGATGATGACGGAAACTCGCTTCTCGCTTCTCATCGTCGACTCGGCCACTTCTCTCTACAGAACAGATTTCATGGGGCGTGGAGAGCTCTCGGCTCGTCAGGTCCACCTTGCCAAATTCATGCGCACTCTCCAGCGTTTGGCTGACGAGTTCGGTATCGCGGTCGTCATCACGAACCAGGTTGTAGCACAGGTCGATGGTGGCCCCAGCGCCATGTTCAACCCTGATCCGAAGAAGCCTATCGGAGGCAATATCATTGCTCATGCCAGTACCACTCGTCTCAGTCTCAAGAAGGGCCGTGGTGAGACCAGAATATGTAAGATATATGACAGCCCCTGCCTGCCTGAGAGCGACTGCATGTTTGCCATCAACGAAGATGGCATTGGCGATCCCAGCCCTAAGGACTTGGAGAGGGATTAAACCGGGGAAACTTATGTACAGAATTATCATGATCATGGCAGGATCAGGGCAGGATGGGATGATATTTCTTGCTCGTAGGCTACTTGCATGGACGGCGAAAAGTGTCGGGATTGCTTTCCGGGTTGTTTGCTGAGCATGGGCGTTAGCGGCTGTTTGCCGAGGTCGTCAGGATTTACTTTCTTCTAGCACAAGCAATTGAATACGATAGCTCCGCTGAACGCTAACGCGTCATCTGCTGAAGGTCAAGCGGCCGTTGTGTGTGAGTGTGGCTGGTGTTTGCGGCTGGTGTTTGCGGCGCGCCCGCGCGAGATCGCCGGTGTTGGATCCCTGTCGTGTTCAAGCGTGTCGAGCTCAACTTCGAGCTCACAAAGCCGCTCCGCCCGACAACATCGCGTCCGCCCATTGCGCTCTCTCACGACCGCCGCCTCGACCTCGAAGCGCCCGACCGGCGCTGGATGGCGCAGCGATGGCTACCTCTTCCGCTCCTTTTCTCTACAGGGAGACGCGCCTGAACCTCGATCCGCCCTATGCAGGTTCTACCATTGGCATAACTCTCCCGCCTCACAGCACCTCGGCTTTCTTGTCGCGGCCCAAAGGCAAGCGCATCATTGTCGAAGAAGGCAACACGAGTTCCGACGAGACGTCCTTCGCGCGCCGCCACCTCGCGGCAAATGACGCCGCTATCTTCTTCCGGCGCAAACACCCATACCCGCGGACTTTCCTGTGGAGGATTCTGGATGACCGCAAGGTGCTGGAGCTGCGCTCAGTCGATTTGACGGTCGACCGTCACCACAAGGGCGAGGCCATCCTGACGCTTCTGCTCAGCTTCCCCAACGCCATCCGTCCGTTTGGCGTTGCCCTGGCCGAGCGAGAGGATCGCGACGCGCTCAACGTTTTCGTCCTGACCACCGCCAACGAGCTTTATACACTGGAACTGCACAAGGACTTCTTCATACGGCCCGCTGCTACTGAGGTCGATGTCGATATCTGGTGCAAGACATGCATACCGTCCGCCTTTAGCTTCCGCTATCCGTACCGCATTGTTGCCACCAGCGCACTGGAGCTGCTTGTCTCGCTCCATGACGGCGGTCTCCTTCGCCTGAATCGGATCGCTTCTGCAGATGGTATGCGCATACGACTGTCCATAACAGGTGGTTGGACATTGGCTAACTGGCGCAGGCTCATCCTGGCGCGAAACATTCTTCACAGAGGGTGGTTGGGGTTCGGCTCTGAAGAGTCTTATCCCGTGGAAAGGCCATAATACTGTCCGGTTCGGCGCTCTTGATCTCGAGGCTTCGACCGCTGCAGCCATCGCTCTGTCTCCCGACGAGAAACACATATTTACCGTTTCACTCAACCATATACTGAAAGCGTGGAATCTGGAGACTGGGAAAGTTGGCGTGCAGACGGATCTGCTAGGCGAAAATGATCGGGATCCTCAAAAGCTGGCTCAATTCTTCATCGGTGCGGAACAGCCGAAGCTTATGGATGTCTTGGAGGTCCAGGCTCCTCAGGATGGTGACGAATACTTTGTCGTTACCTACTCGCCGAAGCGCCATCAGTTCAAGTTCTGGGGCATCAGGGACGCCGACGATATGGAGTTTGGTATCCACGACGTCCAATCAGATTTCGCCTTTGTTCCGCCTGTCGACGAGCTCTTGAACACCACGGTGTGGAACATGGAAGAGTTTCACTTCAAGACCCGACCTGGTTGGAGAAGTTCTGAAATATGGATCCGCGTGAGGTCGGGTCCGAGATGCGTGGTGTTCACCCTTAAATTCGATCTTTACGATTCTGAGGAACAGCTTGCAGATACATGGAAAAACAACTGGGTAGCCGTCGACTCTGGCTCGCTTACTGTGGAGGCTCTCAAGGCGTCGTCGGCGTACCCCATCGAACCAAATCTCGAGGATCCGTCGATACACTCTCAAAGCGTCTCGGAACAGTGGATCGACTTCCTTTTCTACCCTGGCCGCTTTACTAGTGTAACTCTTGAGACTGCTCTGTGCGTTTACCGACGAGGTCTTGGAGACACTGCGACCCGTACCCTTGTGTTGAGCTCAAGCGCCAAAGCTCCCATCAAGGATCAAATCTCCGCCGCAGTTTCAGCAAAGGTTGCCACCAGGCGGACGCCAGATGGACAAATCGACTTTGATCAGTACGAACTCGATCTATCCGCTCAATGGCAGGTGTTCTACGGTGTCGTCAAGGATCTGCACAGGCGTCGTGGGGAACCCGTCGCACTGGCTCTTGATGCCCAGGATGATCTGCCGTGGCTGCTCTTGTCGGACTACGCATCTCCGATTCGGGCGTGTAGTGAGGTGGAGATTTTGCGACTGAACGAAGAGTTGCTCTCCTCTTCAGACGAACCCGCACTTTCGAGGCCTCTCTTCAGATCTCTAAAAGACGATCTTTCGATAGATGTCGCGAAGCTCCTCACCGCTGCGTCCGTCTTCCGTGGGTCCTTTGTTTCCTCATTCAGAGATCAGCTCGCGCTCGCCGTGAAGAGGGAAATCTGCCAGGAGGATTCGTACTCGATTCCAGATCGCATGAAGGCCTTCGAAGCTGCGTCCAGTCTCTGCGAGCAAGTCACCGATGAGGACTTTGAAAGACTCGAGGCATTGCTAGAGGACCTTGGTGGTTTTGCCGGTGTTACCCAAGAGCTCGTGCTTGCAGCACTAGAGCGATTGGGAGAGGATGAGAGAGGTCACCACCACCAAAGAGCGATTACTGCTTACGGCGCCAAGTCACTCATCAGAGGGGCTCAGGAGACACTGCATCTCACCAACGAAATCCTCCTTGATCTTCTGGTGCTCATTGTCTTCATGAGCCAGGAGTTGGAGTCCAAGGAGCTACCAGCACTAGACCCAACGGACATCTACCCCGACATCATTGAGAGATTGAAAGGCATCACCATCTCGCAATGGCTTGTCGCAACAGTTCGGGCGGACCCAAAACCCCGCCCAAGGCGCAGTTCTGTTGGAGACCAAAATCAAACGGACAACCCGGTCATCAAGTCTACGGCCGTAATAACGCTCTTCGAGAGCCTTTTCATCGGCGATTGGGCAGATCTCAAGACGCCGGCGGCCCCCACATCGGAGCTCATCACATACTGGTGTCGCTCATGGTCCTTTGGCCTTCCGCTCCCCGAGAACTGGGAGTTCGTCGGCGCAGGGGTGCTAAGCAACCTTCTGAAGTACGGAAATCTCGATCTTGCCACGGACTTCCTGCCGTACGTTCCGAACAGCATCTGGGGAACATACCTTAAGGGACGCTACTACCTCGCGGTCGGGGAATTCAAGCTGGCCAGCGCATACCTCAACAGAGTCAGCTTCGGTTGTGGTGAGCCTCTATTTCACATGTGTACGAGAAAATTAAGCCTGATTGACGTGTAGCGAAAGGTTTCTTCGACATTTTCAACACGGACCTGTACAACTTCCTCAGCCCCAGCGAGAAAGAGTACTTCCATGAGGGCCTGTCGAAGTTTTGCCAGCATGTTATGTACCTCTTCGAGAAGGCCAAGGCACATGCCTATGTCATCCAATGGGCGGAGGCAGCGCTTTTTGCAGTGCAGGCCGAGGGCCAGGCCTTGGTAGGTTCCGACGGAGCACGCGGACGGGAGATGTTTGAAGAGGCAGTGCTAACGGCGGGACAGCACAAGGCTTTCAAGCAGGAAGTGTTATCACGGCTCTTCTACGCGTGCGTCCAGTCTTCCAATTTCCGGGATGCGTACGGCGCCCTATCGCGGTACCCCGATAACAATCTGTAAGTGTGGAGCGCTAAATCTGACACACGTGCAATTTCTAATTTCTCGCACGTGACTCGCAGGCGCAAGTCGGGGCTGGCGACGCTGGTCAAGAGCATGATCAGCCAGAAGCAGATGGCCCTGCTCATCAGTTTCCCCTTCACCAAGCACCTGGAAGAGGTGGATGGGATCCTCGCGTCGCTGTGCAGGGAGACTCTCAACGTCAGCAGCGGGCCGGCGTTCCACCGACTGCTGTACTCCTTCCGCATCGCCAAGAATAACTACCGTGGGGCGGGGCAGATCCTGTATGACCTTATTACGCGGCTCAAGTCGTCGTCGGTTGCGCTGCAGGAGCCGCGGGACGAGAGCATCACGCAGGCGTACCTGGCGCTGATCAACACGCTGAGCCTGGTGAGCGAGCAGGACCAGTACCTGCTGGTGGGGCAGCGGGAGGGCGAGGGCGAGGGCGGGCTGAAGGGCGTTCCAGAGGGCAAGGCGGCGGCGAGGAGGAGGCTGGTGACGCTGGAGGATCTGCGCAGGGAGTACCAAGCCGAGCTGGACCGTGTTGCGGCCATGGAAACGGGCCGGTTTGCATTCAGTGCAGGCGGCGGCGACGAGATGGACGTGCTGTGAGTGATGAGGGGTTTTAAAATAAAGGAGAGAGGAAAGCAATAGAGCACGGCGACAATTGGGGCGCGATGACGACGACGGGGACGACGAGGGGCACAATGGAGGGGAAGCCGGCCCAGAGGACGCGGCCGGGGAAAGGAAAGAGGAAGAAAAAAAAAAAAAAGGTTTCATGGTGTTCACAATAGCGAGGAGTTATACGGGGTGGCATGCATGCATGCATGGACGATCGTCGTATTGTAGGATCACGTTTTTCTTACTCACCCAGCGGCGGCGGCGGCGGCGGCTGCTCGCTAAGACGGTCGGGCCGGCAGCGGCTGGATACGCGGAACATTTTTGCTCTTCCCTGCGGGCAGTCGCCGTCTTGGGCAATTGTCTTGGGGCGTGAATGCGGAGGGAGGGATTGGCGGGCGCCCCTTTCGAGATTGCTCTATCTCGCTATCTCGGCAACGCATGGCCCCCAAGGATCGCTGGGCGAAACATGGCGCACGTCGTGGGAGCGCGGCCATCGCCCTCTGCGCGCGCGCGCCCCTGGTGCTGGTGCAGGTGCAGTGACAGGCGCGGCCAGGCGGCGCCAAATAATGTGGCATTGCGTCAGACGCAGCGCCCTCAAGATCCGGCCCAATCCCTGAGGCAGCATCCGGACTTTGGGTTTTGGCCTTGGGCGATTTCGACTGCGGGTTCCACAGCCACCACGCCTGGCTAGCTCTTCGTGTTGTGGTGCGCTGTAGCCTCGTGTTTCCACGCGCGATCAGGCCAATGATGGCATCCACTTTTCCAACTGCTTCTCCGGCTTCCTCCATTTCCAATAATAATACTTCCTCCACTCCGCCGCTCCTCGCGCCCGGCGCGCAGCCACCACCTCCGCTGCTCACCACCACGCCCACGCAATCCCAGCTGTTGTTTCTCCACAACAGAGAGAGCCGCGACGTCCAATACTCTCACTTCCACCTCCCGGACACTCACCGCGACACCTGCCGTCACAGCTTGCGCCCGAGGAGCATTCCCTTCGTTTCAACCCGTTCCTTATCTTCCTCCTCTTCTCCTTCTTGTCACTCTCGTTCCCTTTCCGCTTCTGCTGCCCTGGCCGCGCCAACGCCCGCCCATCCATTCGCTCCTCTTTCCTCCTCTCCCTCTCCTTCTTTTTCCTCCCCCATTTACAATGCCATTGTCACCGACCGCCTGGCAGCATCGTCATCGATTTCTTCCCTTTCCGGCGCCCATCAATCCTATAAGCAACACCGCCACATCAGCCCCCAACACGCCGCTACAGTTGGCGTCTCCACCGCACCGCCCGCCCAGCAGGCATCCTCTACTACTGCTTACGCGCACGCCCCGCGCGCGCAAGCCACATCGCCGGCCACATCACCGTCCGCGCAGTCCAAAAGGGACCAGGCACCCGTGACGACGGCAGCCAGTATGACTAAAAAATCGTCCGCCAAAAGGCTTTCTTTGCTGAGCGAGCCAAGCCAAGGAAAGGGAAGAGAGGGAGAAAGCATGGGTTTGAGGTCGCGCGCTGCCGTTCCGTCGTCCGAGACGAGCTCTTCGACGACGACATCGTCATCATCATCTAATTCACCGACTAAGTCACGTTTTTCGCGGCTCAGGTACCGCCGGTTCAGGGAAAAGTCCGCGCCGCAGCATCCTCCTCTTCCTCCTCCTCCTCCTTCTTCGGCGCCGCCTTCCCCGTTGCCGTCGCCGCCGTTGGACGCTTCCTTTTTGGGGGTTCCGGGTATCGGCGGCAGGGATGAGGATGATGTTGATGATGATGATGAGGAGGATCAGGAGCAGGGGTCAATTGCGGGAAGGAGGTTGCGCCGGCCGTCGACGGCCGAGAGCACGACGAGTACGCGGAGCAGCAGCAGTGTGTGGTCGTGGGGGAGGAAGAAGAAGAACGATGAAAGTCCGTTGAAGGGGAGTCGGAGTTCGGTGAGCTTGAGGGAGAGGTGGAGATCGAGGTATGTTTGGAATTTCTTTCTTTTTCCTTTTTTTTTTTCTTTTTGCACAAGCTTTCCTTCCTCTCATTCTCTCTCTCTCTCTCTTCCTTGCGGCCTTTGCTGCATGTTTTGGGAGCATCGAGAATTATGGTGCAGCATCGTCGTGTGGTTACCAGATTGAGGAACTACTTTTTTTTTTGGTTTCGATGTGCCAACTAACCAATCTCGCATCACAGTATCGCCTCGTCATCCTCTGCACTATCATCATCCTCCTCACTATCATCCTCATCAGCGTCTTCCTACTCTTCATCCTCGACCAGCTCGTCAAGCACCACCTGGTCCTCCCTCGACTCCACCCCGCGCGCCTCCATCGCCTCGTCCCGCACGTCCATCTTCAGTATCGAAGACACTGCCGCTCCGCCATCCAGCAATGAGAAGCAGCGCCCAACAAAACGCGTACGCGGACAAATATGCCGGCACATCATGTCCATCCCAATACCCGAAGATGAGGAGGAGCAAGAAACATCGCAACGAACAAACCAACAATACACTACCACCACCACCACCACCACCACCAAGCCCTCTTCCCCAGTCGACCCCAACGAAAACCTCATCACCGATCCAATGGCCGATGCCTTCGACATCGAGGACCACATCCCACTCACCTTCCGCCGACCCTTCGCCGAGCCGACTCCTCCGCCCACGCCGCCGCTCTCACGGACCTCGAGCACCGCACACCTGCCGTCGGCGTCGTCATCGTCGTCGTCATCATCACCACCACCACCACCAAAGCAGCAGCAGCAGCAACCACAACAACTACAAACGCAACAGCCACCGACCCAAGCACCGGCAGTCCCAACGTTCACCCTCACGCCGGCCTCCCCCGTGCGCGCCAACAACGCCGCCGGCGCACCCGCATTCTCCTTCCCACCCACCCCGCCCCTCCCATCGCCCTCCTCCCCATCATCCGGACCAACCATCCCCCACCACACCTCCTCAACCACCTCCCTCCTCTCAGCATCATCCACCAAGGCAACCAACATCCCGGCCTTCTGCCCCGCCTGCACCAAGCTCCAGGAAACCACCGCCCACATGCGCAAGGTCGCCGGCATCTACGGCCCGCGCCACAGCCTGACGGTCGCGGCGGCGCGCGGCGTGCGCGCCGCCCGCGTGGCCGTCGCCGCCGTCGCGTGGGAGACGAGCCTGGAGTGCTCGGACTTCGAGGCCGAGGACGCGGCCAGGCGTGCCAGACGGCGGAGCAAGGTCGACGGTGGCGGCGGCGGCGGGAAGAGGGTGAGGTTTCAGGAGGGGGGCGGCAGCACCACGACCACGGAGTTTTGGGGGGATTTCGGGGAGCGGGAGGGGGGGGAGGGCGAAGACGGCGGCGGCGAGGAGAGGAAGAGGAAGGAGCTGGTGCTGACGCAGCGGCTGTGGGGCCCGTTGGGGGAGAGGGGCCGCAAGCAGCGCGAGTTCAAGCGCAAGGGCGCGGGCGCGGAGGGCGCGTACGTTCCGGGACGGTGGGCGCCGCCGTCGCCGGCGCCGGGGGTGAAGGGCGACTGGCTGGACACGAGCGGGAGGGGGGTTTCGTATGAGGATTTTTGGGAGGGCGTGGAGAGGGCGCACGGGGCCGGGGGGAAGGTCCGGATCGTGGAAGGGCTGTTCAGGAGGTTGGGCGGTGGTGTTGTCGGAGGCGGTGGTGCGAAGAAGGAGAAGGAGAAGGGCGCGTTGGAGAGGGAGTTGTTGAGCCAGAGGGGGATGCCGGGCGTCGCCGTCGATGTCGATTGAATCTTTTGAAATTTTTTTTTTCTTTCTTTCTTTCTTTCTTTTTTTGGTGCGAACATACGCCCTCACTCTCGGACGCTGGAGCGCAGTCGCTGTCTTGCATGATTGGGTTTTCTTGGTCTTTTATTTGTTTGTTGGCCTAGGACGGGTCCATGCATTGTAGCGATGGAGTTGGTACGCGCGCATAGACAGGTGGTGGAAGGATACGCTATGATTTCCGCCCTGCTTTCCTTTACAGCATTTTCTCTCTCTTTCTTTTTAAAACTCCAGAGCGGGGATACCCTGGTAGAGCGAGCTCGATAGATACGCGGATAGATAGTGGTAATCGAGTAATATTTACTCCCAGAAACTAGCTCCCAATCTGTTCTTGAGCCGCCTGAGAAGTGCCAGTGAGCGATTCCAGGAGCTCTGCACATGTCCCGCTCAATGTGTGCCAGTCCCGTCGAATTGACATCGAAACGGAAGCTCTGGTGACAACCCTCTTGCCCCCCTCCCCCAGCCAAGTCAAGGCCGTGTTCGTTGTTGTCAAATGCAAAGGAGGTCCCTTGATTGAAACGGACTGTACCCGGAAGTGGGGGCGATTCCAGGAAGCGGCCAAACCCCCGGAATGGCATGTGTGCACGGGAGCATCCCACGTCGTCCCCCTCTTCCCCATAACTGAGTGCTGTAACGCCGTCTTGAATGGTAGTGGCGGTCGCTGACGAGCTGTCCAGCCCGCCAGAATCCCAAGCTAACCGTCGCATTGCCTCTTCCAACGTAGAGCGAAGGGGGTACTGTCCTGGATCCATTCCGGGCCTGGCTTTACGTCTCGCACGCCGCGGTTGGTGGCTTTGGTAGCCCCTGTGTCTTTCGAACTGCAAGAACGATGCCGACCGAGCCGGTAGTCGAGACTGGTGCCAATGATCGGCATTCCCGCTGCGACAGACTCCTGTACGATGTCGCTTGGGTTGTAAGCAGGATCTGAATGGCTGCCTTGACTAAAGTCCCGCTGTCGATATGTGAGAAAGTGTCTCCGTAGCAAAGAAACATGCCGTTACCGTAGATCCACGCAACCACCGGCAGTGACGCATTTTCAAATCCAGACGGACGGATGATATTGATAGTCAAGCAGTCCGCGTCACACGCATCGCTGTGGACGCCTATCGCTCTACCCATCCCTTTGTAACGAAACTGTAGTAGTAACTCATCTGAGTCTGTGACTGCATTTGGAATGATCACCACGCCATACATCCACATAGGACACGACACCATCTTGAGACTATCGACTTAGTCGTGATACACGTAGTGACCGCTCTCTGAACTTTGCAATTCTTCGTTCGTTTGTCATTGAAGAGGGCTATTCCGACGATTTCCTTAAGAGGCTTCCGCGGCTCTCACTATCACCGTCAGGGTTTCATGCCCGAAATTGTAGCCACGCTCGATTCTAATCCAACCATGTTCTCAAGAAGGATGCTTTTAAAGAGTTTTTTTTTTTCAAAAAAAAAAAACCGAATAACCCGGGCGGTATATAATGTTATCATGCGAGTGGGAGATACGTGAGTAGGAAGCATGGCGGAAGAAGGCCTCGCGCCGCCACTATCACTGAAATCAATGCTCGATGCTCCGCTCGGGAGTTAGGTTGCAATGAACAAATCTACCCGAGAAGCAGCATTAGAGCTCGGTATGATCTATAAGTCCAGTAGAGAAGTGGCGGCCTACATTAAAGCGCTAGATGAACGAATAGGTATCCGTGAAATCGATTTGGCCGTCTTCTATCTCCACGAGAGCATTCGAGGAGCCAGTGTTGACGGGCAGCTTATTTCTATCTGATGATTCATAGGGAGACGTCTTTGCTGATATTCTCTGAGCGTAATCCGGCATTTCGTACGAGAAATTTGAACATTCCGGCATGCGCGTGAGGAGAGGAAGTTGAGAGATTTTGGGAAGATGCTTGTACCTCACGCGCATGGATAGGACTTGTGAATACCGTGGCCAAAGACCAGGGCAGATCGAGAGGAGGGGGGAAGAGGAGGGGGAGGAAAAAGATGGAGGCATGTCTCGTCTAAACCGTGAGAAATTCATTTCAATCGTGCCTTTACGGGAAACCCAAAGTCCTGTACACGGTTCTCCCGATCTATATGAGGCTGCATCGTTTCTATGCTTCCCTTTTTCCTTTCTTCGAACCAACCGATGAAGATAGGCTATGAGCTACACCCTCTTTTCTATGTGACCGTGTTGACGCCTTTGCGCTTGAGCGTATCCTTCGCTGTCGTGACCTTCATGCCGATTCTACGCTCAAAGTTAGACGATTCCGGCAAAAGGGGAAGAACCCCCCAAAATCTCGCTGATTCAATGCAAGGCGGGGAAAAGAGGAGAAACTCACCTAGCATCCAAATCATACCCCTCCCCCCACCGCGCCACCTTCTCGATCCAGCTCCCACACTCCCTCAACCTCTCCTCGTTGTCCCCTTTCGCCTCCCTCTCGCGCATCTCCTCCTCCCATAGACACGCGCCCATCTCGTAGTGCGCGGCCGGCAGCGTCCAGTTGTCCTTGTTCCCGCCCTTGAACGCCTGCCACTCGTGGCACAGCACCTGCGTCAACAGGAGCTCCTTCGCCTCCGCCACGCGGCCCAGGTTGCGCAGCGCCGTCGCGCGCAGCAGCGACCGGATGCAGCGCTCGTCCAGCGCCTCCGCTTCTCCCTCCTCTTCGCCGGGCCCGCTCATCGTCGTTCTAGACCGCTCCAGCGCCCTCAGCGACGCCTCCAGGTGCTCCGGCCGCATGCGCTTGTATCCGTTCCAGAAGTAGATGACCTCCTCGACGGGGCTGACGCCGACGGCGTCCGCGATCGAGTCGGCCTTCAGCTCCGCCCGGCGCTGCTCCCACTTGGCCAGCTTGCGGTTGACGAAGATGTCGAACGGCAGCTGGCGGGCCATGAAGCGCTTCTTGCCGGTGTGTTTGGGCACGAGCTTGAAGAGGCGCTCCGCCTCGGCCTTGCTCTTCGCCGCCCGCGCGGCGTCGTCGTTGGCAGACGCGTCTCGGTACAGCTCGACGTGCGCGCACGCCGCGATGTAGTAGTACAGGCCGTGGCTCCAGTTGTTCAGCGACACGCAGCGCTCGAACGCGGCCGCGCATTCGGCGTAGCGGTGCGCGTACATCAGGTCCAGACTGCGCTCGAACCAGTGCAACGCCTCGACCTGCTTGAGCCGCGACGCGCTCGCCTCCTGCATCAGCCCCAGCGCCTCCGCGAGCCGGCGCTCGCTCGCCAGCATGCGCGCCTCCTCCAGCAGCCACAGGTGGCTCTCCGGGTAGCGCGCGCGCATCTCGGCGAGCAGGGCGCGGCACTGGTCGCGCGGGTAGGCGCCGGGCTGGCCGGCCGGCGGGACGATGTCGCAGAAGCCGAGCATGCCGTTGTAGTAGGACAAGATGATCAGGCCGGCCAAGCCACCGTAGATGTTGTCGAACTTGGTGGCCTGCCAGAGCATGGAGAGACCCCGGTCGCGGTCCCCTTTGAAGCCGACGATCTTGAGAAGCGTGGCAAAGGCCGGCGGGATCATGGAGATGACAAGCATGAGCGTGCCGTAGCACATATTGGCGCCCGAGTGGACAAAGATGTCGGTGGGGTCCGTGCCGAGGAGGGAGGGGTCGGTTGAAGCGTGGCCGGTTAGGTTGAGATTGGAGAGCTTTTCTGAAAGAACGGGGTCTTCCTTTGAGTCCGTAAAATTGGCGGAGGATGAAGGTGAGGCCTCGTATGGTGGCGGTGGAGGCGGCTGCAATTCCCCCTTCACTTCGAGGTGGCCGGCGTAGACGGGCGGTGTGGGTATCCCCTCGTGCTTCTCGTCGGCGTCAAAGAATCCATCGGCCTCAGAGAGCGGCGTCTTGTCGTCGTCTTCGCTCTTTTCTGCAACCGCAAGATTGCTGCTGCTCGCCGTGGTCGATGCCGCCTGAGATCCTGCAACTGTAACACCCACCACAGACCCCTTAGCCGCGGCCGGTTTCTCCGATTGCGTTCCTAACGAGAGTTGCGAGCTTGCTGCTGTGCTTTCCTTTCCCAGATTCGCCTTCTCCGCCTCCATGATGGCGTCCAATGCTATGAAAGCCTTCCGCATCTTGTAAAATCCCCTGATCGACTCTGTGAGAGACTCGTTAAGAACGCCTACTATCGCAGACATCAATTGCGCCTGCGCGATGCAAGACGCAAATTCAGAGCCGGCAGGATAGATCGAGGAGCGTGGAGTATGACGCTGGGCTTTGCGCTGGTGTTCGTAGGCGCTGTTTTCGGCGTCGTTCAGAATATCGGAAGCTGCAGGTCATTCCCAACCAAGGGGGCCAAATTATTAGCCAGCGCATTCTCCTCCAGACAAATAGCTATAACCCTTCCAAAATATGGGGAGAGGTACCTTCTTTCATGACTTCCTGCTCAAACCCGAGGGTTGCTCGCATGAAGACGACGACTCCCTTCCCTAGCTAAACATTGCGCACATGGAAACAATAAGCTCACGTCCACCGAATTTCTTCTTCTCTTTTGTCTCGTTGCCTGGTTTTGGGGGAACTCCGCGCCGGCGGCACCGGTATCTACGCGTGTATCATGTATGTACCTTGTGGAAGGGCGAAGCGCCATCTCCGAGCAGCTTCTCCGCGGTGTCGACGTCATCGTTCATAATATGCGAAACGGCTGTTGTCCCCAAGCAAGGAAAGGGTTAGCCCGCGACATGAACGGCGAATTCGGGCAGCTCGTGGGTCATGAGCCGGGGTTCATTTTCTGACATACCGCGCAAGGCAGCTTCGACTAGGATGTCGCGTGCGCAGTTAGCAAGGATGGTTCGGCGTTGCATAAAAAGAAAAGGTGAAGTCTTTATGTGAAATTACGTTGCTGCGGCTCCTCCAGCGCGCTCAGCGACTGGGTCGAGCCATGCGCCTTCGCCTTCGATCCAAGCCAGGAGCCCAGAGGCATGATGGATAGTGTGTAGAATGCGCGTGTTCGGATTCGCGGTCGGATCTCTTTCCCGTTCGCCTTTCGGAGGCTTGGCAGTAGTTGAGGTGTGAGAGGGAACCAAACGGCAAGGCCGGCCTCAAGGCGGAAGCAGGGAGATAAGCGGGCGCACAGGAGCGGTGGTCAGCAAGGCGGTGGTGGTCGCGGCAACAAAGGCGGACCGAGAGAGCGGCGACATGAACGGGGAGCAGGGACGGGAGTAGGAAGAGGAGGAGGGGAAGAGGGGAGCAATCGGCGGCATTGCGCGGACGAGCGAAATCCGAGAAGCGCCGTGTAAAGGGCTTCGGGTTTGGTTATTAGCTGAAGCGGGCAGGCTGTGCACTAATGCTGCTCCTCTGGCGGCACCGGTCTGCTGCGGTGCGTGTCGGGCAAGGCCCCAGGCAGGCAGAATGCGGCGTCGATGACATCGTCCGCAGAGGGCCCGCGCCGCATCCCTGTCGCCCGTGTGTGAGACCGCCCGCCTTGGCGCCCGCCGACGTGCTGACTGCTGGCCCGAGAGACAGAGAGCTCGCCGCAGCTACCCCATCACCACCACCGACATCCACAACGCATCTCCCGCCGCACCGCGCCCGCTCATCGCCCTCATATACCTCTGCACACAACACGTACCTGCGCTCCCGCCCTCCAAACGCGCGCAAGCCACCTCAGCCTCCGCCAGAAACTCAACCGAAACCGCTCGAACAACAAAACCATGTCCGCAGCCGCGCAAGGCGACGTGAACACCAAGAAGGCTGTCGTCGAAGACGCCTCGGGCAACGATCCCAAGGACCAGCAGAAGCCCGCCACTGCGTTGGAAGAGGATGACGAGTTCGAGGACTTTCCCGTCGAAGGTGAGTGCGATGAGCAGCGCTAAGCAGCGGGCAACCGCAGCCGCCGCAGCTCGTCCGAACATCCCACCCGTCTGCCTATCCGCCCTATTACTGTGTCGGAACAGATATCTCGCAATAGATAGGATGTCCTGCATCTCCGTTGCTTTATATCGTTCCCTTCCTTCCCGCTTTGTCCCAGTCACCACGATTGCCCATCATGCACGGTCGAGAGGAAGAATGCCGTCACCACACATGCTTGTCGCCCGAACAGCAGACAAACTGACACATATTCTCATCTCACCGCAGACTGGGAACAAGACGACACCGAGCTGCCCGCGTCCAACACGCATCTGTGGGAGGAGAGCTGGGATGACGACGATACGAGTGAAGACTTCTCCGCACAGCTGAAGGAGGAGCTGAAGAAGGTTGAGGCGAAGCGGGGTTGACGAACTGATTCAAAATTACTGCATCAAAATATGGGATAAACGAGCGATTCCTGGTCCGGCGGAGAGGGAAGGAAGAATCAATATTTGGCATGAGGAATGGAAGATACATGGCGTTTATGAATACGCCACCAGTGAACAGGCACTATCAAATCCTCACGTCTGGTTGTTTCAGCGGAGGGACGGCACGTTGGCCACAATTGTGAATAAGTATTGAAGCATCTTAAAGGCACGCCACCGATCATCCGTTGAACATTTCCTCCGATAGGACTAGTACTTTGGAATCATGCATCATAGACAGGACGGGTAGACCAACAGAAACCATCAAGAAATTTCCCGCTCATCAAAATGCCTCAAATCATCTTATTGTCATCATTTACATTACAAAGAACAAAAAAAGGGGGGGCCCATCGGGTTTTCCGCCTCAATCATCATCAGAGCCTCGAGCTTCCTTTAATTTTTATGCCATCCAGAATCAGAGCCGTGGCGGCACCACAGAAAACGTGCATTACAACATTTTACTTACTCGACAGAGCAACAACACCGGGCAGGGCCTTGCCTTCCAGCAGCTCCAGGGAAGCACCGCCGCCGGTCGAGACGTGGCTGAGCTTGTCCTCGACGCCGTACTTGGCGGCGACGGTGGCGGTATCACCGCCGCCGATGATGACGATCTTGCCGGACTGGGCGGCTTCGACGGCCTTGTCGAGCGTGGCCTTGGTGCCGCTGGCGAACTTCTCGAACTCGAAGACGCCGGCGGGGCCGTTCCAGAGGATGGTCTTGGCCTCGTCGATGGCCTCGTTGTACAGCTTGACCGACTTCTCGCCGCAGTCCAGACCCATCCAGCCGTCAGGGATGCCGTCGGCGTCGGTGGCGTAGCCCGTGGCGGCGTCCTTGTCGAACTTGTCTGCAATGATGAAGTCGACGGGCAGGACGAGCTTGACGTTGTTCTTCTTGGCCTTCTCGACCAGGGCGGGCACCGTCTTCGCGCCGGCCTCGTCGAAGAGCGAGTTGCCGATCTTGACGTTCTCGAGCGTCTTCTTGAAGGTGAAGGCCATGCCACCGCAGATGACGATGGTGTTGACCTTGTCCAGCAGGTTGTCGATCAGCTGGATCTTGTCCGAGACCTTGGCACCACCGAGGATGGCAAGGAAGGGGCGCTGAGGGCTCTCGAGAGCCTTGGCGAAGTACTCGAGCTCCTTCTTCATGAGGAAACCGGCGGCTTTCTGGGGCAGCTGGACACCGACCATGGAGCTGTGGGCACGGTGGGCAGTACCGAAAGCGTCGTCTGCGATCATGTCAGTCTTAAAAGAGACAGAAGGACTCGGATCCTCAAATCCACTTACTGATGTAGACATCACCGAGCTTGGTGAGGCCCTTGCGGAACTCCTCAACGGCAGCGGGGTCGGCCTTGACCTTCTTGCCATCGGCGTCCTTGGAGCTACCCTCCTCCTCAGCGTGGAAACGCAGGTTCTCCAGGAGAACAATCTGGCCGCCGGTGGCCTTGTTGACGGCCTCCTCAGCCTCAGGGCCGACGCAGTCATTGGTAAAGACGACGCTGCGGCCAAGGAGCTTCTCAAGCTCGCCAACAACGGGGCGAAGACTGTACTTCTCGTTCCTCTTGCCGTCGGGACGGCCAAGGTGGGACATCAGGATGACGGCCTTGGCGCCATTGTCGATGGCGTACTTGATGGTGGGCAGAGCACCGACGATACGCTGGTTGTTGGTGATCTTCTTCTCCGAGTCGAGGGGAACGTTGAAGTCGACCTTGCATGACATTAGTCTTGGCAGTGGTAGGAAAGTATCGTATATGGATATACGTACGCGGATAAGGACGCGCTTGCCCTTGAGGTCGACGTCGGTGATGGAGAGCTTGTTGGAGAGCGACATGGTGGTGGTGGTGGTGGTGGTGGTGGTGGTATGCTGTGGAAGTCTAGGCGGACAGTCAGCTGAGCTCTTGAGGAGACAAGTATGCTATTGCGAGTGGTTGTGGCAGTTATCGAAGAGGCTGAAGATGACTGCTTGCGCAATGCGATCGTTGCGCCGCAGTTCAACGCTTCGGTGCAAAGGGAGATTCAGGCGCCCGTGGAGGGGCTGCTGAGATGGCAGAGCTCGGCGGGGCAGCTCATTGCGTCGCACGCATCACGCGCAGCAGGCCACAATTGCCGGGGGAAGGGAGGGCACACGTACCTGGGTATCTCAGGAGGGCGGTGGGTGTTGTTGAGGAGTGATGGGAGGACTTGAGGCAGCTCAATGTTTTGTCGCTCGGCGCGGCGGGGTCTTAAATGTGGTGGGGCTGGCGTAAGGTGACGCACCACCAACGCTGCGCACTGGGCATCCCGGTCGGCTCTCGCGACAAGCCCACCCAGGCACAGCATAATCTTTCGAGATAACACTGAAATCGGCTGACTTGCCCCTCCAAGGTCTCAGCTTGCTCTCCACCATGCAGCCCTGTACTCAAAAACACCGCACGCCCACCACGCGGGCCCTGCCGAAGAATGCTGAGGCCTGCCCGCGTCTCCTGCCATGCCCGTCAACTCCCGACCTGCGGCCTGCTATCGACGGTGCGCCGCGGTACCGTCTGCTAGCGTGACAGCTCCGGCTTCCCGACCGTCCCGGATGGACGACTACTTCACCTGATGGCCAGCCAGATTAAAACCCTCATCACTCGTCCGTAAACCCATCCTGCTTATCTTGCTTCCACTTGATTCGGCTCCTTTCCGCTCCACCCTGATGTCCAGCTTCATCAATCCTAACATTCCAAGCCTGCCTCACTCATGTGTTGCTTCGCCGTACGATCGCCATTCGAGTAAGCAAGAGATCTCCGATTCTCGTTGCGGCGCGGCCCGTTTGAAAAGAGGTGGCCGGGAGCGGGGCCCTCGAAGTGGGCTGTCACTTTATGCGGGCCAATGCTGAAGCATATCATCGCCTAGACTCTTTGGCAACCCTTTCGCAGCCGATAGATCTCCGCGTCGCCGCTCAAGATAGGCTTCTGGAGCGATTTGCGCGCTAATCAATGGCGATAGCTTTGGCTCGCGCCTTCCACGTCTTGAGCGGTCGGGTGCGCTGATCACGTGTATTTCGCAGAATCTCCCCTTCGAGCCCCGCCGCACGTCTGATATCGTAATTGTGCGCGGTTCAAGTATCTCAGGCATGACGTCTTCATCGCCTTTCTGACAATCGAATCCCAATAGCCAGCAAACAAGGGCAAAAATGAATCCACCAAGTGCAGTGGTTCGGCGTCGAAGTAATATTCAAGGGTTTCGGCCCCGTTCTTCTAAAGGGCCTCATAGGGACCTTCAGTTACCAAATCAATTCACAAGAATTAACTAAGCAATTCAAAAAAAAAAAAAATGTCCCGCTCTTAAGAGATCTTGGACTATTCTGACACGAAAATATAGCCTGCGCAGCCTCCGTCCGATAGCCCTGCCGTTATATTCACCACCACTTTGCAATAAATCTGTTCAGATGCTTTATATGAGCACAGCAATATTTGAGCTTCCATTTCAAGATCTCTCCAATGATTTAAGCTGGGATTGTTTTACTTTTTTTGAGAAAAAAAATTTGAGCTGGGATAAGGAGGGGGAGCAAAGGTTCAAAGAGGGGTGGTTGGGAAAAAGTGAGAGAAAGAAAAGACATCAGACTTTGCAGTCGATGACGGCAGGCTATTGAACGGAAGAGTATTTCTTGAGGTCTCAATGGCTCATGCATCTCGACCAATGCATCGCTTCGTCCCCGCCCAGCCCGCAAGGCTGATTTCTGCCTCCACATCACAGCGTATGCAGGTGGATCAGGCAGACAGCAGGTTAGTTCTCAGCCTCAGCCTTGCAGGCTTAGAGTTGTTTATATGTACCGCGCTACCCCAGCCAGGCTTCGCAGGTCCCTTAGACTCGTTTCTTCTAAAGCAGACTAACTCGCGTATCCACCTGGTTGTTTTTGAGCCTCAACTCAGCAGGCTGAGTCCAACGAAGAGCCCACCTAAAGGAACACTAGAAAGGCAATCCCCTGCGCCTCAGTAAGACGCCATCGCTAACTCTTCATCTATCACAGACTTGAACTCTCCTATTTCAGTGTTCAGCAATGGGCAAGACCTATTACTGCTGTCAATTGCAGGTATGGTCCTATGAATGAAGACTATCAACCGAGTTTCATCAACTGTGGAGTCCCAGCATACGACTACTGTACTTGGAAGGTTTTGAAGAGTCTACACTTCATTTGAAAGTGCCAGTCAGTCAACGGGCCTCTGATGAGAAGTTGAGGCGAGGAGAAGGAGCACCGGTACCTTACGATAACTCAGCGAGCCATCAAAAGCGTAGTGTGACAGACAATGAGCACTCGTCTGATCCGTTGAGTGTGGATGCTGGCATTGAGGTTGAGCGAAGCAGCAGTTGGGGTCCACAACAGGCCGCAACAGAGGACGAGCACAGCCACGAAGCTGCTTCTTCGAGCAATAAGATTTCCGAAACAGTATCCAACGGAGGTATACAGGCATCAGATCTCAGAGCCAGTGACTCAATTCATCCATCCCAAACTACAGGCGAGCCGAGTACATCCGCCACGGCAGAAGAACAAATGAGACTCGGACCAAATCATGACTCGGACGGCCTTTATGACAAGGACAACGAGATAGTAAGATATCAAGAGAAATCAGCTACAGAAGATTTTAGAGTCGGAAGAAATCAACCATAGTGGGCCTAGCCGATACCACGACCACCGAACAACTCGAAGAGGATACGATAACAGCCACAGGCTCATTTGCCGAGAGCAGTAAAAATGTGGAACCCAAACACATTCGCCCTTGGTCACACTTAAGTAGGGCAAAGATCTCTGAGAGACTCCAATATAGAGACGACTTTCGGGAAGAGTAGACAGGATGCCTCTCCGATTCCGGTTTCTCGCCCCCGCCGGATTCCAATTCCTCGGTACAGTCCTGCTATTCCGCGGTCACTGGGAACACGCAATACCCTAACGCAGATTTCGTTTCCGCTACGTATCAACTTTGTTGAGCTGCTCTCTCGGGATCGATTTTTGCAACCTCTCTTCAAAGAAGCCATATCGAACAATGGCATCGTAGCCGAAAGGTTAAGTCGTAACTCTCGACGCCTACTCAAAATATTCTCACGCGAGCTCTTAGAAGAAGCCGGAGAGGCTCTTCAGTTCCTTGCAACAAAACTCGTCCAGTGGCAGGCCAGGGCCGTGGCAGATCATATCAAAAATATATATGCTTCTGAGAAGAATCCGAAGAGGCAAAGACTACCGGACGATCAGGTCAAGGGAGCAAAAGTGCTAGTTCATGTGGTGTCTCTCGCCGACGAAGATGATTCCGATTAAGAAGACCAGTGGATCTACGCGAGGATATTATCGAGACCTTAGAACCCGTGAAAGACTTCCTGCTTGAGAGCGCCGCTTTTGAAAATCTCAAAACCAAGCTTGAGCGGTTTGTCCGAGGCCCAACACATGACGGCGAAGTCGAACCTCTCTCACTACAAGCCTTACCAGCTCCTTCTTCGATCACTCGGATTGTGCACCAAGCAGCAGGAACTAGTGCTGCGATATACGATCAAGATGGAAGCGCTGAATATGCTACAAAAATGCCTAGAGGGAGTAAGAGGGCTTCCGATGCGAATATCAAATCAATCAGCGCTTTACAGCAAGATGTAGGAGCTCTGTCCGTGGAAGAGATAGAAGCCACAGAATAGCCCGAAGGATTAGTCTTGGCTGAAGTTGACGCCACCCATGGTAGATTCGATTCTCCAACTACAGAAGTCGAAAGGCTCCACGGTGGAAATGGTGCGAATATCGGTGTTTCTCTTCTACAAGCTACATTTATTGCACCTCGAAGCGCCTTAGTTCGCACTGGTCTTGTGGAGCTTCCAGTCGAAATTGGGAGGCCGGACTTTCTTTCCCATTTCGGATATTTGAACCTTGATTGCTTTTTGGTTTTCGCGCGTTGATTTCTGTGACCTGAACGAATCCATTGTTCATATCACTCGGTTTTCGAGAAAAAGGGCGCTCATGACATAGCCCATTCCCCAAACAAGATACTAATATCCACATTGATGCTTTGTCTTTATGATATTTCAAGGTATATCGATCTTTCCTTCTCCGCGTCAGCCTCAAGGTTACTCTCCTCTCATCAATCATTGATACCGGTTTACAAGGGCCGATCCACGTTAAATTTCAAAGCCGCCAGCCAGATTCATGACACCATCCGGATCCACAGCGCTCCGAATGGATCTCAAACGCGCCGCGTTAGTCTCTCCGTATAGATCTTCCGCCGTGGTGTTCGTGATGGCATAGTTGGGGTACGCCGTGTAGTCATCCGGATAGATCCCTTCCTGCACAGCCACATCCTTGAGCTTCTCAATGGACTTGCGCATGGCGTCGTACCAGAACTCGTCATCCGAAGGCGAAATCCAGGCGAAGTAGAGGTTCAGCTAGTGTTTGACACGGGTCAGATGTACAGAAAAATATCAACTTTCTGCGCAGATACTCACCGGAAGCGGAGAATCGGCATGCGGAAACGCGCTGTCGGTGGCCTTGTCACCGTACGTCTTCAAGAACGGCTCGACATCGTAACTGATGCTCGTTCCGCTGTGCAACGCCATGACTTTCCCGAGAGCCTGAAGGGACGTCAGCATGCGCGAGCAACGCCGCCCCGGCGGCTATGGAAAACTCACATCGGCCTCCCCCCTCACGGCCTCCAAGAACGCCGGCGTCAGCTTCGAAGTCGACAGCGTGTGGAACGTGCCCCGCGCATTCGTCACGATGTTCGACGGGAACCCGGCCACGAAGTCGGAGAACGTCTGCGCCTTGACGGTGCTGATGATCGGCTTCAGGCCGTCGAAGGGCGCGAAGCTGGCCGGCCGGTCCGGCCCGTCGTAGAAGAAGATGACGAGCGCGGAGGTGCCGGTCGCGGCGCCCTCCAGCGTCGTGATGATCTGGGCTTTGGGGTCCGTGTTGTCGGCGTCGAAGGCTGCGGTCGCGTTGAGGACGGCGTCGAGCTGGTCCGCGCCGTACAGGCCGAGGCCTCCCTGGACGAGAGATTAGTATGGATGAGGAACGAAGGCCGTCTGGACAAGAGCTCGGTACTGACGTAGACTTGGGCGGGCTGCTCGTGTGTGTAGAATTCAGCTGACGTGACGACTCCGAAGCGATTGAGACCTCCTTTGAGAGCAAAGAAGAGATCGGGCTTGGATGAGTCTACAGTTGTGATCGTCCCATTCTTGACCACTCGTATTAGTGTGCAGATCGGTAGAGGTAACAACGTTCTGGAATTCTTACGGGCAAAACCAGGTTGAAACTCTTCACTGTGTCGCAAGTCAAACCTGTATATCTCTCAGCAAATGTGGTCCAAAGCGCATCTGTAGATACGGAATATATAGCAAACCAAATTGATTTGTCTTCCTGCAACAGCTCTGTAAGAATCCGCACTATTGACTTTGTTTCTCAGGCAAAGACTCACCAGGAAAAACCACCGCCAAGAGTGAAACCTCCCACACCCGGTCCGACGGTTCTCCCTCCAACAACATTGTATCCTGTGCCTTGTAGCTTCTTGTAGGTATCCGCCCAAGTCTTGAGGATGATTCTACTTAGCATTACTCGGAAGTCCGCACCGAGGCCGATTCATACCTTGCCCGTGCCAATTTCAACAGAGGATTTGTCGGCGGATAAGACGACCTGGTCAAGGCGCGACAGGGAGATGTGTACACCGGTAGTGCTTGAAAACCCGGGATTGGAAGCGTGGCCACCTGATTTGACTGCGAATGGGGTCCGAGACTGCCCAATTATGCGCAACTGTTCCGGCACGGATTATACATGAGTATTTTGACCAAGAGAATGGACTGATAAATTCACTAGGTGACGGAGAAGAAAGGGTGGAGAGCCCACTATTAGTGACTTACTGCAGTGGCGGTATCCTCAGCAGAGCCGACCTCGAGGACACATGCTGGCGTCTGACTTGAGGAAAGGTACCAATGATGAATGTCTGGCAAGAAGCTCGGATGTACTAGAAGGTGTCAAACGAGGTGTTGTGAAGACATCCGAAGACCACCAGTGTGTGCCGACTTACGGAGATAAATGACCGAACTGGCACTGGAGACCTGGTCGCTGATCTGCTGGCAAGTTTGCAGCGCATCACTTTGTGCCGCAGAAACCAAAGGGCGTGCCAGCAAGGCCAACAAAGCTGGGAAGAAAGAGTGCCCAAGAATCATGTTTTCGCGTGCTACCTTAGCTATCCAAGATATTGTGCGCATCCTGCGTGTATATTTATACTTGACTACATGTGAGGTAGTTCCTGACAATCATTGCGCCTTGTAGGATGCGGGCTGATTTGCGGACCGCAGATCCTTCGTAAACGTTGCGTACTATCACGCGTTTCATTGGAGGTTCCTGGATAAAACAATAATAGTTTTGGGAGGATCGTCGCATACATACCAACGCCTCGGAACCAAATGGAGCAAGAGCCTCGGTCAAACTGCGGAGCACGAGATGGCAAATTGTGAGCAGGGTAGTTGTCTAATACAGACAAGTACTCTGACGAGAAGCCGTTGCAGGTACTCACGAGAAGCAATAGTGGCTGCTAATGGAGTTATGTCCGCCGAGGTGGAGCCACAGAGATGTCTTCGTGCATGAATACGATATCACGAGCTACATTCTTCTTGAGCCTTTTACGCTCTCTAGGCTCGTGACTGGTCGATTTGGAGGACTATCCTGGGGAGGCACTAAAGCCGCGAATGTCCCCTCTTCAATTGTTTTCTACACCGTACGGTCAGACTCAACCAATTGCGGTATGAAAACCGAACACCGGTGCTTCTTTCCTTGCTGCCGCGGTGATTTGCAGTGCGAACTGTCGGGCGAAGGTTGTTTGCCTAACCAAAAAAAAGTAGTCCAGGAATCAAAGCAAGATCGCACATCCCGGTGCAAATCCATCAAGAACCTTCAATGATGAGCGTTTCATATCGACAGCCACAGCTGCCAACCCTATGGTAACAAGCTTATTCGTGACTGCCACCGCCCGCACTCTTCTCCTTCGATCTCATCGCTTATGCAAAGCGGCGATCTCTTGCACTGTACCACCACTCACAAGGAACCCTTCGTTTAGAGTACGAGATGCGAGTACGACAGCCTACCCATGTCTATCAGACACCCACCATGCACCTAGCCAGACATTTTAGTCAGCCAATCTCAGCAATAACCAGGGAATCTGGTAAACAAGCGAGGACGTCATCCCATACTTCCTACTCGCACGCTCTGCAGCTCCAAGAGATACATTCACGTGCGGCAAACTCCCCTTTCCCCTCCCCAATCTCTCGACATTTCCACATGTCCTTTCCCCCCCGGTTCGTTCGACCTTTACCGGCGCACACAATCGTATTTTGACCAGCTACGACCATAAACCAAACAGTCATTAAAAGGAGAGTCGAAGGGAAACACCGAGGCACGGAAGGTGTACGCATGAGATGATCCGAGGGCACGACGGAGACGTGGACATGCCCTCGTCCAGCGTGGTCCACCCAAGGACAAACATCCTCACGGTGTCAACTGTGTTCCCACACGGCACCACTAGCTGCATAGTGGAATAGGTGGGAGATATCAGTGAAGAAACTTAAGAACAGGCTGAACACGCAGATCGCCGCTCAATCTATCCAGCCACCGCAAAACGAAGCCATATCAAAGCCTGATATCCACTTCTTTATCCACCCTCAAAAGTGCAAACCCTCTACAAATGTAATTGGCACACATCTCGAGCTGGACACCGATTGGTAAAAAACCGTTCTGTTCATTATTCCACATCTACTCAAAAATCGACTGACAGTTCATGTTACACGTCTCCATCATCCTGCACGAATGTATGTACGCCGAGCCTGAAAGCATTGCGCTTGTGCGCGTTCCGCGCGGCGGTAACCTCTATCCCAACCTCTCTTTCCAAAGGTAAATCAGGAAACAAGAAAATACCCATGCTGAACCTTTTGGACACCGCCACATTCCAATCCGCATAAAAGGCGCCAATGCCCTTTTTCCCCCCAATTTAACCCCCAGTCCACAAGCACCATCCTTCCCGTAGAACCCATGTCCCAAAAAGTTAGTTTTTTCATACATGAAAGTGAAGGAACAAATATATAAACGGCATCATCAAAGGGAACAACCTCACGCCACCCCCCTCATCCAATCCACACCGCCGACCTCCAGCGCGTCGCTGCCGAACCCGCCATTAATACCACCTAGTCCGTTACCGTGCTCGCCATCGTCGTTCGTTCCGAAATCGTTGAACGAAAAGCTCGCGCACGCGTCGCCCATCGCTTCCGTGTTCATCAGGGCATCGAAATCGACGGCCAGACCACCATCTTCCAGGTTATTGGTGCCGCCAGTCAGGCCAGACTCGAAGCCGGTAAGGCCGTCGATCTTGCCGCAGAAAGACGTCGCATCGCCACCGTCGTCGAGCGTGAAGACGCTCCACGGGAAGATCTGGTTGCCGTCCGTGGCGGTGGCGGCGGTGGAGTCGATGTCGGCGAGGGCGGTGTTGTTGTTGACGTCGTTGTTGCCGGTGGCCATGTTGTTGGTCGAGGCGTCGATATCGGGCTGCGAGGCGTCCGAGGCATGGTGGTCGGAGGCGGGAGGAGTGCTAGCGAGGAAGGTCTCGAGGCGGCGAGCAACTTCCTCGTCGGATGTGTTGTTCGGATCCTGCGAACCGGAGCTGCCGCCGAGAGCGTCCTCGGTAAGACTGTCCGGTGGCGGCGTGATGGTGTTGTACGGTGCGGTGTTTCCGTCCATACGGCGGCCGGCGTTGATCAGGTCGTCGACCGAAGAAGCCTCCTTGGATGCGTTCGTAGTGGGCGCGTTGACAGGAGCAGGTGGCGCAGGTGGCGGCGGGATCGGAGCGATGGAGATGCCTGCCTTGCGGATGGCAGCCTCCAAGAATGCTGTGCTGTAATCTGCTGCAGCGTACAGATCCCGCAGCTTACCCATGACCTGCATACACTGGCAGAAGCCGCGCAAGCTTGTGCGACGGGTTTCCTCGTCTGGCGACTTAATATCCAGGAGATGGATGATGATTGCAGGGAGAAGGACTGTAACACCAGTCGTCGGCAAGAAACGGACCAAATCCAGAGAGTCCAGCTTCTGCGCAATACCGGTGATAGCAGTAGCGGCGGTACGGACGTGGCGACGAGATGACTCAAGCAGCTCACCCGTCTCCATATCAGAGCAGCCAGCGACAGGCGCAGAGGGTAGCACCTGCGGGCGGTGTAATGCCGACAAGGTAGTGTAGAAGACCATATGAAGCAGAGACTTGTGCAGGTCTATCGATCTGTTTCCACTTGATGCCTCTTCGTACTTTGCCTCCTCCGGCAGCTCATCCTGCCATTTCTTCAACTCTGCGTCACAGTGCTTTACGTCGGATTTCTGAGGGTCAAGCTTCTTAGGCAATAGCATCATAGTTGTGCGATCGTTGAGAAGACCTTGGTTGTTGTTCAGAACGCAGTACTGCTTTGATAGCACGTGGCTGATGCAGAGGCAAAGCTTGGCCTTTTGGATGCAGCAGATGGCTAATTGACGCTGCATGGAAACATCGCGTGCAATGGCGCAATCGGCAGGGATGCACGAGATGTTGTCAGGTATAGCGGCGATTTCAAAGTCGTCGAGCGTCAGTAGCGGCACGTCGTAATCCTCATCCTTTATCCTCGTCGGTCTCCGCATTCCCAGAGCAATGAGACGATCACGCATGTACGTCGACCACCAAATCCGTTTCCAAAGCTTTATCCGCTTGGGATCCATATTCGCTTTGTCGGGATTGCGGTGAAGGCCTATTGTGTGGGCAACGGAGGTCGCAACACCCATCCAGTGCCAGGTATCTTTCTGGTCATCGGGCGTCTCGTAGTAGTATGTGAGGAGGAGCAGTGCCTGGACCAGAGACACGCGATCCTGCTCATAGTCGAAGTCGTACAAGAGCTACCAAAATTAGTCAAAAACTGTGCAGGGTGCGGAATCATGCTCATCGTTCGGTGAACGGATTCGCCCGCAAGATGTGCAAAGCATTCACTGTCGTTCGCTCACGACTTACCCTTGTCTTCTGGAAGAAATCCTTCCGTGCCTCCTTGCGATTTGAGTAGCCAGCTTTACGGAGGTACTTGAAATCTGCGAACGCCGAACCAGCAAACATTACAGCCTGGAAAAGGATCAAGCTCATCTTGCCCCGGCTGCCATCGTCGCAATCGATAATACGAAGGAATTCGTGCAAATCCAACAATGGCATGTAAGGGTGCACAAATTCGATGTAAGCTCGGAGGAGCTCGGTCTTGAGATCTGTGGCAGGGATCGCCAGGGCGCCCTTCTTCTCCAAGTAGGAAATCTCATCCGGACCGATGCGGGGCGGAAGTGGCTTGATGTAAGCAGGAATATTTGCACCTCCGGTCGTCTTGGGCGCGATGTTCGCGAAGTACGGCTGTTGCAGCTTTGCGTCGGTTGAGACGGGGCTGTAACCCAGAATCGGAAAGCTGGTTCCGGTGGACGAAGCGGTCGACATGCGGCGATTCATCTCGGAGAAGCTGTAGTTGAGACGCTGGCCATGTGACGCATCTGTAGGGGAGTCTTGTTAGCGAATGCGGCTGAAGCAGGCCTCAGCCGTGGGAGCACCAACATATCGAGTGCGGCACGTGCTCATCCATCGAGAGGTCGACGCTGTTTGAGGCGCCGTTCTGGCGGGACGGCATGCCGGAGGGCAGGCCGTCGAGAGCATCGCGGGAGGCGAGCCTACGCTTTCCGGCGCCGTTGGCAACGCTGGCGACATCGGCATCGTTGGCACTTTTGGAGGCGTCGTCGTCCTTGGACCACTTCCTGAAGAGAGGACCTTACGTCAGCGTACGTGTTGTTGGGCGGCGATTGGCTGCATCGGGGCGCTTCTCCGAGACGGGACCGCCGGGCGAGGGGCTGTCCGCAGCGCAGTGGAGTCTCCATGCGGCCTCGCCCACACCAGCGAACGCGCAAACCGCTGGACCGCTCCGCACGGGCACCCATTGGCTGGCAAGCGGTGAACATGCAAGGCCCCTGGCCCCGCGCCCCGGTTTTCTCCATCTCGATGGCGCAAAGGGGAAGAACGAAAAAAAAAAAAAAAACAATAACCGCAAAAGGGAAGCTCGAGAACTCATCCGGCGGACGAACGCTTTGCCCGTCGCCGGACGCATGGGCGGTACTGACTTTTTCCTGCGACTCTCCGATACGATGCACTCGACCTCGTCGAGCCTGCAGTTGGTGCACGGCGCACCGTGCTCGGTGACATTGCACCGCACCTTTCGCGCACGGCAGCACTGGCATGCCTTGGACGCCCTCCTCTTGACTGACCGGCCGGTGCCGTGGTTGTCCATACCGGCGGCTGATGCTTTCCGCTTCTGGGCTGCCTGTTGCTGCTGGCTCTGTGGCTGGGATGGCGACGTGGAATTCTGCTGCTGATGCTCGGAAGAGGGCAGCGGCGGCGGTGCGAGCGCAGCGAATTCGCCGGTGTCCGTATTGGACGCGGGAGAGGCCGACATGGTCGAGGAGTGGGAGAGAGCGTGCGGCCGGCAGGCGTCTGCAATGGCTGGCTGGCTGGTGTGGACGAAAGGCAATGGACGGACGGAGGGGACAGAGCTAATATGAGGGGCGCGGCTGGGTCTCGTGCTTGGGGCTGACAAGACTCAGGACTCGGTCAGAGAGAGGGGCCAGATCGCAGGGCCGGATGCGGGAAGGGGGATCGTGGAGACTTTGTATGCGGGCTAGGGCACTTGGCCGAGCAATGGTCGAGGGCGATGAATTCACGCGTCCCTTTCCCTACTGAGCGAGTGTGGAGCGACCCCGGATTCTCCACGGCCGCACCATGCCTCTCCGGGCGCCGCAGCTCGGGCGCTCTCGGATGCACAGCGCCGTTTGGCAGGCGCCGGGGCGGGTGAGCGAGTAATTGGCGGCGGCGATGATAGCAACGCGGGCAGGGCAGGCCAGCGGCGGGCACACGGGGCACGGGACACCGGGAGAGCCACAGCACGCAGTCCCAGGAAGCCCATCTGCCGCCGCCCAGCGCACGGCAAGGCCTGCGCGAGATGCATGCCTGTCGGCACAGGACACCGCTGCCGTGTCACACGCACGCCGCCCAACGTCATGCTAAGCTTAGCCAGCACCGCTGGAAACGTCAGTCAGATCCAGGCCCGCCGCCAGTCCGCCTCCTGCAGGCCAGCGCTGCGCCGGAGCGAACACCTGCGCAGGGCGCGGCCAAGCTCAAGCTCAGCGCTGCGCATGTGAGATTCGCGACGCCTCTTTTTTTTTTTTCTGGAGATGAGACACGCCAGACCCACCGCGCTCCACGCTCGTGACCCCTTGGGCTGCGCGCTTTTGACAGCCCGCACTACGGCCGAGTCGCGCAGAACGTCAGCGTCTTTCACATGCGCTCGACTGGAGCCAAGCCAGGTGCCAGCCCCTACGCACTGCTGCGCTCCCATGGTTCAGCCCAGCAGAGCCCCCCTTTGTTCTCAACTACCCGCGCCGATCGAAGCCCGAGTGTTCTTCTGGAAGGTTGCTGCGTGGTAGAGACGAGACGCCCGCGCCAGGCCCATGTCCCACCGGCAGCGGATGCGCGCGGCCAATCTGAGCGCCAATGCATCCTCTCGCGCCCTCGCACCCTCGCACCTTCGCTCGCTCTTTCGCTCGCAAGCATCGACTAACCCAGCCGGACGGGCGGCGCCCTGCGACATACACGTATTGTACTGCGCCCGCCCGCGATACAGTACCGCCGCCATCCCAGCAGACATCACCAGGACTGGCCTCCGTCATCAAACGTCCGCGTAGCCACAGCATCCCCGTCGGCGCAGGGCAGCCTGAACGACGGCGGCGAGGCGACCGGCCGCTAGCAGCGCCGGCCACCAGGAGTGCTCTGTCAAACAGCGAGCAGGCAGTTGTCAGCATCCTAGTGACGAGAAGAATTAATACCTAATGCGGTGGGGGCACGGCAAGCGGCCGATCCCCACGACGCCATGCATAGGGATCGTCGCTGTCCTGCTTCTTTCGCGTGCTATACTACCGTTGCTGCATGCTTAGCTGTCGTGCAAGCGGAGAAGACTCGGGATTCAAGCCAGCATGGTGAGGTTTGTGGAAATGCGCCCTCCGCTATTCGGCGGGGAACAAGGGAGCGCTTTCCCAGCAGCCGTTGCTCCTAGCGCGCTTCTCGCGTGGCCTATGTACGTGCCTGTTGCGTTCACCGTCTGTCTGACTGCGGATGAGTGAAGCCGTGCGCGGTTGCTGCTATCTCTGGAGCCAGAAGAGGGTCGCAGTGCAGTGTGCAGTGCGTGGGTCATGCGTTGCTCCGAGCTTGCGCTGAAGTGGCAGCAGCAGCGGTGCTTGCACGCCTGTTTCGTACGAGCCTCTGATATCAACACCGATCTCAGCGGGACCACTGGAACCAACCCCCCCTGGACGCGGCTGCGGACCGCCCGCGAAGTGGGCATCCTCGACGTGCATCAGCTCTTGACAAAGTTGTTCTCCGCCGCCGTCGCCTCCACCGCCTCACATCACCCAGACCAGCCCGCCCCGTTCGCCGTTCCAGCCGGTCAGCAATCGGCGTTGGCTGCTCTAGTCGCCCGCCTCTCGCCGGCGTACTGAACCTTTCCCCGTCTCTTCTGCTTGCCTCTCATTCGCGCGTGCGCACGCCCTGCCACCCTACCACCCTCGTCCCGCACACGCCGCACACCCCCGCAACAACAAAAAGCCGCAGTGGGCCCTCGTTCCCTGTCTCCATTAATCGGCACACATCGCGCATGCACAAATACCCTCGTCATCCTCTTCATCATCACCCGCGCGCAACCGCGCCCTGGGGACCCGGCTGTGCGACCCTGGAAGCGGATAGGCTCGGGATAGGCCGGCGCACGCCGAGACGCTTGTCGCCCAGGATCGAATAAAATAACCAAGGAGCACAAGTAAAAAAGCCCTGCCGGTCACGCAGGCTCCTTGCAGCAATATTGCTACGAGCACGGCTGTTACCAGATGCCGAACCGGCTGTTGATGCGGTGGTGGCTGAGCACCAACTCCAGCTTTACGTTAGCAACGACCCGACGTTTGCCTGCCAGCCTGCCAGCCAGCCAACCCCAGCCTACAGGACGGGACGAGCATTCGTCGACCAACAAACAGTGGCCGTACTGGCGAACGGGAAGGATGCAATCAGAAAGAAGGTGAATTATCTGACACGCACGGCCAGGGCGACGACATGGCTGGTTTTTCTGATTATCGATCAGGCGGGGCCTAGATGTGACTGCCGATAGCGGACTGGCTCCTGTCTCAAGAAGAGAGCACCCCTGCACCACAGGTACAGTGCGTATTCTTGTATATGATCCCGCTCGGCCACTTTTCAGTTCTGCGCACGCTCTTGAGATCTCGCGCCCGCAGTCCTCGCCGTCATCGGGCGTTGCGCTGACGGGCACAAAATCGTGGCGCATGCTAATCGCCGTTTCGCTCTCGCGCTGACCCTGTCGCTGTTCCTTCTCGCCTGCATTTGGCGGAGACCCCGCGGGGAAAGTCCTTGGCATCATGTAAACTCGCGATCCGCGACTCGGCGCTTCTTCCAGCCTGCCCAACTTTTTGTTTTTGGCCGCTTTGCCTCGTTGTTCACCAATCGCCAGTGCACAGGTATCTTTTACCAACACCGTCTCCACTTTACCGGCGACGGTCCTTCTCCATCCCAACGCGCGCGTCCCTGCTGCGACGCACCATCGCAACTGTCGCGCGGTGAAACCAAGTCCCACTAAATCGCACAATGCCCTCTCCCGAACCTTATCAAGCAAGAGAAGCCCCCAGGAAATTACATCCCCAGGCTCCCATGAGAGACTAAAGCAGACACGCACAAATCGAGCCAAGCACACCATCAAGTTCCACGACTTCGCCTCACCGATCGCGGAACCGCTCGTGCATCTGCTCGTTCGAATCGTCCCGCAGGGGTCGCGTGTCTGCGAGTGCGTTCCTTAGCTCCGGCCAACCGCCTCTGCGTATCCCATCGACGCGCACTATCCCACATGAGGCTACTGAGGCTGACGATTGATGCGGGGGTTCGACTGCATGCGCGAGAGCGGAATTGAAACGCGGTACTTACCCGAACCCGGCGGTTAGCACGGAATGCGACTGCGGAATCGCATTCCCTCACATACACGACACATCCAGCAGTTCCGTTTTGACTTTTTCCAGACAGGATTTGGATTTGTTGTGCGCTCGGCCGCGGAACTTCGTGCCAACATTTCCAGAAGCGCCGACTCTCGCGCGGAACTTAGACGTGCAAATGTTTCCTCTTTCAACGTTGCATTCCCTCCGTCCGCCACTGAAAGTGTTTTGATGCCTAAGGCGAGATCGGACATGCGTGAGGGGTCAGGAAATTATGACGAACCACCAATCAACACAGAAAGGAAGCAGGCGCCAAACGAATCCCGTCACTCGCTCCAGCATAGAGGGACGGCACGCGACTCCTTAGTTGATGCCAATGATGCCAATGCCACTTATCTCCCACACACATCCCCTCAGTGCAGGAGAACAGGCCACCTAGAGTTTCGATGTTCCGCTCGGCCGCTCCAACGCCTTCGTCTGATTTCTGTAATTCTTTACGAGTTGCCGTATGGCTAGGTCGAGAAGGACGTCTTCCGATCCTCCGGGAATCCTGTTATTTGTGGCGGATACTGTTAGCCAATGTTCCTCTCATATTGAGGGGCAAGGGAGAAGGCGAATGTGGGGACGATGAAATGACGAACGCAAACGTCACACATCGCTCAGTCTTACCTCTGCCCGGGCACTTCTCTGTACAGCCGCTCCGCGATCTCTCCCTGCCCGGTCCTGGTGTACCCATTGCCGCCGAACAATAGCACGGCGCAGCGCGCGCACTCGTCCAACACCATGCCCGCTTTAGCCTTGACCAGTGCCGTCAGCCCGCCCAGTCGCACGTCTGCCTCCTCCTTCGAGAGCTTCGTCATCTGGTAGACTAACTGGTCGACCCAGGCCTGTAGGGATTCCATCTCCGCGCCCGCCTTGGCCAACCGGTGCCGCACGACGGGCTGCTCGATCAGCGTCTTGCCGAAAGCCTCGCGCTTCATCACGTACTCCATGGCGGCGGCCACGGCGACGCGGGAGTAGCGCGTCGTGCCGATAGCGATGGTGAGGCGCTCGTGGTTGAAGTTCGTCACTACGCGTGTCCCCCGATTAGTCCCGCAACTCCTTCGATGCCCCATCATCGAACTCCTTGAACCCACTTCTGCCCCCACCACCCCCCAACTTTTCAAGCACGTTGGCGTGACTTACTGATGTACTTCATCCCCGCACCCTCCTCCCCGATCAGATTCTCCACCGGCACCTTCACGTCGTCCAGCTCGATGAACGTCGTCCCCGCGCTCACCTGCCCCGCGACCTTCAGCCGCCGCATCGACACGCCCGGATGCCCCTTCAGCGGCACGACGACCAAGCTCAGCCCCGCCGCGCCCGGCCCGCCGGTGCGCACCGCCATGGCCGCGTAATCCGACCAGATGCCGTTCGTGATCCACTTCTTGGTGCCGTTGATGACGAAGTGCCGGCCGTCGGGCGTGCGCGCGGCCGTCGTGGCGATGTTCGCCACGTCGCTGCCGGCCTCGGGCTCGGTGATGGCGATGCAGGCGCGCTTGCGCGCCGCGAGCAGGTCGGGCAGGAAGCGCGCCTGCAGCTGCGGCGAGCCGAACTTGATGATGGGCGGGACGCCGAAGGCCATGCCGACGGTGAGGGAGGCCGGGGGCCCGCCGATGCCGGCGCGTGCCATCTGTGTGTAAGGCGGAACACCGGTCAGGATCTCTCTCTCTCTCTCTCTCTCTCTCTCTTTCTCTCTCACCCCCCCTGTGCGTGTGTATATGTGTGTGTATCCTCCCCGCGTGTTGGAAGCGTAAACATCATTCTTGCATGGTCCGTACCTCATCGCAGTAGATGGCCCCGTGGATGTAGTCAAAGTCCTCCACCTTCAGCCCGCCCAGCAGCTCGTGGATGCCCAGCTTCTTCAGCCATTCGACCGGCAGGGGAGCCGGCAGGTTGGGCAGCAGCATGTTGGCCCGCGCGAACGTCTCGAAGACGTGCGGCGGCACCGTCTCCTCGCGCTCCCATTCGAAGGCGTGCTGGAGCAGGTGCTCCTCGATGAAGGCGCGGATGTCGCGCTGCCATTTCTTGTGCGAGGCGTTGTTGTAGGGGGAGGGGAGACCGGAGAGCCATGGAGGCTCGGCGAAGGGGGTTGGGGCGGTGGGGAAGGTGGTAGTCATGGCGGTCGGTGGTGTGATCGTGGTTGTGGTGGTGTGGTGTGGTGTGAGATGGGATGTTGGGGGTGGGAGCTGAGCGGAGCGGAGCGGAGCGGGTGGGATGCAGGGCGGAGAGGAAAGGTGGTCTCGCAGCGGAGATGACTGGAGTCGGGGTCGGGGAGATGTGCTGATCAGACGGAGGGATTGATTTGTCCGGCGTGGTACTTCGCGGACTGAAGCTACGACGGGGGGACTGGAGGCGGTACAGTGGCGGACTGGAGAGATGAATTGAGCCGGACGAACGGGGGGTTACGGGCGTAAAATATCCTCTTGGTGGAGCTGCGTTTCGCTGCACGTAAAGGAGCGTCGAAGGAGGGGATGAGTATACAATTGTGCAGGTCCGAGGTGAAGTTGAAGCTGGAGCTCCTTAGCTCTCAGAAGCTCTTGCGGGGAACGTGCTGTGGGGAAGATGAGCCGAGGTGTTTGCATGACTCGCGCGCAGCATGACATTCCCGAATGAGGCAGGTTTGCGGGATCAACCTTTCTACGCGAGATCAGCCTGCGTTCCCTCGCGACGTGGTCGACTTTCGCGTCGGAGATTTCTGACATGTGCTTGGCAAGCTTCGTACGAGACTCTGGGCGCGTGGCGGCTGCGCATTGTTTGCAGATCCGGGGGTTGGGGTTTCGGCGCCGCGGCAAGGTCGCCGAAATGCGGCTGCGGACCCCATTTTGTGCTCTGCTCTCCCCTTGCTTGAGGGCAGTGTGGCTTGCGCTATTATCAGCGGCCGGAGGAGGAGGGGCAGCAAAGTTGTGGAGGATTGACGCAGGTCTCAGCGGATGCGGGACGGATCGGAGTGAGCCAGAGGACCATCGCTCCGGGGTCACGCTAGCCTGATGGGGAAAGTGTACACTGCATGTTTTGGTTGAGCTTGTGTAATCTTCTACATCGACTGTCTGTTAGGCATGAAGCATTGCTGTAATCCGAACCATACGTAACGAGGTCTACGTGCCGTGTTCTAATATTGGTCTTTGTCTGGAGTAGGTCTTCTTTGTTCAGCAAACCTTGGATAGCATTATAATGGAGAACAATCAGACACATAAAGATCCGGTTCACCTCGACTCCAGATATTTTCCAACTTTTCCGCACTTTGTAAGCTTTTTCCTTCATTTTTCATCAACCTGCGCGTCAAATCGGTATGCCTGGCCGCAGCCACAAGAACTCTCAGGGGCAGGGCCCACGTAATAACCAAGGACAGCAGAATAGTAAAGATTCTCGCCATAAAAACCCTATAGGCAATCGGCAAAGAAACAATAATCAGAGACAAAAGCAGCATGGGAGCAGCTTTCATAGCTTAAAGAGATATGAAGATAAGAACAATCGCCTCGGGAACAGTAAGAACGGCAGACAGAAAAGCAAGTATTATCAAAACAACGTGCGAAGTTATTATGACTATACCAAGCAGGTATCTCGACAGGATCAATGGACCGGCAATCCACAACGTCAAAACCAAGGTGGCCGGAGCAACCGTCAGGACAAGCAACGAAATCAAACTCACCTAAGAATCCGGAGCTTCAGGGGTGGGCACATCCGTAGGAGACAAAACAATGACCAACATACGAATCACCAGAATGGACTCGATCAAAATCCACATGTCCCACGCCATTACGATTTTACCCACCTATTCAGTCCGCAAGTCAACACTAACGGCTTCATGGCCGCCAAGCATCATGAAGCCGTACACCGTCGATTTTTCTACGACCGCCTATCTTGGACACAAGATGTAGACGGCGATACTGTAATGGTCGATATGGCATCCGATGAACCCGTTTGGTTCAATGGACATTGGAAGAATCCGTTTTGGGAGCAGGACTTCGCAGTCGGACCGATGAAAGGGATTGAGATATTGAATGAGCCAAGTGCTGGTGATTTGAGACCTCAGACGAGACCAAAGCATACCTATTGGTGGGGCGACTGCATGGGCGCTCATCAAAGACGCAATGGTATCACTGATAGTGATTATGATGCCGATGAGGATTTGTATTGAGTGGGCCGTCCAACTCAGGCAAATGAGAAAGGCTTGTAATATGGCAGTGATGGTCTATGCAGTAATAGAGATATTACGTATTTTCATTATCGGTTAAAACGGGAAAGTGTTGGTATAACTACGATCGCTCATTAGTATTTCCTGTAAGATCAGTTGTATCTGATTCCACTAGCATGTAGAGTTTGTGTCATTGGTAATCAAGTTTAGTTGAGTAACAATAGCAATTAGCTCAGCTATCAGGAACCAAGGGACTATGGTTGGCAAGGGGCGCGGGAGGTACAAACAAAGAGTCAACTGGCGGTATATTCTAATTTTAAAATCAATCTCTCCGCCGACCTCTTTCGGTTGAAAGCCACAATAAACCCCCCAAACAAAGAATCAAGTATAAACGTCATGAACATCCCCAAGAAATTCACATGCTTCTCTCGCATTTCCATTTCATATGCTGGTCTCGCACTCTTTCATCTTCTCCACGCGTTCACTTTCTACAGCACAACATATCCCAACACGTACAACCAAAGTCATCGGGCATGACGACAACGATGACAACACCCCACCGCCGCCGCGCGCCCCCCTCCCCGCTCCCCCTCCACGCCCACCGCACCTCCCCCAGACTCCCCGGCAGCATCCTCCGCACGCCCACCACCTGCTTCCCGCTCTCCCCTCCAACGCCCTTACCAATCGTCCTGCTCCACCGCGGCCGCTCCCACAGCCAGCCCCGAGCGCGCTTCGCCGCCTCGCCCGTCACGCACGTCCAGCCCGTCGACCGGTGGATCGCCGCCGCCTGTACGACCTCCACCCGAAGCGCCTGCTCGCCGTGCTGGCGGGCTTGGCCGGGAGGAGCGGCGGCATCAGCACGGATGCCTTGGCCGCTGTCGTGCCCGGTGCAGAGCAACGGGGCGTAGGCGCGTCGTCGATGCCTGCGGACGAGGTGGCCTCGCCGGTGTGGCCGGCGCGACGGCCGTCGACGGGCTCGATGGCGCAGAGCTCGCCGGCGTACTATCAGCAGGTTTTGACGACGCTGCCGGCTACTGCGGCGGCGGCGGGGGTTGTTGATCGCAGTCAGCAGTACGCGTGGGGCGGCAGCGGCGGTGGTGGTGATAGGCCTTGTGTCCTCGCCTGTGCACGCTGCGAGGGTCTCTTTTTGGAGGATAATGGGCGCGTGCCGGATGAGCGTGAGGTCGACGTACTCGCGCGCGGGTTGAAGGGGGCTGCGGCGCTGTTAAGGGTGTGGGCTGTGCCGGCGCGGGTGGTGGGGAGGAAGAAGAATGTTGGGGAGATGTTGGAGGTGGATGCGGATGGAGATGTGGCGATGGAGAGTCCACAGTGGTGTGATGACGAAGAGGAGGATGGGTGTGACGGAGATGGTGAGCAGGCTGGGTCGGGCGGAAACCAGAAGATGGCGATGGCGTTGCAGAGGTTTTTGGAGGGAAAGAGTGCGGGTGATCTTGGGGAGGAAAAAAAGTGCGAGGACGTTGACAGCCAGGTGTTCCGGGAACAACTCAGAGGAAGGGGGAGAGGGAGGGGAAAGAAAGTAAGAGAAATACGTAGTCAGAAAGGGAACTTTCCATGAGAGGGGTGGATATGTGAGAGGAAATCACGGCGGTCTGGGGCCTGGCTTGTTGAAGAGGCAAAATAAAAGCCGTGAAGATTTCCAGGGAGGATACACCGGAGACTTAAACCACGACGAAGCAACGCGTGGAGGATTTGATGGAAGAAAAAAGGCGAATTTCTATGGTGGGCGAGGTGGACATTTCAGAAGTGGTGAGTCTGGAGGTGGACGAGGCGGAGGATTCGGCGGCAGAGGTGGAATTGGAAGCGGAAGAGGTAGAACACATTTCGCCAACACTAGGAACAGTGGGGGATTCCATAACGGAAACAAACAAGATTGGATCACAGAGAATGGCAGCCTGGAAGGTCATAGAGGTAGGAGGCACAGGGGAAGGGGCGATTGGAAAGGAGGGGTGGGAGATGGACAAGGATGGTAATTACTTTGGCTTCTGCAAAAGTAAGAAAGCACGTAGAGGAAGATATATGCAAACTTGAAAGTACAGGTTCAAAGGACAGATAAAGGGGCAGACTCGATAGCCGTATTGAGAAAAGGGGCTTGAGATTTGGCTACTGAACCAGCCAATATAGAAAGGACAAAAAAAGATAGACGGACGCTAGGGACGGCACAGCAGCCACATGCCATGCCTACTGCGCTCTGATGAAATTCTGCATTTCCACTTTCAACTCAGCATAATGCGCTGTATCACGGCCCTCGTACTTGCAAATCTACTAATGCCAAGCCGCGGATGGAATGAACAATGGAGGCCAGGGTGGGCGTCGTTTTACGAGTACCAAGAGATGGGTGATGACGTAAGTAGGCGGCACTTTCATGCCGATCGTAGGGCGGCAGCGAGCGGACCTCTCTCCACCCCACTCCCCACCCGCCAAAATGCCCTTTGGAAAACAGCTCGACGGACTGATCAACAAGGCGAAGGATCAGTACGACAAGTACCAGGCCTCCCATCAGCCGCCTCCAATTCCGCCGCGGCCCAACCAGCAGTACTATCCTGGCCAGCAGCAGCAGCAACAGCAGCAACAGCAGTATTATCCCGCCAACCCGCCCAATCGCGTCCCGAACGCCGGTGCCTTCTATCCAGGCGGTAGCGCCCCGCATTACTTCCCAGGCTCACATCCTCCTCCACAACAGCAACAACAATCGTACCAGCAGCCGCCTCCGCAGCAGCAGTATCAACAGCCCTACGGACAAGCCCCATATGGCCAGCCTCAGTACGGCCAGCCGCCTTACGGCCAACCGCCATATGGCCAACAGCCCTATCAGCAACCACCATACCAATCCCCCCCTCCTCAGTTCCAGCAGCCTCCGCCCATCCCGCCGCATCCCAACGCGCCTCACGCCGCCGCCGGCGAGCCGCCTGTCTACTGGGAAGCCGCCTTCACGCCCAATAACCCCGTATCGCTGAACTTCGAACACAAGCACGGCGCGCACGGCTGGGGCAACAACGAGGCCCAAAACTACGGCGCCGACCCGCGCAATTCATTCCACCACCCGCACACGCACGCCCTCGTCCTGCGCGCCGTCGCCGACTCGCGCGCGCCCGACGGCCAGAAGTACACCAGCGCCCGCCTCGCCTCGCACCAGACGCTGGGCCGCGACCGCGGCTTCCTGCAGGTGCGCCTGACGGCGCCGTCCGCGAAGGGCATCTGGCCGGCCTTCTGGCTGCTGCCGCGCGAGCCCTTCACGTGGCCGCACGACGGCGAGGTCGACATCTTCGAGGCGTGGAACGGCATCCGCACGAACCACGCGTGCCTGCACTGGGGCTTCTTCACGCCCGAGGACGCGAACAAGCATCGCGTGATCGAGACGCCCATTCCCGCCCTGGACCACCCCAATGGCCGCATTTACGGTTTCGCGTGGGATCAGGATGGGCCGAGCGGCCGGATGGTATGGTACGTGGACGGTATGCCAGTCATGAAGGCTACGATACCGCCGGGTACGAGGAGGTTGAGCGATTTCCAGGTCATCATCAACATCGCTATGGGTGGGAATGTCAATGCTGGTGTGCTGCCGGATGATGGCCAGTACGAGATGGTTATCCACTCGCTGAAGCTCCACGAAGAGCCCGTTGGTGGCTGGCAAGCGTTTGAGAGGGATTGGATGAATGCTCCAGAGGGGCGCCCGAATTGAGGATTTAGTGGCAGCTGCATAATGATCGCTAATCCTGATGCGCGTACGAGGAGAGGGAAAGAGTTTCCGAACCAGGTAGTCTGCTTAGGCCTTGCACCTGCCGGCGTCGGGCCCATGGCTTGAGGTCAGACGAGTACGAATGTGTCCAAATCTTCCACTTCCTTCCCATATATGGCCTCTCCCTGCATGGCCTCTCCCTGCATGATGCCCTGAATGTAACGTTCCCCAAGCAGCGTGTAACGAACCCCCAGAGGACCTGTCACATCACTATCAGTGTCTTTTCGAAGAGCATATGGTACTCTGCCCCCCTCCAAGCAACAGACGAGATCACCCGTCTTCAACAGCTTGAGGCCAACTCCGAAGTAATCATTTTGCGTCCTGAAAACGTGTCGATGGCGAGTATCCAATACCCCCTACCAATACTCTTATGATTTGGTTCAGATTGGCCGTCTTGGTCGAGTAACCAAAGTATCTCTTACCTTCAGCCTTCATCTCTGCAGCTGCCTTCTGTGCAACAAGATTGAAACCCGAGGTGCAATAGAGAACGTGGTCTGAACCCTCTCCAGGGTAACGAAGACAACCCACGGAAGAGCGCGAGCCTCCGGCAGGTCGAAAAGGGCAGCGGACGGCGTCAATGAAGAGCTGCCCTCAGGTACCACCTTCATGATCTCGCCAAGTACAGTTCCGTGGACCACTCGTTCATCGATCACGCGGGAGATTCGTTCCTCTTTGCTAGGCGCTTCTATGCTCGTGTGCGCACTGGAGGCTTTGTTCATAGCGATTTGACCGCTCTTGAAGGCATATGCGCCTGTGAAATCGAATCTCGCACGACTGGTAAGTCTGAACATGTTACGACGCAGTGAACTTCTATACGGGAGCAAATAGGCGTTAAAATTCAGGACGTCTAGCATGTGGATTTGGACGATGAACGCCTATACGAACATAGTAATTACTTCCTTGGCTAGCTTATCGTATTGGATGGGCAGTAACTCCTTCAGGTCGTCGGAAGCGATTCCCAGAAGCAAATATAATATCGCGAGGGTTACTAACCTCCAATAACTAAGTCGCATCCAAAAAGCTCCAGGACCTTCGTACGAGTCCCGCCACCCTATAATGAATTCACCAAGCCGAGCATTGGCGGTACAGTCTGCATCGGAGGATCCCAATAGTGTGTTTCTTCTCTGTAATGGATCCATTGTTGGCTAATGGAAGCAAACTTGGGCCATGAGATGGCCGCTCTTCTTAAAACAAGCTCCAGGCGGCGGGCCCAGAACACCTCCTGCGTGAGACGTTGGGGTCCGATGGTTATGTATCACTTCTTGCCTGGATTTCACCGAGCTGGAGATATCTCGAACAGTCTAATCTCGCTGGACAATCCCAACGGCAAGTACTGGTCAGGGGCAATGCTGGTGTGGAGCGCCAGATCTTCTGGTATATCAGTGACGAGGTCTTCATCTCGGTTGGAGAATGACATATTGAATGGTCCCGGTTCGTTGATAGACGAATCTCGAAGGGAAGAGATGGATTTCAGTAAAGCAGGAGGGATGAAAGGATAAGCACGCATTTGTGGGACAATCGGTGTGAGAACTGAAGTGCTTTGGTGCTTCAGCATCAAGTGGGGTGATGAGGCTATGTTTGCGGTTCCCAGCTGTCAGCGTTTGATTGATCCCGGACTCAGATCTACAGTCCCTGGTCTGTGTGCTAATGCGACACATGTCCACCGTGATATTTTTGGAAATCATGGCTGGGGAGGATGCGAAAGGCAATGTTTGATGGAGCTCGGAATTTTTTTAAGTACGAGCTTTCCAAGCGCATGTCATTTCCCGGACAATTATATTGTTGCCAGTTGAAGCAGTCATCCGGACCTTAAGGTCACCCATACCTTTTAGCTTTCGTGTCCGGGCAATTGTTTCAATGCCATGCGCTGAGAGTTTGGAGTCTGTACAAGGAGGCTAACGCGACTAACCCGAGATCCGTTCGGATCGTGGTGGATACGAATGATGTCATGAATCTGGCTGCGGGTTTGATGTGAGAGGTCGAACGGCATCATGGGCAAGGCCTACAAAAGAGGATTGTATTTCGATATTAGACTTAAGGATCAGTACCGGCCAGGTCTTGTAAATTGGTTAAACCCGCTTACTCTACTACGCACAAGGAACTAGCGATCTGCCAAGGATCAAGCATACTTGGAGGCGATACTTTTGCTGGTCGAGAGTATCTTGGAATGTGGTCACGTTTACCTGAAGATGACTTCTGGTTCCGGAATATTATCCTGGAGTCAAAAGGAACAAAAAACACGGGAAGAGAAATGCGAAGGGGCTTTTGATGATCCCGTGCAAGTAACGTTGCGTCCCAACGAATTGGCCTTTGAATCGGCCACCTTTACCCGCTTCCGCTGTAAAGATGCACGCCTCACAATGGCTAGTCGAAATTAGCCCGGAAGACTCGTTAGCAATGTATCACTTTCTTGTGCATGTCAATGTTTCGTGCGGTCAGGATGCGAAATGGGGATTCCGACATGTGGGCGTCTCATTAATTGCATGACATGAGTGCGCAGCGACAGCCGAGGCGCCCTGGCAGGGCTGCTAAATGTCCGGACCCCACTGGGGTTCGAGGGGCGTCCATTATCGGGTTAGCAAAGCGGAAGCCCTGAGACTGGGGCGAATAGAGGAAATGGAGTGGATAGGGACGGCGCAACGAGTTTAATTGGAGCGATTTTGGAGCAGCGACGGCTCGAGTAGTGCGAGCGGATCGGCCGTGGTGGGCATCGCATTGGGCACATGCAGGTGGGAGGGTGGGCTTGATTTCGCTTAGGGCGTGATCGGAGTCCAAGCAGGCGTTAAGCAGCAGGCTGATGAGCATCAATGCGGGCGTGCGGGTGCCAAAGGTGCCAGCTCAGACGCGTTTCAGCGAGCTTGGGTTGCGCAGGGAAGCGTGGTTGAGAGACGGACCGCTCCCGCTCGTTGCAGAGAGTGGCTGCGGGCTGCCAATCATGACGCGCGCCCGGGGTGCGCGCTGCGCTGGAGCCCGCGAGCCCTGGAGCCCTGGAGCCCTGGAGCCCTAGGGCCTTACGTAGTAGGCCCTAGAGCCCCCCGGAGCCGTAGAGCCCACTGGAGCCGGCAAGGCGGTGGAAAAAACGTGACTAGCAGCCTAGCTCCCCTTAACAGCCTGTTGTTCGCGTCAACCCTCGACGGCCAGGCCAACACATCTCCCCATCTCCGCATCCCCGTCAATTATGGTCACGGCCCGTCTGCGCGCGTCTGGAGCTGCGAGTACCGTCACTGCTGCCGTCTCCATGTCCCTCTTTTGACTGCCACGCGCGTTCCCTTAGTTGTGACGAGTGCGCTGGGCCCGCAGGTATTTGTGTAAAATCATCCTTGCAGCCACAGTCGCGCCCCAGGAACGCGACAGCATACCACCAACAACGCCTCCCCGCCCGCCCTCGAGCCCGGCATCCCGCTCGTCGTCGTCGCGTCCATTGCGGCGCCGCTCCGCCAAACATAGTCCCGCGCCCGCACTAGATGTTGGATGCAAGCTCAACGCATCCAGACGCCGCCTCCCCGCTCATCGCCTCCGCCGGCTGTCGTTGCTGAGGGCCCGACGCGCTCCCTCAAGGTCGACACCGCGGTCGCCGCCGACTCCGTCCCCTCTGCTGAGCCCTCGCCCACCCAGACCCTCGGCCACTCGAGTCCGGAGCTACCCCCACTCCCGCAGCTCCCCTCGCTGGGCGGCCTTCCTCGCACGCCGCACACCGCTGCCAACCGTCCCGTCGACGACTCGCGCTTCTTCACCGCCAGCTGGGGCTCGCCCTACCAGCAGCCGCCGCCCGAGTTCAGCACCAAGTCTCGCCGCCACAACAGGGACACCTGGGCCTCCGACCCGGACGACCGCGACGACGAGGACTCGCCGCGCTTCGGTCTCGATCATCTGATCCCGAATCGCCTCGAGGAAAACAGCGAGCCCAGGCTCAAGTTCAATCTCGAGCACCTGCTGCCCAAGCGCCTGCCCTTCCTCAGCAACAACTCCGACCCCTCCACCCCGACCAAGCCCGCAAAGTTCTGGCCGGACTCGACCGCCGAGAAGACTCCCGTTCCTCCCGGCGCCCCCGCCAAGCAGTCCCCCCAGCTCTTCTTCCCCCGCGAGCCCACCGAAGGCTGGATAAAACAGTTCCTGACCGGCCAGTGGCAGTCGGAAAAGGCCAATTGGTGGAGCGACGGTTCGACCGAGGAGGATTCTGAAGAAGGAGAAGCGGGCGAGGCTTCCCGGGACGGCCAGACCAGGGTCAAGGACAGGAAGCGCAAGGCCAAAAAGGGCCACAAGTCGAGGAAGAACAACCTCACCCTGAAGCAGGCGGACTTTTGGGCCCATTTCGGACTCAAGGGCAAGGAGACGCTCGAAAAGATGATGGCCTCAAGGTTCGCCGATACCCCGCCCGCAATGGACCGCCCAGTGCCGCCGCAGTATGAGCCTGCGGATGGCCAGGACGGCGAATTGAAGGCGGAGGTTCTCTTTGATGCGGAGTCAAGAAGTCTCGCGAGCCGTGGCGGCCCGGAGGAGAAGTCTGGAGAGGATAAGCCGTTGCCCCGGCCGCCGTCGAAAGATGAGCCAGCACCCCCGCCAAGAGTCCCTTCCAAAGCTCCTTCGCCGGTCAATGAAGCTCCGCCGCCGCCGCCGACGCCGAAACAGGCTGATCCTGCACCAGCTCCGGCACCGGCACCGGCGCCTGCACCTGTGAGGGCTGCTGATCCCCCGAAGCGACCGAAGAAGCGTGTGCTGTGGAAAAACAGGAACATCGTCATTCAAATACCGTACGACCTTCAGAGAGGAAAGGAAGGTGGCCCGCCGCGGCCCTTGACGTGGGAAGAGGTGGAGGAGCGTCTGAAGGGGTACGAGGCGGCTGGGTTCAACGTGAATGGGTTTGATACCAGCGACGAGAATGGCTTCGTTTCGCATGGCCTGTCGCAGAACCGGGAGATATGGCCAGATCCGTCCGAGGAGGTTGAACGGTGGCAAACGACACATCAAACTCGTGTGTCCATCCCAGACAAGGCCGAGTGGGACAGATATGTCGCATTTTTGACGGAACAAAAACTTGCTGCGCTGGGCGTGACTCTCGCGGCCGAGGAGGAGGTGGTAGAAAACCCAATGTCTCGTTCGGCGTCTGCCCAGCAATACCCTGCTGGTGCCGGTCTAGCGTTTTCACCGCCCCCGCAGTCAATTTCCGTCGGCAGTCAGGGTTTCGGTACTTTCTCCGCTCCCTTCTCGATTCCTTCCGGGCCGTCACCTGGTATTCCAGGCCATATGTCCAGGACTTCGATTGCGTCGCCGATCTCGCCCTTCGGGAATCAACGACCAAGCGGCCACCTGCACAGGCACTCGACGTTTACCTCTCCATCGAACTTGCCCCAGCAGCAGCCAACGCCTCCGGGATTCGCAAGTTTCTCGCCCTCGCTGTTCCTTGCTCAGAATGGCGGAGTTCGTGGTGGCTCGCCTGCCATCCCTACCAGCAATCCGGCTCCAGACATGATGTCGCCTGTGTCGCCCTTCAGCGGTGCGAAGCAACCTGCGCAATACCCCTTCCCTCAATCCACCGACACGTTCTCGCAGATGCAACAGCAGCAGCAGCAATTGCAGCAACAGCTCCTCCAGCAGCAGCAACAGCAGCTTCTTAACTCACGACCTCATCTCACATTGGAGGAGCTGCCTGAGGAAGATGCTGAGGAAGAACTCAGGCCCCAGACTCCGGCACAGACAAACAACGGCCCCAGCCCGAACATCGTGGTTCCCACTCCTCGTGGTAGCCATCGCCACAATATCAGCGAGAACCTTGAGAGAGAAATCCGCGACGCTGAGTACCATCTCGAGCAGGCCATCGACCGTCAACTGGACGAAGACGGGGAGTTCGGGAGTAGCAACAAGTTTGGCGTTCACAGTCCGCCCAGCAAGCCAACACAAACAAACGGGCATGCGTCAATGTGGCAGGGCCCCAATGGTATGCAACAGCAACCTCAGAGCAGGCAGGAGTCGCTTTCACAACAGCAGAACTATGGCGGCTTCCATGGACAGCATGGGGATTCGAGGACGAACGATTCCGATGTTGAAACCAATCCCAGCATCGAAGGCCAGAACGACCAGTCCACTGGTGTCTCGTCTTCGCATACCACCTTTGCAAGCTCCAATGTCAATACTAGCCTTCATGTCAGCCACTCTAGTCAGGGCTCCAACACCTCGAAGCTCAATGTCCAAGCACCCGAGTTCAAGTTCAATCCTGGTGCATCCTTTAACCCTGATGCACAGTTCACCCCGAGTAACTTCACTTTCGGTACAAACTTCCAGCCTCAACAGCAGATGGGCCAACAGCAGCCTGCAGAACAACGGCCTCCTCCGAGCCGTGGAAACACCAAACTCCATGCTGCTGTACCAAGTTTCGTCCCGTCGTTCAAGCTTGGCGGTTTGGGTCTGCCTCAGCCACCCGTTGTTCCATCCATGCCAGCGATGCCCAGTTCTACGTTCGACTTTGCTGCTCAGGGTCCCGCATTCAAGCCAGATGCCAACGCGTTCCAGCCTGGTCCTGTATCCCAGCAGGGTGGGTCTTCTCAAGATTCTGGCAAGCTCTTCAACATCGATATCCAGGAACAGGACATTGTCAAGCCTGCCAAGCGCAACAAGGCAATTCCTATCATTCGTCCCGATCTTCAACAACAGCAAAGGCAGGCCCAGAGTGAGGACGAAGTATTCGATGAGCAAGGCCGGCCCGCACAAGCAGAATGGCGTCAGAAGAGAGCTCGCCAGACTGCCCAGGACGGTGACGCTGAGCCTGTTTTCGCTGCACCCCGTGTTGTTCCCTCGAATGCTCCTCCGCAGCCTCTCGGTGATGCTACGCAGTCGCAGAACGCGAGCCAATCTAACTTCAAGTCTTCGACTAGCCCCATACCTGAGGGCAAGGAAAATCAGACTCCAACTCCCAACGGTATCTCACGTCAGCCCACGCCTTTCAAGCACCGGGTTGGCCAGCAGCAGATCGACTCAGAGTTCAACAGGGGCCACCAGCGCAGCAACCAGAATAGCATCGATCTCAACGAAGCGCAGCAACCTTTCGATTTCAAATTCGGTATGCATGTTACGAAGCCTTCCACGGACACTCAGGAGGTGCAGCAGGCTGGCGCTGGTCTGCGCCAGTTTAACCCCAGCCCTGCTGTCACGAACAGCTACCAGCCCAGCGATGGCGGCTCGTTCATGACGGCTATGGAGAATGGCAAGAATGCGCCGCAGGAGAGCGAGTACGAGGAGAGGCCTACGTTCAACGAGATCGACGAAATCATGAGAGCGATGAATGACCAGGGATCGGAGTTCGGCATCATTAGGGAATCTCCTCAATGGACGCGCTCGAGCCCACCGCCTAGGCCGGCATCCGACCTGCGGCCTGCTCAGGCTTTGTTTAGGAATGAGGCCTCTAGCCCTGCCCCTCAACAGCCGCAGCGGTTGTTTGCTCCTGCTCACAACGATGGAGGAACTTCGTCCGGTCAAGATCCGTTTAGCGACTCGAAGGCCGGTCTGGCTTATGAATCGCCTGTACATAGGCTCGGCACCACTAATGTTGCTGTCAGCGACTGGGATGACATCGTCACGACCGAAGAGGAACAGAAGTTCCAGTCGCGTCGTGGCTTCTTTGACTCTCGTGTGGATGGCATCATTGACAACGTTCTGCAGAGCCGCCTTGGTCCTCTCGAGAGAAGCATTCACAACATCAAAGACTCCATCTCTGCCATGGCTATGATGCGTGTCGGTCGCACCGGGCGCCGCAGCATCTCTGCCGAACCTGGTGAGAGCGATGCTGATGACGAAGATGATGATCTCGCCTCGAATCACCGCAACCGCTCTCCTGGAAAGAATCGTAAGCTGGAGAAGATCAAGAACGCTGTTGTGGAGGCTCTATCGCAAGCAACCATGCCTCCTGCGCCTTCCAAGTCTCCTGGAATCGACATCGCTGAATTCTACCAGGCCCTTGCGGACCTGAAAATGTCGATAGCTCGTTCTGCCGCCACTGGCCAGCTCGATGATTTCCGTGAAATCATGGAAGAAGCCCTCAACCGTCAGAGTACCGTCCTAGCTCAGAAGAAGCAGGCGGAGGCGAATGCCGAGGCTGCGGCTCGCATCACCGAATTGGAAAGAACGCTGGATGAGATGCAGCAACGCATGGAAGTCACGATCGAGAGCCGGAAGGTAGCCGAGCGTTCTGAGGATGATGCCCAGCGCAAGCTGGCTCTTACCGAGGAAGAACTTCTCCTCCTTCGTGCTCAGGGTCGCGACGACGCCAACAAGATTCGGGCTTTGAACGAGGAAGCTCACGAGCTGAAGATGAAGCTCAACTCTTCTGAGGCTTCTCAAGAGGAGCTTCGCAGAAGGCTTGTGACGCTTGAGACTCAGAACGAGGCGCTCGAGGCTACGCTTGACGAGTACCGCCTGTCCAGTAAGAAGTGGTCCGATGAAATCAACAAGGCCAACGAGGACAACGAGACGCTCCGCCGGTCGATTAGCACCCTGGAATCCCAGAATCAAGAATCCATCCGCGGTCGCGAGAAGATGCGCCACAAGCTTGATCAGCTGCAGAAGGATATGGTGACGGCTGCGAGCCAAGTCGCAGAGGAGAAGGCCCGCTGGCAGAAGCAGGAGGAGGACCACGTCAAGAAGTACGAGACTCTTCGTGCAAGGATCGAGGCTGAAGCTCGCACTCGCGAGAGGCTTGAGAGGGAGATGGAGAGGCTTGAGATGCAGGAGCGTGAGGGTATGCGCCTCAAGGTCATCTTGGAGCAGACTCAGAAGCATAATGCAGGCATGGAAGAGGCGATCAACAAGCTACGTCTGGAGAGCCTTGAGTACCAGAAGAGGGCCGAGCGCTTCGAGCGTGAATTCCATGAGTCGAGGGAGGCTGCTCGCGCAGAGATCAAGCGTACCCGCATGCTCATGGAGGCTGAGCTCGATTCCGCCAACAACCAGGTCAACATTGTGCGTTCCGAGCTTGAGAGTGAGAACACCAGGCTTCGCAACGAGATCGACCAGCTGCGCATGGATCGCGACACTGAGAAAGAAAGGCACGAGCTGCTGCTTGAGAGTGAAGCCGATGCCAAACGCGACGCTCTCCGTGAGGCGCACGAAGGCAGAGACCGCGCGCTCAGGGACCAGCAGCACCGTTACGAGAAGGCCATGGAGGAGCAGCAACAACGCTACGAGAAGGCTATGGAGGAGCAGCAGCAGCGGTACGAGAGGGAGATCAGCACTCTCGAGAAGCGTTTCGCCGAAAAGGTCGAGGACCACCAGCAGCGCTACGAGAAGACGATCGAGGACCTTCACCGCCAACACAACCGCGACTTGGCCAACGCCATCGAAGAAAAGCAACACACCGAGCAGAACCTCAACGATCGTCTGTCTCTGGCCGACGAGAAGGTGGAGTTCCTGCAAGACAAGGTCGTCCACCTCGAAGAAAAGCTCGAAGTTGCCAAGTCCGCCGCTCATGCTGCCGCCGTTGCCGCTCAGTCTGCCAAGACTCCCACTCTTTCCGCAGAGTCCGTCCTGCCAAGCGCTGCGGAGAAGGTTTCGCCGCAGGCTCTCCGCGAATCCATCGCCGTGCTTCAAGAGCAGCTTCAGGAGCGTGAGGAGCGCATCGAGTCTCTCGAGCAGAAGCTTTCAGAGTTCGATGGCGATGCCCCGGCGAAGCTCAAGGAGAAGGAGACGGAGATAGGATGGCTGCGCGAGCTCCTCGGTGTTCGTGTCGACGACATCACCGACCTCATCAACGCCCTGGCTCAGCCTGCTTTCGACCGCGAGCAAGTTCGCGACGCTGCTATCCGCATCCGCACGAATCTGCAGATGGAACAGCAGGAGAAGGAACGCCTCATCACCGGTGGTCAGAGCTTCCCGGCACTTGCCAGCCTCTCCAACTTTGCATCTCCCAAGGCTGCCCAGCTCGCCGCCGCGATCGGCAACTGGCGCAGAGGCAGGGAGAATGCTGGTGCCAGCAAGCTTTCCCGCTCCTCCTCAGGCAATGACAACCATGAGCAGACTCCCTCCAAGCAGAACAATCCCTCCGCCGGCTTCCTTGCTGGCCTTATGACCCCTCCAGCCTCACAGTTCCGCCGCACGCCGACCCCATCGACTAGCCGCACCGCCCGCGGCTCCTTCTCCTCTGCTCGCGGCTTCCCTGTTCTCAGCAGTGTCCAACAGGGCAAGCAGCGCTCCGGCTCGAACAACTTTGACCTGGCAACCCCGCCCGGATCGCGCGGCGGCCTCCTGCACAAGGGCGCGTACGATCAAGACGCTGAAGACAACACGTTCAGCCCCAGCCGCTTCCATTACGACGAGGAGACGGACGGTGACAATTCGTATCATGAGGAGCAGATGGCTTTGAATGAGCGGTACGGCATCGGTGTTGCAGTCAGTCCGGATCTGGATGAGGGGATTCATGTGGGTGCGGCGCCGCCGGCTTTCGAGCCGTTTGGACTGGGGAGCAGCGGAATGTACCATCATGGGCAGCAGCATCATCATCAGTGATGAGGTTCGACTGTAGAGAGATGGGCTTAATGTTGGAAGGACTGCGACTGGCAGGTGACGGGGTATGTGGAAAACCGGAGATGGGTATAAGATTGGAACACCAGATATCTTTCCTTTGTCAATTTCCTTTTCTTGTGTTTATTGTTTGTTACGGTATGGCTTTTTTTACACACTGTCTTTCCTGTCCGAGAGCACACACACACATACACTCTCTCGAGCTTTGACTTCAAGTACAGTCAAGTCTATGTCCTCCTCATTGCGCGCTTACTATACTTGCGTTGCGTCCATTCATTTGAGAAGAGAGAAAAAAAACCATGTTTTTGTGTACAACGAATTTTGTTGGTTTTTTTTTTGTTTCGGTTTCTTCTATCAACCCTTTTTGTCGATTAATCCCCTTAGCGACGTCATCAATTTGTTGTTGTGTGTTTTTGATACCCCCGGGATGGAAGGGAAAGAAAGATTGTATCACATTTTTTGTTGTCGAAGAAGAACAAAGAGCACTATCGTCGGATCAGATTGATACCACAGAAGGTGTGAGAGGAAGCGAGACAGTTCAACTTCTCATTTCAGCAACTGCTTAACTATCGTTTAACTACCTTTGGCGCTGGATGAATGGGATGGAGACAGGAAACGCGCGTCTCGTTGTAGAACAGACTAATTTTACCACCCCTTTTTTTTTTTCTGTGCTTTGCTTCTCCGGTCTGATCTACTCCTCCCTTCTTCCTATTCTGTTTTATTCGTATAATTGTGGAGAAGGCGTATGGAAATCCGTGGACAAAAAGCAACTTGCATCCTTCCATCTAGGGAGGGGGCGCTGGTGTTTACTCATATTCGCCGTTCGTGGTAGGCTCTTTCGTTCACTTCGGTTATGGGCCTTTGCTGCCGCTTACCTTTTGAGGCGTTCCTCAGCAGGCGCGTGGCTTTTTGCTTATTTTGAGCTTGACTAGAAAATGGACCTGGCAGTGACGTAGGGGACGGGCGGTCTCGCTGCCGCCGATGGTCTGGACTACCGGCAACGCATCTCGCATTTACTATTCATAAGAAAGGTGAGTCGAGATGGAGGTTTTTTTTTTTTTTTTCGGAATCTCTGCGCCAAGCCTTGCTTCGATCTCGTTTCAGTCTTTGGTAAGACCAGGCATCTTAGATAAAGTAGGAGTGGACACGTGCGGTGAGTTCTGTTCTCGGTATGTAGACTGTTTAGACTATATATGATGATGGATGCTGGTATTACTGTCTAGTACACCTCGTGGACATAGCACGCTCGCAAGGATTCAGCCTAATAGGGAGATTCGGCGATAAACTTTGACCATGTTTCGTAGACAATTCTGATGTGGAGATTGATGACAAGGCACCATCATTTACACTGCATCACAACAATCTTTGGTTCATCCTGTGAAGTTCATGAAATTTCATGTTGCGTTGACACGACATGCTACGACTTCGCGCTCTTCTCTTTCAGCTTTCGCCACCCATGCCCTTGCCAACGCCATCAGAGCACCGGAAATTTTGGGAAACAAGAAGAGAATAGGTATGTATGTGCCGAATAAAACCGAATACAAAATGCAACGGCGGGCTTCGAACGAGGAAAAATCAACGTCACCACGATTTCCGCCTCCCCTGTCTTATTTACAAGCCGGAATCGCCCACCTCCTTGTGCCAGGGCATCGTCGGAGCCCAGGCGTTCCAGTCCTTGCAGGTGCTCTGCATGGTGGTCAAGTCGCCCTTGAACGAGCCGGGGTTCTCGACGAACTGCAGACTCAGGCCATCCGTAACGTGCCATGCCTGAGAAAGAAAAAAACAAGTCGTTAGTCTTCCTGTGATACGAGGTAGCCTGGCGATTGTACTTACGATGTGGCAATGCATCAACCACGCGCCGGGGTTGTCCGCAGGGAAGGCAATGATGAGGTAGGCCCTGGAGGTGGAGCCGGGCAGGATCATGACGTCGCGGCGCATGGGGTTGTCCCACTTAAGGTTATCGATGTTGCCGTCCCAGACACCGGTCCCGGAACCGAGATGGAAGAAGTCGTGGCCGTGAAGGTGGATCGGATGCTCGAGCGGGAAAGCGTCGAGGTTGTTGTGAATGATCCAGAAGGACCACTTGCCCTCGGCCGGCATCTGGAAGACGTTCATAGACTTAGTGTAGTTAGTGTCGCCGTCGGCAAAGTACTGCAGCGTCGGCCTGCCCCAGTCGACCACCATGGAGCTGTCGTTGAGGAACCACTGCACGAGACCGCTCTCATTGCCAACCGTCGCGGCGCCGTCGAAGGTCAGGTCAATGCCCGAGAGCTGCGCCGCGAACTGGTCCTTGGGGACCGTCGTCTGCCACCACGGCACGAGCTTATCGTAGGGCTCAGCCGTGCAGTCGGTCGACTCGATGACAGATTTGGTTGTGACCGGGAGGTCGGATTTGCTGATGGTGTCGTAGTTCAAAATGCCTCCTAAGACTACCGACGAGCTCGTCTTGAGCACGTTGGTGCTACAGTCGGCGATCTCAGCCCGCAGCCAGTAGTTGCTAGCAGGCTGATTGGCGGTGAAGACTATGTCGTAACGCTGTCCAATGCCGATCATGATCGAAGTCGCGTTGTACGGGTGAACCGGGACGAGATCGGACGTGATGATTTGGAACTGATGGCCGTCCATGGAGAAGACGAAGAAGGTGTCAACACTCATGTTGATCAAGCGCAGACGATAGGTCTTGCCCTGGGTGACGCTGATAGTGTTGTAGCGACCGCCACCGGTGGAGTTGACCATAGAGCCATTGAAGAGGATATTGATGGGAGTGGGAGGACCACCGTGCAGCGCGACCCAGTTCTTGGTCCACGCTGTCTCGTCGTAGGTCTCCGTGAGCGCTACAGGCCCCAGATCGACGTCGTAATTAGAGGTGGCCGGTCCGTTAATAACGATAGCACCAGCAATTCCGTCACCGTACTGCGCGGAGTGGTGGCTATGGTACCATGTCGTACCTATGGACACACGTCAGCATGGCATTCGAAAAGTCCTGCGGTTTTGGAACGGTGCTTGGAAGAGTTTCTGAGTTTGACGAAAGGGAGGGAAGCAAGCGACATGAATCGTAACGCATGATTGATCTGGGCGGAAACTCACCGTACTGCGTAGCTTGGAACTTGTATGTAAAGCTCTTGCCAGGAGGAATAGGACATTCGGTGACACCGTTTGCTCCATCCATTTGGCAAGATCCTAGCTGTCGAAGTCCGTGCCAATGGAACGAAGTGCCGTTATCTTGCATGTTGTTGACAACAGTGATCCTGGAGTAAGGTCAGCCTCTGCGCAAACAAATGTCTTCCGACGTCGGCCGGAAGCGGAGCGTCGAGAGGACACGACTTTCCGTCCTCGACGTCAAGGGTTGATTGCTCGGTTGCACATACTCGAGGTAATCGCCCCATTCTACCGGAAAATAATCAGCGCTTATGTAACTTCTTAATTTTAAGGTGAGACACGTACCTGCATTAATCGTCGGACCAGGGAACTGCTCGTTGATAAGCAACATGGGTCTGCAGAAACCGTCTCCGATTCCCTTGCTCATGTAGGTGTTGCAATCGGTAACGTTGGTAACAGTCAGGGTATATTTCACAGTCTTCCCCGTGGTCGGATACTTGGTGTCGAAGTCGGTAGCAATGCTCAGCCCATTCTTCCAGCAACCTCTGGTCTTGGGCCCAAAGGTGCACGCCGAATCGGGTACCCTCGAGGTGGTAGAAGAGGTCTTGGCCGTAGTCGAAGACGCCTTCACAGAGCTAGCCAGCGTAGTTATGGAGCTTGCTGAGGCTTTGGCCGTAGAGGATGTGGAGGACGTGGAAGAGGTCTTAACTGAGGAAGACGCGGCTTGACGGACAAAAAGGTCTGCCGGATCGGCATCAGGAATAGCAGCAGCGAACGTTTGAGCAGTCAGCGCCAGAAGGGCGACACCGATGTGCTTGAAGGACACCATGGTGACGAAAGCGAAAGCTCCCCTGCAGTAGGACACCGGTGCAAAGAGCGAGTTTCACAAGAGGGCTCTGTAGAGAAGAGCGGAGGAGTGAGTGTGATGGTGGACGAGACTGGCGGGATCCCCAGGCCTTTACATAGTGCTCAGTGATTTTCAGCTAAAGGGCACAATCTCCCGAAATGGAAGAGACGGGTGGTAGAGAGAGGCATGTGGGAGTGGAGTTAGTGCGTGGATGATTGATAGACAGGGGCCCAGGCAGCTGCATCAGAAGCGGCTGAATAGTTAGCGAATCTGTTCACCATGCAATGACATTTCAAACAGGGGGTTGGCTGATCCCTGCTTGCCGCAAGCTCCGCGGGCTCCACCGCGACGTCGGTAGCGATGGCTGCTCCGGGGCCAGACACGGATTTTAGCATAGTTTGCAGGACTCAAATTGGTGGAAGGTGGTGAATCGGCGGCGGAAATGGCAACTTTGGGTAATAGAGCCAAGAGTTGAGGCGGCACCGTCGCGGAAGCGTAGCTTGTCTGTCAGCTAGCCATGCTTACCTGACCGGCACTTCCAAGCGCCACACCTCGTCAAGTCTTGGAGCTACAGCGTAGCCGTTGCCGCTCGGTAGGGTCTGGCGGCTTACCAGAGCTTAATTTAGCATATCGGAAGGCCGAATCGCTCGTGTTGAAGCCGGCAGGTAGCTTCCGCATGATCTCGGCAGACGCAGGCACAGCTTCTCGCCGCCGTAAGACTGCTGTCCTTGGAGGCTACCACGGATCCTTTAGGGCAACCCATCAGGTGATGGCGGTATGCAAGTCAATATTGAACGAGGCTTCGGCGCAGACTCCACCAACAGCATCAGCGACGGGATCCCGAGTCGGCAGTCGACCTACAAGCAATGACCAAGGGCATGGTGCATCCGATGCTGACAGGAGAAATTCCAAGGTGGGCAGTGCATCTGCTGACCGGAAAGCTTCCGTCGGCTGGCTTGGTCTCTGACATGAGCGTGTGCCTGATGTTCCTGCAGCTGCGACAGTCCAAACAAACACAAATAATGCTTCGAAACGAGCGATGGCGAAGATCTCGAGTAGTCCTAACGACACCTCAAACGCGGCACGGCCAAACAGAGTAAAACGGCATGCGGTGGCGGAGGGGCCGACGTCGCAGAGAGCTTGGCTATCGGCAGCTATCACACGAGGGGCGCAGCGTAGGCGGCGGCGACGGGGCGACGCCGGGGAGTCTTGGCAGGCGTTCAAGTCGACAAAGACGGCAGTGAGCTGGAAGGGTAGTGGAGATGCTAAAGGGTGCGGCCAGGAACCCCGGCTTTTCCGACCTGTACGAGGCCAAGCTTTGCACCCGCAAGCCTGGTCGGCCTGTGCTCGCTAGGCGATGCGGATCCGGGAGCCAGTCGATCATACGGCGGGCAGCGTGGGCGGCGGGCATTACCACGCGCTGGGGCTGAACTGGATCCCATGCCCGAAGCAGACAAGGCGATGACGAATCGCCAAACAGAGGGCGGTTGACCACAACGGCGGGCGCGTTCGGCACTCTGCACAGGGCCCAGGCGGGCGCCGTGGCGCGGGCAGCATGTCCGGGTACGAAAACGGGCGTTGGCAAGGCCGAGAATGTATGGTCGACAAGAGAGGGAAGAAGCGGTGACACAGCGTCTACGGGGGCTCTAGCGCGTGTTCTGCGGGTCCCAGCAGGGCAAGCAGACGGGCCGGGGGTGGGGGGGGCATTTTCTGGCAGGATCTGTTGGGCGTAAGCAGCAGAGGGTACGGAGAGTTTGACCAGCGCAGGACGATGACTTGCGGTCGGTTGTCTAAAGATAGGCCGGGCGAGGATCGGCGCAGGGCCGGCACCACGTTAGTCCGCGGGTGATTGGCCGATTGGCGACGGGCTGGAGGCTGCCAGTGCCAGTGCCAGTGCCAGTGCCAGTGCCACCGCAAGTACGCCAACGCCAGGACGCCAGGCTGCCAGACACACCGAGCACCGAGCACCGACCCTCAGATCGTGGGCCGTGGACCGTGGACCGTGGACTGTGGACTATGGCCCGTGGACCCACATGGCCGGCCCCTTGGCCCCTGCTCGTCCATCATCGTATCGTAAGTGCTGCTCGTTGACGTCGTCTGCTCTGGCCCACCGCAACCACCGCACCCACCTCCGCTCCGCCAGCCGCTTCTCACGAGAGCAGCCACGACTCCCGCGCCATGCATCCAATGTTGCAACCGCGCCGAGCCAGCGCAGGTCCCGCCCTGCTCGTGCGGCTGCCACCGGCACGCCTCGTGCACCACCCTCCCAGTGTTTCCACTTTTGGCCATCTCGGCAAAGCATTTCGTTCTGTCGACCTGGGCCCGCGGAAACACCCCAGCATGCGTAGCTTCCGCGTTGCCAGCTCCAGTGCGCCATGCCTTGCGAAGCTGCCCAGCTGAAGCTTCTGCTCATGCTCATGGCCCCTCGCGGCCGGACTTATAAGCTGTATTGTCCCGGGAGAAAGGCGGCTGCAGACTTCCTCGCAATCGCTATTGCCTTTTGCCTGTCATTTCCCCTCACTATTCCCATGTCTTCCATTCGTTCGCGACTCGCCTCCCTGGGCGCCGCCCTGGCCCTCGCTCGTGGAGCGTCCGCACAAGACGAGTCAACCTGCGTGTCGTTTGGCATCGACTTTCAGAATGACGGGTCTTACTTCATCAACCAAGCCTTGGCCGAGAACTTCACCGCTGTAAGCCTCCGACTGGCGCTTTCTCGTCGAAGTCAAGTCCAGCCTGTGCCTAACTGCCGTCTTAGGTCTCCGAGTTCGAGGGCTGCACAGGCGGCACTTCGGACGTGCTGCTTGTCGACCCGAACAACAAAGAGTACATCTGCACTGACGTTCCTGTCACTCCGGATGATACTCCTCAGCTATCGTCCTGCCCAATCCTGAAGAACCAGATGTTCTCGGGCGACTGGCTCCTTGTTCTTTTCGGCAACAACGACGTTGATCCTTCGTACGCCTATCAGCGCCTGCTTCATCTCACCGTTGGTGCACAAGTCACGAGCACCTTCACTTCAACCGTCACATGGGATATCACATCCACGCCTATCGTCACTACCACCCTGCCGTCCACTGTCCTGATCACCGACACTGTCCCCAACACGCAGACTGTCACCTCTCCGTCTGCAACAGCGAAGGTCACCAGGACTCCCAAGGCTGTCACGTCCTGGTTCACACTCCTGAAGACCAGGACGAAGCAGACTTGGACCAAGACTCTCACCACCATCACCAAAACGACGACTGCATCCTGCACGATCCCGCCGAGGCCGTCCAAGCATGACCCTCCGGCAACGTACACGCCGACGCTTGTCAGTGTTGCGGCGCTTCAGTCCGGGTCGCCTGTGCGTGTTCGTACGGTCGAAGACAAGCCCATGGACCCCAACGTCGCTCGCCGTATGATTCGCGAAGCTCGTGCTCGGCGTGGCATGCCCATCCCAGAGCGTCTCAATGAGCGTGAGCTAGATGAGCGTGCTCCTGATGAGGCTACCGTCATCGTGACGGCCGACACCGTGGTGAACACCACGGTCATCCACACTGCTGATCCATCGACCACCACCGAGACGGTTCTTACCACCCAGACGGTGTCGACGACTCTCCCGCCGAGCACAGTCTACTCGGGCAAGACGACCGTCACGGTCACGGCACCCACGCCAACCAAGACGAGGACCACTCTCTCCTACACGACGGTCACGGCCATCAAGACGCTCTACAAGACGTTAGTTGCCAAAACAGCTCCTCTACGTTGCCATGCTAACGAACCGCAGGTGGACATATACGACGACAGTCACTCCAACGGCATCCGTGAAGGCTTGCACGGCCAAGGGCGGACACATCCTTCCGATACCCAAGTTCAGGGCGGTGTAGAGGGGGGTTTTGCATGGATGAGACTTGAATTTTCCAGTGTTGAGTTACTTTTGTCGATCTTGACGAGCCTACGGATTAGCCTCTGCATCGCACAGGAGGCGGTGGCGTATGATGCGGCGGATGAGTCCGGCGTGTTAGACCAACGCAGTTATCGTGATGACCTCTCCCGCGCCAGAAATTGCCGAGACGTGATGAATGAACGGGTTGACGACTCGACGCATGCAGTGAGGTGGAAGCACCCCATCGGATTGGCAGCGGGGGTTGCCTTTTTGGAGCAGCAAGCGAGCATCTGACTCTAGGCTCTCAGCCCTACCACGCGAGCCGTCGGTCCTGGGGCCCCTGCTTGCTGCCGCTACCGCTGCCGCTCCCGAACACAAGCGAAGGAGCAGCAATTTCGTCTTCACCTCGCCCAGTTACACCGCGTCTGTCACCACGCCACCGATGCTGCGCCCGTGTTCCCACCCTCGCGTCTCCATTCCGCCGCCCGATGCCGCAGCCGCCTCCCAGGCCTCGTGCTCCAGCATGCGTCTAAGCCCTCCGCTCGGTGCCGAGCCACTCGAAGCCTCCCTCTGCCCAGCCCTGATCTTTGCATCTCCTCCGGCCTCACAGCACACCACCGGCCCTTCCCTGCTCTCCCGCCCGGTCTGACCTTCTCAGCTGCCGACCAAAACCAGCTGCTCAGGCTCGTGCACAAAGAGACGCTGGCTCTGCCTCTCTGGGGATCCCCCAGTTGCAAAATCTCCGCGTGAGCAGCCGCCCGGAAAGTCTGAGTAATTGCCCGGCATATCGCTCGCATGGCCCTTTGTAAAATCCAACCCTGGCAGCGCCCACAATCCTCCTTCGCCCGCCAACCTGTGCGCCCTCTTTCTTCGACACGCTAACGCACTGTCAGCCGCCCACCGGTCGCCGCCTGTCGCGGCGCCCGCTCACCGTCGGCCAGCGCAGGCCGCTCAGCCCACCCAGCCAGCACCGCGAGATGTGACAGGACGAACGATGCTCGATCGCGACTCCTACCCAGCCACGGGGCCGGAAAACGACGCCGTGGCGGGGCGGCAGTCAGCCCGAAAAACGTCCTCCGCGGCGTCATGCCAAGGCGCGGAACCCGCGAGTCTTGGTGCCTATCCCTGTTGCTTGTCCTCGGGTTGGCTGCGCCGACACTCCTGCCTGCCACCGCTTGACTTCTGCCGCCCCGAGACCGAAGCGCTGCATGCCATCTGCACCGCCCGCTTGTCTTTCCTTTCTCCGCACCTGCTACCCCGTATCGCCAGCAAAGCCCAGAATCCTTGGAACGACTCCATTAGGATCTACAGTCCTATGATCCCCGCCGGGGTTGCCCACCAGGCTCCCTTTCAGGCCGCAGACTACCATGCCCTCCAATATATCTTCCCCGCTGGTTGAGCTTGCCAACTCGCCGCCTGTGGAGCGGGAGGCGAGGGCAAGGGCAAGGTTATGTTGGAGAAGCCTCCGTCGGCCATTTTCTAAACAAGCCGTGCGCCGCAGCAAGCCTTTGCATGCACGCACGTGCATTGCCTTTTAACTTTGTTCATGCAAGGAGCCTAAACCTCGATTCTAGCCGCACCTGTTTATGATGCGACTTCAACAAGTCGGTGTTGTCTGCCGGCTCCTCCACCTCCGCAAGACTCTGTTGGCGAAGCGAGACGTACGGTGTTGCGATATTCCAGGTAGGGGGAGATGACTTTCAGCTGACGCTGACGGGCTTTCGTCGCTTCCCACTCCACGGAAATCGAGACCCACTGGATAACAGCTGCAACAAGTTCCGACATCAGTGGCTCACCAAGCCTCCAATCCCGCCTATTCATCCAATCCTTAGCGCTGGCTTCGGTAGCGCTTACGCTAATGAGTCGAGAATGATTGGCCGTCTGCCCAATGCATGTCGGTATCTACATGGGGTACATCACCCTTGTATCCTTTGCTGCGGCAGCTGGCTCTCTACTTCGGCAAACAATTCTGTTCTGGGGTCCGAAAACGCACAAAAAGCAAGCACCTTATACGGAAAATGGCAAACTAGACTGCAGAAATGAGACGCGCGACAGGCAACAGAGCTCCTTCTGGTACATTCCCACTTTCGCCTATTCCGCGAATTGTATGTGCGTCTGCGCGCGCGCGCGCACACACACACACACAAGCTCTCCACCGCATTCACGGGGGACCATACCCCTTCAGACAAGTCTACGAGAATTGACACCCGATTCTTCTGTCGGCTCGGACTGACTATCCACCGACCGCTTTGCTGACTGGATCAGAGAGCTCCGCCCTCGGCTTTCCCAATGCATGCGCCCGGTCCGTTCGGCGTTCTCCGCACGATTCTGACAGCTTCATCACGAGTCTTCGAAGCGGTCAGCACTCGCTGCCAGCAAACAAGTCTGTTCGGCTCTCCACAGGCATGTAAGGCTGAAGAAGCGGGTTGTTTCCTCCTGTAGGTGCATATCGTGGAGCCGGATTATGCTCGGCTTACGCGTCACTCCGGCGAAGGCTCCCAATCGAGCAGAAATATATTAAGCCAGATAGACCTACTTCGCGCTCGAGCATCGGATCTTTTCAGCCCAGCGTCTAATATGACGAACCGCCACCAGCGCCATCTGCCCCAGTTTTGGGCCTCTCTGTATGCACTTCTGCGGCACTGCTAGTTTCGTCGCCCGATCATTCCACCCGGTCTGCCTGCGCTGCATGCAGACAATAGTCCTCCCTTCCTTCCGACGACTTCCAGGCAGACGCCATGCTTCTCTCTGACTACTCCGCAGAATCTAAGTGGGCCTTCTTAGGCGATGTGTTGTATGTTGCTTCACTTCCTCCGCTGCCCGCCGAGATGGGCGTAGCGTACGAAGCCGTATCTTGCGTGCAAGGTGCGAGTCCACAACGCGTTCGCACCCTGTTGACCCTAGAGACAGATCCGTTCTTCCGCAGCACCTGTATGCGGCGTCTCACGGCAGACTTCTGGCCACGCGACCTCGCTAACAAAAGCCCCATGGCTTTGCAGGCTGAAAGCGTGGACGAGGGCACAAGCACAGAATATGGTCCTCTGCCTGATCGCTTCAACAGTGGCGAACTTTTTCGTTCGTTTCGCAAGAATTTTCCAAAAGAAAAACAACAAATCAACTCTTACTAGCGAAGCTTTCGTTCAAGCTCGCAACCCCGAACTTCTAGCTCCTCGGATCGTCCGGAAATCATTGAAATTCGACTTTCAGATGCCGCTGATTCTGCAAGAACCCCCAGTAACATTATGTCCAACCAGCTTGAAAGCTAGGCATCAAATTCAAGTATTCGCTCTTGAGAACGATATGTCTCTTCTTTATCAGCGCAATTATGACTCGTATATTGGAGAGCCATTCTGCCTTTCCTAGCCTACGACATCACCAAAACTTTGACGTACGATTTAGTAATGAGAACGGCTAATGCGGCTCGTATTTCTCTTGGCAAGTGTCCCCGCGGCGGTGAGCGTGGCTGACGGGAACACGAGGCAGGTCTTGTTTCCTGGTTTGCTTCCTCCACCAGCCTTCCTACTACCCGCCCGCTTCCTTTTTTGGTGCGCTCTATTCTTGGGAGCTTGGCGACGCGACGCTTGACTCAACCTCTTTTCGGCACTTGGATCCTCGAGTATAGCCGCGCCCGACTGGCTCGAGTTTTACAGAACCGCTGAAGCCAAGACCTGCCGCACTTCAGTTCCCTCTTCGACCCTGACGATTGACCGTACCCGGATGAGACTCGTCGCCGTACGGTGTGTTATCGTCTCGCCGATACCTCCGAATTGAGAGACTTGCACAAATAACACTCCAACGCTGTATCTGCCGACTCTATCCAGCAACGGGTAGGAGCGCCCATGCTCCTCTGCCTTAATTGACACTTGCCCCAATTCTCAAGCCTCCGAGTGCACGCATGTAACTCACGAAAGTCTTTACATATCTTCCAACATCGATGTGTCTGTACGGCTTGCCTCCCTCGGCCGACCGTCCCGAATAGATCTGACCGAACAGCTGCAGGTGGATAATCTGCGCATACCGGGAGGATGGAGAATATACGAGTGGTTCACGTCGTGTTGCAATCGGAATCTGAAAGACGACGTATAGAAAGGTTGAAGCAAAGGTCTGAACAAATCGTGCAAGGAGACCCTTGCATCTCGATGTTCGTATAACCGCTTCAACAATGCGCGGGCAGACTGAGTGGACGCCACACTTCTCCGAGCGACACCAATCCTCGATAGCCTGGGATGTGTTCCATAAGTACACCGAGGTTGTGGGTGTCCGTTCCGGAAGAAGTCTATCCAAAATCTCAAATATGCAACATCGAACGGGGCCTGCAGTTACCTTTGGAAATCTTCCATGACTATGAATACGCCGTACAAAGTCTGAGACACCACGTGTAAGCAGAATATTTCGGCGTTCCTCTGTCACGCCCTGTGTCGATCCACACATTTCTTATTTGTGTCTCTTAATATCTTTGCTTTTCTATCCCTGTTCTTCGCCACTTAACAGCCTTGCATACATGAAGATCTCAATGCCTGGTCGCCCTCTTGAGCATGCATGCAACTATGCGCCTATCAGTCGGCGCGCAGAAGCTTTACGAAAGATCGATGTGACTTCTTGCAGGGAATCCGACAGCTTCCGCGGCGATTGGAAAAAGGTAAACTGCCTTGCCTTGCGTGCGCAAGACGTCAAGCGGACGATCTTCCGCCACACTGGCCCTACCTTAAAATAAAGTCATCGATAAGAGACGAGGAGAAGGTAAATTTCCGGCGCAACATATGAATCAGCTGCCACCGCTGCGTAAATTTGTTCGAGTAGGAACTTAGACTCCGACGCGTAGGCTACGAGAGCCTCGCTTGATCGTGCATTCCAATAAAGCATATCGCACAGGTCGCTTCCGTACCTGTAAGTCTCCGTTTCCCATGAGCATATTTTTTTTTCTTCCCTTGGAAGATACCATATGCACTATGCGGTCTGCGGACCTATCTTCGCACGGCATGGGCTTCTTTCCTTGGCCAGCTGATCGGCTTTTCGTGATCGGATGCCGGCGGCTTATGTTTGTCTTGGACCGGTCGTATTCTTTTTTATCTCCTGGGTACCCTTCTCTGCTGAGCCTTTTAGTTGCCCAAGCGGACGACTTTAAGCTATGAGGTGTATCCGCGCTTCTCCGTGTACGAAGAGGTTGGTGGTGAGGACTAGACGTATCCTTCTGTCGTCTGTTTGTTTTATTTTAGCCACACCAAAAATGGAGATGGTAAGTGCTGGTATCCGTGCGATCGCGGAATGATGTCTCTGTCTAGATAAACGAAGGAGGCGACGGCGCCGACGACGACAATAGTGACCTTGGCACCAGCGATAGGCCGATCGGTAAACCGGTCGCGCGGGCACTCGCGAGGGTACATAGTGTCTTGAGCTAATATGGTAATAACCCGGCGATATCTGCGGAGATGGTCTGCCAGGACTACTCGTTGAGCCGCTGAGAGTAGGATCGTCCTGCTTAGGTCTCTGTTGATCTCTCTATTTTCTTTTTGTTCTTTCTTCTACGCCCTCATCCTGTGGGATGCTGCAGCTGGAAGAGTACGTCCTGATTTTGTTTGCCTCTTTGTTTTTAAATAAAAAATGGTCAGGCGGCTGTGGCGATCTAGCCCTTAAGTCATCTCAAGCTCTTCGGCCTCCGCGTTACCTATTTTCTTTTTCTCAACGCCATCGGCTATGTAGCTGAGATGTTCGGGTTGATGATTCCGAATGTTTTTGGCCCCCAAAGGAAAGTCCCTTATCAACCATTACTCTATCTGAGAACATGTCTATGTACTCGCATACCCAACCCCGAACCAAATTTTCCAGTGACATGTCTGAAATACCATTCAAGTAAATAAAGCGTCATTCTACAAGACCCATCTCCAGGAGCTTGTTACCCACAAGCAGGAAGTAGTAATCTGCGTACACCAATCCCGTATCCGCCCACCTCCTTAGTGCATGCTCGTAGTTATTGATCGTGGCGTGCGTGACGATGCACTCGAGCCCTTGGCCCATATCGACCGAATTGCCCACCTCAGCACTCTCGGCAGACCCATCACCCATCGCCCCCTTGAACGCCGCCGGCGGCGCCAGGCACGAGCGGATTAACCCACCGATCCCCCTGAGCGCCGCATCCAAAAACTCCGCAGCCGCAGAGCTTCTTCTCCCGCCATCATCATCACCATCCTCCTCCTCCTCCTCCTCCTCCTCCTCCTCCTCCTTCGTCAGGGCCTCGTAGATCAGCAGCATGGCGTACGCGGCGACCAGCGTCGCGCTCGAGTCGCGCGGCTCCCCAGGCCCGCGCTCGGCCTCGGCGTCGAAGTCCCACGGCGCGACGCCGTCGTCCGGGGCCCGCCTGATCCAGTACCGGGCCAGGTCGACGGCGGCGGCGAGGAAGCGCGGCTCCTTCGTCCGCCCGTAGCACTGGGCGAAGCCGGCCATCGCCCAGGCCTGGCCGCGCGACCAGCAGGAGTCGTGGCCGTAGCCCTGGTGCGTGAGGACGGACTTGACGGCGGCGGCGGCGGGCCGCCCGTCCGGATCGAAGACGACGAGGTGCGCGGTGGAGTGGTCCGGACGGACGTGTGCGCGGAGCGTCGTGAAGGCGTGGGCGGTGGCGATGTGCGCGAGCGAGAGGTCGCCGGTCAGGGAGGAGACGTGGTAGAGGAGGTCGAGGTCTTTTTCGTTTTTTGCGCTTGCTGCGTGAGCTTTCTCTTGTTCTCCCATCGCAGCGGCGGGAATAGTTCCACCGCCAGCCATACATGTATCTTTGCGCATTCACTTACTCATCATGTTATCGATGATGACCAGGAAATCGCGCGCGTCGTCGAACTCGTACGCGCGCGTCCGACACCCGTCCCAGCTCCTGATGGCACCCACGCGCGCGTCGAACCGCGCGGCAAGGCTTCGCGCCGCCGTGACCATGGCGTCGAGGCAGGTCCGGTCGCCGTCCAGCGTCCACCCGAGCGCCGCCCACGGCTGGATCATGAAGCCCAGGTCGTGCGTGTCCGTCCGCCGCGCCTGGAGCTTCGGCGCCGCCGTCCACCACTTCCCGGCGAAGGAGAGCAGGTCCGGGTGGAGTTGGGCCGTGCTGGCGGGAAACCGTGCCGGGTGCTTGGCCTGGCGCTCGCGGAGCAGGTACAGGCACCCCGGGAAGAAGCCGCTCGTCCAGAACGACACGTCCGAGTAGACGTACTTCTTCCCGCCGCCCGGCTCCGTGTGTTCGGGGAACTCTGTCGGAGGCGAATGCTGAACTGAAGATCAGTGTTGATACCTGCGGGATGTTGTGTCAGGCTGTCTCACCTTCCTCAGCGCTCTGCTTGCAACGCCCCAGATTTTGGCAACAACGGACTGCGAGTAGAGTGCTTCCAGACTGAGCTTGTGCCCGTTCGTGCTCAATTTGTCCGCTCCATCGATGTTGCCATTCTCCGGGTTCGCTGCAGCGTCCATACCTATCTCGAGAAGTGAAGTCCGGCTGGAAGCAAATGCGGAGGAACTCAAGGTTTAATGAAGGAAAATTCAGCAAAAAAGACCGTTCTCAACCCAGGTAGAATTAAGGTATGGGCAATTTGCACTTAGCCGTGAGCAATGCGGAGGATTCATTTCCTTTTACTCAGACTTGTCCCAAGGATGGCGGTAAGGACCACATTCGCAGCCGTTGTTGTTCCGGCATCCGCAGGGGGGACGGGGCAGAGGCCGGGCGACATCCCGACAGGGAGCGGGGTCCTGCACCCCGGAGGCCGGGCTCGGTCTCGGAGCGAGTCCGGTAGTGGGAATCTCGGGAAGCTCGTATGATCTCCGGGCCCGTCTATACTGTAGGCAACGGTGTTGGTTAAGACGCGTGCTCGTGCCCTTGTGTCCCACTTGACTTTTCAGAAGCCAAATAGCGCTTCTCAGCTTACACCAGTCTTCATCTATACCTCGACGATGCATCAGCAGACGGCCAAGCCTGACGATATCATTCACCATGAACATGTGCCAGAGGAAGATCGCAGGGCCCACGAGATCAAAGGTGATGCAGAGGTAGACGAATATGCGCAGGACACAGCGAATACCCATATCGATGCGGCAACCAACAAAGTCCTATTCTGGAAGGTCAACAAACGCGTATTGGTAGTTATGCTTGGAGTAAGTGCTGCAGCGATATTATTCCCTGGCCGTTGTCCAACTTACCGGGGTCAACAGACATATTTCTGCCAGAGTCTCGACAAAGGAACACTCGGATTCAGCTCAATCATGGGCATCCAGGAAGACGCAAATCTCCAAGGTGACAACTACAGCTGGCTCGGCACTATCCTGTACATGGGTGTTCTGGTAGGGGAATATCCAACAAATCTCCTCCTTCAGAAGCTACCAGTAGCTAAATATCTTGCGGCAAAGTGCGTCTTTCCTCGTCATCCGTTCAGAAGAATATACTGATCTAGCACAAGCGTGTTCCTCTGGGGAACTGTCATAGCCTGTTCCGCTGCCGCAACGAATTGGGGTGCTCTGATGGCAGTGCGGTTCTTGTTGGGAGTCTTCGAGTCTTGCGTGCAGCCTGCCTTCATTCTCATGTGAGTCACGAACGAGATCGCGAGACCATACACCGTAAGGTTGATGTTTTGGAAGCACCGCAATGTGGTACACTCGAGAAGAACAAGCCCTTCTTACAAGTCTGTGGTACTGCATGACAGGCGTGCAGCTGATGGTAAGCTCAGTTCTGCGTAAGAATAAAGTCTTTTTCGGCATACCTCTCCATGCACATATCCTTGCCAGAGACCCGTACAGACCAGTTGCCGAAAAAAGAAAAAAGGGCGCATAAGACTCACCAGGCTTTACAACGGTACTGCTTCGCTAACTCTCGCAGGTCGGAGGTATGATTGCATATGGAGTATCCCATCTCAAAGACGCCCCAATCTATTCCTGGCAGCTGCTTTTCATGGTCCTCGGTCTTGCCACCGTCCTGTGGGCTGTGTTCGTCGGCTGGTATCTCCCCGACAGCCCGATGAAAGCAAAGTGCTTCGGAGAAGAAGAAAAGCGCCTCATGTTCGCACGAGTCAAAGCCAACCAGACCGGAATGCAGAACAAACACTTCAAGAAGTACCAGCTCGTTGAAGCGTTGCTAGATCCTTTCGTCTGGTGTTGTGTCCTCTTGCAGACGACTAGCACCTTGATCATCGGTGGTCTCGGCGTCTTCTCGAATCTCATCATCAAGGCTTTCGGTTTCTCGGTTCTGCAGACTCAGTTGCTCAACATAGCTCAGGGCGCGGTGACCATTCTCGTCATGGTAGGAGGCGCCATGTTGGCCAGCAAGACCAAACAGACGCTAGTGGTGATGTCAGTAAGTCAGCGAAGCGCGCAGATGACAAGGCGGAAGCTGACGGCAGGTACGAGGCTTGGACTCTTCCGGCCATTGTTGGAACAGCAGTCTTGATGGGAATCGCACCCAACTCCAAAAATGCTGGCGGGCTTCTTGTGGCGTTCTATTGCACACAGTTCGTCCTTGCAGAGGGAAACCTCATTTTCTCCCTCATTTCCAGAAATATTGCAGGCCAGACGAAGAAGAGTGTGACACTTTCCATGACGTTCATGTATGTGAACCTACGGGGCCTTCTGACTGATCTCAGCTGACTCGTCACAAGCGCATGGGCGGCCGGTAATAGTAGGTCGAAGCATCTGACGGATTATAGAGACCAGAGATCTGACGGCTTCGCAGTGGCAGCTCCGCAGCTATTTCAAACCAGTGATGCACCCAGATACCGCCATGGATTCACCGCCCATCTTTGCCTCTACATCGTCTTTCTATGCGAGGTCGTAGCAACAAGGTTTTTGTTACTGAGAAGAAACAAATTGAAGGCAGCAGCACTATCCAGCGGAGCTGAAGAGGTCAGTTCAACCAGGCTACGGATCGAGGCTAGCATGAGCTTACTGCAAGAAGATGGCTTCCAACGAAAATAAGGATTCCATTGCCCAACAATTTGCACTCCAGGACCTTACGGATAAAGAAGTATGCGGATTGTCGTCAATCGTGGGAAGCTGCCGCACTGACAATACTACAGAATCCGGAGTTTCGGTATCATGTGTGAAATTTCAACACAGTCCAAGTTGTTTGAATATCTTAAGGTAAAGAGTGCGGAACAAGAAGGCTGAGGTATTGAAGGGTGCTTTGCTCAAAGGGCAGACTAAAAACTCCAAAGATTGTCTGAACTGATGTCTTGCGCCTTTATGACACACTGTTGAAATGTCACTTCTATGATAAGTAACGCATGGACCCCTAGACTAAAAAGTAGGCTGGAGAGGCATGACTAATGTCATAGCCTGTAGGACAGGGTCAGATATAGGGGATCCCAGCTTATCGATCGGAAATACACCTTGACCTCCAAACCTAACACTGTACTTTCTCTCATTCTGCGGGAAGAACCATACCAAATCTTAGGGAAGGTATTTCTTGAAGAATCATGTATAAGAAGATAACCAGGAAAAGATAAAATAATCACCCAAGACCCTGTTTACTGGACCTCTCTTCTCAAATCGGGCGGAGTTTCCTGATTTTCCACGGTCTGAATATCAGCGTATGTGCTGACACGTAAGTTCTGGATGTGTAAGTAGCCCGTCACGTTGATTAACGGCATTTTCGACCTGGAGTATTACTAACCTCCTGAAATGGGCTGTCAAACATGTTTCGGAACTCCTCAAGGGTCATGTCCGCATGCTCAGCGTTCAAATCCCCTGTCGGCTGAGGATCTACCATCTGTTCGAGGCCATCAAACGCGCCCAAAGCGAAATCAGTTTGTCGTAACGATACCGGAAGAGGTGGAAAGGCTAGACTTATGGAATCCGGCGACTGTTCGAAACTGGCCATTTGAGGGAAGCGTTGCGGAGAAAGGTTTTCGGTTTCTGTCTGCCTTGACAAATGGGCTGAAGTCGGGTCTTGCTGGACTTGGGAAGTCATGGTTCCGTCTTGTCCTGGAATGGTCTCTGTCTGATCCGTATATGCCGGTTGGCGGATGTCAAGAATTGGATTTGAGGTGTCATGGTCGCCTTCTCCAACACTTGCTTGTGCTATTTCGAGACGGTCTGCAAATCGGGATGCTAGGTTCCCGTGAGGATCAGGGAATCCGGTATATCGTTCTCCGCTCCAGCGCCTGGATATGTCGCGGAGTAATGCCACTGTGACGGAAAGGTCGGGAGCGAATGATTGCACGTGGCATACCGAATGAGCTGTCTTGGTCAGCATAACCTTGGAGGTGCATGCGGTGGATTTACACCTACCCAGTAGGACACGCCCCGCAATGAACAAGCAGAACGAGAACTGCGGGTTAGTAATCCCTTGGCTGGCTCCCAAGTACTCTTTGGCAATCATGATGATTTCTCTTGCAGCACTGAGGCACGTCTCAGCTGATGTTGACGAAGGCAGTGTTGTCGCATAACGACTCCATTGCTTGGCCGGGTAGGCGATGCTCTGATGCAATTGTATCACAGCCGCATTATGCGTAATATGGGCCAATGTCATGTTGGGATCCATATTCCCATCTTTGTTCAGAGCGCAAGCAGTGCGCCATTTCGAGGGCAGAAAAAGTCTCCACCTAGAATTTCTTCGTTAGCATGGGTTCGAGTAATCTCATAGAACATACGCTTACCTTACGAGTCTCAGGTCTAATTCTTTGAACCTCATCAACCAAATCTGGATACTCTGTGGGCTGCGAAAGTTAATGCCATGCTGGAGGAAGAATTTGGTGACGAGATTGAGGCTTTCTGTTGCTTCAATGCAGAAAGCGAAACCACCGATGGAATCGATCTCATCTTCGTTGGCGGAGAATCGCTCACTGGTTGGAGTGAGTCCTTGTTGAGATGGTGTCATAGTTCCCCCGATGCCGAAGTATGGTGTAGTGACAGGTGTTCCGGCTTCCCAAATGGCGCCCTCACACGGCAAGCGACGACGAACATCGACGCTTGTCAGACTGTTATTCCATCTACGGTTCTGGCTGTCAGTTCTGATTAACATCTTCATGGAAATCAAAGTACTTACCCTGTACCAATACTACAAAAGCGGTCCATCAGGAAGACATTCCAGAAAATGCGCCGGCGCTCTTCGGACTCTATCCAGGTGTTGACGCTGTTGAGGAAAGTCATGCGGCGGAACAGGTATTCGTTGCCATTCTTCGACGAACCCTTCTCATCATCCTCCACACTAAGCTGAAGTTGCTCGACAGATCTTGTCAACGAGTTGACCACACTCCATGCCATAGGGCCGCGGCCACCCCCAATCTGGCACGGAAGTTAGCATGTGGCTGGCGATCTCCAAGGGGGAACTTCTGCCCACTATGTCAAATGCGACTATCACCAGTGCCTGCAAATTCTGGACAGTGGACGTCTCCATGCTTTGAATGATCACTGTGTGGCGGCACTTCTTGCACAGATCCCTCAGATTAGGGTGTTGGGTAAAATACGGATCTGTACTGAAGCGAGCGCAAACGCTGACTATTGCGTGGAATATGGATGCAAGCTTGGGGTGCTTACAGAGGTCTTTCATGTCTTCTCTGAAAGATCTGACATGGAGTACCGGGATCCAAGGATGGAGACGTAGGAAATAGAGATCGACCAGCCGCCTCAAAACGTCTAGCGGTGGCATGATAGAGTCAAGGGCTGATGGGCACAGCTCAGATCCAGGAGGCAGGCAGGCGTTGTTCTCGATGCGTGGCCGTTTTGCAGGTTCCTGTATAGAAAAATCAGGTATGGATTGATCCATCCCATGAGATTGTGAGTTCTCAGCGACGTCTACCAACTTCCTCTTCAACTCTTGATTATGTGCTGCAATGTCTGATGAAAATCCGAGAGAATCTGATTGCGTGTCTTGGCTGCCAAGCTCTCGGAGAGCGCGCTCCAGCATTGGGCGCAGTAGTATTCCTTGCCCAAGAAACATCTGTTCAAGTGCAGCTTCTGGTGTTCAGTGCATGGCAGTCTCTGAGAATCAAGGCGTTACTCACATACGCGTTGGCTAAGAGATTCTATGGCACCTGTACGGAGACCTGGACGAAGTTTTGATTCGTCGTAGACGCACTCCAGCCCTATGTTCGCCATTAGATGAGACCTGGCCATCTTTTAGTAAGACGAACCCATGGTGTCGCATTGCGAGCATGGTTGCTGCCGGGTACATTTGGCCTTGCGTTTTCGACAGCCTTGGCATCTGGACGTTGGGCGAAAGGGTGTTAGTCTTGTCCTTGCGAGGCCTTCACTGATACGTACGCAGGCCCGACATCCTTTGCCTCTAAAGTATCGTCCTCGTCATGATTCCGGGAGGGCCGCTTGTCGTTATTGGCCGGATTTTGTGACCCTGGACCGAGGCGGCGCATGTCAAACTGCCGCGTTGTTTCTTAGAAGCAGTGATTGCGAGGCAGAAAGTAGACTGGATCTCGGGTCAGACTGACATATACCCGACGGGCCGAGCTCCTGTCCAGTTTGTTGGCTCAGTTGACAGCGCAACCGTGCAGAAAGTTGAAGATCAGGGACGTTGAAGTTCACAGAAAGCTTCGTTCAAGTCCTGTTTGATTCAATGGACAGTCTTGGATTTTCGATGATTCATCTGGGCAGGTTCACTGGCGAAACAGATGCTGGGGCCGCGGCGGAGGTGTGGGGCGAGAAGGTGAGATCGTTCGAGGGTGAAAGTGAGCGTTGCGCTCACCTCGCGGCGTTTCGCTCTACTCCTGATGGATTGACAAATAATCGCAGTGAGCAGGCAAACCGTTCGAGACATAAATCGGGAAGAAGGAATTTTTCTTTTGCGTTGACGTGGAGCAGCGAGGAGATGGGGGCAAATTGCACACAAGACTCGAGACAAACAGCTGTTGTTTGGGAGCTCCTCATCCGGCAAGGAGCCGATCGTTTCCCCCCCGCAATATTGGGAGGATGTGAGTGGCGGCGGGGTTCGGGGCATCTATCGGAGGAGCCCCGAGAGCAGGTTGAACACCAAAACGCGGGGTTAACCGGGGTTCTCCCATGCGGGATACTGCAGTGATAGCTGTACTAATGGCAAGGCGACTGAAGGGTATGGTAACTGGAACGATCGCCCGATATTGTCGAGGGAGTAGTACCAATCAGATTGAACAAGCCGGCCGGGGGAAAAGAAAAGGCACTGAAACACACGGGGCCGTGAATGGTATGGTGGATCATTTTTGGTGAGGATGACGGGGCTCTCCATTCCGTAAGAGCTTGGATGTTTGCAGTAGGCGTCGTGGGCGACGGCAGCACGCGCGTGGGATGAGATGCAAAAAAAATAAAAAAAAATAAAAAGATGAGACAGCAGTGATTGAGCGCAGCGCATGCGGGGAGGAAAAGGTAGGAGTGACGTGACGTCAGAGCCGAACGCGTCTCGCACAACGCGACTCTGCGACGCGGCCACGCGTCCGGATGCCTTGAACTCGGACTCGGCTGGACATTCTTTTGTGTTCCCCTTTCGCTTCCCACGAGACGCCGCTTCCACGATGCAGGCCTTGAACTAGATGACCAAGCAGAAGCACGCCTCTGACGGGCCTGCCAACCCCGCCCTTGTCCCACAACCAGCCCCAGTAACCTTTTCCCGTGCGGGGCTCCGGCCTGCCAATGCTACTTATAGCTATCCCCGAGGCAGTCCTCTCATCTTCCCTGCCTGAAACCTCAATCTCCCCCTTGATCTCGCTATACCATGGACGGAAAAGTGGTTGCAGTCACGGGTGGCGCTCAAGGCATTGGCTTCGAGACAACCAAATTGCTTGTTTCGCGTGGTGCCAAGGTCTCTGTTGGAGATCTGGACGAGGCCAAGCTCCTTGCTGCCGAAGAGCACTTTAAGGCTACAGGAAATCACGGCAATGTCCGCTTCCAGAAACTGGACATCGCCGATTCCAAGCAGGTCGATGGCTGGATCAAAAGTACGGTTCAATGGGGTGGGCGCTTGGATGCTGCTGTCAATGCTGCGGGTATCAATTGCTCTGAGTCTGGACAGCCTACGCTGGCCGAGACGTCTAACGAGCGATGGGACCTACTTCTACAAGTCAACCTTTCGGTAAGCCACGCCGTCTTGTTCATCTTGTTCATGCGCTCATTGCACCAGGGCACCTTCTATTGTCTCCGCTCTGAACTCAACGCCATTGAAGATGGAGGGAGCATTGTCTGCATTGCTAGTGTGCAAGGTCTATTAGGCTTCCCGACCTCTGCTGCTTATGCAGCCACTAAACACGGCGTCATCGGCCTTGTTAGGAGCACTGCAAAAGAGAATGGAGAGAGGAACGTGCGAGTCAATGCTGTAGCCCCGTATGCTTCCCTCAGGATACATGTCAGACACTGTCGCTGATCTAGAACCAGCGGTGCTATTGATACTAGGATGGTGCTCGAGAAAGACCGAACCGATATCAGGACTCCGATAAAGCGGATAGGAAAGCCGGAAGAGGTTGCCCATCTCATTTCCTTTCTTCTGAGCGATGAGGCAGGCTTCATAACCGGAGCAACCTACTCGATCGATGGAGGCTGGGCGTGTTAATTCTTAACCGGCGTATAGATGCCCTCTAGCACGTCGCCAACATTGGTGGTAGATTCCGAACATTGTGGCTGTGATGCCAATCCCAGAGCTTTACGTCAAAATCTCGTCTCCGGAACAAATGTCTTACAGTTGTGTCATGACATGTATCTCGATGTTTCACGCGCGCGTTCAGAATATGAGGTCCTAAGCATATGCTCGATGCAGTCCGGGATCTCCTGCCCCAGAATTCCCTGCGATCCATCGTCTCAGCAGTTCGCCAATGCTTGGCCTGTACTTTCACCACCTCTTGCCTATCCATCGCCACGCGCATCCGACTTCTTGGCCGAGCCAAAGGTAAATCATTCTTGGAGACCTGGCTGCCATGACCATGCAACCTATCATCCAAGACGACGGCCCCCTCTCTTCTCAGCAAACTACTTTTTCCAAACTCGCTCGCCGCAACGGAAACGTCAGCACAAAAGGCTCGTTCACAGTGTCAGCGGGTGAAGCGGCAGGCTTTGCAATCTTCCTCACGGTCGTGCTCAGCATTGGTATTGCCTTGGTCGTCTATCGAAAAAGGCGAGATGCACGCCAACAAGAAGCTGTCAAAGCTGCTCACAAGCGCGCCGGTAAAAGGCGCGCCGCTAGCATCGGTCCAAAGCTGTCGGCAAGGAGACCACAGGTGCATTTGTCTGCCAATGATTGGTTCTATAGCCAGGAGAGGCCTTCGCACGCGCGATGTGGGAATGAGATTTCGCCCTGGACCGGCACTCTCACCAGCAGAGATGGAATTACACTGGGAACGATATGCACATGCGATATATGCCAAGCGACATTGGAGGGCGTTCCCTGAGGTCGAAGGATTGAAGGAGTTTGCAGAGGACTCGAGAATACATGTATTCATTTCGGTGATGGAGTCCGCCATCATTTTCGTCGAGGAGCGTATATGTGCATCTTACGATAAATCGACGCAGCGATAGTGGTGCTATTGCTGGTGGAGCAGCAGGGCTGTAGCAGCACCATTACCTAATCCGGTCTAGCACACGCGCTCCGAGTACCTATCTCTCAAGCTCGGGCACTCCACCATGCATGGCCACTACACACTCACTCTCCACAACGCCGTCGCTCCCCTATCCTCAGCTGCGAAGCACCTGTGCGACATGAGCGCCAGCGATGACGAGACATACACGATCCCGATAAAAGACCAGCGCTACTTTGGCGCAGGCCTTAAGCGCAAGCGCGTCAACTTCGTCCCGGCATCCTCTCCCGCCACACCACAGCCCTCCGCGTCCGGCCCCGCAATCAGCGACCTATACAAGTCTATAGTCGGTGGTGGCAAGAATGCAGGTTCCGCGGAGACGACTGGCTATCGGAGCGAGGGCGACGGTCGGGGGGAGGAATCGACTCCAGAAGTCGGCTCTGCCGCCATCGCGGCTTCCGCACCTGCCTCGCCTGCGCCAGAGATGTGCGATGTGTGTAACTTGCCGCTGACGGAGGGACACGAGAACAGTCTGGCGCATCAGGTATGCCTTCAGCATTCGCATCCACCGTCGGCTATCGAGCGCAGCAGGAAAGGGTTGGCCTTCCTACAGGCACACGGCTGGGATCCGGACAGCAGGAAGGGCTTGGGTAAAGGCGGCGAAGGCATACTGCATCCTATAAAACTCAAGGAGAAGAAAGACACGGTGGGCTTGGGCATGCGCATTCCGAAAAACGTGGCGCCGAAGTCGAGGGTGGAGAAGTTGAATGCGAAGGAGGTGCGCAAGAGCGAGGAGCAGGGCAAGAAGCGGAGAGAGCAGCTGCAGAAGCTGTTCTATTCAAACGACGACGTGCTTCGGTATCTGGGAGAAGGCTAGGAGGCAGGCGCCTTCGGACCGGCTGCGGTGGGGGCGGGTTCGGGAATAGAATCGCATAGCGGCGGCGTCTGGGTGATCTGGGACCTGAATACACACGGTCGGATCCAAGGCCAGGACCGAGTATCGGCGCGAATTTGTTTTCTATCAGTAACAATTATGGAGCTTCCCGATGCGAAACAATCGTGAACCGAGCATGCGACACTCCCAACAGATGGCGTGGGGCCATGCGCTCTGCAAAGTGCTCGCTTGGCGCGAGCGAAGTTGTTGAACTGCTACGTGACGCAACTTCAGCCACAGCAACTGCAGCCTGCCGGCCAACGTCGGAGCTGCAGAGCTTCCTCTCTCAACATCAACAGCCATGAAGCCCGCCATAGCTATTCCAGCGACTGCCGCGCTGGTGTACCGCGCTTGGTCACGCAAGTCGCTGACCCCCGTCGGCATCGTCGTTGCCGCCGCAACAGCTGCCGCCCATGCCGTGCACCCGTGGAGCGTCTTCTTTGCCCTCCTCGTCGCTTTCTTCCTAAGTGGAACTGCTGCTACCAAGGTACCCCACCATCCGACCGTTTCTCCTCTGCGCTTCCTCACTGATTCGTCTGCCGCAGGTCAAGCACGATGTGAAGGCTCGTTTGACCCAGTCTTCTTCCGGCGCATCTGGCGGCGAAGGCGCGCGCACCCATGTCCAAGTACTCGCGAATTCCGTCGTCGCCTCCGTCCTGATCCTCTTGCATACATATCAGCTGTCGCGCTCTGAAAAGAGGAGAACGGAATGCTGGGCTTCCGGAACCGACCTTCCGGTCATTGGTATAATTGCCAACTACGCCGCAGTGGCAGCTGACACCTTCTCTTCCGAGCTGGGTATTCTATCCACCTCTAGGCCTCGCCTTATCACCGCACCGTGGCGCGTCGTTCCGCCAGGCACGAACGGTGGTGTCACAATATTCGGACTTCTTGCTGGTCTCCTGGGTGCTTTCATAATCTCAGTGACCGCTCTCGTTCTCACACCATTTTGCAGCGACTGGCCGCCTTCCTCCAAAGCGACTTTCGTCGCCGGTATGACGCTCGTCGGTCTCTCGGGCTCCCTTCTCGACTCCTTTCTCGGAGCCGTCCTGCAGGCCAGCGTGGTCGACGTGCGGACCGGCAAGATTGTGGAAGGCGACGGCGGCCGGAAGGTGCCGGTCCATGGGGCCGGGTCTCCGCGCATGAAACAGCGTGTCCAGGTGCGCAGCGCTGTGGTGTCTCATGAACAAGGCCCTGGCAGCGTGGCGTCCTCATCTGGTGTCGAGGCTGGTGGTGCGCCGGCGGCGAAGGTCAGAGCAGCTGAGAAAGCGGGCAGAATCTTGCCTGAAGACGGTAAACACCACGAGAGCAGAAGGATCGAAACTGGGAGAGACCTCCTCAGCAACAATGGTGTCAACCTGCTCATGGCTACTTTGGCGAGCCTGGCTGCCATGGTAGGCACGGCGTTTATTTGGGACATTCCTTTATCCGCAGCTTTCACAGTTTTTTAGTTTATAATGTATACGGCCAGCGCTTCTGCTATGCTCTGATGGGCTTTTGCTTGATGTTGTAGCGACCCAAACCCTTGCAATCGCGCCTTCGTGACTTGACTGAGCTCGTAGCAGTGTCTCCAGGGTTTAGTGACCTACATACCGTTCCCAGAATGCAGACGTGATGGTCATGTCAGGTACCCAAGGGCCTGCCAGCCGAATAGATGATCTGAATATAGGACTAACAGCATGTCGGGCCAGCTTGAGAGCATGCTCGACTCCAGCTCAGAGGTGACTGAGTCAATGCTCGGAATCACACAATTTACTTCAGGGCCTGTTTCTGACAGATAAGACGGAGGCAATACAGGGCTCGACTTTGTAGTAGTCAACTGCGAATAACATTACACATCAACTACCGGCTGAGTGTATCAGGAAAAACCAGACTTGACAGCGCTGGGGAGAATGAAGCTCTTCCTCAGCTGCCGTTCAGTCAAGAGAAGTCAACTTGCAGTCAAAAACGGAGCACCGACTCGATCCAAAACATGCATTTGTCTATCATTCTCTAGCGCCGACATAGACCTGATTATAAGCTCGTGCCCGTCAATCAACTCTGGTAACTACCCTTTGATCCTAAAACATGGCGCCTCGATGCGTGTAATGGCATGCATGCAACCCAACCCATGCCGCCACCTCAGCATCCCGTACGCTCGTTAAGTTTTTAAAGAAAAAGGAGAAAGAAAAAACATCAATCCACACCCAATAACCGCAACACTGGTATATTTTTACACTTAACCGCTGAACTCAGGGACGTCGCTCTTCTTGCCATTGAGCGCCAGAGGCACAATACCAGAGACGTGCATCTCAGGACCATAGACGTGAAGGTTGAGGCCGAGTTCGGTGCCAACGGCCTTGATGTTCTTGAGACCCTCCTGGTAGTTGGGGCCAGCGCGGCGGACCCAGATCTGAACCTTGTGCTCGTTGAGAACAGGGGCGACCTCGCGCAGAGCGCGGATGACACCCTTGAAGGTAGAGGCAACCTGCCACGGGTTAGTACCAGATCGCTGTAAAGGTAGAAGGGCCTGTCACTTACGTTGGTGAAGTTGGCAATACCGCCGCCGATGAACAAGACCTTACCATCGGGGTGTGTAGGCGCACGAAGCATGAGGTCGAGGACGGTGCGGGCATACTGGTAGGTCTGAGTCTCGGTGGGGGCACCAGAGTATTCACCGTAATTGGCGAGCTCGCTGGCGAAGCCGGCGGATGCGATGGCATCGGCGTAGACGACGGAAGCACCACCACCGGCAACGAGAGTCCAGACGCGACCAGAGGCGTTGAGGATTGTCAGCTTGAGAGAAGCACCGGTCTTAGCATCCATCTCGGCAATGAAGGCCTCCTCCTTGCTCATCTCACGGCCGAAAGGAGCAGGGAACTCCATTGGCGGGCCAGCATCGATGGTGACCTTGTTGTCCTTGGTAGAGATGGTGGGCAGACCAAGAGCAGTGGCGCTGCGGGCGATGGCCCACTTCACACCACACTCGAACTCAGCGGTCTGGTCGAGCTTGGCAGCCAAGTCGAGGAAGTGGACCTCAGCCGAGGTGGCATCAGCGTTGGGGATGACGACGAGAGGATTGATCTCGAGGTAGGTGAACTGGCAGTCGACGTAGACGGCATAAAGGCGGGAGATAAAGTCAACGAGGACGTTGTGGACACCCTGGGGAACCTTCTTCAGGAGAGTGGCAGCAATCTCCTCGTTGGACGGGTACTCGCTGAGGTCGACGGGGATGAGCAACTTCTCAGCCTTCGCATCGACATCGCCGACATCGACACCGCCCTCGTGGGTAAACAAGATCCAGTCGCCCTAAAGTGTAGATCACGGTCAGCATGGATGGAACGGGGCGGGAGCGGGAGCACCCGCGTGCATGCAGCGGACGCTACGGGATGTGCAGCATGGGAATGACACGAAACAAGTTCCAGAAAGCAGCTAGACGCAGATAAGAGATGCAGTGCGGACCAAAGGGAGGCCAGTTGCGGCGGGTAATTTGATGCTGGGTGTGGGCCCGACGTTTCTGTGTTGGGTCATCTCCTTTCGTCCGGATTGACCGAGCAGAGAAAAAGGTCGGCGCCCCCAGCCGCAGCACGTGTTCCCGCACCCAACAACCCCAACTCGGCAACTTTTTTTCTCTCCTCTTGCTTTCATAAAACGGAATCGGCAATGGACGAAACGGACGACTTTGAAGGATGCGGACCGACAAAATGGCGACTTACCTCACGAGCGGAGTTGATGTTGATGTAGTACTCGGTGTCCTGGGGATGAGGGACGAAGGGCTCAACCAGGAATTGCCTTAGCACACCTTCGACGTGCTCGACCTTTTGGACCTTTCCTGCGCGCTCCTCGACCCATTGGCGGGCCTCGGGCCAGGTCTTGTTGAGGGCCAGCAGGCCGCTCTTGCCTCGCCTCTTGATCAGCTGGTCAGGCTTCGCAACGAACCTGGCGCCATCCTGGAGCAGCCACGGGTAGGTGACCTCTGCCTGGTCCAAAACGTCCTTGACAGCCTTGTCCTCGGGGAAGTGCAGAGAGGCGAGCCTGGGAGGCGGGTTGTGGGTGGCAGAGGGAGGCAGCGGGGTGGGCTTGATGACGGGAGCCCTGGTGAGGTGGTAGTTGAGGATGGCCTTGCCGTCGGCCTCAAGAATCGACTTGGCAGACATTGTTGCTGGAGGAGGATGTGAGAGTCAAGAAGCCTTGGAGCGCAGCAAGGTCAGCGGTGGACAGCGTTTGGAGGAGCAGAAAAGAAGGAATTGCAGCGGGCAGGGTGGAAGAACAGCAGCAGCAGGTGGTCGGCGAAGCTTGCGAAGCGGCGTACGGAGCGTCGGCGATTTGAGTGCAACGAGGCGTGCTCAGGAAGTCCGATGCAGCTCGGAGAGGACTCAGGCGGAACGATACCGGCACCGGCACACGGCGCACACCACACTCGCACACAGCGCAACACGGCACGGCGAGCTGAAGGGCTTCGGGTGCTTACCTTCGGATCTGCTGACGGGGAGGATGACGAGAGCCGGTCTTGACGAGAGGGCGGGCGTCTGGAGCGGAGGGCAGCAGCTGGAGAAAAAAAAAAAAAAGGAGCCTTGGGGTTTTGGAGGGCGCGGGCAGCTGGGCGCGAAATTGAAAGACCCTTTGCAGCAGAGCAGGACGCGGCGGCGGGATTCTCATTACTGTTGGTTGGGGAGTGGCAGATCCCCACAGGTCGCACCCTGGTCGCGGTCGGTGCGGCGGCCCTAACGCCAACGCCAACACGCACCCGCAGGCACCGCTCCAGCCCGCACGCCGCCCGCCGCCGCCCACCGTGCCCGTCTTCCTTTCAACCCTTTTCGCGGCGACTGCTATTTCGGGCGCGATGCGGCCCCGTTGCTGAGGCGCAGGATGACGGAGTCCGCAGCACGGCAGCGCGCTCGACGGCGCCGACCTGCCGGACTGCGGTGAGCTTGGGGAGCCGGGCTGCCGAAGACCGCAGCTGCTGGAGTACAACGAACCCTGTCCACGCACAGACGTGCGCTAGCCCTCAGTGCCTCAACAGCCCGCCGGCCCCTGCCCTCCCTGCTGAGCGCTTCAAGAGTTCGTTGAGCTGGAAGGTCGCCTGCCTCAGCACCGCACGCTGTCTAATCCAGCCCAATTCCTGCTCTTCTTTCCCCCCGACCGCTCTACGCCTCCCCTCCGCCCTCTCCCTAAACTCAAGCTCGCATCGCTGCGTTGCGCCCCGCGAAGACCAAGGTGAGTCCCGCACGTCCGCCCTGCGAGCTCCAGCAAGCTCTGCCGACGCACGCCTGCACTCTCACTCCTGCACGCCTTTGCTTTTTTGCCCACTCGTCCCCCAGCGCGGACGGAGTACAGGCCGCCGTCCGGACGCGCCAGCCCGCTGTGGTCGTCCAGCCTGCTCCTTCGGAACTCTGCTCCTCTCCGGCACGCGGCCTGTTGCGACTTCGGGTCTTTTTTTCCCTCTCACCAAAAAGGCCCAGCTCCGAGCCCACTTCGCGCCGCACCGCACCGCCGTCCGAGTCACGCAGCTCCCTCAAATTCTCCCCGCTGACTGCCCTCCAGCTCCAGATACCTCCCCTTCCCTCGATCGCATCTGCGCAGCCCGTCTTTCGCCCACCATGCCTGCTGCTGCCAACGGCACGCCCAACGGCGCGACCCTCTCCGCAAATGACAACATCCGTCGTTTCCAGGCTCCCAGCCGGCCGCTGAGCCCGCCTGCCCAGCACACCCTCTTCCACAACAAGACCAGATGCTTCGTCTACGGCATGCAGCCCAAGGCTGTCCAGGGCATGCTCGACTTTGACTACATCTGCAAGCGAAAGCAGCCCTCGGTCGCGGGTATCATCTACACCTTCGGCGGTCAATTCGTCAGCAAGATGTACTGGGGCACCAGCGAAACTCTGCTGCCCGTTTACCAGTCGGTTGAGAAGGCCATGGCCAAGCACAGCGACGTCGACACCGTCGTCAACTTCGCCTCGTCGCGCAGTGTCTACTCCTCCACCATGGAGCTCATGGAGTACCCCCAGATCAAGTCCATTGCCATCATCGCCGAGGGTGTCCCCGAGCGTGTACGTTCCCCCGTGACTGCCCTATCTAGCAATTGCTCACATGTTCAAAGCGCGCCCGTGAGATCATGCACGTTGCCAAGAAGAAGGGCGTCACCATCATTGGCCCTGCCACTGTTGGAGGCATTAAGCCCGGTGCCTTCAAGATTGGCAACACCGGCGGTATGATGGACAACATCGTCGCCTCGAAGCTCTACCGCCCCGGCTCCGTTGCCTACGTCTCCAAGTCTGGAGGTATGTCGAACGAGCTGAACAACATCATCTCTCAGACCACCAACGGTGTCTACGAGGGTGTTGCCATCGGTGGTGACAGATACCCTGGTACCACCTTCATTGACCACCTGTTGAGGTACCAGGCCGACCCTGAGTGCAAGATTCTGGTTCTGCTCGGTGAGGTCGGTGGTGTCGAGGAATACCGCGTCATTGAGGCCGTCAAGAACGGCACCATCACCAAGCCCATCGTCGCGTGGGCCATCGGTACCGTTGCTGGCATGCTCAAGACCGAGGTCCAGTTCGGTCACGCGGGTTCCTTTGCCAACTCGCAGCTCGAGACTGCTGCTGCGAAGAACAAGGCTATGAAGGATGCCGGCATCTATGTTCCGGACACCTTCGAGGACCTGCCTACGGTCCTGTCCGAGGTCTACCAGAAGCTGGTCGCTGATGGCACCATTGTGCCCAAGCCCGAGCCTGCTGTTCCCAAGATCCCCATTGACTACTCGTGGGCTCAGGAGCTCGGCCTTATCCGCAAGCCGGCCGCCTTCATCTCCACCATCTCCGACGACCGTGGCCAGGAGCTGTTGTACGCCGGCATGCCCATCTCGGATGTTTTCAAGGAGAACATTGGCATCGGTGGTGTCATGTCGCTGCTTTGGTTCCGTCGCCGCCTTCCCGACTACGCCAGCAAGTTCCTTGAGATGGTTCTCATGCTCACTGCCGACCACGGTCCCGCCGTGTCCGGTGCCATGAACACCATCATCACCACCAGAGCCGGCAAGGATCTGATCAGCGCCTTGGTCAGCGGTCTGCTCACCATCGGCTCCCGTTTCGGTGGTGCTCTTGATGGCGCCGCCGAGGAATTCACCAAGGCCTATGACAAGGGTCTTAGCCCTCGTGACTTCGTTGACACGATGAGGAAGGAGAACAAGCTCATTCCCGGTATTGGTCACAGGATCAAGTCGAGGAACAACCCCGATCTTCGTGTCGAGCTCGTCAAGGAGTACGTGCTGAAGAACTTCCCCAGCCACAAGCTGCTCGACTACGCTCTGGCAGTCGAGACGGTGACCACTTCTAAGAAGGATAACCTGATCCTCAACGTGGACGGCTGCATTGCTGTCTGCTTTGTTGATCTTGTCCGCAACGGCGGTTCCTTCACGCAAGAGGAGGCTGAAGACTACCTCAAGATGGGTGTCCTCAACGGCCTCTTCGTTCTGGGCCGCAGCATCGGTCTCATTGCCCATTTCCTGGACCAGAAACGCTTGAGAACCGGTCTGTACAGGCACCCGTGGGACGATATCACTTATCTCCTTCCTACCGTTGGCAAGGGTGCCCCTGGCAACGAGGGCCGTGTGGAGGTGTCGATGTAAAGGGGTTGAAAATGTGAGTACCAAAATACCAACGGGCGGTGATGTGAATCTAATTTAGACGTAGTCACGTCGAATTTAAATTGGTTCTGCAGCGCAAGAGACACGCGCGGAGCCAGGAGCAAATAGAAATGGTGCTTTTTTTTTTTTTGGCAGGGCTGTATGATCAGATCATGAGCATGGGTCTCCTTGGGGTTTTGCTCTCTTCGAAATAATGAATACCAGTAGTGATTCTTCGTGTGGAAGAACAAAATACAAGAGATTTCTTTTCAGTTAAAAACGCTTGACGGTTCCAGATCCGAACTTGAAGAGCGCAAAGAAGACGCACGCAGCTGATGAGTGCAGGGCACTGTCCCTACAGCGAGTCTATTATGCGGCCCATCAGACCCGGACGAATGGTGCGTGTAATTCACCCGGCTATTGCCCGCTTTTTGTATGTCCAGCGTCACATTCCACAGAATACTGTGAATTTGAGGTGGCATGCAGAGTACGGTAACACCCCAACCTATGTGCATCGAATGCCGGTCCGTCGCGCTAGTCTTATCCAACCAGTTCGCTGATATGGCGTGGACACTGTTGTCCAAAACGTTTGTCTTCAAAACCATGCCCATAGCATTTGGTGGGATGAACCGGCTCAACCGGTACCTTTAGCTCTAGAATGACCATCTAGTCGACGCGAAGATTCCAGTTGGGAAAGCCGGCACCGGGCCCGTCTTCAGGCAATTTGCTGGGTTGCGATGGCTGGCCATCCCTTTGTTGGGCGAGCTGCTACCAAGTGTGTGAAGCGGACGCTACGTGACTTTCCACTGCTGCACAAGCTGTGCAGAGTTTGGCCAACACGATGGTCCCGGCTTACACCAGGCTGCAATTTGCCTCGAGTGGAGAAAGTTCCAGAAAGATGCACGATTGCATAGCCGAATACGACGCAGAGCAGGAGGCGTAGAATCGAAGCAGTGACCGGATCGTGAGGGGCCGCAGATGATGGACAAGAAAAGCTGAGCCCCTGACATTCTGCTCGATGATGCATTGACACGGCATTGGGGCTTGGCAGACAGCTGCAGCAAAGCTGTGGTGGGGGTGCAGGCGCAGGATTATGGACCATGACGCTACCGGGAGCAGCCTAGCGCGTGGAGAATCGGGCGATCGGGTGCTCTTCTGGGCGCCAAAACCTTATCACGACACACCCTCCACTGGTACCACGACGCTCGCAACACCACCTTGCGCGAACAGCTGCCCGTCAGCATCCTCGCCTGTAGCATCGCCCAGTGCTGCTATCTGCCGAACACGGATAACAGCCCGGTCCTGGCCGAACCATGAGACCAGCCAAAGACTTGCCGCCCGGATGACGAAAACGGCGCCAACTCCTCGTGCCGTGCATGCTGCAGCTAACCCCGCTTCCGCCCAAGCTTCGAGGCTACGGTCTGCCATGAGCTACCCTTGCAAGCCTCGAGAGCTATGGTGCGATAAGACGAGCTGATCCTCAGCCTTGTGATAATATGTTGGTCGCGTCCTCCAGCCCCGCTTCCTGACTTCGCATCGCCGTGGCTCAGCTTTACCTGACATCTCTTTCACTCTCGTCATGCCTGCCTGCGTCGCTGGTATTTGGGCTGTCGTGTGGCTTGCTTCTGCGCCGCTGCGAGTCAGCGCTGCCGTCTATGCCGCCGTCATTTTCACGCGCACGGGAGAGCGCACGCCATTGCTGGGTGAACTTGGGCCTGTTGAGCTCACGCCTCTGGGGGCAAACCAAGCATACGACCAAGGCACGCTCTTCCGCCAGCGTTACGTCTCTCCGCAGTCCAACAATATCGATCTTCGCGGACCGGATGCCATCCGCAACATTTCAGAATACGGCATTACGAACAGCCAAGTCTATGTGCTGGCGGCCGACGACTCTTACACAGTGGCCACGGCTCAAGCATTCCTTCAAGGCCTCTACCCTCCATACACTCTGAACGAGACATCCTCTCCGGCGCTTTCTGAGACAGCTGTGTTGGCCAACGGAAGCTACATTGAAGCTCCTTTGAACGGCTATCAGTATCCGTGGATCCGAACAGTATCCCGCCTGGATCCGTACAGTGCCTACCTAGCGGGCCAGGAGGGTACGCCTCAGGCTTTGACATGGCGCGAGACATAGCTGACTTTTGACCGTGTAGAATGCTTGACCTACGCGGTGGATCGAACGAGCTACTTCTACACGAGGGAATTCAACGAAACGCAAGCGAGGACGAACTCGCTGTATCGACAAGTGGGAGCCGCGACCCTGAGCGACGTTCTTCCTGCAGCGTCGTACAGCTATGTCAACGCCTACGCCATCTATGACTATTTAAACTACCAGTACATGCATGATGTCAGCGTCCAGGCCATCCTGACTAACAACATAACACTTGCGGGCGCATTCGATGAGTTGAGGTATCTTGCAGACCAGTAAGTAACTCTCTACCTTGGACATAGTTTTCCATATGGAGGCTGCTGGAGCCGTCTCAAGTCCTCTTTCCCCGCTCACGTTCAATTGACGTCCGAACCAGACAGCAGTGGGCATTCAACAGTATGCCGAATTCCTCACAGTGGATCCGAGCGATAGCCGGCAAGATGCTTGCCAGGAAGATTCTAGGCCAGCTCGCTGTCAACATTGCAACGCAAGGTGCAAATGCGAAATTGTCGTTGCTCTTTGGCGAGTTCCAGCCCATGCTGTCCTTCTTCTCGTTGGCCTTGACAGCTCGGAGCAACTCTTCAAATTTCTACGGGATCCCGGACTTCGCCAGCAGCATGGCGTTCGAGCTTTTTAGCTACAGCGACGCAGTGGATGACTATCCGTCCATGTCGGATCTCTGGGTACGCTTCTACTTCCGCAATGGCACATCGAACTCGTCAGAATTGATCAACTATCCAATCTTCGGCCACGGCCCGTCAGACACCGCGATGAGTTGGGCGGACTTTGAAGCTGGCATGAATAACATCATGCTCGAAGATGTGAGCGAGTGGTGTGCAGCGTGCGGCGCCGCAGCTGTCTTCTGTCCTGCTCTTAACGCAAGTTTCGACGTCACGTCGCGTGGCGGCAGTTCCAGCATTCCACCTGCTGCTGCAGGCGCTATAGGAGCCGGCGTCACTCTGGGGGTCGCGCTTCTCGCATTGGCCGGGTTGATGCTGGTGGGTGGATTGCGCTTCCACCGCGGCAACTCAGTAATGAGCGCCGGAACCAGGCGGAAGTCGTCTCTGGGTGGATTCAAGGGCAGCGCCAAATTAGCCAGCGATGCGGACGTCAGTTTTGCCAGCAAAGGGGCTCCTTTTGGCGTATCAGTGGCTGAGCAGCAGAAGCAAAGCCAAGAACGGCAGCGAGAAGCCGAATCGGGCCAGCCTCGGGAGCGGATCGGCAGCTGGGAGCTCGGCGACGCGAAGAAGAAGCATTTGGACGGCAGCAAGGACTTTGATGGAGGCGCGAGCGGGCGGTCGAGCTTGGATATCTATGAGGGCGCTATGGCTCGGGTAGCGGCGCCGCACGAGCGGGTTTGAGGGGCAGGGCTGCGGTGAAGTACAGCAGCGCCATGCGGGACGACGTGTACCACGGCGGCGGGCAAGCTCGCGCTCGGGCTCACGCTCGGTTGCGCGGGAGCACCGGCGACACGCTGTGGGAATGGAACCACGCGTTATGTATGTATTTTCTCTTTTTTTCACGGCGAGGTGGGGAATCAGCCACGCCCACGCGCCGCGGGCTTTTCTGTGATCTGTGGAGGCTCCATCTCAAGGCCCCTGATTCTTTTTCCTATGATAAATACCCTATCGTTCGGCGTCCACAAGCCCCGCTCCAGCCGCCAGCTTGCAATCATGGAACGCGTCGCCCACCCGGGCTTTTCTCCAGCATCGTGTTGATTCGGTGAACGTGAGTGTCAATCCTGACAATCCTCCTGGACCCTGAACGCCTCTTCTTCTCTCTCCAACCACGTCAACGTCATCGCGCCACCATTTCGGCCGGTCGTCCGCGCCTATGGCCCATATCATCATCGACCCATAAAAACAAGAATACGAAAGCCGAAAGGACCGTCGTGTGTTCGCTCACGTGGTTGATTTAATCGTGGAAGTAGGGCAAAAAAAAAAATTAATCATGCCTGCCACTCCTCTCTTCTGACATCGTCGACCAAACACCTCCTGTCCACCTTCTGGACGTCCCGCTGCGTGTCACCGCTTCGCACGCTCGAATTTCAATAAATCGCCGCACACACCGTCGCGCGACCCGCAGGCCTGCTGGCCCCCGCAACCGTCGCCGCCATCACCACCACCACTGCCCATCATGAACTTCAGCCCTTGGGCCATCCTGGCCATCGTGCTCACCGGCGTCGCCCTCGCCGGCATCCTCGTCATCCACCGCTGGCGCACCCGCGTTGACAAGCGCCGACAAGCGGCCATCGCCAACGAGAAGACCGCCGCCGCCGCCGGCCACAGCGACCACGACGGCAGCCATCACGCCCATCCGCTGCCACCCAGCGACCTTGGGGAATCTGGAGAGGGTCCGGGTCCGGGTCCGGGTCCGGGTCCAGGTTCAGGTCCAGGCTCAGGCGCCGCGCAGCAGACCGACGAGCGGCTTCAGCAGCAGTGGGGGGGCGGACCTCGCGGATAAGAGGTGGTCGTGAGCGGAGAGGGCGTGTCGTTAATAGCATGAACCAAGGAGATATGAAAGACACAACTGGGCATGCAGTCCACCTTCTCTTCTATTTTTCTTTCATTCTTCCCCTTTTGTCAATCGATCTGCGCACAGTGTGCACAATTCGCGGCGTAGGGCGTTGGGAGAGGAAATATTGCGTTGTCTGGCAGCGTGGCGATATGCTAGCGAGTTCAGGAAGGTGACGCGTCATGTAAATTTCCACCCGCCCTCTTTTTTTTTTATTTTTTGTTTTTTTTTAGCGGATATTATCCCAAACGAATGTTACGAGCCCCATAAATTAATTATACTTAGGTACGACAGCGCGCCATCTATGTTCTGCGCGCTCGCCATTCTCCATCGCGCTCGCGTGTGCCGAGATCTGGCAAAGCAGACCACGCGTCGCACCGCAGGTCCGCGACCATGGCGAGCGCACAGATGAATTCAATTGCTATTCATAGTCTGCCAGAAATTGCTGTTGCCTTTTTTGGTAGGTATGATTGCCGACCCTGGAGAATTCCGCTGATCCTTGTCGTCTCAAGTCAAACAAACCTAGCCAGAATGCAGCTCGCTAACTCCAACGCTCCCTCATGAAGGCTATTCGAAATGAATGAAGCAAAAAGTGACAAGAAACTCTGGCCCATACCGCCATTACGCCTACCTCCCAAGAGATGCTTTCTACAATGTAATCGTTCCGCCTTGCGCTGTGCTTCCAAATGCAAACCCTTCACCGTGGCAATTTCAAGCCCGTACTACGGACGCATGTTTTCTTAGATTAGCTGCTTCAGCGCTTTGAGCTCTTCGCGTTTCCCACATCAGCTTCACTGAGCTCCCAACGATCATCAAAGTCGATCATCTGCGCCAGAGCAACGTAGAGAATCCAGTCTGGCTTGACAATGCGGGGTCTCATGCCTGCCTTCCGTGCCATATCCCGGAACTTTGGCCAGAGTTTGACGTCCTCTGCTTCAGTGCTGGATACAAGGTACAGCGTATCGCCTTCATCCTTCGAACGATTCAGCTCCAGCTCCTCGTCCGAGGGCGGATCAGATTGCATTGCCGTGTCGCCGTCGGCATCAGCTTGAGAGGCCCTGCGCTTCGACACGTTTGTCGCGCGACCTTTCCACAGCAAGCAGTTTCCTCCGTTGGCTGTAATTATGTCTTTGAATGTTTCGAAACCACCGTTCACCTTTTCCGTTACGAATATCTGCCAGCCGCTCAGTAGTTGTCGGTGGTTCTGCGCTGCTCTAGCAAGTGACTCGGTAAGCTTGATCCCTTGCCGCTTCTCGCCGTCAGGGTCGTGGAGCAAAAATTTCTCGAGTGGAGGGACTGTTTGAGTCCTCAGGCAATAGGCGAGGAACTCAGTAGACACAACTGATGGTGCGTTCGACAAGGCCGCGACAAACTTTTTGGTCCTAACGATCTTCGGGGCGCAAAGTATCGTGACCTCTTCAGGATTTTGGGTGACATGAATGCCCAGCGCTCGAAGTTTGTTCTACGATGAATACATAAGCTCACTGTGCCCCTCAGGTGCTCCAGTCATGTGGAATCAGCTGGACTTACCCGTTCTTCAGCCTCTCTCTTTGGCCTTTCGATCCACCGATTATCCCCTGAGAGCATGAGATAATGCTCAACCGAGGACTTCTCGCCTTTGACCTTCTTGGCCTTGTGTTTCGTGCCCTTTTCCGCTGATTCCTCGTCGTCCCCATCTTCCTGTTCCAGAGATCTCTTGCCAATTTGTGTCTCCTTTGCTTTCCCCCCCCTCTCATCACCGACAACTCGTCGGCCACCATATATAACGCCTCCCTTTCTCTTCAGTTCTTTCTCGTATTGAGCAATGTCCGGGGCAAGATCGTGGAGCTTGGATAGAGCCTTATTTTTAGCTCCTCGACCGGTGGAAGGAGTTTCGTTCTCTTTACCGCCGCCTACGTATCCAGGAGTTCCCACATCGGCACCTTCGCTCGTTCCACGTCTTCCCGCCCTCTTTTGCGGCGTCATGCGGCCTGTTGGGTCGTCGCCAGCCTTGTACGATGTCGGCAGTGGTAAATGAGTGTCGGCCATGTCCTTTGCTGTCATCGTATCCAAAACCTCTACTGTCTTTGGCTTTGTACTCGGGGCACCCTTTTTGGCTTTCTCAATTGGCGTCTGTTTGAAAAAATACTTCTCCACAGCCCCCCGGTCGATTTGAGTCTGCCCAACCACCTCGCCGAGATTTGTGCGAGCAGGGAAATGTGTATAACGTGTATTTGTCAGGGATTGCTCTCTGCACTTGGCATAGCTTTCCTCGAGCCACATGTGATTCACCAAATGGACGCCCCATTCTTTTGCTGCATTACACTTCTCGCTCTGGGCGTGGGCTGTAATAAGATGGGTGTTTTCCTGGCGGAAGGTTTTGGTGAATTCGGCTCCACTGGCTTTTATCAGGTTTTCGAGGTATACCCTGGCCTCGCCAATATAGTTCGAAATGCTGATTTTGTAAGCGTGAAACCCAGGGATTCCAGCGCGGGGAACGGGATAGTGCAGGAGCCGGCGCATTGGCGACGTCCAAAGGTTATGAGTGATGAGGTAGTACAGCCAGGACAGATTACCCACGTCTTTGCCAGTCCGAGCCGCGAGCACATAATCGTCTCCGTCGCGGTATGGACATACGTAGGTATCTGCGTCGGCGATTCTCGCCACCACGGTGCCGCCGCCGGCGCGCACCAGACCCTCAATGGTGTCGCGTATGCGTTTGCTGATACTCAAATCGTTCGCGAGCATCAGCTTCTTACCGGCAAAGACTTCGAGTTTGCGGACTGTGTTCGGCGATGAGAGGCTGACGGGGCTTGGTAGGTTCTGCGGTTCAGGAGCGATTGCGTCTTTGATGGCTTCACTAGCGTAATGGGTGATGCGAGCGTTGGAGTCGCGGGATAATATCTGCGGGTTGGGTAACTGGTAAGGCGTCTCAACGATCTTCTTGCCCAGCTTCAAGCAGTCATCAAACCTATACACGAAGTCAATACAGCTAAGGAGAAGAGAATAGGCGAACAGACCAGTGCGGCAGGACAATTTTACATGCGAGATTTTTCGCGCGGACAAGCTCGCACTTTCGGTCATCCAGTGTGAGCGCGACGAGGTGAGTGGTCATCTTGTTGATGGCACCAGAATATAGACCCCCCATGGCAAGGACACCCCCAACGATGGCTTCCCTATCGCCCTCGGGTACATTGTCGGCGCAGGTTACGATCACGTCGGACATAAACAGGCATGGGTCGGGGCTATGTGCGCGCGGATTGACGGGCTTCCCTCTACGGAGGCTGTCATCAATCCATTGGGGTTTAACGACATGTACGAAGTGATCGAGGGCGAGGAAGTAGTCTGGGAAGTCGGAGGTGGTGGATATTATGTGGGTGTAGTCGGTGATGTTGTCCAAGCGGTACGACTGAGCATTGAGGGGGCGATACGTGGCACCATTGTCTTCTAGGACGCGTCGAAGCTGCAAATTGGGTCAGCGGAAGGCACTGTGAGGGGAGAGCGCGGTTGCAGCGGACTTGTTCGGCGCGTTCTTGTGGCAAGCCAGCGCTATGGATGATGGCGAAGGTGACGGAGGCGAAGACACCCGCTTGAGGATCGATGTCCATGGCTGTGTCGTCAGCCATGGCGCACGGGACAGGAGACAGAGGTAACAAGCAGGAGCTGGCGTACGCGCAACACAACGGAGTTGGCGGGCAAAGGATGTTGTTCGTGCCGCCGCCCGTCGCCGATGACGCGCCGCCAGAAACGCGCTAACGGCGCGCGCACGTGAGGGGCCTGTCGTTGCATCACCCACAGCTGTCCGGCATTTCCTCAACCAGCACCAGCGTAGCATGGTACGTCGCTCACAACCACCGCCATCGCTCCTTTCTGCTCCATTCGCACGACCACACACTCACGCGCTCTCTCAGCACGGCCTGCAGTAGTCCGGTCCTCATGCAAGAACAATTAATTTTAGACGCAGAAACTCCGAGCTTGGCATTGCTATTCCGCGCCTACAGTCGAGGCAGATGCCTCTGGGGATCATCGCGGTCGCAATACGAAGACAGCTAGGGTTCGTCGAGCCCGGTTGCCTACTTGGAGAACTCTAAGGTGCTGGAAGACGCCGCCCACACAGGCCGATGCTATCGGCCAATCATCAAATAGGCAGCCAATAACCTCGGCCCGCCCGCCTGGTGCACGTCTGGCGAGCCGAGCGGCGGTCAGCTCGTCCTTGGACATTCGCTGTCGTGACGCTGGCAGCCTCCCAGCCTTGCCAACCACTCCAGCTACGCACTATATGTCGATGTTTCCTGTGTCTTTGAAAACCTGGCTAGGCTTCCTTCTCGTGTATCCTTAACTACTGTTTGAGCGTCCCACCCTTATCGCGTCCATCTACCTTGCCCTGCTCCTCGCAGTTCTTCTCTATCAATATGGCGACCTTTCCTTTCCACGTTAAGGAACACACGCTTCCTTGCCAACATATTCGCGGCTACGCCCGCGCCACTGCCCACGACCAGGAAGAGCTCCTTCACCTTGTTGTCAAACAGTACATTCCAAAGGATAACCCTCATCCAAAGCCTGGCGATGTCACCATAATTGGCGCCCACGCTAATGGCTTCCCCAAGGTACGTTTGCCCCGCATCTGCTTGACCCTGCTAATCTGAACGAAGGAACTGTACGAACCACTTTGGGAGGACATGCTCCACCGCGCAAAGTCCTCGGACTTTTCCATCCGCAGCATTTGGATTGCCGATGTCGCCCACCAGGGCGCCAGCGGTGCTTTGAACGAGTACAAGCTGGGCAACGACCGTGCGTCTGCACTGTCTTCGTGATCGACGACATCGAGCTAACATGGCGCAGCTAATTGGTTTGATCACCCCCGCGACCTGCTGTACATGATCAACACCTTCCGAGATCAGATGATCCGCCCCATAGTCGGTGTTGGTCACAGCATGGGAGGCAATAATCTCGTCAACCTCTCCTTCCTGCATCCGCGCCTTCTAGAGACCCTGATTTTGATTGATCCCGTGATTCTTCGAAGATCGTCTAGGAAGGGTAACCAAGACCCCGCTGCTGCATCTGCTCGCCGTCGGGACATTTGGCCTTCACGCCAGGCCGCTGCCGATGCCTTCAGGAAAAACAAATTCTATCAAACCTGGGATCCTCGCGTTCTGGATCTATGGATCGAGCACGGCCTGCGGGATCTGCCCACCGCCATTTACCCAGCTCAGAACAAGTCTACCGCTGCCAATGGAGCTGCCGCTACCGCAGATCCACCCTTGACGCCGTCCCCGCAAAAATCCGGCAGCGCTCCAGACCCTGCCGTGACTCTCACAACCACCAAGCACCAGGAGGTCTTTACCTTCCTCCGCCCCAATTTTGACGCTCTGTCTGACCCGGAAACCGAACCTGAAATCATTTTGACCAGCGCTGGCAATCGCAACAAGTATTCGTATCCGGACCTCGCTCCGGAGACTGCTGTACCAGACTCGACTTTCTATCGTGCCGAAGCCGTCATCACCTTCAACTTGTTGCCATTACTGCGTCCATCTGTGCTCTATATTTTTGGCGAAACTTCTGATATGTCCGCCCCCGAATCCCGCGCTGATAAGATGAAGGTCACCGGCATTGGCATTGGCGGAAGTGGAGGTGCTTCCGAGGGCCGTGTTGCTGAGGTTACCCTAGAGGGCGTAGGCCACCTCATTCCCATGGAGGCTGTGGGCAAGACGGCGTATCATAGCGTGGAGTGGCTCTCAAAGGAGCTAAGCTTATGGCGCGAGAAGGAGCAAGCAGAGCGAAAAGAATGGGCAGCTATTCCCGACGAGAAGAAGCGCCTCCTGAGCCCCCAATATCTAAAGATGTTGGGAAACGGGAAAAACGGAAATGGCCCTCGAAGTCAGAAACTCTGATCTACAAACGGCTAGCCGTCAGCAGACGTCTCTCTTCGCCGACATTGACACGCCCTCCTTCCAGATGTGAACTGACATTCTTCTCATCCTTCCTTCTTTTTCCATTTTTTATTCTTTTGAAGATATATACATGCACGAGTGGCATTCCTGCGAAGGATATCGACACTGGGTTTCAAATTCGGCGGAACCCTTGGGTAGAACTGACCGCCTCTAGTATAGGAATCAATTTTCCTTCAAACACTCAAACTTCTGCTATATATATTTTATACACAACAAAATACCTGCCTTCATTTGTGAAGATTTTCTAGATATGCGACGAGCCTCTTCTTTATGACCACGCCGAGGAGCTTACCGGTTCCCTCTTCTGTCACACAAAGGTATCTCAAGCCCAGCTTCCCAAACATCTCAACCGCATATTCAAGTGGTGCTTTAGAGCACAATGTAAGTGGTGTCCTGTCGATAAATCCAGACAAATCCAGTGTACTCATTGGCCTGGGCTCGGAGGTTGCGTTTTGCTCCTCATCGTTACCAGCTTCGATGACATCGCCGAAAAGCCGGACTTCGGCATCCTCTCCGCAGGACACGCCCAGCTCTCGCACGCCAAACTCCAATTCTGCTTCTAATCGACATATTGTGAGCCAAGTCTCGTGACGACAGATCTCGTCAGTACATACCGGCCAGATAACCCAGAAGCATGCCATCTTGCACGAGCACGAGCCCAGCATCCATAAGCCCTCTAGCATGAAGCTGTTTAAGCTTTCGCTCGAGAAGCCCCTTTGGGACTGTGTTGTTCACAGGAACTTCTACGATTATTTCGTCCATAGTCCGCGTGGGTGGGATCAGAACCTCAACAAGAGCTGGATTGGCGTCGGTCTCATTGGAGACGGAACATGAGGCATTGCGATGAGGCGATGTGCCGTAGGCTTGGACAAGCTCGATCGCGCGGTCATTATCGAGGAACGGATGGCCTAGGACTGACTGGGCAAGATCGTACACGCCTTCACTGCTGATGGCGTCCGCCGTCCATTTGGCCACAAGAATAGCAATCATGTGAGGGACGATGTACTCCAGCTCGCCAGTAAGCTGTTCGCTCATATCAGCATTCAAACCAGATACGTAAATCGGCAATCGTACCTCAAACATGATGACGCAAAGCGAAATAGTCATCCGGCTGACTCCAGCAAGGAATGCAGCAGCGCCTACCATAGCGAAGATTCCTGGAGAAGTGGACGTGATCCACTGTCCAATCAGACGTCCAAAAAATGCCCCACCATCCAACGCAGGTATAATGACGCCGGATGGTACCTTCGTGCCAAAGGTGACCACTGTGAGGACAAGCTTGGTGACTAGACCATGGGCAAGCCAGCCGATGTAGTCCCACCTACCATCGGCCCGGGCTTCATTCTGGCAAACAAAAGATGTTGACGTATCCTCACCGCGACAATCGACCAGGAGGTTCTTGAGGATCACGTCGCCGGGATCCCTGGTCAAAGGATTCGGGAACTGCAGTACTGTTGTGGCCAGAACGACCAGAACAACTTCGAAGACAGGGTGATTCTTGATTATTGGCATCTGTCTGAACCATTTGGACCAGTTGAAGTTGGCTTTGCAGAATATACCTCCAAACAGACCTCCAGCGACTCCGAGGAGGACGAAGACGAGGTAGTGCATGGCTTGGTAGGAGGTTCCATAATTTGTCTCGAAAAGAACGAGCTTTCCCGTACCATTGGGGTTTAAGGCCTTCAGGATCATCGACGCAAATAGAGAGCATAGAAATGCGCGCCAGAGGACTTTTCTGGGGAAATAAGTGCTGACCTCCTGTGGTTCATGTTAACTGACAGCAGCTTTTCGCCGCAAGGGCATCTGTTAGGGTGGAGGCACGATGCGCTTGTGTGTGTCTCTTTCGATCAAGCCGCCAAACCTCGCACAGCCCCAATAGTGAAATACTTCGTGCATCACCCGTCGACTTACCTCATAACTAAAGAGGACTCCACCAATAGGAGCGCCGAAGGCAACACTCAAGCCAGAAGCGCAAGCGGCTGATAGCATCTCCCGCATTTTTCTGCCATTATCCTTGTACTTTGGGAAGCAGCTGCAAACCAGGTAACCAACACAGGTGGAGATGTGAACAAAAGGGCCTTCTTTTCCCAAACACATGCCGGTGGCCACAGCAAAGATTGCACCAAAGGCCTTGACGAGCAAGACGTTAAGATCCAGGAAATTAGGAATAACGAAGCCGGAAAGAATGGTTTTGATTTCAGGAATGCCACTGCCGGCAGCCATGTACATGACTTTCCCAGTAGTGACAGGACGCGAAGGCGTATCAACATACAGTTTGTCCTCGTCTGTTGCAGTAACGGCAGGAAGGGATCGCTTTGTCAGCAATGTGGCGCCCGAGGAGATGACGCCGAAGGCTAAAGCCCAAGACACATAGATAGCGAAGGAGGACCAGTAACCGCTCGACCAGCGACGAAAGGTATGGCAGTCATCGGTGAAGTCTGTAGACGACAGAAGAGGGGTGTTGCCAGTACAACAGGCTTCCCTACTCAACAAAGTATTGGTGGTGCAGTAGCCCAGCTTCCAGTCAGAGACGGTGGCTTCGGCGACATCGACAACAAAAGCGACACACGCGGTGAGGGAGCCAATTATGGCAACTGCAATCCAGCCAGAGCACGAGTCGAGTGCGGCAAGGACCGCATGGCGGAAGCCCTTTCTGGAACGGATGTAGCGATAGCGGTAAGATTCTTTGACGAGGTCATGCAGCCAGTCGATGGTGGTGTAGTCGTTGTATGGTAAACGCTCGCCAACGGTGCTCGCAGCCATCAGCTGGTGCTCGTCCTTGGAGACGGCCGAATCCTCGATAGATGCAGCGTCATGGTGGCGCAGTAGAGGGGTATGTTCAGTGGAGCTGGGTTGAGATTGCGCCATTTGAGAGCTCTCTCCGAATGCAGAGGCACTGGCAGAGGGACAGCATGGCGTCGCGATGGGTAGGCATGGGCAGGTCTGATATAGCTCGATTCGGACAGCTTATCTAGTCCAGTCCGCGGAAATCCGGGGAAGGCTGGCGTGCAGCATGATAAGGGCGGGTGACGTCACACGTGATAGCGGCAGATCAACGACAGGCACGGTCGGTGGCAGGTGGTCTCGCGACGGTGAGGTTTGCAGTAGAAGAGCGACAGTACCGAAGTTGGTTGATGGGCACGCGGGCAGGAAGGAGATGCGGGCCTGCTCATGACCAGTTCGGGCACGGCGGGGGCTCGTGCACGCAGGGTCCGAGCCCGAGCCCTGGAGGGCAGCAGGGCAGCCTGGCAGCCTGGCAGCCTGGCAGAAGGGTCGCTCCAGCTGCCGGGGAAAAGGACGCGTCCATCTTGCCGACTTCGCCCACCGGCTCGTCTTTTCCGCCGACGATCCGGGGCGTTGCTTTGGATTTCCCTTTTATTCTTGTCTCTGTTTCTGTCTGGACCCTCTTTCATCCTCTTCTAGCGCCCTCCCCGTGGAGTAACCAGCACCAACACGCTTCCGCAGGGCTCGGCGGGGCGCAACGGTCAGGCCCGATGGCTCCTGCACGAGCATCCTTTAGCGGTCCAACAACACGCAAGCTGCAGGATCGATCAAATCTTGCGCGGCAGAGGTGGCATAGCGCCGCGTCTAGCGACATGGCTCCGTGCCTTTGGGATGCGCGGTGAGGAGGGGGCGTCAAGGTGCAAAATCCGCGCCCCAGTGCCCTTGGCTCCCGCGGCCGCGCAGCCCCTGGTCCTGGTCCCTGGCTGGTCGCAGACCCCGCGGCGGCAGGCAAGCTGGCACTTCCCTCGATCTGGGGGAGGGACACAGTAACATTTGCACCCTTCTTGTGTGCCTGGCCCGTAAATATCCCACGCTCCGAGCGGCGACTCGCATCCGCGCTTCGACACCCACGCCAGACGCCGCCTAAAGCGCCGTCGACCGCGACCCAGACTGCCCTCGTGCACTGGCCTCCACTCCACTCCACTCCACTCCACCCTGTCCCTGGCCCCTGGGCCGACATCACTTCACATGAAAGCCGTGCCGTGACCCGCCCGCTCTCTGCCGCACCCAAGAGAAAGCCCTTTTTTTCCCCTCTACGACGCCCGCGCCTGCTGCCTCTCGCTCGCTCGCCAGTCCACCCGCCCAAGACCGCTTGTTGACCATGGACCACGACGATCTCCCCTTCATCCCGCTGCGCTACGACAGCGCCAACTCGCACGAGTCGGCCCTGCAGCTGGTGTTGACCCTGCGCCCCGACTGGAAGCAACACCAGGACACCATTGACTTCGTCCGCTTCACCGACGGCATCACAAACACTGTACGTTGAAGGCACGCACCCGCACCAGCCCCGCCACAACCCTCGCGCTGAACGCCCCGTACCGCAGCTCTTCAAGGCCGTCAACAGGCTGCCCGGCTGGTCCGACGAGCAGGTCGACCGCGACGCCGTGCTCATGCGAGCCTACGGCCGCGGCACCGACGTCCTCATCGACAGAGAAAGTTGGTCCCGTCCCGCCCCGCCCCGCCTCGCCCCGTACCCCCGCTGCCTGCTCACCCCTCGCCCAGGAGAGACCCGCTCGCACTCGCTGCTGGCCCGCCACAAGCTCGCGCCCCCGCTGCTGGCCCGCTTCGAGAACGGCCTGCTGTACAAGTTCATTGAGGGCTCCGTGTGCTCGCCGCCAGACCTCCGCCGTCCCGAGGTCTGGCGCGGCGTTGCCCGCCGCCTGGGCCAGTGGCACGCGACACTGCCCATCTCCTACCTGATCACCGAAATCCCCTCCGATGACCCAACCACCAGCCCTGCCCACGACCGCTCCCATCGCCGCAAGGCTTCCTGGCTCGAGGCCGCGGACAACATCACCCCGGACAAGCCCTCGCCAAACCTCTGGACCGTCATGCAGAAGTGGATCCACTCGCTGCCCCACGCCACCGATGCTGAAAAACAGCGCAAGGCGACTCTGCAGCAGGAGTTGATCTGGCTTGTGAACCGCCTGGGCGCCACTCCCGGCATCAGCTCAAACCCTCTGGTTTTCTCCCATTGCGACCTGCTCTCCGGCAACGTCATCATCGAGCCCCAGCCCTCGTCAGGCGAGTCTCCCACCTCGACCGCCGAGTCCAACGCGACCGACTCGTCCATCGATGCTGTGAGCGTTGATTTTATTGACTATGAATACGCCGCCCCGGCTCCTGCTGCCTTTGACATCAGCAACCACTTTGCCGAGTGGGGTGGCTTCGACTGCGATTTCAACTGCTTGCCCACTCGCTCCCAACGCCGTGATTTCATTCGCGAGTACGTTTCGTCCTACAGCTCGCACCTTCCTCAGCCCTTGGCCCAATCCGAAGTCGACTCCAAGGCAGAGCAACTGTTCCGCGAGATTGACGATTTTCGCGGCGTGCCTGGCTTCTACTGGGGCGTATGGGCTTTGATCCAAGCTAAGATCAGCCAGATAGACTTCGATTATGCCAGCTACGCCGAGGTTCGTCTGGGCGAGTACTGGGCGTGGAAGGCAGAACTGCTCGGTACCCGCACTGGCGAGATGCCTCTTCGTGAAAGGCGCTGGGCCGAGGAGTGAAGAAAGTCGTTCGCCCATCCCTTTCGCTTGCTCTATTCTGATAAAACCTGTGGATTCAACAACCGCAGGCATCGTCGCAACTCGTTGACTATGTTGGCCTCTCGGTATCATCATCCTCTGGATACTCGGTTTTCCCTCTGCTTCCCTCCCAGCCACGCCCGCGACGTTTCCAGCATTCTTCGACCTTCCGATCAAAAGCACCCAGACGGCTGCCCCCTTAAAAAGGAGAACTGGAGAAGTAATTGGCATGACGTGGTGGCTACGTCGAACTGCTTCTATCTACCCTAGTAATCCTCGGTTCTCGCTCGACGCTCGCATGGTCTTCAACGACGATACCCATATCTTCTGTCCTTTAAGTTTCACGATTCAGATGTCGGTCCGATGAGGGGGAACTATGATGTGGATGGACATCACTGGCAACATTAGAGATGGTCTCTGTATTGGCCACCTTGGCTCAGATAGACGTGTACGCATAGGCTATGGGGAGGTCGTGGTCGAAGTGACAGACCAAAAGGGAAAAACATAAGACACAGTAATGGAAATGATGGCTTTCTCCGTGATTAGTAACACTTGTTACAGGCCATGCCAATGCACTGTGAAGGCACAGGGGGCTCTCGTACGCGCGAGTTTCGGTCAGCGAGCGCAATTGGACGCGATCAAGTCTAGAACAAATCGTCTGCATTGACGTCTTCTCCTCTACGGCGCGCCAGCCAGATGCGGCCGCTTTCATATACACCTAGATACAAGCCACTACCGACCATGGTCCAAACAGCGCGGAGGGCACCCCCACGCCACAAACCGCGCATGCCCTCCTGTGCGATTATTTCGCGGCCAATGGCCAAACTCGATTTCCTGCCGCTCTTTCCCGATACCTTCTCGACGACGCTGGCCGGGCCTTCTTTGGAAGCCTGCGAGACGTTGCCAAGGGCATCGACGAGGGTGTTGGGGTTGGCATCGGGCTTTATCTTGGAGGCCTCGGCGGCAGACAGCATGATCCTCGTTTTGATGAGGTCGATGGGGGTGGTGACGACGGCGGCAACGCTGCCAGCACTTCCAGCACTGATGGCCGTGATCATGCCACTCTCTGCGAGCGAGCCGCTCCTGGTGCCGGCGCGATCCCGGTAGGCTTTGAGGTACTCCTTCATGCGTTCGAACATGGGGAACTGCAGGGCGGTGAAGGGCAGGTTGCGGCCGGCCAACGCCGTGTATCCGCGCCAGAGGGCGAGAGGGTTCGAGCGGAACTTGGAGAGAGTCCGCACGGTCGCGTTGCCGCGACCGGTGCGAGTGTCGACCATCTGGGCATTCTGCTTGATGACTTCGGCCGGGGTCAGGATGGCGCATGAGACGAGCTCGCCGACGGACGAGGCGATGGAATGGATGAGGGGCTGTGGCAGCAGATGAGAGCCATGGGTGCCGAAGGTGGGATTATGGGCGATCAGAAAGGCCTTGACGCCCTCGTAGGTGGTGAAAAACGATCCTGCTTCAAACCGTCAGGAACGGGAGAGCTAACAAGGGCAGAATGGGCGGATTACAGGAGGGAAGGGTTGCTATTATGACGCTGCCAACGCCCTGGTAGAGGCCGCGGAACAGGGCGGGGCGGTTGATGGCGTTTGTTTTGGCATTGAGGTACAAGCGCGCGTAGTCGGGGGACTGCAGGCGGGTCTTGAGGGTGTCGAGGGGATAGACGAGCAGGTCGACGGTGAAAGCTGCGAACGCACCAGCCTGGAGGAATTGGGGCTGGATTAGCGAGGAGACTGGTCAGCGAGGGCGGGCCGGGGTGGCAGCTCACCAGCAGGATGTCGGTATTGGTGTTGTTGCCGGACATGGGGAGGGCTTCACTGCTGCAGCTGGCGGGCAGCTCTCGTGTGGAGGAGCGCGTTCGTGATGATCAGATAATGATGGGTGCCGCTGAGAATTTGCCGCCACCCGCCCGAACTCCGAGGCCCCGATGCCGCCCGACCAGCTGCACCACCGACCACCAGCCACACGTGCTCGTACCTCCGCCCGTCGGCTTCGGGTCCGCGCGGATGCGAGCGAGCGGAACGCAGCCCTGCGCCTGGAGCCTGTGCCGTAAATCGAGCTGACATCTGCCTTTCCCACCGCGCCGTGGCAGGCACACCGGCGACCGGCAGCAGAGCGCGTGAGGCCCACGTGAGATAGCCGGTCTCGTCAGCCCTGTGGCAGCGGTAGTAGCAGCGGGAGTGGTGGTCTCTCAGGCTTGGGCTAAGGTGTGTGGTGGCTGCGCTCGAGTGGTCAGCCCGGTGACTGCTACGTACGTACGTCATATGTTCTGCTTGACGTTTCCTTCGTTTTTCCTTGGGCCGCTGAGCTGCCCTCGTTCACGCCCACTGCCCGCCGCCCGCTGCCCGTTGCGCGCCCAACGTCCAACATCCGGGCGCAGCCCAGCCGCTGTAGAACGCCGCATGCGCGCCGCAGGCGACACGACCGCGGGGCGCTCCACCTGGCCTCAGTGGTGTTGGCGATTGCCGTTGCGCAATCCCCGTATAGATCACTGGCAGACCCTGACCCGTCGGGCGCAGGGTTCCAGGCTCGCCGGCGTGGCAGCAGCAGTGGCAGCGGCAGCAGGGTCGAGGCGTTCGCACTGGCGCGGGCAAAACAGGAAAACGGAGTTGCGTCCAGCGCTGGCATTCGGCCGCGCTGCTGCAGGGAGACGCAATGGGTGCTTCGATGTGATTCAGTCGGTGCGCACTGGCGTCATAGCAAGTAACCAGCATGAACCCCACGCCCCAGCCCGCCCGTCGCTTTAGTTAGGCGCCTGCCCGCCTGCCCGCCTGCCCAGCGCCTGCGATCCTACAGCACCCAGCCTTCTTCGTAAATGCCCTGATCCCTCCTCACTCACCATCTTAGCCCATAATAAATACCGCCAGCTGTCCACCGCGCGCCTGCCCGTCTCCCACCGCCCAGCCCAAGCCGACTGCCCTCTTTGCGCGCCCAACTTGTTCTTCGTTGCTGAGAGCCCTCCGCCCGACCTACACTTTCGGCCTCCCCCACCCGCCAGGTATTTCTGCCTCCAACCTCCCTCGTGTGCTCGCGCTGACCGTTCGCAAGATCGCCCTCTCACTCGTCTCGGCCGTAGCACCACCGACGCTCACCCGAGCGCTCGCCATCAGCCATGTCGCAATATGGCTATGACGATGGCCCGCGCCGCCACGACTCACGCCGCACTCGCACCCGCGAGCCCGAGTACGTTGAAGAGACCTACATCCAGCGCGGCAATGCCCCGCCCCAGCGCGACCTCGTCTATCGGCCCGCTCGCGACGAGAGCGTCGAAGACATCCCACGCGATTTCCCTCCGCCCGGCGCCGAGTACCGCAGGACCAAAGTCCGCGAAAATTACGGTCCTCCACGCCGAACCCGCTCCGTTGGCCGCCGCGATTACTACGACGACGACTACGATGACTATGCCCCGCCCCCGCGCGGCAGACGGAGCCGCGACGATCCCTACTACTCGGACGACTACGACAGGCCCCCCCGCCGCGAGCGCCGCAAATCCAAGGTCGAAGAATTTCTCGATGACGCTGGCCTCGGTGGTGTTGTAGGCGCCGTGCTCGGCAAGTCGCGCAGCAAGAGCAGGTCTCGCGGCCGGGACGACAGGTACCATGACCGCTACGATCGCCATGATCGCTACTACGACGATCGGAGCCGGAGCCGAAGCCGAAGCCGGGGTCGCCACGGCAAGTCTGAGCGCAAGTGGCAGCAGGCAGCCCAGGCAGCCCTCGTCGCCGGCGCTGTCGAGGCTTTCCGCAGCCGCAAGGAACCCGGTCCTTGGACTGGCGAAAAGGGCACTCGCGTCGCCACCGCTGCCCTGGGAGCCGCCGGAATCGATGGTCTGGTCGACAGAGATCCGGACAAGAAGAGCAAGCGCCACACCGCCGAGGCTGTCATTGGCGGCCTGGTTGCCAACCGCCTCGCCAACGGCCCGCGAGATCGCTCCGGTTCCCGCGGCAGATCTCGCTCTCGTTCTCGCTCCCGTGCACGCTCGCTCTTCAGCCGCAGCCGTTCGCGAGGCCGCTCCATGGACCGCGACGGAGATGGCGGCGGCGGCGGCGGCGGCGGTGAGATCAAGAAACTCGCCTCGGCCGGTGCCCTCGCCGCCGCCGGCAAAGCCATCTACGACCGCGTGCGCTCCAAGTCGCGCCGCCGCCGATCTCCCAGCAGCTCGAGTGCCGACAGCTACGTCCCCTCGCGCGGCAGGCGCTACGGCCGTGCTCGCGAGCCGCCCATGGACGGCGGCTACTCACGAGGAGGCCCCGACACCAACTCCTCCGCGAACGCCACGATGGGCCGCGGAAGGCGGAACAGCAGCGTGAGCTCCGAATCGACGACGGATATGGAACTGCAGCGGAAGAAAATGCGAGGTAAGGAACTCCTCACTGCGGGATTGGCGACTGTTGCAACCATCCACGCCGCACACGGTGTCTACTCGTCCATGGTGGCTTCCGAGAAGCGGCGCAAGCTCGTCTCCGAGGGCGAGATGTCGCCCGAAGAAGCTCGCAAGCGGAAGAGCAAGAACATGCTGCAAGACGCCGCAGCCGTCGGCATCGCAGCGCTCGGCATCAAGAGCGCCTTCAGCGAGTGGAAGGAGATGAACGAACAGCGCCACCACGTACATGAGCTTGAGGCTAAGCGTCGCAAAAAGAGAAAACAGCGCGAAAGAGCACAGCGCGAGGCTAAACAGAACGCCCTGATGAACGGCTCGGCTAACCCGTATGCCACCCCAGCTCCGGGCGTCGCCTATCCGCCCTATGGTGCCTCGACCTACGCAGACGCCAATCCTTACTCCGCCGGCAATCTGCCGCCGCCGCCAATGGGCGCCCCTCCTGCGAGATACTGAGCCTTGTCGGCTTTCGCCCGCCCCCTCTGCTCTCCTTCTTTCCTGTTTGTGTTTAAAGGCGTGGCTCTCAAAGACTGGTATGGCTGGATCGCTTCCACATGACGAGCCTGGCAAAAGAAACAATATGGCCTGTAGCATTTGCTCCATCTTGCCTTATGCACGATACCGCGTTTCACCCAAGCGTTGACGACTTACGACTGGACCATGACTATTAGAATACGGCCAACGCCAATGGCTTTGCCTGTTCTGAACATTGCTATAATAGATGAAATTGATTGATTAATCGAGATCAAAATGAGTTCGGGTATGCGGAATGTATTATGATAGGTTTGTGTTCGAGAAATTTGAGGGAAGCTTTGAACTTCCGAAGCGAGAAGAACGACTAAAGGGTTTCGTTGTGTCCGCATCGGCTTTGAGTACTTAGCAGTACAAGCGAATATATCCTCCATACAGCAGTGTGCTCTGCAGACCTATAGTGTAGGTGATTGGCTTGAAATAGTGCTGTTTGACAGACTGACACTTATTGCTTTCCCTATCTGGCGCGCATAGAGACGGTTTAGAAAGTGTTCATTTCCAAAGTACTATAAAATTGTATGTCGAGTGTATATGACATAACCTCCGCCACATCTTCCGTGGATATAATTCCGACTTACCGGAATAAATGAATAGGCTCCTTACACTGCGTGCGGATGTGAATTATAGTTTGCTGGCCAGTGGCTTACGGCTTCGCGTTGCTGTTTTAGAAGGTGCGGTCTTACCTGCCTTCTCTACCCTGCCTGTCGTGCTTGCCAATTTGGCTGTTACGCTGACTCTAGCCGCGATCCATCCAGTCTTTCAAATTCCTTATGCCCAGTTCACCTTTTCTTTTCTTCAACTTAATTGAGCTCTTCAGTATGACCCCTCCCTGTCCAAATATTCCATGCTCGATGCTTACATCTATAGGGATGCCAACATGCCCAACGAACACGCACTGTCCGCCTTCGGCGAGAGAATTGCGTAAACGAAGACTAACACTAGCGGATAGATGGCACCCTGATTACAGTTGGGCACATCTTAGATACAGATCCTGCACCGTCAAGAAGGATTCCCATTGGTTCAGCCAAAGGGAGACTGAGGACTGGGCTAGTCGAGCGATTGATAGCTTGCTAGAGCGAGTTGCCAATTTGCGAGTTCGCATTCAGCGACCTGATGAGGAGTCTGGGGGTCAGGACGTTCCGAACCCCCAGGCGATTAGACAAGACGGCGCACGTCAGTCATCGCGAAGGAGTGGAATTTACCACCAGATTTCTAGCAGCAAGCGTATGCGCCATGATCCAGACGCTATTCAGCAGCTTGGGGATGTTTCTCACAAGCCTGAAGGTAGCCGGTCTGGTATATATTTCTATTTTAGGATGCCACAGATGTGCGCTACGATACAGCCGATGAAGCTTACCTTAGCGCTTATCCGGCACTGAAGGAGATACGTATTTAGAAATACAAACCGCCGGGAAAAGAGATATCTTTAAATTACTAAATTACGCCCAGCTAGTGGCTGAACGGCTGAGAAACTAGAGTCTAGTATAGTCGGCATCTAGATCAGTAGCAGATAGAGAGCAACTAAGTAGTATCTCTATGACATAGTTTTTCTACAGCTATCTTTAGGTAAATAAACAAAAAAAATATCACCTAATAATTTTTATACTTTATTACTGTTTAGTATCCATAGTAATTTTTATTTTACTAGGCTATTGCATCAGCCTACATAATGGTATATGAGCTTCTTACCGAAGCATCCTACTGGATGACTAAGAAATTATGGCCCTAGAAGTCAGAAAGCGGACCGATTGCAACCGAAAAGGCTACCTAATATGGTTTAATTGAGTATGATAGATGCCGGTACGGTCGATAAAGTTAAAATACCTGCGCTACTGGTAGCCAACCGGTGATTAGAGGCTGATATAGGCAACACTCGGGCAGTAGATTTATAGTACCCATACAGACTAGACACAGGGTGAGTCTAACAACATGAAGGTAAAATAGCGGTGTAGGCGGCTAAGCGGCGGTAAGAACACTGAAAAGTCTCGGTGGAGATAAGGCATGCTGCAGCTCGATCGACCAGCTACTGCTCTGTGTGTCGTGCTGACCATAGTTTCAGCGTTGGAGTAGGCTGTATGCATGAACGTGAGCAGTGTGGCTGAAGTTGGCATGGCGGTACAGGTGGTGTGCAGCAAAAGCAAGGCGATTGCACGTGCACATTGAGTGACTGAACGCTCTGAGAATCATGATAGTGTCGCCAGATCACTGCGTTCTGATTCCTAGGCGAAGAGAGTGTTCATCTGGTTGCCATGCCTTTCAGAGGCTTTAGTACACCCGCTTATATATGTAAGGTGCGTTGCCAAGTAATTACCCTTGACAACACGTACTGTGTTATGATTAGTATAACTACAAAGAAACTTCAAGTAGGGGCCGGCCGGTCGTAGGCTTTATATGAGTAGAGTCAGGCGCTTTAGTACACTGCATAACACGTTCAAGCCGTCTCAGGCTCCTAGGAAAGCGTCAGCAGCCCATTCGATCGAGCTCTAGCTATGTGTCGATATGTACGGTTTGCATGGCTCCAAAGAAACTTGAGGGGGGAGCTGGTCAGTCGTGGAATGCACACGAGCGGAATTGGGCGCTTTATTGGGTGGCATGGTGGGATTACACCTTTCTGGGCTCTGTATGCAGTAAGTAGTACGTCAAAGCAAGACCTACCTGGATATGCTTACATAAGGTCCGTATGATTATTTAAAAACAAAGAGGGGCGCTGGCCGGCTGCTGTTTCTATGAGAATAGAGCCGAGGGCTTTGCTTGGTAGCATGGCGTGCCTGCGCATGTTCGGGCTCCAAGTAAGTTGAGAGGTAGCTCAAGTTGTAACTAGACTCCATGTGATCACACAAGGTCCGGCTGTATTTAGCAATGTCTGACGAGAATGAGGCCGGCTTAGAAGCCACAAGTTGGCCCATGCGGACGAAAGCAGCGAAGACTGTAGAATAGCAGTGAGAGCTGTGCAGAGGTATTGCACAATGCGGCTGGTCCGAAGGGGACCTTACTCATTTTGCGAGAGTGAGGGTGATTTGATGCTCAGTTTCCGGCTGTCTGACAGGTGAGGTGAGGCTGTGGTGTTTGCAAGAGTAACTTCGAGCCTGGGTGAGCTTTCCCTTAAGCGTCAAGGTTGATGGCCGTGCAGCCGCATAATGCCTGCACAGGTGGTGAGCTACCGGGTGGACTGTGCAAAGAGTCGGTACAGTGTGAAAAAGAGATTACGGGTTATATCAGAGGCTGGCAGAGCATTGCGAGGCATGCGAGGCGGCCGTTGCTTGCGTGGGGAAATGGGCCATGGTGAGAGTTTGGTGGCTGTAGAGGTCATGGTGATCCCGAGAAGAGCTGGAGGGTTCGGTCGCTTTTCTTGGCACTGCGAGTGAGGTTGATTCGAATTGGGAAGGCTCTGGCTCTGCGCGGGCCGTGTGCAGTATGCACAGCAGGCCAGCGAAGCGACCCCGACAGCAGCACCCTGCTCAGTCACCTCATCAACGGGCGCCGTACGGCCAGTCAGCCGGCTTTCCAGGCTTCGTCCACCTCTGAGTAAGCCCTGCGCGAATTATTTGACCGCCCGAAGCTTGTTTGGGTGAGCCGCAGCCCGTAGACTGATCGCACAGTCCTCCCTATCACCACTCACTTCGCGGAGGAAACGCCCACCGACCGGACTTTTCGCTCAAACCTCAAAGGGAACTATTAAACCGCTGTTACCTTGCTGCTGACATGTTTTCCGCCCGGAAGTGGAATATTGCGAAGTGAGAGCGACAAGAGGCTTCATCTGCGCCAAGTATCAGATCCGGGACGAAGTGAGAGACCACCAGCACCGAGTAATCTTCACACCTCCGAACTTGCCCGTGATGCGCTTCAGGTGCCCCTTGAGCTTTGGAAGACGTGTAGCTGCTGCACTCTCTCAGCCTGTTCTACCAGGCACAGTACTGCCAGCGACGCACCTCTGCGCGGCACCGTCTGTCGTTCCATCACCTGCGACTTCACGACTACTGCTCCACCACCGGGCCAAATGCTGGCCATACAGGCCTTCAATTTCTCGGCTACTCAGCCACCAGCTGGCCGCCAGCCGTGCCAGTTGTCAGTTGTGCCGCTTGCACCGGCCGCTCACATCAGCCACTCGATGTGAACGTGCGATGGCCATTTTCAGGTATTTTCTCCTCTGGCTCGCCTCCTCCACGGTTTCAAGCATCTTTGCCTACTAGCCGACACGGAACTCTTATGCTGAGTGCCTTACAGGAACCACATGTCTCACCAGGAATCGGTAAAGATGGCGCTGTTGGAACAGCAGCCACAGCCGCGTTGACGACTCAACAACCACCCATATCAGCCACGAAGTTTATGCAGCGCACGCCTGTCGATGGCGGCAGTCTTCCCTGCTACCCTTCAATACTCTTCTTGCCGCACACCATCGTTTCATGCAAGCCTCCGACCACTATCTGGCCGCCAGTCGTGCCGGTCGCGCCGGCTTCGAGCACGCTCGATCGGACCATAGAGAGGTGTCTGCCACCGAGCTGAAAGCTGACTTTTGCTGGGGCTCCAGTTTCTCGGTCATCTAGCAGGCTGCCTTGATATCGCCACGCACGGGATTATTGAGCAATGACAACTCTGAATGTGTGATTCGGTTGATTCTGTTCTGATTGCGACGATCCGCGCTTGTAAATGCGCGGAAGCGGATCCGCTGCTCCTTCCTTCCCTTCGCATCCTGACAGGTATTGAGCTCCCAAGCCACTATTCTCTTCCATTTCACTTCTTCTAGCTGTCTGTCTCTTTCGCTCGGGAGATTGCCTGCGCGGTCGCAGGTCATTAAATACCTATCTACTTGGGTACTGCCCGGTTATCTGTTTGCCGCTGGTCTTATCAAAGCTGACTTTTGCCAGCGCCTCAGTTTCTCATTCATCCAGCAGGCTGTTTCGGAATCAAACACCACACACCTTGTCTTCTCCCATTCCGTCTTCGCGCCCGTAGTTCTCGTCCGCTCTCAATATGGCTTTGTATAACAACATCACGGCCACTAGCCAGCACTGTGATAAGTGCGGCATCGTACTTCTTCACTTCGACAGTTCATGGTTCACCTACTACGTGTAGAGGAGCAACAACAGCATGCGGATCACTTCGAGAAGGCGCGCAGCTGGGCAATAGTGGGAATAACGGGCCCCCTGATCAGAAGGGAAGGCCATCCCGAGAGCCTGCTCCTACTTCTACGAGGGCCGAACGGAGCCATGGCCGCCGGCGGTATTGGCAGCATCGTCACCCTCGCCTTCTTCCTCCTCGCCTCCTTGATGAAAGCTCCCGGACGCGACGCTACGGACGTGATTGCTAGCTAGCTACCTTCTCGACGACGAAACCTGGATGTAAGACTGTCACAAAGCCGATACGGAACGAAAAGTCGAGTTCGAGTGAGTGGATCGGATCTTAAGAGGTACGCTGTCACGGTCCAGCACCAATGATTCATCATTGAAACCCAATACCCCACAAGATTTCATAGTTGGTCATTGATAGTAAGATGAATAAAGGGTGAACTCAGCACTCAATGAGCTCTTCAGCGGTTCACCTCGTTGAGGCAATCAAGCTGATCGAATAAATCGAACAAACAACTCAAGCCTAATGAACAAGTCCGGAGAAGGCACCTTCTACCGGCCCCACTGGGAAGGCCCACAGTCATCGATCTCACGCTAGCATCCAACCAATTAGCGGACAAGATATAGGAGTGGCAAGTATCCAGCAACGTTGGGCCAGACCACTTCCCCGTACCTTTTTCGATTTACCTCAATGACTCCAACAAAGACAATCCGGCATCCTTCCAAGGCAGATTCAACCAGAAAGGCAGACTGGGGCAAACTGCAGGCTGAATTTCGACAGAACATTCGAACGCTCCTGGCAGAAAGCCAAACACCCACAGCAGACTCGGATGCCATACACAAAGCCATCATGAAAGGGCAGAACCACCAAATCCCGGCCCTAGAAAAGCTAGGAGAAGCCCTGACGTCTGCCATCATACCCGCTGCCAGCACAGCCATCCCGCTGGCTAAGCCCACTACACGGATCAAGCCTTGGTGGAGTGTTAAAATTACGGAATACCGGCAAGAACTAGGCAAGAAAACAAAGCTCCTGAAAGACCCCCGAGCCCGAAAGGAAAAATAATGCCTACTCGCCCGCAAGCCTACTTCCAAGCAATCAAACAGGCCAGACAAGAGTATTAGAACAGTTCCTTGGCCAAGAACTCCCATAAGACAACCTACAAAGCATCGGCCTGCACGAAATACCACCAAATCGAATCAATACCAGCAATTCGAAACAAAGCTAGCCAGCTTAACAATAAGATCGAGAGAACTAAAAGAAACGCTGTTTCCAAGACTCTCACATACCCTACAGTAGGACTATGACAGCTACAATCCACCCCAAAACCAGTGGAAATAGCCGTCTATAGGACAAAATTAAGGCCACTAGCCAGGACCGGAAACGGGGCAGCATCGTACTTTTTTAGTTCGACATCATCCCTAGGCGGCATGGAGCTCTAGGAACGCCTGTTCAAGCGAAGGCTTCAGCATAAAAATATACCCTCCTTCTCCTCCGTACCATCTTTCGCTGGTCTAAGTGCTGCAGTATTAAATCTCACAGACTCTCGTTCTCAACGATTCCCTTATTTTATCTATCACTTTTGGATACTATAAATATGGCATACCCAATCACAGCTACTGTACCAGCAGTTTCAGGAAGGTGCTATGCCGACTCAAACACAGTAAGCAGTAATACCTCTTCTACTACTTATTAGAGAATAACGGGTTTTAAGGTTTAACCTTTATAATCTAAATAACCAAAAAAAGAGTTTACAACATAAGTATTCTACTGAGAAGCTCTAGTTAATTCGTATAAGGTACCCTGGAAAATTAAGTCTTTATTGGAAGATTCAAAAATAGAGTATTTTAGTAATTTTTATTAATTAAGTATAAATAGAGAACCTCAGGTATTTCTAAACTTTCTTTAGATACTCTTCTACCTCCAACTTCCTTCCTTAGACAAATAGTTTTCTATGCCCATCTTTCACGATGGCGGAAGGCTGCACTCCGGCTAACAGTTTTCGGCCCATCATGGCCATCCAATTGTATTGCAATAGCACGCATTTCATGGCAGTGGTGACTGGGCCATCCAGCCTCGACAATCCCCGCTGTAGCAATCGACGGCACCAGTAAGCTTTAAGCTCCACGTCTCCAGGCCGCTCCCTATAACCTGCTTCCATCAGCCAAGCTCGTGTTGACAAATTAAACACTTACATCGAAGACTGTTGAGAGCAGACAGTCCAGCAGACGGGCGTTCCTCAAGCCCAGACCAGATCGATGGGTCCATTGGCTGAGCAAAGGATGGTATTCCTTCGGAGCTCTGCCACATGGCTTCAGCAAGGTTGCCTTCAGCATGGAGCCGAGGAGCAGAGGATCCTGCCGGCTGAGTACCTGCGTTATGCTGGCAGGAATCGAGGCCATGCGCGGTAGCAGTCAGTGGCGTACGCGAGCTGGCTTCGGATGCATGTTGATATGAAGGGATAGAGTGGATTCTGCGAAGGAGGCAAAGACTGCAGTGTTTCCGGAGACACAGGTTCCGTGCGGCTGGGTTGAAACATGGCTGGGACTGTGCTCCTTGGAGGAAAGTGCATTTTTTGGCCGTGTAGAATTTCTGCGGCGCCGTGGACCCGGTTGTGGCTCGCTCTGAGCAGCGCTGAGAGCATATCACGCGGGCCGCGTCGGATGGCCTTCCTTGGAGACCATTTGGCCATCGACGCCATTGCAAGCAGTGAAGCCAGTGAGTGTGATTCCGTAGCCCCCGCATGCTGCGCCCCGTAAACGACAGTCCATGCAGGTAGGTTTTGCTTCGTCGCATTTTTTGGTGTCGTTTGCGGCAGGTCCAGCAACCAGAGAGAGGTGAGATGAGGTTACGGGAGGATGGGCAAGTCGTACCTTTTCTGGATCGCTTGCCATTCATTACTATGTCGTGCGTCGCATTGGCTTGCTGGGAGGTTGAGATGATGGGTAGTCTCAGCGGAGTCCGCCCGGAATAAAGCGGCGCATGGCGCGGAACGGAGGTGGAGGCGCTGGCAGCAGGGTGGGCCATCGGCACAGCAGGTAGGAGGAATTGGCTCGTTCGGCTGGGGTGCCCTTATCTTCCTCAATCCACGCAGCAACAATGCCGCCGCTGTCCTTTCGGTATCCTCTCGCCTGCGTCCCAGTGGCAAATCCTTCGATTCCGGCTTAGACTTGTTTTCTAGGACTATCACAGCGGATTGCGAAGCTGCTGTTTCCTTCTACCTCTTCCGAGCTGGGCGTGCTGCCCTACCAACATGGCTGCGAATCTTGCCAATCGTGCGCCTCGGCAGACAGTCAAACACAACCAAAATGAGTAGTGCCTGAAGAAGCCTCCGGCTGCCGCTAACGCCGGTTTCCCGCAGGGCTGAGCTGGCCTCATCATGCCCAACAGCTACTGACTGTGCGGGGCACCTCTCTATACTGCTGTGAAGATAGACTAAAGTCGTTTGGCACACCCAACATTGCTGCCATGATCGAGGCCATTGCTATGCAACGCGTTCGTTATCAGACTGTTTTTAACCCACCCGCCCACGGACGTTCCTCCGGTTCCGGGACTCCGTCGGGGCTTGTATCATCCATCCGTTCTTGCAGGATGCATGCTTATGCTCGACTAGGCTCCCCCGCGCCGGCACTGCTGTTCACCCGAGGCGCAACGCTACCCTTAAACCAGATGGAATTTCGACCGGTGGGCCGACCTGACTAACCTTGTTTTCGTGGGCTACAGCATCCTGGTGGCAATTGTTGCCGTCGTACGTGCCCCAAAATATCAGTGCTGTGTTGGATTTGACACCGACTAAGCACTATTCGCAGATTCCACAGGTACATCCTGTGTTAGCCCTGACCATGAATTATACGAGCGTGATCATGGCAGCCTTCACAGTCGCAATGACATTGTCATGGTATCTGGAAGGGCAGGCTGTTCTCACCGCCTGTGAATGACGAGACATTGTAGCCGCCGCCAGCGTTGTGGGCGGTGTCGAGGTTGAAGGAAGAGGTGATGTTGAGCCGTCAAAGAACCAGGTCGAGTCTGCTTTCGGTTTAGTCTAGGGCTTGTGTATAGTGCCTAAACGAGAAGGTCTTCCTCCAAATCGAAAGATGATCTGCGCCGATATCGTACGCAAGGTCTTACACTTGTAGTCTTGGCTATGTTTCGCCCAGACTTCGCGGAAGGATGGCTTCCGGCGCTACCAAACGTTACAGATCGGGTAATTGAAACCTGATTCTAGCCTTTGTGGGGTTAGCATTGCGAGCAGAATAGAAGTGAGGCCTGGAATAGCCGGACACAAGTACGCATCATCGAGGTCTCAACTCCATCTACGTTGCCCGTTCTTGCTGGGCATTCTGCTTCAGTTCTCGAAGATGATGTGACAGCACTGAGAGGCGTCGTCATCACTTTGGGAGGCCGAGGACCGAGGACAGGATTGGCACAACAGGGAGCAAAACCTGGGTGGATGCTGAGGAGAGCCGGGCGCCTATAAGAGTGGCAGGTGCCCCATTTGCACATCTAGCCATTCAACGAGTTGTCCTGCAGGTCAGACTATATTCTTCTCTTGCTACTTTTTCTTGCATAAGCTCAATCCGTAATCCGAAAACGCAATGCATTTCCACAACATCCTCCTCTTGGCAGCAGCATCAGGCATCTGCGCGGCAGCCGCTCTACCTAGAGTTCAAGAGGATTCCCACGAAGATCTTCGAAAGACCTTGAATGAATTCGCGGCAGCCATTCCGAATAAACGTTCTGCCGACCCTCGAGCCCAAGAAGACTCCCATGCGGACCTTCGCAAGACGCTTGACGAATTCGCGGCGGCGATCCCGACCAAGCGCTCTGCCGAGACTCTCGCGCAAGAAGATTCACACGCCGACCTGCTGAAGACGCTGGATGGATTCGCAGCGGCTATTCCGAGCAAACGATCAGCCGACCCAGAAGCGCAAGAGGACTCGCATGCCGATCTCCGAAAGGCATTGAGTGATCTCAAGGCCGATGCCATCCCGAGCAAGCGGTCTGCGGCTCAAGAGGACTCGCATGCTGAGCTCCGGAAGGCACTGAGCGACCTCAAGGCCGGGGCCGTTCCCAGCAAACGTCAACAGCCGGAGGATTCACATGCGGACTTGAAAAAGGCGCTGAGCGAGCTCAAGGCCGGAGCTGTCCCGGAAAGACGCTCACCTGAGCCGCAAAATCCCGAGGACTCGCATGCAGACCTGGAAAATGCGATGGATGCGCTGGGAAGTGCTATCCATCAATGAGACACCTTGTCCCAGCAAGACTCAGGAATTCTGCCGGATCCGATTCGTAATAATGGTTAAATGCTCTTTGCCTCCGGCAGAGAAAGACATGGATGGGGTATGATCTAGCGCTGGAATGCTCGGCTGGTCTCCTGCATGGGCAGTCGCCCTGGTCTTCTCCTTTTTTGTCTTATACATCAAACGGTCACGGATACCGCGACAATAATGTATCATCAAGTAATCCAAATTACCTCTCTTGCGCGGACCTTCGCGTAGTTGACGACGCGTGTCATTCGGTCGCTTTCATGTGCGGAGCACAAACGGTGCGTCGCACGCTACCTTGGGCGGTGAGCAACGGGGTAGGCGAGCGTTGCGGCTGAGATCTGCTTACGCTTGTTGATTACGAGATGTTCTGCAGGCTCGCGAGTTCTGATAAACGCTGCATGAAGGTGGGCGCTTCAAGTTGAAGTCCCAGGACGGTGAAAGTGCGGGGTTCCTTTGGGACCAGTGCCGGCCATTGAGAGAAAGCGCCCTGTTTCTCAAGATCCTGAAGCCGATAGGAAGACGTCGGATAGCGGAATATCTGACAGGAACGGTCAGCACAAGGAACCAAGTGGCTTGCTTCAGAAGACTGATTAGTACAAAGCAGCATCGCTGTTGGCTGGCGCTTGCTTACAGGATCGCGCTAACTCTGGGCTGAATAAGCCTCGGCCCTCGCGACTTTCGAAGTCAGCCTCTTAGCACGTTTCCTCTCATCTCGTGACCGATTTACATATAAAATGGTACTGCAGACGTCCAGCTTGGAATCCCCGATCATCAGTCGTCTCCAGCAGGCTTTGCAACCTTTCACTCCATCAATCGTCGGTAAAACATAGCCCAGACAGCTCACAACATGGCCCCTACACCGTCCACGTACCTTGTGACCGGTGCCGCCCGTGGAATTGGGTTTGGTCTCGTCGAAGCTCTGGTACAAAGGCCTGGAGTGACCATCTTCGCGGCCGTCAGGGACATCGCAAAGAGGGAGACCGTGGAGAAGCTCAATGCCAAGGCTGCCGAAGGATCCAAAGTGGTCGCCGTCCAGATTCGCGCCGGAAACGTGGACGATGCCGAAGCCCTACCTGCGACGCTTTCCAAGAATGGGATTTCCCATCTGGACGTGGTGGTGGCCAACGCCGGAATTTCCAACTACTACGGACCGGCGGCAACAACACCGCCGGAACAATTCCGAGAGCACTTCGAAGTGAACACCATTGGCCTCGTCACCCTTTTCCAGAGCGTCCTACCATTCCTTGACCGCTCTGAAAATCCAAAATTCGTATATGTGTCAACAGGTTTGTTTCTCCTTCAGCCGTACTCGTGCCTCTGTTCACTTACGTGGAAAAGCTGTTGCCTCGATGACGAAGCCGTTCCCGCTCCAGAGCTCTGCGTACGGCGCTAGTAAAGCTGCCGGCAATTTCATCATCACCAAGATCCATCAGGAAAATCCGAAGCTGATCACATTCGCCATCTCGCCAGGCTGGGTAAGTACCACCGCAGCATGATGGTTGTAGACTCTAAGTCCTGTCAATAGGTCCAGACAGACATGGGGAACATGGGAGCCCGATCAGCAGGCATGGACGCAGCGCCTGAGACGTTGGATGGAAGTGTCTCCGGTATTCTCAATCGCATTGATAACGCGACGCGTGAGAAGGACGGTGGAAAGTTCAAGGATTACAAGGAGGAGGATATTCCCTGGTAGATTCCCCTTGATGGTCTTGTAGGCCTCGCATCAGAAAGACGGAATGTCATGCATCAAAACTGTAGATTTCAATGGTCAGCTACTCTGGCATTTGCATGTAATCGTCTCGCGAACGACTTCGCACCCCTTGCGTCCCGCACTGCTTAAAGCGTAAACCCTAGAAACTCGGCAACCATCGTAGCTGCTTGGCCGGAGCTTTGTAGTACTCACTCAGAAAATGGGTGTAAAGCACGGATATCCATTTACCTACACGTCGAGATGCACCTCATGAAGTCTCCGTTGGCTGACAACATTTGTATGCGGTGCATGTCCGAAAAGCGGTACGGAACAACGATGAGTCGACTTATTAAATTATGGAGAAAGGAAAGCCAAGAGCAGAGAGCGCTTGATCACCGTGAGCGCTCCGGTCCTTTCATAGATGCAGTCGAGAGCGCGCGAGCAAGACGAGTGACTTTGAAAGTCTCTGCTTCGGCGCTGGTATCCTTTTAATGACTCGCTAGTTGCAAGCTTGAAGGGATGAGTGTCCTCTGGATCCACTGCAACAAATTCCGACGTCAGTAGTATAGATCCTCGACGCGGCCAGAAGTAGACCAGCGATAGCTATGGTCCTTTTTGTTAATGGCAAAACTCTGTCCTTCAAGCCGAGGGCCTGTACTTTGAAATGTTACCTAGGACACAGAATTGGAGTCGAACAGCGTCGGACGATTGCTAAGTTGTAGTCGCTGCGGCAGAGGAACGCGGCACGTGTCGTGGGGGAGCCGGGGTCGGTTGCGCGAATAGCGCCCAAGATGTCGTGCGAGCACGCCAGCGCACGCGAGTAAGAAATCAATCCCGGAGACACTGCCAACTGTTTACAGGCTTAGGAAATTTTTTCTCACAAGCGGCGGACCAAAGATGTTAAGTCTCTTAGGGCAACCCGGGGAAGATAAGACTCCGGAACTTGCCTCAGTTGAGCCACAAAACACCAGCAAATGCCCGGGACAATCAGAAGCTCGTCATATCTGGCCGATATGAGTACCGCTGATACCCCTCATGCACTAGCTGGGCCTGCAGATCCGTACAAATAATGGCCCACCAAATCCAGTCCTACCTTCCAACTTATCCCGTCTGCAGAATCCTGCTCTGCACCTGACCCCGGCTATCCATAGCCTGACCGAGGGACACCACGTCGTGTTCGATATTGACAATGTCTGACGCTAAGGAAGACCTCAACACTACCGATATCGAGCTGGACAACCCAGATCGAAGGGTGGTGAAGCGTGAGTTCAAACCATCTTTCGAGTCGTGTCAGATGAGAGGCTAACGAGACGACAGCAAAATGGTACCGATCCACGATTTACAATGCCATCATCCTGGGCGTCTGCAACTTGCTGGCCCCGGGCATTTGGGGCGCCATGAACTCTCTTGGCGCAGGAGGAGCGCAGAAGCCGTATTTGGTTAATACTGGCAATGCTTTAACCTTCTGCCTCATGGTTCTCACCTGCATCTTCTCGAGTGTTGTCGTGCGGGCGATCGGCATCAAGTGGACGCTGATCGCTGGAACACTGGGCTACGCGCCGTATGCCGCTGGCCTATACACGAACAACCGCTTTGGCACCGAATGGTTCGTCCTCTTCGGCGCGGCTCTCTGTGGCCTCTCCGCAGGCGTCTTTTGGATGTCCGAGGCGGCCATTGCCCTGTCTTACCCAGAACCTTGCAACCAGGGCCGTTTCTTGGGACTTTGGCTCAGTTTCCGGCTGGGTGGACAGATCCTCGGAGGCGCCATCAACCTGGGGATCAACGCCAAGAGAAACGAAGCTGGCTCGGTCTCGTACGCGGTGTACCTTGTCTTCATCGCACTGCAAGCGCTGGGTCCATTTGCCGGGCTGCTATTGAATAAGCCAGCTCAAGTGGAGCGCAAAGACGGAGTGAAGGTTAAGCTGCAGATTACAGAGAAGGCACTGCCGGAGCTGAAGGCGATGGCGAAGCTGTTTTTCAGCAAGAACTTCCTGCTGATCGTGCCGCTGATCTCTCAAGCTGTCTACTCAGAGGCGGTGGTCTTCACGTTCCAGTCCCTGTGGTTCACGGTGCGCGCACGAGCGCTCGGGTCATTTTTGTCCGGTATCGTGGCCATGACGGCAGGCAATATTTTGGGAGCGTTTCTTGACCGTACGCAACTGAAGCTGCACACACGAGCGCGGTGGGCCTTTTTCACGATCCTGGGCCTGCAGGGTGGATGGTGGATTTGGGCAACAGTCCTGGTGACCGAGTTCCACAAGACGCAGCCAACGTACGATTGGGTGGATCCGGGATTCGGGAGAGGATTCGCTCTTTTCCTGTTCATGATCATCGGCTTTCAGATCCAGTACATGTACCTGTAAGTGGACGGGCCCGATGCCAATGCTCAGGCTGACCGTGGAATAGGTACTTCGTTGTGGGCAACATTGCGGATAGCGAGCCCGAAGTGATTCGTATTGCAGGCTTGCTCCGTGCCACAGAATCAGCAGCGCAGGCTGTCAGCGTGAGTATCAAACCGCCCCAGAACACGCAGAGGCCGGGTTTGCTGACGCAGGAGCAATAGTACGGACTGAACAGTGTGCCAATCATGGCAGAGATAGGCGGAGTGTACCTCAACTTCGCTCTCTGGGCCATTTCGCTGTTCCCAGGCTGGCTTGTTGTTAGGCAAATTGGATATGGATTGGGAGACAGAAAAGTGCACCGAGAGGCAAACTTGATGCGGGAAGTGACAAACGAGCAGCGCCAAACGGCGGAAGGAGATAGCCCATCTAGCTGAGCGAGGTGAGCGCGTGCATCCGAGAGCACCGTCAGGAAATAGACCGCACGGAGGCGACAGCGTTTGTATAGAAAATGTGCAGATAGACGGTGTCGAAATGCGAATAACTGCGGATGAAGATGAAGTGGCCGGCTGCGCGTGCAGAGAGTGAATGCTACCGGAGGACCCTGGTAGCGAGTTGCTTGGCGTGCCTGGCGTGCCGTGCGGATCGACGGCTTGCGAGTCATGTTTTACTGATTTTCCAGCGCCGGCGAGCCTGCTGCGCATGCAGGTGCGCAACTCACCACCATTGCGTTCTTCCCCCCTCAAGCTCTGCTGACCTCAAGATGGCGGACGTCGATGACGAAGATATCTCCCAGCTGCCAACCCACAATGCCGAGCAGGTCGATCTCAGCGACGAGACCCAGGACTTCCGCTTCCTCACCAGCCTGTCGTGCGTCAGGCCAATGCCCCTCCGGTCTCTTTGCCAATGTCTGACTTGATACGCAGAATCTCCGAAAATGGCGCATCCAAGCTGCCTAAGCGCGGCGAGAAGGATTTTGAACCGCATGAGACCTCCTTACAAGCCAGTGCCCTTGATGCTTCGCGCCAGGCCATGCACCATGCCATATCGACCACCCGCATCCACAATCCCAAGAATCACATCTTAGCCACCTACCACCCACCCTCCGACATGGCTCGAGTTGACCAGGTCAGAGGACAGGCGTTCCGCACCATGGGGAGGCACATATCTGGCGTCATGTGGCTACTGCCTGAGGAAGCTCTGTATCTTCTCGAGCGCGGTTCTCTTGACGTCAGATGGCCGTCCGCGGATGGCGAGGACGAGGGCCTACCCATGAGCCTGCAAGGCGCATATGCCGCATTTATCAGCATGAGCGAATCTCCCACGGCCAATCTCTCTCTGGAGAAATACGTCGTCTACGCCGGCTTGAAGAGATCTGGTTACATCGTCACCCGCGCAGACAGCTGGAATGGAGAAAGGCGCTTAGCCTCTGATGCTGAAAGCATGGCTTCAGACTCTGTCCTGAATGCGTTTGGAAGCCTGGGCATATTCCGCAGCTTATGGAAAAGCTTACTTGGTTCTTCATCCTTCCGCCGCAATCCACGAGCAGCCTTAGGCCCTCTTGTGGGCCCTGGATTATATCGGAGCTACAGTAGGTTACAGGATACCCAACGAGAGGTGTATTTACACGGCTTACATACTGAAGATGACGTCTATCGCCTACTTGATATAATCCCCTTCCACGATCCGAAATCCCCCCCTCAGCTCACTTCTGAAGAATCAGGCCAGGACCATCTCCATCTGGCCTTCTCCGTTTATAAACCTACGCCAGCATGGAAGAAATCGGCGCCCGGCCCTCCAGACTATCGTGTCGCCGTGATCAATGCACGCGATACTTCTGTGCCCACCCTCCCTCAGCTTAGCGATCTTCTTGCATCCACACCCTATAACCCTCCTCAGCCAGATGGTCAGTTGTATCAAAAACTTAAGCATGGTTATCGGAACGTCATTCTGGCAGTGGTGGACCAGGGAATCGTGAGCTATGTGCGAGTAACAGACGCCGGCTTCGGCCTAGAGAAGCTCTACGAAAGAACACCCCGTGGCCCGGCATCTAAGCGAGGCGGATTCAGAGGTAGTGGCCGTGGCCGTGGTCGTGGTCGCGGCCGCGGAAGGTGACCACGAGTCCCTCGCGTCCTTGATTGGACTTCGAACACACGGTACGATGATTAGTACGCAAACATTCCCTGCAGCTGTATGATGATTGGCTGGAGGTCGAAGCATAAGCTAGGTCCTTCGCTGGCCGTAAATAATCCTCGCCTTCAGATGATATCTTTGACTCCGAAGCTTCGGGATGCTTACGGATATCTTGGCGGGATGTGAATGACATTTTGGCAACCAGATCGAAGGCAAGGTACACGACAATACATTGTCAACCGACACGTGTGAGGAAAGACGAAGCGTTGTCCACGTATCGACTTAGTTTCGGAGCTGATGCAAAGTATCCTCCAACTTCGAGCGCCACGGAGATGATAGCAAATATGTACAAATTTCTCGGGTTGAACAGACAGTGCCGCACGGAATTGCAGAGGCTAGTCGCTGACAAAATAATGATAACGACTCAGAGGCGAAGATTTGTGTGCTGTTCGACCCGCTCAGACAAGTTCAGCGGCTGCCTTGAATAGAACCCTCCAACAGAGGCCAACGCCGAGGAAATAGAGCAGACTTCGAGGATAGCTCTTAGCTTGGGTGTTGTTGATGGCGTACACGATGATGTAGGCTGCTCGTACAAGTAAAAAACTCGCAGCGAACCAGTTCAGACCGCCAGGGCCCTCGATTTTGTTCAAACCAGCCATGTTGCCAAGAACCACAGCCGCGACGAATAAGGGCAAATTTTCCATGCTGTTGGCGTGCGCAGCTTCAAGACGCTCATACGTAGCGTACCTCTCTGCATCCAGTCGCTTTGAGATGGCTGACTTTAAGGCTTCGGAGCGAGGGTTGCGGTTATCCCATTTGCTGGGCCGACCGTTAGTTGTGTAGAGTATGGAGATCGCATGTGGGACGATGGAAAGAAGATGGTAGGCCGGTATGGCCACGATGGAGGGATTAAGGCTCTCAATGAGGGAGTTCATAGCTTGAATTGAGATGACAGAAGCTGAGGAAAACCTGCGATGGGCGGTCGTCTTTCTTTAGATGAACGGTGAGTGAATGTCTAGTGGTATTCAGCCGAGGCTTGACGAGCGTGTCCGGCGGTCGATCTGTCTACGTGCAGTTCGGAAAGCCGACAGAGTTGCCATCTCTGAATTAATACCGCGGCTCTGATACTCCAGCGAACGACGAAGGTGGCTCAGCTCGTATACTATTGCTTCGAAGATGACGGTCCTTCGATTACACGAAGCAAAACATGCAATCATGCAGTCGGGCGCCCGAGGGGGATACCCGGCGTAGACAGGATTTGAGCTGTGGGTACCGTGACGAAATTTGCTCTGCACATGCGGAGTGATGGCCTCTTCTTTGCTTGTTCTGTGCGAGAGGTGGTAGTCACAGATGAAGGGCGGCAGGCAGCCTATCAGACGCGGGCGGCGGCGCGCGTCATTCAGCAGCCTGGACTTAAGCTCAGTGAGCTGCAGCTCCGAGAGCCTCAGCAACACCACCAACGTCGCCTTCAGCAACGGCCATCTTCCCCAACTCCCTTCTCTTACTCCCACCTAACAGCACATCGCTGCCCTCGATCGCAAGGCCGCCCCCGCAATCATGGTGTGCCACCGTTGTTTGGACTCCGTTCCCGCTCTTCGTCACTAATACGGCTGCTGTTAGTCCCTTCGCATAACACCAGCGCCCTCCAACCCCAAGAGCACCTCCGCCACCCTGGGCGCACCCTCTGCGCCCGGAGTCCATGATACCCTTCGTTCCAACCTTGGCCTGACCGCTCCGTCTGCGACCTCGTCTTCGTCTACCACCCCAGAACCACAGCTGCAATCGACGCACCCGCTCGAAGCCCGTCTGGCCAAGTGGCGCGCCACCCAAGATGCTCTGAAGATGGAAGGTCTACGTCGTACTTTTGGAATGGCGGAACCCATCAGGCGTGGCATGGAACTTAAGCTTACGGCTGCCGGCGAGTGGAGGCCTGCCGCTCTTGGCGGTGCCAGCAATGTTCACGGAGATATCCTGTCCGGTCGCGATACCGAAATTGACTGGGAGGACGTCTTCAAGGGTGAGTCCTGATTGTCGCTCATTGGCTGTCCCATTCAAACACATGTTACGGCTAGCTTGATGGCTGTGCCTAATTTCCTTCGCGGTTCGGTTCTGACTTTCACATTTAGGAGACGAGTTCCGCGAGGCACCAGACTTCCACACTGAGATGGAGGCACGCATGAAGATGAACTGGTAGGATGCTGGAAGTGGCATGGGCATGAATGGCGTTATCAGATAGATGAGCCTAGGCAATGGTGAGGAAGTAAATATATGGCTTCATGATGATCTCATGGCTGAAGAGTTCACTTGACATGCATCCTGGTGAAAGTGAAATCAAAATGGCGATACCATCTGGTTGCATGAGCCATTGTGTGGTGCTGTGCTGTGATGGACTTATTCAGGATAGTACGACTAGATGAAGATGACGATGACAATAACGATGATGATGACTAGCTCCGAAACGCCATTTCTGCCCGTGTTCGCTTTGCCTCACGCCAGCCACGAAAGAGAACAAGAAAACTGAAGGAAAAGAAGCAAGCCATGCACTCCCCACTACTGAATAAAGCAGCTGTACACACAACCCCAAAACGCTCTTCTTCCAGCCAAACCGTTGACATATGCACTCCTTGAACCGCCTCTTTGGAGTGCGGGTATCTTGATTGATAGATAGGAGCAACTAGAGTCTCCCTCTCTCGGTGCATCCAAAACGCACACGAAACATTATAGGATAACGCAACGGCACCTTGCGGTCGTTTCACCGTCATCATTGTCACGGCCGCCGGCCTTCGCCGTCTTTGCATCCTCTTCATCGACGACTTCTTGAGGTTTCACGGTCATGTGGACGACGTTGGGGGATTCTGCTTGGAAGCGGCAGTCCTTTAACGGCTGCTTGTCATCCAGCATGCGGCCGAACGAGATGAGCCGTATCGAGCTGGGCGACGAGGGTCGCGGCTCCCATTCTGCAGAGGCTGCGTTAGCAGGTCATGTCTCATCGTCAACGGCCAGGGTTGCTCGCGTCGCACCTTCGCGCCAATCCCTCCATATCAGCTCCTTGAGCGTGTAGACGCTGATGTTGAAGGGGTCCATGTCATCGACGTTGACATTGCGCTTTCGCAAGTATTTCTCGTCGATCTTGTAGGGATGACGGGCGCCGCTGGTGAGCAGCAGCGTAATGACGACCTGGGGACCGCTGGCGGGATCTGGCTTTGCGGCGGGCGTATCCGAGGCGGGCCCAATGGCTTCGGTCTCGGAGCGCACGAGGGCCGGCTCGGATGACGGCTGTTGGGGCTCAGTGGCCTCGACGGGCGGGTCTTGCGGTGTAGCGGTGGATGCTGAGGCGGGAGGCGGTATCGAGGCGTCCGGCTCCGGAGCCGGCTGCGGCGCGAGGTTGCTCATCTCCACTGCGCTTTGCTCAGGGCTGGCTTCATGGGCAGCGGGCTGGGCTGGCGCGTCGGCGGATGCTCGTGAGCCTCTGCGAGAAGGAGAGGAGGCCATGGCTTGGGGGTGCCGGGGGTCGACGACAGGGAGGGCAGGCGGTCGGGGGGTAGATCCGCGCGAGCGATAACGAGCGGCGGGCTTTTCAGAGCTATCGGCGCAGGAACAGGACGACGTCGTCGAGGCGGCCCCTCATTGAGCCAAGGAGCCTTGAGGAGTGCCAGGACGGACAGACAAACAGGAACGGACGGGGTTGAGGCTGCGCTGGCTGTAGGGCGGGACTTGCGCTGAGGAAGAGGGCTCGCTTGGCAAATCAGGGTCGACGGCGTCTTCAAGCACGTCTGGCTAGGCCTCGAAGCGGCGCAGCCCTGATAAATGCCACCACCACCAGCCTGCCTCCCAGGGCACGCTCGCTCCAGCCCGCGGCGTCATCATTGCCGGCTCCCAAATCGTGCAGCTCGCGGCGCCGTGGCCAGGCGGCCCTCCCGCTGGCCAGCCAGCGCTGCGAACAGGACCAGGCGCAGCGCCAGAGCTGGGGCAACCCGTACTGCCGCTGCTCCACGCTCCACCGCCAAAGCGACTTGCCGATCTTCCGCTTCCACCCTCCCGCCCTGGTGGGGACGCCTGTGAACTGCTGCTTCTTGGCGCGTGACGAGCGCTGCTTCTGACGTCTGACATTGCTAACCTATTACTCCCTTGGGTCTTTACTGAGCCCACCGCCCGTACGCCGCAGCACTCTCAAGCCGCACGCCCTCCATCTCTTCGCGCACCCCTAGTATGCTTACCCGCCCAATGCTCACTCCGCCAGTAGTGCTCTCCACCTTCCACCCCCGAAGCAGCTCTTGCAGCTTTCCCACTACTTCAGGCCGATCTTCTATCAACAGAGACACCGCGTCGTACCCACCCGCTCCTGGCACAACGCCGCCAATGACACCTGGCACCTGAGAGCAGGCGTCCAGCAACGCCGTTTGCTCTGCTGGCTCAACAGGTACCCCGGACTGCTGCGACATCTCCCGGATCAACCGTCGGATCTCTGCAATGCAGCTCCTGAGCCTCCCATAGTCGCCGCTCTTGCTTTCCGCCAGCCTGACGAGTTCTGCGGCGAGGGATTCGTTACTCTTCTGCAACTGCGCCCACAAAGTGGTCGCCTCGGCCGGCTTTTCCTGGCGCCATGCAAGCACCTTCTTCACCATGCCGGGCGTTTGTGAGCCGCAATCGACATCGCACATGACCAAGCGGATTCCGTGGGGTACTTTGATGGCAGACTTGGTGATTTCGGTGTCCCACTTGCGCGAAGGGTCTGTATCGTCAACCAGATCTCTCAGGGCGTTGGCGAACCCTGCCGCACTGGGCTCTCCATGTGCAGACAGGAGCGAGGGCGAGAATCTGCGATATAGACAGGAACCGAAGACCGCAGAAGCAACATCGAAGCCAGAGCCAACCTTGCCCTGCGCGGCACAGTGCGCGGCTTGTGCAAGATTATGCAGACGCTGCTTGCCGTGCTCGGTGGCGAGCGAGAAGACGCTGTCAGGAAGATAGTGGGAGAGCACAGCGCCGATGAAGGCGGTGACCAGGGCAGCAGAGGAGCCAAGACCGGTCTTGTGCGCCTCCCAGAGCGGCACATTGAACGTTTTGAAACGTTCGCCCGGCACCTGGACGTCGCCAGGGCCGGCAGAATAGTAGTCGTTGTCGGCCAAGATGGTGACAGAGGCCGGCTCAATGCGTTGGGAGGTGATAGCTGAGATGTAGGTGAGCGCATAACTGAGAGCCGTTTCGACGAACGGATTGCGATGGAGTGCTTCTGTAGCGCGACTAGACGCGGCGGTTGCAATGAGCGGCAGGAACACTAGAGGGAAGAAGGAGCAGAGGCAATTGCAGTCATTGTCATTTGTCTAGCATCTAGCAAACCGCAAGCAACGCCGCGAACAGAGGAGAAAGCACACTTACGCTCTCAGCTGGGTTACCTCGATGCCGCCGCCGAGCTCGGTGAGCCTGTAGCCATACTCCCAGGTGGCACCGATGAACTGAGGCGACTTGACGATGATCTCGGAAAGACTTACGCCAGAGCCTGTCGCCAACGGGCGGACGAGCACATGGATGCGGGCGCTGAGGCCGAACACGAGGCCATTGAAGTCGCGGTCCAGCACCAAATAGCCGCCAGCGAGCAGGACCTTGCCGGGCGCAGAAACAGCCACAGCCGGGTTCGCAGAGGCCATGGTGTGGGAGATCGTCGAGCGTTGCACGGCGGGCACAGGTTCCTCCGGATAAGAAGCAGCAGGGCGGGGCGACCGGAGAGACTGATCCGGGAAGGCCGGCGGCTCGGGATCTCGAGGGGCTCTGGAGCTCGGCGCGGTGGGCGCGATTGGAAATCAGAGGGCCAGTGACGGCAGAAGGCGGGGTGCAGCTCCGCAGAATGTTCGTAGGATGAGTCACCTGCTGGCTGACTGCATCGCCGCAGCGCGCAGCCCCAGGGGGCGGAATGCTGGAGGGTCACAGGGCAGCGCAGCCGGTGCCCGCCCGGGGCTCGCGCTGCGTCGAGCAGGCTTAGCTGCTTCGGCCTTAGGGATTTACCGGAGCGCGCTCAGCTCGCCGCCCGTGGATCGCGCTTTTTCGCTGCCTCGTCTTCGTCACCACCACGCCTGCGCGGTTTTTTTTTTTTTTCGGTGCTGCCTGCGCGATCCTTAGGCCAGCTCCTCCTTCCGTTCGTCTTTCGTGGCTTCTTCTCCCTTCTTCTGCTGTGGCGACTATTTTTTCTCACCCTGCCCCGGCCCGTCCGCTTTGCATGCCACGCTCTCCAGCGGCCACTTCGGTCTAATCGAACACGCTCTCAAGCCTCCTTTCCACACCCATTGGAAGCGCGTTCCTTTGGCGGCTCTCGTCGTCAAATGAACCTGCAACAGAGCTTTTTCCAGAGATAAACTGTAAGCTGGGCTTCCCGGCGCCCCGGGCCCGCCCGTCTCGTGAGCAACCTCTAGGCAGCTATCGCTAATGCGCCACCAACACATAGTCTCGCCCTTTCACGCTGAAGGGTGCTCTCGTCTTCTAAATGGTCTTCAAGACCCTCAATCTCAGAAGCCTCAGTCTCGCGAAGACTTTTACCCACGGTTACGCCCAGTCGGTCGTAGCCGCCTCCCAATCCTCCTACGCTTCCCAGAACTTCAGCCACGTTTCCAACCGCTTCGCAAAGCATTCTTCCCAGCAGAATGGCTACGCTACTTCGGCTCAGGCTGGCCCGAGTGTCAAGTCTGCCCATGTGGAACACCATGACTCTGGGCTAGCCGCTTACTTTGAGGCTTGGCATAAACACCAGAGACTCGAGAATCGCGAGTGGCATCAGTTCCAGTTTGCTAAACGAATTGAATGGAAGCCGCCCTCAAGCGCCCAGGATAATGAGATCAGCCTAAAGGAGCCCTCTGCAACTGCTGAGGATGTTGATACCGATGACAAGGCTGCCCGTGGCGCAGTTGACCGCGCCTACAGTGCTAGTGCTGTGGATGACTTCAAGCAGGTTGTTGATCACAAAGCCGAAGCAGAAGCATTGGCAAAGATTGACGAGGCGATCAACCGGGAGATCGAACGTCGGAAGAGCGAGCCGGAGGATGATTTGGAGGATGCTAGTCCGGCCGCAGCCAACGCTCGAGAGGCCCGTTCGGAATCGCCTGCTACGATCTCTCAGACCTCACCAAAGCAGTCCACTCCCCGGTCGTCGACAACTGCACCCACGTCTGTCTCCGAAGCCGAGGCGTACGCAAGCCAACTGGAGAAGCTTGTTGAGGGTCGCCACTATGCCGAGATTCCCGCCGTCTTTGAGGCTATGCTCAATGGAGGGATCAAGCCTTCCGCCCCCGCATATAATGCGCTACTTGTTGCCGCCATCCATCTGCCCAGGGTCAAGCACCAAGTAGTTCCCAAGGCACTGGATGTGTACTCTGATATGCTCAGGCGGCGCGTACTTCCGGATTCGAAAACTTATTCCATCTTGATTGAGCTCCTCTCCGTACGCGCTTTGGAGGTACTTTCTTCTAAGCAAATCCTTGAGGAAAAGCGCGTGAGGTTTGGTGGAATGGATGAGGAGGGAAGATTCATGCTTCAGTCGAACGAGACTGATTTCGCCATCCTTCTGGAAGACGATTCTCTTAACATGGCCGTCAAGCTCTTCAACACTGCAGCCGCCATCCAGTCTGATAGCGCTTTCTCAGAGAAAACGTATCGCAGACTGATCACTGCGTGCGCTGAGTCCGGGCGCGTTGAGGATATGGTTCGCATTTACACTCACATGGAGTCTCACAACGTCCTCCCACGCGCCGAGATGTTCGTTCCTATGATCCACGCTTTTGCTGTGTCGGGCGATCTTCGGTCTTCTGTTGAGTGCTATGACGAGTACAAGGCCTTGGCTATCGCGAACGACAAAGGGGAAAACGACATCGTCCGTAAAGACAACGATGTATACGCAGCTTTGATCAAGGCTTACGCGCTGTGTGGACGCATGGAAGGCGGGCACAGATTCCTTTCCAAACTTCAAGAGACTGTCGAGGATCCGGAGCGCGCTACAATTCTGCGTGATATCGTCGGGCTAAAGGCTTTTATTCCAGTCTGGTTGAAGAAAGGGTCGTTTGAGGATGCTGTGGATCATGCTCGCGAGGCTCTCAGCTCTGAGGCTCGCAGAGTGGCTATGGCAGCCATCTGTGTTCGAGCTGCGGACGATGATGCCATAGATGTTGCGACCAAGGCGTTCGAGTCTCTTCCGGAAAAGATGGAAATCTCGGTTCCCGCGGTCGCCATGGTCGCAATGCACGTTCGAAACGGCAATATCGAGGCTGCTCAATACTTCTGGGAGATTTTGGAGCTTGCAGAGGCGACGCCCGTCTTCATTGAGCCTTCGGCCATGCTTACTATTGCTCTGATCGGCAGCGGCCATGCCGAACGCGGACTGAGCCAGAATCGTCGCATGTTTAGTCGGGTTCGTGATTCGCAGGCCGGCAAGTCGAAGTCAGAAATTGTCGAACAGATTGATGAGGCAGTCGAGGTGATCGGGCATTTCATGACCAAACGAGGAATCATTCTTCCTGCTAAAGCCAGCATGGAACTCTTCTGGACGATGGTTGACAACGGTGGTCTAATCCCTTCGGTTGCTGCTCACCTTTTGGCTGGCCTGGGGCCCGATGGGGTCACCCAACTTGGATTCGAGGACTTGAACCTTTTGATGCAGATCCAAGCCGGTATGATCCTGAATGCCTCCGCGGCAGACGTTGCCAACCAGGCCCGCTTTTCGCATGTGCTGGAGGTCATGATGGCTCACGGCATGCCGATCGACAAGCAGACAACCAGTCTGATTGAAAAGGTTCTCCTGAGATTGGATCGTCCTGATCTCGCTCAGCGGTGGCAGTCTTTCCGTTATCCCGTCATGGCCCCTGTGTTCAATCCGGCCCCTTTCCCTTCGTTTGGAACCCCTACGCCAGTGGCCCCGTCGCCAATGTTCGAGGACAATTACGACCCTTACGCAGCGACTACGGACAATAAGGGCTCAGTTGTCATCACCGATCTGTTGGAGAAAGCTCAGGGTCGCTCCGCCTCTCACTTGAACGAGGCTCTCACCAAATTTAGGAACATGAGACGGGCAGGCAGGCATCCTCGGTACTTTACTTACGCAAAGCTGATCACTGCTGCTGCCAAGGAAGGACGTATGGAGCTTGCCCAGGATATTCTTTCACTTGCAAAGCAGGATGTTCCGCTGCAACCTCAACATCGCATTGTCAGGTACGGATGGGTCACGATTCTGGACTCCATGGTGGCTGCTTGCCTTCAGGCAGGTGATCGTCATGGTGCTGCTCGGTACCATCAGGAACTGCTCGATATGGGCGCGGCACCGTCTGCGAACACCTTCGGTCTCTACATTACAACGCTCAAAGAATCGACCAGGACCTTTGACGAAGCTACGGAGGCTGTGAAGATATTCCTCAGAGCCAAGTCAGAGGGCGTTGAGCCTTCCTCTTTCTTGTATAATGCGTTGATTGGCAAGTTGGGCAAGGCCAGACGTATTGACGACTGCTTGTTTTACTTCCAGGAAATGCGTAGTCTCGGTATCCGCCCTACAAGCGTTACCTATGGCACGGTCGTCAATGCTCTTTGTCGGGTCAGCGATGAAAAATTTGCAGAAGAGCTTTTTGAGGAGATGGAGAGCATGCCAAACTACAAGCCTCGTCCGGCTCCGTACCACAGCATGATGCAGTTCTTCCTGACCACCAAGCGTGACCGGAGCAAGGTTCTATCGTACTACGAGCGCATGCGATCGAAAGGCATTGAGCCCACGACCCATACCTACAAGCTCCTCATCGATACTCATGCAACGCTCGAGCCGCTGGACATGGAAGCCGGCGAAGCGGTCCTTGGCCAGATTCGTGAAGCTGGTCAGCGGCCGGACGCAGTCCACTTTGCCTCGTTAATCCATGCCAAGGGCTGTGTCCAACACGACATGGCTGCTGCAAAGGGGTTGTTCGACTCGGTCATCGCCAGCGGAGAGGTCCGCCCGCAACCATGCCTTTACCAAGCCTTATTCGAGGCTATGGTCGCCAACCATGATATTCACGCTACCGAGGCCTATCTTGCAGACATGAGGTCCAAAAACGTTGAACTGACGCCTTATATTGCTAACTCTCTGATTCATGGCTGGGCTGCTGCCAAGAACGTCGAGAAGGCTGCAGCAATATACGAATCGGTCCCACTCCAAAAACGTGAACCGAGCACGTATGAGGCTATGACTAGAGCGTATATGTCCGCTGAAGATCGTGTGGGCGCTACGGAAGTTGTGAAAGAAGGTCTCTCCAGGGGCTATCCGGCAGCGGTGGCCAACAAGATCCGCGAACTGATTGGCGGCGGCTGGCCTGGTGCAGGCGACGGCGTTGACGCAGTCGCTGTCTAAGCCACGCGCTTTGGCCCCTTCAGGATCACTTGAGCCTTCTTTTCTTTACATTTGATTGTAATGTGTTTCAAGTTTTCTTTTGTTATGGGGAAGACTATCATAAAGGCAGAAAATGGTCGGGATGACCGAGCGGGATGCGGGAACAGGGCATCTTGCGGGCTGTACAGCGCAGGCGTTCACGGCGCATGAAAAGGAAGCTGCAGAACGGTTTAGCAGCATTTCGTGTTTTTTTTTTGGGGGGGGCGGTTTTCCCGCGTAGTTCTCGCGGCGGACACGGTGGCTTTTTGCAGAAAGCAATTGTTGCTTTGTATAATACCCGGGATAGACATCTCCTCTCTCATAAAGCAAGAAGCTTTTCCCAAGACCAAAAGTTCGGGATTAGATGCTACGTGAATTCGAGTGCCGATTTGCATTGATGACTGGTGGTAAGCGCATCGTCAGTTCGGCAAGGTGCCTGTGCGCACAGACCCCTCGCCGGACCAGGAATCCTGTGCGTCATTAGCGATCGTAGGCTTCCTCTCCGTCGCTCACCATCTAACACCACGAGGCAACCCTCTGTCCAATCCGCCCAGACCGGTACTTCCGGCTTGAGCGCTTTCTCCACAAACCTACGGGCCCGTTATTCCAGTCCCAGCGGGGGCAGCCACTGTACCTGTTCGACTATCATGGTCCTCGAGGAAGCCACAAACGGGTCGAATGCGCCATCTGACAGCTTTGCCGACAATGCATATCCGTCCGACACTGATCCATATTCTACTTCTAATATTTCCCAGCAGCAGCGTGCTTTCCAGATTGACCTGAATGAGTTTCCGTTACCGCCGCCAATCCTCGGACCTCTCGTGGGTTATCCTCGCCAACGAGTCGCAACGAACGTCGCCGAATACCTCAAAGCCGCATCGCATGTCTTGCGCAGACCTTTGACCGAGGATGAGGCAAAGGCACTAGCATATCATACTACAAGGGCGAACAGCACGACAGCATATGGCGCCTCTCTTGGCGCCGTTGCAGCAATGGCTCGTTGCTACCAGACCCGGCGCGAATACAGATTTCCTTTCTGGAATCCGTCAAGCGCGGAAGGTTGGAACCCGGAGACTTTGGGCCCGTTGAGAGGACAGGCAGCACGCGTTGCCTATCAAATCCTTCGCATCCCGCCGTACTGGTTCATTGGCGCCTTCACGGCTGGAATTCTTGCGCAGAGCTACTCTACTGCAATCGCAACTATATCGATAACCCAGGATGAGCGGCTGAAGGCGCTGAATGAGGCGATCAAAACGATTGCAAAGAACAGAGGGGATCTCTCTAACCGCCGACCTGCATCTGGCCCAGCCCCCGTCACGACAGCGGGAAGCAGCGACGTCTATGATGATACGTCACCCACTGCCAGTGTATATACAGAGAACCCGGCTCCCTCTGAAGTACGAGGGCGCCCCGCCGAAGCCAATAAGCAAGCTAGCTCGCGCTGGAGCCAGGATCGATGGACTACGCATTCAGGCGCATACGACGAGGCATCACCAACCGGAGGGTTGGGGCCCATGGATTCCGGAAACTCGCCATCCGGAGGATCAGCATGGGACCGCATCAGACAACAAGCTTCTTCAGGGCAGGGGCAACCGGGTGGATCTTCTGCTCCTTGGAACAGAGGCGCACAGAACGAACACAGAGCGGCATCGACGTTGGGTGATAGTTTTTCTTTCTCCAGCAGCGATGAAGAGCGGCAACTGGCGAAAGCTGAAGCGCAGAGGGAGTTCGATGAAAGGATTGAGAAGGAGAGACGAGGGATCGATTTTAACGAGAACGGGAAACGGTGGTAAGCGGATTCAGCACGCAGTCGCCTAGACCTGTAGCTATCCTCACGTCTTCATCGAGACTTGTTCGTTCGCGTATTAGTATAAGTCAGTTGGTCTATTTGCTGTCAAATCTAGAGCCGCCTTGGACTTGTTTTCCTCTATTCACACAGCTCACGCAGGCTGCAGCAAATCACTATCTGCGCATGAGGACTGGACAAGGTGGTATAATGCAGGAGCACGGGCGCTTTTCGTGATTTAAATTAGGATCGAATAGCCGGGACGTTCTGAAACACACTACCTGACTCGAGGAGCACGCATGAGTGTCTGTGCCTTCTATAAAGGCCAGTTTGGGATTCTGCGCTGATCTTGATCTACAGAGAATCGTCATCGGTAAGTTGCTGTTGCCCATTGAGGCAGGGGGTTCAGACAAACATCTCAGTCGATCTGTATTGCGAACATTTCAAGTTCGGGTGTTTCGCATATGACTCTAGCAGGACGTGCCGGGAAGAGTGATCCATCTCAGAGGGTTGGGACGGCGAAATCGCAAGTGGCGAAATGTCAAAGACCGGACGCTAGGTCAATTGGATGGGCCAGGATGAAGGAGAGCTATACGCTTGGAAGTCAGGCGGTAGGAGGATGAGATCGGGTGCTACTGCTGATCATAGTGCAATGCTGCATGAAGAACAAGATGGGTTCAAAAAACAGGGCAGTGAGAAGTTTCAAGCCGATGTTAGAGTCGATGCCTGTCCGTTCAAGCTTCAGACGATGCAGAGCATTGGACCGATCCCGTCCAGCGCTCGATGCTTCAGGTTCATGGGGTCCACGACCAGAGTGCTTCACGCATAATGAGGTCGACGTCATCACCGCTCAGGTGTGCTGCCCTGCGGTACCGTCGGGTTGAAGCATCCAGGAATGGGATCGAAAGGCCTGGTTCTGGCACACAGGAGAGCCTCTGGGCTCACAGAGCGTGGAACGGCGCTTGCTTACAAAAAATGAAACGCAGAGAACCTGTCCCAAGCAGCAGACTAGAACGGCGGGTCCTAGCGATTGATTGGGGCCGAATGGAGGTAGATAGGCAGTGGCGTGGTATGTTGTGCGGGCCGAAGAGCGCTTCGCGACAGCCCGATGTCTTCGAAGGCGGTGGGAATGGGAGATGGCGCAGGCGGACTAGTTTCCACGGATCGCCTTGGTCAAAGCAGCAAGGATCTGCGGCAATGACCATGTTTGAACGACGTAAGATTTTGGGGTGAAAGGGTCTGGGGGCGTAGGCGTACGTAGACGGCGGATAAGCACAGCGCAGGGTGGACGGGGCGGGCAAGTGAGGGACAGGTGCGGTGCGACGCGGCGGGTGAGTGGAGCGACGGACTCCAGGCCTCAGACGGCGCTTAGCCACTGCCGGTGGCGTGGTGGTGAAGGTTGTAGTTAGTAGTCGAGAGGGCTGGATAGCTAGTACATGGCAGCCACGCAAGGGCCCGGGCGAGGAGCATCGTTCAGGACTAGCGGATCATCTGGGCGGCGCGTCGGGGCTGGCCGCGATAGCGCGGCGGGGAGTCGCTCCGGAAGTGCTCAAGCAGTGAGGTGCCCCCGGCTGCGGCTCTGCAGCTGCACTATTTGCCGGAATCCCCTGGCCGCTCATGCACGCTGTGTGTTGCACCGCTCTCCAGCCTCGGCATTGAGGCGCCGCAGCGGACACCCTGGGACGCCGGGCGATGCTGCGCGGGCGCGGGTTGCGGCGGGCTGCGCTGTACCGCGGGCAGAGAGGGCGATGGAGCCTGGAGAGGTGGGCGGGTCGGCTGGCAGTCGAGGGCCTAAATAAGCGCAATTTCCCACGCGACAGGCCGGTCAGGGGCCTCGCCGCGGCCAGCCAATCCCACGCGCCGCCCAGGACGCAGTGCTTCGACGCTGCTCGACCGCCCGCAAGCACTTCGCGCTCTGCTTGTGCCTGTGCGTGTACCTGTCTGCACCTGGCGTCCCCAGACCCAGCCCGCTTGCTCAGTGCGCTGCTGTCCTGCACTGCGCCAGCACCAGCGCCAGCGCCTGCCGTCTGCCGCCTGCCACCCGTCGCCCGTCGCCCGTCGCCCGTTGCTCGCCGCTCCTGCCCATCGTCTTTCCCTCTCTTTTGCCTGCTCTCCCCGTCTCGGCCACTCAGGCGTCGGACGCTTCCTACTCAGTCGCTCGTTCAGTGTCCCGCTCCCCGTCCAGCCAGGCTCTCCGCTCCGCCCCAGCTTCTCCGAGACGTGCCTCCCGAGACCTTCTGAGACCTCGTGTTTGCTGTCGCGGAGCGATGGAGTTTTGACCCATCACGGCCACCTGCCTGCATCGCCGCCGTGTGACGGACGCGTCCATCAACCGCCATGTCGTCTCGTCGCTCTCGCAACGAGCCGTCGTCTTCGCGTCCCATGACCGTTTCCGCCGTCTTGCTGTTACTAGCCGCTGCCAGCATTCCAACGGCCATGGCTCAGAACTCGTCCTGCATTTCCCTGGCTGGCTCGAGCCAATGTCCTGCTTTCAACTCTTCTTCGATTTCGACCGATTCTACCTTGACCGGCCTTTTGTGCGACTCCTCCATAAGCCCTGCTCTCGCACCCGTCACTGACCTCCTGCCCACTCAGTCCATTTCTCGCATACGTATCTGACACGAACTCTTTCGATCAATATCTTGCCGCCTATGTGCAGTCCAACTTTGTGCAACAAAGGTGCGTCTTCTCTGCCGTGATGCCCATCTCGCCCTCGCTCATGTATCCTAGATACGTCCAGCTGCTTGGTTGCACGAATATCAACCTTGACAACACCACCGACGTTTATGCTAGGTATACCACCAGCGTATTGTGTAATGCTATTGTACAGAATTCAATTGACTCGTGCGGCCTGTCCGGCGACGAGTCCCGTCCTCTTTGCGCCGACACCTGTGTGCGTAGCCCCCTGTCAAGACTTTCAGACAGCATCAGCTGACGCCTGCAGGCCGAATACGCCATCAGCGAACAAGAGATAGCGGCTACCCCAGAGCTTTGCGGAACCACAAGCAACAATGTTAACTCGCAAATCCGTGCCGACTTCACCAACTGCGCCCTCCCCGCAAATTCTCTTACCGGCTCCTGCATTCCCGGCGTCCAGAATGAACCCGAAAACTGCGGTTATCTAGACAATCTCCAGGGCTTGTGCTCCTTCTGCGCTTCAAGCTCCCCGAACGCAACCGACTCGTGTTGCATCAATTCCAACGTGAACGAGCGTTGCCAAGGTGTCGACCTACCCACTACAACGTCTATGCCGCCTCTCTTCCCGAGCTCGACAACGGCTGTGACTGGCCCGACAGGGACTTCGTCTGGTGGTGGTGGTGGCGCGCGCCGTGGTCTCTCGCCTGGACAAATTGCTGGTATCGTGGTTGGAGCTGTGCTGGGCGCCGGACTACTTTTGACTCTCATGATTTGCGCTTGCATCCTTCTGCGAAGACGGCGAGCAAGCCAGGCGGGAAGCATTTTCAACCAGCCTTCACCATCACGCGGAAATACAATTGCGCCGGCCATGTCGTATTCTAACATGCGTGAGCAGCCTCCCGTGCCCCCCACTGGACGTGTTGCACGCATGAATGCCCTTGAAGAGACATCCAGCTCCGATCAGTACAGCAGCACGCGTGGTGGTCATAGGTACGGACAATCTGATGGTTCTGGAGGAAGTCCCCGCTCTGTTGTTGTTGCTGCCGGAAGGCTGCCGAAGCGTAACGGATCCCTCTCAAGCTCTTCAAGACTTAACATTGGGGACGAGCCGCAATCACCAGAACCTCACAGCAACAACGAGGAGTTCTCATCACCAGAAATGGGCAGCGGACAGTCGGAACAACTGCCTTTCTTCAAGGACTACTATTCGCAGGACGAGATCAGACCCGGCGACTCGGTGGCTGTCTTATGGGCTTACCAGCCCCGCGCCAGTGACGAGTTCGATCTGGAGAGGGGTGAAATGATCAAGGTTGTGGGCATCTGGGACGACGGGTGGGCTACCGGAGTGAAGATCACCCAGACCGCCGACGAGTGGGACGCAAATAGGAAAATTCAGCGAGATAGCGGCATGTCGAATGGCAGTTCACGCCCAGTGGAGAGTGTAGGGGAGGTCAAGGCATTCCCGGTGAGTTTGAGAACCCTGCAATCTATGTGCGACGAAGCGCACTAACCTCCTCTCAAGCTTGTCTGCGTCTGTTTGCCTCAGCATTGGCGGAAAACCATCGACGGCGACTCTTCCGCTGGCGATTCCGACCGACCACCAACCCGCAGCCCGTGAACAACCCGGTTCCTTCCTGGAGAAAGAAAAAAAAATCCAGGATTTCTCCAATTTCATGCCGGTACGATTATGGCGTTAATGCACTTTCTTCTTTACAACTGAATATTCCTGCAACAGACTGCAGAGTCTGTTTTTCCTCCACGTTAGAGCTCCTTACTTTAGCATTTCGCAATCCGGGTTCAACTCAGAAGACCATGGAGAAAATGGACGCGCGTGCAGGAATCAGCCCGCGCCAGCTTCTACCAGTCGACACATTCCATACACAGATATCCTTCCTCTATCATGTCTAAGAAGAGCTCCATTCTCGTTCCCTCTCTTCTTTCAGCGTTCGATACCCCGCGCAAGCGCTGTGGCACACTTCCCTGTATAATTTCGTTTCTGATTGACGTTTTTGTTTTGGCTTCTGTCGACGTTTTCGCACGATGCCAGACTCTGTTGTGCAAAGCATGACAGGGCGTTTAATACTACCATTCCGATTCATGGTGCATGAGCCTTCGGTATTGCTGGCTTTTTTTCCTATGTTAGATCAAGAGGTTGGTGGTGGTATACGGTGGCTGGAGTGGTAAGTTTTGATATTTTGGGTGGCTGAACTTCACCCGCTTGCTTATTCCTCCAGGAAGGGGGTGGAAAATCGGAAGCCTAGCACTTCCTTGCCGACGTGCGAGACTGCGAGTCAGGCGATGAGCCAGCCCCCGAGGCCGGGTTGTTTGGCCTTAAGTACGCCAAAGGCAATGGCGCGAACCGCCTGGGTTCCAGGATTCCACCAGGAACCTTGGGTACGTGGTTCAGGAACGCCTCAGGTCCGGCTAGTCAACAGAACGCCTCGTAGACTGCGTTTCACTCGCCTGACTGCTTCATCGGCTGCGGTTTGGTCTTCTGCTTCGCTTTTCCTACTCTGCCCCTTCCTCCTTTCGTTTGGATCAGGCGAGGTCTTAGCTTGGATGCGGGAAGTCGAAAAAGGCGTACTCATTGTCTACTCCATGCGCCGCTGTACATAAATTCATCCTTGGTCCTAGTTGCTTGGCAGACTAGGAAATTCAATTGTCGGGTATGTCCGTGATGGGTCTACTTCAATACGTGCTAAACAACATTTCACCCTCTTTTACGAAAAGAGCGAGATTCCTATGAAAAAAGTTAAAATGAGATGGTCCTCGTGAGATTCTCGCCTGTGCGTCCTGATAATCTGGACAGGACGTCGGTTTGTTTATTCTGAATCTGTCAAGTCGTGCCGCGGGGGTTTCCAGAAGGCATCTTTCGATCACCCTGTCAGAATATGTAATCGACTTTCCCGGTATATGATAATTACCACGCACGGGATATTTATGCATATGGTAGAATAGTCGACATCAACAGGATGTCTGATTACGGACTCCAACGCGGGTAGGCCATGCTCCGATCTACAGCCGAACAACACACAGAAGAAAAGATTCCATGCTAGTTCTCTTTAGATCCTTAAGTGTAATTTAATCTAATGACCAATTCTATGATACCTCCGAGGGTAGCACTCGTCCACACACAGCCAACGGATCATGAAGTGAGTGGTAGCATGGATCATTCGGTCAATCTTGAACGCTCATGGCCTCATCTAGGCCTTGACATTGGTTAGTCCGTTCTTTAGCATAGCATTTGCCTCCCTCAACTTGAGCACGGTTTCAACGTGGGCGAAGCATAGTGGTGCTTCCTTCTTAGTCGCGAGCAGCTGGGCGGTCTTGAGGACGTTTTTGATCTGGCGACCGTTCATATTCCGTTCGGCGAGGCGGTCGAACTCCTCCTCAGCGAACGGTGCAACGTTCGAAATGCGGTCGAGGAACGAGGCCCAAATGTGGCGACGGGAATCCAAGTCCAGATCCTCGTATTGAAGAGAGAGGTGGATGCGGGACTCGAATGCCGCGTCTATATTCTCCACACGGTTGGTCGTCAGGAAGAGAATTCCCTCGTAGTATTCAAGCAGTCGGAGGAAGATAGACACCAGCTTGTTGCGCTCAAGGTCGTGCGCCGAGCGCGCCTCGAGAAAGACGTCTGCCTCATCCAGGAGGAGGATAGCGTTCCATTTTGTGTTCATCTCCAGAATATTGGACAGTGCCGACTCCACTTCTGAAGGATCGGTGCCTAGATCGCCTGCGCTCATGACGAACAGTGGCACCTTCATAACCTCGGCCACTGATTCGGCGGTCAAAGTCTTTCCGACACCCGGGGGGCCAGACAGGAGCATGATAATTCCGCGGCCCTTACCAGAAATCACATCATCAAAGCAATCCTTGTTCATTGCTTGCGTCTGGGCGAACGCCAGGATGAGATCCTTTTGTTCTGGTGGCGCAACGAGCGAATCGAAGGCTTGCTCGTTCCATTCAATCTCTTTGACGCCGCCGATCGGAAACTTCATCCACTTCTTGTCCTTCAGCGAGTATCCACGTAGTACGTCAGTGCAAATAAGGAGCTGGTCCTCACTCAACCCTGGTTCAGTCGATACCTCAGTCACAGGTGCCGGTATGGTGGGACCGCTTTCGTCGTCGGATTCGTCTTCCGAGTAGTCGTCGTAATCCGTATCGAATTCATCATCGGAGTAGTCCTGCGGCTGCACGCCTGTTGCTCTGATCCGGCTCACACGGACTTTTCGATTAGGGTTAAAACGATTGAAAGCGTACGTATTGATGATGATGCGGCTGTTGACGCTGAAGCGGGTGGGGCCCCAGGGACCATATCCGACGCAGACGCCTTCATATGCCTTGAAGTGAAACTAGTAAAAAGCAAGTTCAGATATGGTTCTGCGTTGGTGTTTGCGCTGGGTCTACTTACGCCTTTGTAAGCCTCGAATAGGCGCCCACGAGCGACCAAGCTCTTTCTCATCTGCTTAACCTCCAGATGGTAATGTAGAGGGTAGGCAGGAAGGCTAGTAACTAGACATGTTCCAGCAAATGCGGGGATCTCCAGACTGTTGCTGACATAGCCAAACTCCTCGCCATCCCAATCAATCGAGCGGACATTCAAGTTGAATTGTGGAGGATTGCAGGAGTAAGACCCGTCGGACAGGGTGAAAGCACGATCCACGCCATCATCGTTGCTGTAGACCAAGACACCGGGCTCGAAAATGGTCCAGACCGCTTGGTAGGTGATAACCCCGTTGGAGAGGAGATCTCGCTTTTCGGATATAGTGGTGCGAAGTTCCTCCTCAAGGATAGCCCATAGAAGCCCTACATGTTCTTTAGTCTCCGCATCGGTCTCGTTGGCGCGTGCTTCGATGAACCTCTCCCAGCGGTGAACGAAAGGCTTGAAAGGGGCGGCAAATTCAAGACGCTCCAGGTTGGTGGTGACTCCAGGGTACTTGTCAAAGACCTTGCCGAGAAACTTTTTGAGCAGCGGGCTCTGAATGACCATGGACGCAATGCGAAGTTTTCTTCGGCCATCGTAGCACTTGGTGTGTCGGACAACAAGGGCGTACTGAGCTGCCTCGGCATTCTCCGGGGGCTCCTCCAGGCTTCAGGTAAACAACCAAATCAGTAAGACTTGTCCTCTAGCAAGGTGAAGAGCTTACACACTCATCAGGGTAGGCAGTTGTCCACGAGCGGTTGCCGTTGCTATCGGGCTTAGTCTGGTATAAGTCACGAACACGTGCTAGCGTGCCCGCAGGAAGGTACTGATTTTCCTGCTTGGCCTCACCGATCTTGGCATCGACAGTGGTGGCAGTTTCAGCCTTGAGATCGGTAGGTTGAGCCATTTGTCTTATGATATTTTCGATTTCCGCGACGACTGACAAGTCCTGCTGAGCCATGTGAGGAGAAGTAAAGAAGAAGACTGCAGCGACGCGTAAGAAAGGAAGCGCGGAGGAGAGAGAGGCGAAGTCTCGAGCCGCGTCTTTATACGTGCTATCAGGCTTGCAATGCGGCGCAGGCAAAGAGAGGTGCTGCTGCCTTCGGCCTGACCCATTGCAACCGGGACGCGGTGACTCAACAACACTGTGCCACAGGAAAGGATTGCCATGCAAACGCCGGCTGCTTACACGCCCAGCAGAGGCATCCGCTGCCCTGGGATCCTTCGGTGTTCAGCCTAAGATACCGTTATATTGAGGCAGGCCCAGCTTGTTGCGTTGGACGTGGAAATCCGTAGCCAGTGTCACGGAGGCTAGGCAGACGCAGTCCCGCCGGTCCATCTGCCCCGCGTGAATCATCGTGCACTAGGCAGCCATGGAGTTATAAGGGAAGCTGCAGTGCGAAAGTTTCAACCAGGTCGGTCCTTCCTGAGGTATCTCGCCGTACAAGCAGCATATGGCGGGTGGCAGTTGCAACGGGCCGAGGGCGCCGCCTCAGATTCCGGATCGACGCGCGATAAGATGGGCGCTGCCTATCGTGGAATAGCGCAATCCCCTCGGCCTGCGTCAGCGCACGTCGCTGTCCGCGGTGCACCGCAGAAAGTTACCCATCCTTTCTCCCAAGTCGCAATGCCCGTCTACATTGCCGTTCAAGCCCTGTTCGACGGCATTGGGAGCATCCCCTATGCCTGGACAGTCATCAAGACTGCTCCATGGCTTATGCTTCTTTACCTGTTGAAACGCTACTTCGGTGGCGCTGTCAACACCTCCGAGCGCGTCATGCACTCCAAGGTTGTCATGATAACTGTACGCGCTACCTTCCTCGGCTTCTGTTTGTTGCTGACGCATTTGACTCAGGGAGGCACCACAGGCATTGGGGCTCACGTTGCCCGAGATCTGGCTACCCGCGGAGCCCAAGTCATTCTCCTGACCCAGCATGAGCTGTCCGATCCCTTTCTTGTCGACTACATTGACGACCTGCGCAAGACCACCAACAACAACCTCATTACCGCTGAGCATGTAGATCTCGCTTCGCTTCATAGCATCCGCAAGTTCGCTACTAAGTGGGTCGACAATGCCCCTCCGCGGCGTCTGGACATGATCATCCTCTGCGCCAATACGTTCACACCTGCCGGCGCTAAGCCGAGAACAACGGAAGATGGCCTGGAGGAGAGCTGGGGCGTCAACTACATTGCCAACTTCCATCTGCTGAGTATACTCAGCCCTGCTCTGCGCGCACAGCCCCCGGACCGGGACGTCCGCGTCATATTCAGCTCATGCAGCTCTTATATGGGCGGGCAGCTGCCTGACTTCCCCTCGAACACCAGCGATAAGGACAAGAAAGCGGCCAAGCCTAAGCCTAGGAAGGCCAGCCAGTCTAAGAAGGGGCTCGAGTTCAGTGCTTCTTCCCCTGACGCTACCTCGAAGCTCGCTACCATGATTTTTGCATCCGCCTTCCAAAAACACCTGTCTACTTACGACCGCCCCGATAAACTCCCCATGAACTCACGTGTCTTCATCGTCGACCCGGGCTGGACAAGAACCCCCGGTATGCGCCGCTATCTTACCTATGGGAGTCTCTGGGGCCTTGCGCTTTACTTGATAATGTGGCCCATCTGGTGGCTCGTTCTGAAAAGTCCCGTGCAAGGCGCCCAGACATACCTCTGGGCGGCAATGGACGCGCAACTGGGAAGAGGCGAGGGAGGAAAGTTCCTGAAGGAGTGCAGAGAAGTCAGGTTCATGCGTGGGGAAATAGAGGACGAGAAGGTGCAAAAGAACCTGTGGGAAGCCAGCGAGAAGACTATCGAGGAACTCGAGAAGAAGAGTGCATTGGAGCGTGCGAAGCAAAAGAAGAAGGAGGAGGATGCGGCAAAAGTGAAGAAACAGGAAGAGGAACTCGCGGCTCTCGATGATCTAGTCAAGAAAGCGAAGGCCGCAAAAGAGCAGGTGCCAAAGAAGGAAAAGCAGTCTGGCTCAAAACCAAGCAAGAAATATGCCAAGTAGCTGGTCTTCGGCAACGAAGCAACCTTTCTATTCCCCCTTCCATATCAAGACCAGAACAGAACAGATCGTAGAGCGGGCTGGGTATGCACATGTGACATGAATGTGCATGGAAGGATGCGCTGCACCGGACACAGGTGTAGTTACGCTTAAAGATGCCCCTGTCCTCTAACACAAGAGTCCTATCTATCTGAGAAAACTAATACGGAAAGGCACTTAGGCTTTTCGTCGGGTGTCTGGCCAAAAGCAATGGAACTGGAACATGTGCGTTTGATGCCTGATTTCTACTTTTTTATTTGGTGCAAACCCAGAAAGGATGTTTGTAATGTCTTCTACCTTGGCGGCCAGCCAGTCGGATGGACTGGATCTTAAAGGGGCGGTGCATGCCACAGTGGAAGCAATCTCCGGCCACAACCTTAACTGCTCCTATGCTGAATTAGGCATGAGGCTCCCTGGTCATCCCAAAGCTACCGACTTCATCTTTGAGCTCCGCCCACTCAACGAGCGAGGGCGACACTCGATATTGGAGGCCCCGCACAGCTCCGGTTTGGTGGTCTCCGTTTCCCAGTCCCACGGGCAACGACTGTGACTCTCCGCACCACCGATGACCGCTTAGCCGGCTAACGGATTGGCATGGATCGTCACGTTCTTAATGGTAACCTTCTGCTTCGGACGTCCCTTTTTGTCGATCTCCAAGCCTTCTAGACGGTCCAATACGTCGTCTCCTTCGATCACGCGCCCAAAGACGGTGTTCTTCCCGTCAAGATGGGGTGCTGGGGCGAAGCAGATGAAAAACTGGCTGCCGTTGGTGTTGGGACCCTTGTTGGCCATGCTCACAATACCGCGCGAGTTGTGGCGCAAGGCGGGCTTGACCTCATCTTCGAAGAGGCGGTCCGGGGTGGTGAAGATGGAAACGGAGCTCTTGGACTTGGGGTCGGAGGCTGGACTCCCGGCCTGGACCATGAAGGAGGGGATCAGGCGGTGGAAGGGCGAGCCGTCATACTGGCCGGAGGCGCAGAGGGCGAGGAAGTTCTGCGAGGGTCAGAGGGGCGCGTGCAGACGAGGCAGCGGCAGCAGCAGGAGCACACACTTCGGCGGTCTTGGGAACGCTCTCGCAGAACAGCTCGACTTTGAGATCACCGAGGTCAGTGTGTAACTGTAATGGCTTGTTAGCAGGCGCAGCGGGAGGCGGACGCAGGCCGCGCATGCAAGGCTTGGAAGCGCTTGGGCATGACGTGTGCGCGCGGGCGGGCAGCTCTGGCCGGGGAGCAACCTGGAAGCTGGAGGCTGACTGACCGTGACGGACATGGCGGCGCAGGGCGAGTGGCATCCCGTCTCGTCTCACGGGCTCAGCTGCTGACGCAGTGACGTGAGTGCGAAGTGTTTCTGTGTCGGCAGCGGCAGCGGTCAGCAGGCGGCCGCAGCGCTGGCCAAGTGTGTTTGATCGCTCCGTCGCGCGCTTGGACAAAGCCCCCCCAGTCCCTGCGCTCGCCGACCCGCCAACCGCGGCCGTCGAATCGCATCGTGACACCCTCTCCCGCCTGCGGCCTGGCTCCAGAGCTGCCTGCTTCCCGTCAGCGCCACAGCCTACACCTCGCAGGCTCGCTCCACCATCGCGACGCCGCCCCAAGGCTCGTCCACCGTCTCTTTGTCCCCGACCGGCCCCGGCCACTGCGCGCGCTTCCCCAGCACCACGCCCCCGCGCGAGCTCGACGCACGAAGCTGCCCGCGCACCACCACCACCCGCCTGCCTGCCGCCCGCGCCAGCCTTGCCCGACAAAGAGCCCTAGCCCCGTCGCATCCCACTCAGACCTGTCGCACCCTCAGGCACCGCCCGCAACACCCGCCTTGCTTCAAGAGCTGGGGCTCCAGCCGGCGCAGCGGTGCAGCGGTGCTCTCCCATGCCGTCCCTACCGCTGCCCAGCGCCCAAGCTCCCCTCTGAACCGCAGCCATGGCCGCCTTCGTGCGCGTCTCTGGCCCGCCAAACAGCAACTTTCTGGTCGGCTATCCGGGCATATCAGCGACATTGGTGCGTTTGTCCGCCTTCGTAACAAGCAATCGCGACCCTGCTGACCGTCACCGCTCCCACAGCCGCGAATAGAGGGCAAGGTCGAGATACGGCCCTTGATCGGCGTCTCTGCCCCCGTCGCCGTCTCGCTCGTCACCATCGCCCTGCAGCGCCGCGAGAGCATACATCCTGCCGCCGACTCGGTAACGAAAAAGCATCTAGCCGCGCCGCGAAAGGAAATTGTAGACATCGTGGGCAAGGAGATGCTGCTGTACCGGTCGCCGCTGGGACGGGAGGCCGAGAGCATCCTGGCCATGGACCTACCATTCGTAATTTTTATTCCCTACGGACGAGGTGGCGAGGAAATCGCGCGGCGCGTGCCCCCAGCGAGTCTGCAATTGCCAAGCCGCACCGCCGAAACGTACTACGAGCTCGTCGTCACGGTGCAGCAGGGCGCTCAGGAACAGAAGAAATATGCCTTCCCCGTCCCATTAGCTCGATATGATACCCTGTCGACCTTTGGCATGTATAACAGACCTGAATCGGCGGAGCGCGTCTCGGACCACCTCGTCACTCTCGGCATCTCGCTTCCGCGCTGGTCATACGGGCCTCTAGATCCCGTAAGCGTCTACATCAAACTCTCTCCGAATCCCGACTGGATGGCCAAAGCCAAAAAAGTCACAATTCAAAAAATCACCGTCGGCATAGATGAGGAGATTATCTATAACCACGAGGGCGATGAGCCAACCCGAAAGGTAAAATGCCTAACAAAAACGACGCAAGCCGTGGGCGTCAAGATGCCCGAAGCGGGATACTTTACAAACCTAGGCCTCGTATTCCCGGCAAAGGATTACAGAGATAGTGAAGGGATCATGCCGCGCGGAAACTCGAAGTTTCCCATGTACGGCGTGAGCGGATTTACAACGACGGGGACACTGTACAAGATCGAATATTATCTGACGGTCAAGGTGGATACCTCCTTCCACGACTGCGATTCAACGAATCTGCTAATGTATCACAGGCTCAAATGTCAGCAGCCAAAGACATACTACTCCGGCAGCCTATCGTCGTCTGTCCATTCGACCACGCAGGATGCAAACAAGAGATGGAGGCCATCGAGCAGGCGGCGAAAGATGCTGCGCATGTTAGTCCGGATAACCCGATGCTTCCTGCGGCCCATATTGTCAAAGCGACCGATCCTATGGGACTTGCTGCCCTGGGCATGGCATACGTCGGCGGCCAGAGAAAGCCGCTCATCGATTGAAAGGCCACAGCGCTAAAGGCGACGGGATTTTTAGATTCTCAGGCTGGATCCGGAATTTGGAGGACGGCCGTAATTACGATACGATCCAAAAGACGATTAAAGGAGTTGTCACGACGGATAGCACGGAATGCTCAATACCCGCGCGAGGAGCGCACGAATCTTGGCAGCATATGCTTGACGATGTTTCTAGCCCTATTCTACGACAGGGACCCGGTTCGCGAACATTTGGCGGACTTAAGGCGGCGAAATGTCTGGTACATGACAAGGCAGGCCTCACGAATTCCATTCTCATTACAAGGGGCGCTTTCAATGTGGAGGAGGTTACTTTTCTTTTTCGACTGGATACCAGCATTGCATGGAGTTCTCGTGTACTTTCTGTTCTCGGCTGCTTGCTCACTGGAAGGTGGAAGCTTCCGGAGTCCGGCGCCAGGCGCCCTGAGCAGCTTCGGAGTTCTGGATGGCTCTTTACTACTTGTTTCCCTCACATCGCGGAAAAGGCAAAGCGCCCGATAAAGCTGGCTCTCCTCAGTCCCGCGCGGTTCTCCGCACGTTTAATGCAATAAGAGCTCTTAATTCACTGGGCGTAGCCTGCCCCCTGGGGGCGGGGCCGGAAGGCAAGGTTGAAGGCGTGTCGCTGCTGAGGCAAGACGTCCTGCGAGGTCGCTGCTTGCTGAGTGGCATTGCCAGCAGCAAGGTCCTTTAGCTCCTGGGCGGAACCAGCAGCTGTGGCTGAAGCTAGGATGTGCTCGTCCACCCAGGCCTTCATCTCGAGATACTGAGGGCTACTCTCGCCAAAGGTGGCCTTGGTGTTGCGTAGACTCGTGAGGAGCTTCACGTCGGGGTCAGTGGGCCGAAAAAGAGGTCACGGTGGCTACAGGTATCAAGGTGGCGCACTCACCGACGACAGTAAGTCGAGCTGATCGTCTGAGGGGGCCATTTTGCGCGGAAGAAGACGGGTGCGGGGCGGGGCGAAGAAGGCTGCAGCCTGGGATTGAAGCGCCAGCGCACGCCGAGATCTGTGCAGAGCTGTATGGAGTAGGTATGCAGGTGGAAGCCAGGCGTTGCAGCAGCCGTTTGGGGGCGAAGCGGCCAGGAGTGCGTCCGGCCAGCAATTTCGGCGCTCAATCACTAGATGAGCCCGAACAGGCAGCCGGGGGCACGTGATTTTGCTCTGCGAGCGCGCGCCTGCAATGACGCGGATGCCTCGTCGCGACGCGTCTGCTGCCTGACACTACGCCTTTTTCGGCCGCCTCTGGCTAGCTGCCTGTCTTCTGGTCGCCGCACTCACCTCTATATAATTCAACCTCTCCTTAGTCTTCTGCTGATCTTCGAGGCTCAGCATAGCCACCTCAATTCCATTTTTCACCACCGTTCGCTTCTCTTCCCGCTTCACGCCCTCGTCTTCGCATCAGCCTTCACTGCCCGACTACTTCTTTGCTCCAGACCATAAGCCCGACCCTACAATCGGATCCAACAACTGCGGTACATTAGCCTTCTTCAAGCTTATCCCGTGACATCAAGGCAATGGCTCTCTCCTACGTCTACGTCGTCAAGCGCGAGGACGCCGAGGGCGATGTCAGCATCCTGTCCGCCCATGCAACCAAGAAGAGCGCTGAGGTTGCGGCTGGCGAAGAGAACGGCACCGCCGAAGTCGAAAAGATAGAGCTCATTGGCGGCACCGTCACCGCTTCCAAGTCCAAGTCACCCGCTCCCTCCGCCAACACCAAGGCCAAGAAGGGCACTGGTCCGTCCAAGAAGAAGGAGTCTAGCAGCGATATCCCCGACGCCGATCCCACCGCACTGAGTGGCGAGGCTATACTGTTCACCGGCGAGTTGGCGCGTATGACCCGCCCGGAAGCTCAGCACATGGCTCAGTCGGCAGGCGCCAGGACTGTGACCTCGGTCTCGAAGAACGTCACTCTTGTCGTCCTGGGTCAGCGCGCGGGCCCAGACAAGATGAAGAAGATTGAGCAGTTCGGCATCAAGACCGTAGGTGAAGACGAGTTCTTGGAATTGATCAAGAGCGATGGCGCTACTGCTGGCTCGAAGAGGGCCGTCGACGATGATGACGAGGATATTGATGACAACGGAGAGGAGGAGGTGAAGGAACCGGCCCCCAAGAAGAGGTCCAAGAAGGCCAAGGTTTAAAGACTGTGCCTGACTACGATGGTTTCTTTATCTTCGGCAACGGTCTAGCCACAGTGAAGAACCCAATCGCATAACGTTCCATTATGCTTCGTCCAGTTCCTAGTACACTTATACCTTGCTTGAGTGTATCGAATGGCGAAGTTATCGGGATTCAGGGCTATGGCTTGCATGTTCAGGTGTTGAGGGGTCTTCAAAGTAGGGTTTCTGCATCATTTAGGAAACTAATGCCTTCACGGTATGGCATGGAGATGGCAACCGCTTTTTCTAGCTTATTTAATCGTTATTCTTCACTTCGGGTCGACTATATTGGGAGCTGTCCTGTTCTGTTCAGGGTTCTCAATGTTGTCCAAGTATGCGCACAGTTGTTACCGTGAAATGCCAGTGTTGTACAGGACATTCAGGATCAGAGGCCCATTCTTTATTCTACAAGATAGCACGCGGAACAGTGTATCTCTCAATGTCTCCTTTGAAGGGGGAAATGCTCGACAGTAAGGAACTGCTCTAAACACGATGCCAAGACGACCCGCTACCGATTCCGAGAACGGATATGTAGCACATAGCTGAACTGAAATTGACCTTTACGGAAACAAGGGTGCGCCTTGAGCCGACTGGTAGAATCAATTTGGTCTACAGTCGGAGGTATATATTGCGTCATGCCTTTTTCGAAAATTGAAGATTGCCTGATAGGGAGGCCAGATCCACCTGCTCAATACCAGCATCTCGGATGACCTATCTTCATCCTTCTTTCCTATCTAGCCTCATCAATTATTGACATCAAACCACGTATTCTAGAGACATGGTTGCCTATAAGGACATGGCAGGCTCTAGGGTGCCGAAAGGGTCATGCGGACGCGTTGCACAACCTCACGGCCTGGGAACTAAGTACACAGCCTACTATCTTCGAGAGATTGTGTAAAATACAAGCACAGGGCAAATATCTAACGTGGGAGGCAGGGTGCTCACCTAAATGCGGCAAATTCGTTGCTTACGAATTATGCTTATTTATTAGATCCGAAACACGCTGGGAAACCTTGATAGCCCGGGACAGTGGGTTTAGTGTCCTGAGGAGAGAGGGATTAACCATAGCACATCTCCGGACGTGTTAGACATTAGTGTCCAGTCTCTTAGTACCGACGAAGGAAGCAACATGGCATTCACAGGAAATCCATGATAGGCGGCTAGCTGTAGATAAGGTATCAACCCTTCAAGACAAGCGCCCCAAATGATACTTTACGTGTCTGTCCATTTAAACTGTTCCGTGGCCAAACCATACCTTGATGATGCTTGCCATTCCCCCTGACCGTGAAAAGTTTTGGTTGTCAAGTCGCTCCCATATCTATCTGCGTCTACGGGATGGAGCGCCTTGACCCGATGCTCTGCAGAGACCCTTGAAACACGGTCAAAGAAGTCGTGACGGCGCCATGCACACCCTCAATACTTGGATATAATATCTGTAAACAAAAACTTTGGTACGTTGCTTGATTTTGATGCCAGAAATGACGTGGTATCATGAGAAAGGAAATAGAATGGACTGAATATGCAATGTGGAAAGGCATGTGGGGAAACGCGCAGGACAAACCTGGAACGAAAAAAGAGAGAGAGAAAATCCTCAACGCCGTAAATCCTGCCAACCGCTCGCGCGCCTATCCTCTTTTTTTTTATACGAAGCCTTACCCCGGCCAAAGTCCGCCAACCAAATGAAAGTAACAGAAGAGGAATCAAGACAGACGCTCATAGGTCATACTTGGTCCACTATGCCATCAGTACTGCTGCAATCTCGTCCGCATGGGCTAAATTCGCGGCCTGCCGTGGTGTCGCTTCGATCACTTCGGCTATCACTTTCGACTTCGAGGATTCGCTCCGTCTTGACGACAATACGGTCCAAAGCAATATCTTCTGGATCAAGCTGTTCGGTGCCTGCACAACACTGCGTCTTGACGCTTGCTTTGGCATCCCAGCCATTGCTGGTTTGTGGAGGGCAGCGGGGCTGTTGACGCATACTAGTTTTTTTCGACTGGACACCAGCATCACCATCGGCTACTTGACCATTTCCGAGACTCCCATTCGTCATAGATAATGCGCCGTTCCGGGAGGCCACATTCGCAGTGTTCCCCGACCCATCATTCCGATTAGGTTCGCGCGCGTAGCTGCTGTCTGTCGTTGTCTTATCAAAACTCGTGACCCAGTGGAGGACAAGCACGGAGAACAAGACTGATCAGTTGTCAAACGATGCATGTAAGACGGGTATGCGGGGTTTGATGCTTACTGTCCGCATTGCAACACATCAGACAGATCCAACCGGGCTCTCCCTTGAGAATCATCAAAATTGTAAGATTGACGACACTGGACGTCAGAGTCGCGCAGCTGCCAACGAATGTACGTAGTGCCATGATACGGAGGGACTTATTAGTGTTGTGCTGGTATGAGTATAGACCTGTAGTCATGTCAACTCTAGGCTGCCAAAAGAAGACAGGATGAGCTTACGCCGGAGAGGAATGATAAAGAGCGCAGTCAGATACACCTGCACACATCAGAATCGTTGCGTTATGAGTGAGGGAGTAAGGCGCACATTTATGACTACGTCGAAAATGATAAGCGGAAGCATGGCTTTCTTCTGCATACCAATTATACATGTGCCGCTCTTGTTGATGTATGCAATCCTCCTGCGCAACCAAAGTCAGATGGAACACGCCACAGAGAGGCGGAAGACGCACCATACGAAGTTTAGAATTACTATACCGACATAGGGAATGATCAAGCCAAAGGCGTTGAAAATGTACAGCTTATCGCTGAGTCTAGGCTTGTGGCTTCCTCGTACGATATACTAATGGCCACAGTCAACGAGACGCACGCACGTGATGCCGAGGGAGATACCCACCGCCTTCTCTACTAAAAAGGTATAGATGAAGACTTTGGTGCTCATATAGCAGACGAGGCCTTCGGAACTGTCAGAGCTGGGCTGAGAGAAGGAGGGTGATCGGGGTTCTGACAAAGAAGAATGGCACCCTCGCAAATTCCCTGAGACTCGTTTATTCCAACGTCCTTGAACATTGCAGTGACGAAGACGAACAAAAACGAGTCGAAATAGATTATGATGATGAGCCAGCCAGTGATGGGCAAACGGTGCCACTTTCCCACTTTCTCGACTCGGCGTGTGATGCATATCGCGAGAATAGTCAGCGTAACAAGCGAGAGAATCATCTGCGCAACATGTCAGCTTGGGTCGCGTGGAAAGCGGCGCAGGCGGCCGTACAGAAATGACCCTCCCGCCCATGGGGATGGCGGCGGGTGCCGGCTCATCTCGAGGTAGCAAATGTGGGAATAAACGCATGTCGCTTCGGGCGGGACGGGTTGGGGACGAGGAAGCGGACAAAGATGAGCGAAGGCGAAGGCGAGGGACCAGCGCGGGTCAGTCAAGAAATGGCAAGTCCATACCCATGTCACGAGCGGCAGAAGCGACAGTCTTAAGCAGAGACATGTTCCAAATAGCCATTCACCGTATCGGAAGGCTATAGTCGAGGCTACTGCGTGTCTCTGCAAATTGACATGGAGGCTGCACGGAAGGATGCTGTCAGTGGGCGCCCAAGAAACGGCCGGAAGCCACTTGATGCCGGTAAGTTTGGCTTGGCAAAGTTAGAGTCAAAAAGGCCTGCTTGGGCGGACCAACCAGGCGTGGTGTCGGTGGCAGGGGAGCACGGCGGCGGGCTTTGCCTTATCGAAAGCGTGCGGCAGATCCGCAACAGGATCGGGAACGTGGCAGACACCCGGCACGAGACAGCGATACGGTAGTCAAGCAGGCGCTGGCAACTTCGCGGACTAGGGCCCAGCAACTTTGACCAATGCCGAGCAGTGCACAGCTGTGTCATCAGGTACGACGGCGGCGGCATGGCCTCCGGCGGGCTCACTTCTTCCCAGGCGGTCGTCGAAGGCAGACAGCAGAAGATGAGGAAAGCTGCTTGGACCTTCCGGCGCGCTGAAGCATGCACACGAGCAGAGAAAGGTGCTGGCGCTGGGATTGAGAGCTGCAGCAGGGATAGAGACATGGTACAATAGAGCGAATAAGCAAGTAGCAGTCGGCAGCCCGCAGCCCGCAGCCACGGGCGGTTCAGGGAGCACTGGCGGACGGCGGACGAAGCGGGGGCTACGTGCCAGATTAGGGAAGCATTCTGTTCGACTGGTCCAGGCCCGCGGCGAGAGGACCTGGGCCAATGTACGGAGCACTACTCCCTCGGGCTGGGATGGAGAGCTCTGCGAGACGGGCGGGGTGGGAGGCACGGAGGATGGAAGTAGATGCGGGTCTACAACGACCAGCGGCGCAGATGGCCGGTAGTAGCACCGCAGAGCCGCCGACGCACTCCAAGGGCAACAGCAGGCAGGCCAGCAGGCGAGCAGACAGGCAGGGTAGCCTGGCTAGCAGGGTCTTGCTACCCCTCTACTTTCTGTCCTTCGCCCTCCGTCCTCTTGTGCCCCGCCAGCCGGGGGCTCCCGTCTTCGCCACGAACCTCCTCCCCCACCTCACGCTTCCGCGTCCTGCACTGCCCGTCACTCTCTGACTGCGCGCCTGCGCCTCGCTCTCGCCCTCTGCCTCCACACCGCTCGCTCGTGCTCCTCTTCAGGGAATAAGCTGTCTCTGTGTGCATCGTCGCATGACGCTGCCTCAACAACCTCTTTTTTTTTTTTTTTTTTCGCGTGACGGAGCCGCCGTTTAGATACGCGATGCTACTGCCGCCAGCCCGCCCCAATGTCGTGATTCTGACTCTGCGCGCCTCCGCCCATTTGGTCGCCCGTCGCCCGTTGCTCCCTCGTGGCGTGCTCGCGCTGCGGCTCGCAACGAGAACGTGGCTCGACGCTCGTGGCCATCAGCCGCCTGCCTGGACATCTCTCCGCCTAGGTCGCACGGCCGACGTGGCACAAACCCTCCCGATCGCCCTACTGTCCCCGGGATCGACGCCCAATTCCTCCTCTTCTGGTAAATAGCTTTTCCTGAATCGTACATCAGCTGTTTTTGACGTCGGAACCATCTGACGTCGGCCCTTTCCCCACGACTCCTCGACAGTCCCGCTGCTCCCAACACCAAGCTTTAGCCACTGATACCCTTGACCATCCCATCCTAGCCTAGCCTTCCGCTGTCTGCACGACTCGCCCAACAACCTGTTCATCTCCACCATGCCGGACCGCCCTCCGTTTCGGATATTTTTCCACCTGCAGCCGCCTGCGCGAAGTGCGGCAGTCTACTTCCTCGCTTCCTCCCATTGGCCTTCCTGCTGCACATCCTCCTTCTCCGCTGACCATGATCGCATGCCCTTTGCCTCGGCGTATTACGCTTCGCCAGCTCCGTTAGCCTTCTTCTCGAACAATTCATCGCCTTAGCCCACGTCATCACCCGGAACACGTCGTTCGCGTGTCTTTTCCCATCATCGTCTGATTCCATTTACTAGATACTGCCCTTAAGGTGGTCCGGCCAACCCTGCCCTCTCACCTGGATTGCTATTTGGTATGGCTGCTGCTCCCGGAACCCAGCAAATTGCAAAATCTCAGCCTTCCTGGTTCGGTAGGGAGCCTCGTTGCCAGGCTAAGGGAGGGCATGTGCCAGGTTCGAAATTCCGTGGAACCGATGACCAGGATCCCTTGCTGCATTTGGAGAATTATAGCCTGTGTGGCTCTCGTTCCATATGTCGCCGTTTCCACCTGTCCGCCAGTCACCAAAGCAGCAGCTATAGCGGCACGAAGGCAAATCTCGACTGCCCACCAACACTCCAAAGCCGATTTGATATATTTCTCGCCTGCTAGGCAGGGCCGATTCGCATTGCTAGCTGTGATAAAGTCGCCTTATTTCTGTTTTTGCCCGACGTATTCCTGAACTCGTACTTCAGAGTCAAAGCTTTCATTAGCTCAGTACCAGATGCTTCTTGTTCTGTGATGAGGCATTTGCTCCTGGCCGGCTTTTTCGAGCTCTTTCATTGTGTCGTAGAGAAAAAAATCGATCAAGATAGCGTTAACCTTGGCTTCCGGGTGGCGTTGGACGATCTCCCGTCGGATCTGCTCAACACACCAGATGCTACACCCTAGACCACTCCATTAGTGGGTCTACGCGCATCACTTCGCCGCGACTTACCTCTAAGCTGAATCTCCCAGCTATGGCCTGACTCAATCTGCTCATGGCGGCGTATTCGGCCCTCAAGCGGCGGGCTATACGAAATACAGCCGAGCGCGTGTAACATCTGGGGAACGCGGTAGTCTGGGAACCTATTAGCATAGTAGCCATCACTGTACTTTGCTTGACGCACCGGCGAACATGGTGATCTTGTCAATGTCGTTGAAGTTGCCGTAGCTCTCGCCGCCGAACGCTGCCCAAATGTCCGCAACAAAGATCTGGGCACGTTTTAGGAATCGCACCGTCTTGTGCTCAAATTTTGCCTCATCTCTGAAACAATTGAAACGCTCCGCCAGCAGGTTGACTAGTCTGGCAGCCGAATTTTGAGCATCTGATAGCAGCGTAGTGACGCTGCCGTCAAAATACTGTGGAAAAATGATTGAGCGATTGACCTTGGCTGTTATCGAGGTTGGAACAAACCTCTTCCAGAACGTTCCCAGCCTCCCTCAAGCAGTCCAGTCGCTCCTTCAACAGAGGAATTTCTTCGTCAGTTGCGGAGCTGAAGACGGTGCGAAGCAAGTCTTCTGTGCACGCCTCTTCATCCGTCCAGAACGAAGGGTCGGTGATACGGATTCCTGGATATGCGTCAGGAAAGGACAGGTGGCTGGAGGATTGATCGAACCTCCATCTAGAGCTCTCTGCAGGGCAGCAACAAGACTCCAGTATCCAGTCCATTTCTTGCCCTTGTAGACAATGGAGAAACGGTCATCAGGGCTTTTCTCAGACCAAAAGGAGAAGTTGAGCAGATCCATGGTGAAGATGAAATTGACAGTGCTCTCATCCTTAGCCTTGGGATGCAGCTCATGTTCAGACCACGTGCTTGTGTTGTACTCGCGCTCCTGCATCTGCTTCCAGATCGACTCGGCGGCGGCCTGGCAGCCCTTCATGTCAAGGGCTACGTCGATACTGTTGTTGTAGATGAAAAAGGCATTCTCCAGCACCTTTGTCTCGGGCGGGGCGCTGCTATCTGCAGGCCCAAGCCCGAGGTGTGCTCGAAGGAGAGCAACAAGCTCTGGATCAGCCTCGTCGTCGGACATAGTGAGAGTGAACGGTGGTAGTTGTGGAAAAGGCAACGCGCCGAAGAAGGCTTATCTTATCTCAGTGGCGGTGCGCAGCGCCACAGCTTCTAGTCCGGAATAGTCGCTGATCCCGTGCCGGGGTATGGGGTACCTACTTAATGTCACTGCCTACCGCCACCTCCACAGAGTCTCACCACTCGTCACTCCACCCAGCCTCTTGAGGCATTACACCCCTTTCCACCATGGCGCCATCTGTGGGCCACCTGCATAAGCTGGTGGCTCGCAACTCCAAGCTGCTAAAGTGAGCTTCCCAGCTGCGCTTCCTGCTCCCCGATTGCCTGCTAACTGTTGTCTGACTCAAAGGGCAGCTTGGAAGAAGACCCAGCAACTTATTCAGAATAAGCTCCCGCCCTCCATACGCCCATCTGAGGCACAGCTTGCCCCTGTGTATGCCCGCAACGCTCCGCGCCATCCGCTGCATCGTATCGCCGCTCTTAAGCAGGGCAAGGGCCGCTGGTACTCTACGCACAGCTTCATCAACGCCACCGTCCGCCGCTTCACCACTGAGGCCCGCCAGTCTGTAAAGTACGACCGCTCGAGCTTTCCCACCTCACGTGTTCGCACTGCCATCAATCAGTCTGCCGGACGCGCGCCTTTCGCGTCCACCCTTCGGCCAAACCTTACCGGAGGGACCCTTGGCAGGACAGCGGGCGGATACTCTCTTGGAGGCGGTCGCGTTGGTGGAGCACGATACTTCTCGCACACTCCTGCCGCGCCTGCTCAGGTCGTGCAGAATGTGTCGCAGGCGGTTCGTGCCTTCCTGATTGGTGGCCAGAAGGCTCAGTTCGATGGTGTAAACCCGCGCACTGGCGAAAAGCAATGGAAGACTGTTAGCGCCATCCAGGACGAGGTTGGCCGCAAGATTATGCGAGTTCCCAAGGCCGCACCCGGCTCGACCATTCAGTTTTCAATCAACCCTACCGTCACTGCCCTTACTCCACTATCCTCTGTGACCGGCTTCTCCGGCAGTGTTGAGAAGATGACCCTGAATACAGAGGGTCTCCTTGATGTTCTGTCCGTGGACTTCTCGAGGGCTTTGAAGGAGCTCGCGGCCGTACTGAACGACCTGAAGCGGTTATCCGCACTGGGTGACTTACCCATTACGTACCATAGCTCGATGCTATGCATACACTTCCCGGGTGTAGATGCAGATACGGTCGAGAGGTTATGCGACGAACTTGGTGTGCAGCGCGGCTGCATTCGGGAAGACGAGGACTTCAACAGCTTTGTCGGCACGGAGATTGCCCTTTTGTTCCCCTTTGCCCCAAGCAAGACTCCGTCGGAAGCGTCCTTCCTCGCAAAGAAGCCGGCGCATGAACGACCCATGTATCAGGCACCGATTGATTGGCGGAACATGCTCACCCTGGAGGAAGACGCGATTAGCTCGCCGGGTTTCTCCACTCGGTCGGAACTTGGACGTGATTACGAGGACTGCTATGTGGAAGAGAATCCCTGGTTATCAGTTTCATCTGCTTCAGGATTTGAGAGTTTACACAGCAGCTACGCGCGCGACAGCGCCATTTCGGATGCTTACTCCCCATTGGAGTACCAGGGCTTTGAAGGAATATACCGCTTCATCGAGCAGTGCGACAATGCTGCTCGATACTAATTGCTTTTTCTTATTGCGTTGGCTACGATTCTAGGCTTAGATTGCGACCAGACTTGCAGGTGGATGGGTTATAGCGGTGTTTTGGCGTACACCGTGGGCGCTACCGCAGGCGCTACCAGCTAGCACAACTGTGCATCTCATTTGTAACTCGAATAAATTGTCTGTCATTTACACTCTGGCGGATGGATTGCTTGATGATTCAACACTACCTATACTGTTTGTGGCTTGCGCCAGAAATCAATGAGGGGCGTTTGCATATTTCTATAGGTCCGGTGTGGCCATCGCATGCTTGGTCAACAAAAAAAAATAAGGTATTGACCACTCAGTGCCAAGCGGGTTCCAAACTGTAAACCTTACTCCCTGAACTTTAAGAATGTCGTTTCCGGTGGCTCGTTCAAGAGCCTGGCGTGAGTTCTCAATGAAGCAAAGCGTCCAGTTTTCAGGACTCGTTGCAGGATTTCCGCGGACTGTACCTATGGCAATTCTGTTCCTGTAGGTTCTCCCCGGTAGTTGGTGGCAGATGACACAAACTTAACTCTGCTACAGGAACAAGAGGTACTAATCGGTTGTGTCGCGCTGTCTTAAGCTAAGTGCTCCCACAATGTGAAACTAATATACACGTGAGGCGGGGCCCTGCTTCGCTAAGACGAGATGAGATGCGCTGCTCGATATTCTATGGACTAGTATCCTCGCGGCTGGCATTTTGTTTACAACGAGCAGGCCAGAGAAAATTCAGCGCGAGGCAGCTGAATTGCGTGGGTCCTATGAGAGCATTCCTACCCGAGGACAAACCCAAATGTGACGCCTCAACGATAGACCAAGCCATTGCTCCGTATGGAAGAGAGCCGTGGCCTTCTTCATTCTCCAGGACGGAGATGGCAGGAGGGTACTAACAGGCGTCAGGGAGTGGGGAGGCGTGCGCATCGTACACAGACAGGCGAAATGACGTGGGAGAGGGATGGGGGGAGCGGATGAACTCCGGAGGCTGCGGTGTGCGGCGAAACGATTGATCTTGCTCTCATCACACACGCGCCCCGAGCGGGAGCATCCACCTGGCCAGAGCCTCCTCCGCAGCCGTCACCCAGGCCAATCTCCAGAGACCAACGGGCGCCGGCGCAGATGAGTGTCTGAACCCATTGCTTCATCTGCCCACTCTCTCACCCCTCCGCCTCCGCCCCGCCCCGCCTACTCTCACGCGACCGCGCTCCCCCGGCTCCAAGCTGCCGCTCCAAGCTGCCGCTCCTATCTGCTATCCCCGCCAGCCGCGCTGAGCCTCAAACGACCGCCGCCCTTCGTCCGTCATGCCGCAGCCGCTAAGCTCCAAGGAGAACTCGCTGTTCCGGCAGCTGGTCAAAAATTATGAGACCAAGCAGTACAAGAAGGGTGCGTCCGGCCTGCCAGCCTGCCCGAAAGCTGAGCTGACCTGCGCCCAGGTATTAAGGCTGCCGAGCAGATCCTTAAGAAGAACCCCAATCATGGCGATACGCAGGCTATGAAGGCCCTGATCCTCAATTCCCAGGGCCAGACGGACGAGGCCTTCGCTCTAGCCAAGATTGCTCTCAAGAACGACGTGAAATCGCATATCTGCTGGCACGTCTACGGCATTCTGTACCGCTCCGCGAAAAATTATGATGAGGCCATCAAGGCCTACAAATTTGCCTTGCGCCTCGAGCCTGAGTCGCTACAGATTCAGCGCGACCTGGCCACTCTCCAGATCCAGGTCCGGGACTACCAGGGCTACATTGAAAGCCGTCGCACCATGCTCAAGGCGCGCCCTCAGCTGCGTCAAAATTGGACAGCTCTGGCCGTCGCCTTCCACCTCGCTGGTCAGCATGCCGACGCCATTGACATCCTCGAGCGCTACGAGCAGACCCTGAAGACTCCACCCCCGCGCTCAGACATCGAGCACTCCGAGGCATCGCTCTACAAGAATACTATTATCGCCGAAAAGGGTGACACCGAGGCTGCGCTCAAGCACCTGGAGTCTATATACAAGACCAATGTCGACCGTACCGCTGTCATGGAGCTTCGTGCACAGTACCTGCTGAGGCTCGACCGCAAGCCCGAGGCCGAGAAAGCCTATCGAGAGCTTCTCGAGCGCAACGCCGAGTATCGCGCTTATTACGATGGGTTGGAGAAGTCGCTTGGATTGAATCGATCGCACCCCGAAGATGTGGATAAGCTGGTCGAGTTGTACTCGTCCTACGCGGAGGAAAATCCGAGATGTGATGCCCCGCACAGAATACCGCTGGACTTTTTGGAAGGTTGGTGCTCTCATGCCCCAGGATTCGGCAACGACTGACGCACATCAGGCGATAGTTTCCGCACCGCCGCTGACAGCTATCTGAGACGCATGCTCAGCAAGGGCGTGCCTTCGACCTTCAACAACGTCAAGGCGCTGTACCAAGATGCTGCAAAGAAGACGACTATTGCGGAACTGGTTCTTGGCTATGAATCGGAAGAGCGTAAGGAAACCAACGGCGAGTCTGCTGACAGATTCAGCCCTGCCGTCCTCTATTTCCTTGCCCAGCACTACAACTTCCATCTTAGTCGTGACTTGGCTAAGGCTCTGGACTACATCGACCGTGCCATCGAGACGGACCCTGAATTTGTTGATTACACGATGACCAAGGCCCGGATATGGAAACACTATGGCAATACCCAGAAGGCGGCCGAGCTTATGAACGAAGCCAGGGAGTTGGACGAGAAGGATCGTTACATCAACACCAAGTGCGCTAAATATCAGCTCCGCAACAATGAGAACGAAAAAGCGATCGATACGATGAGTAAATTCACGCGGAACGAGGCTGTCGGCGGTGCGCTGGGCGATCTACATGACATGCAGTGCATGTGGTATCTCATTGAAGACGGCGAAGCATATTTCAGACAGGGCGAGCTGGGTCTTGCGCTAAAGCGCTTCTTGGCCGTACACGACATCTTCGGGGTGTGGGAAGAGGACCAATTCGATTTCCATACCTTTTCTCTCCGCAAGGGGCAGATCCGAGCTTACGTGGATATGGTCAGATGGGAGGACGGCCTGCGTGCGCACCCTTTCTACACCCGCGCCGCGATCTCGGCCATCAAGATATACACGCTCTTGCATGATAAACCGGAGCTTGCAAGACCTCAAACAAATGGTGCGGCTGCGAAGAAGGCCAAGAAGACGAAGAAGGAGAAAGAAAGGAAGGCGGGGACCAAGCCCGCGTTAGATGCCGATGGTCAACCAAAGAAGGAAGATACTGATCCCCAAGGGCTCAAGCTAAGGGAGACGACAACACCACTGGAGGATGCCATGAAGTACCTTAGCCCACTGCTACAAAGCAGCCCTAAATCGATTGAGGCCCAAAACGTCGGCTTTGAGGTCTTCTTCCGCAGAAGTAAGCAATATCCAGACGTTGGCTTGCCATTCCTGGTCGCTAACGCCTTCTTTGTTTTATAGAAAAGTGGCTACTTGCGCTCAAGTGCCTCCGTTCTGCCCACGAGATCGATGCGGAAAACGCTACTCTCCACCACCAGACTGTCCGGTTCAAGCAGACACGTGAGTCTTACACGTCTTGTAATCTCGCATAAGAAGGATTAGCTTACTTAGTTGCTCGCAGTCAACACCCTTCCTGAGGGCGAAAAGCTTGAGGCTCCTGTAAAGGCCGTCATCGATAGCAGTTTTACCATTATTCCGAACGGCACATCACCGGCAGCTTTCAACGCAGCCTACCTCAAGAAGCACGCCAATAGCGCAGCACATGTTCTGGCTGGCTTAAAGGCTCGCTATGCGCTCGACCCGAAGAAGAGCGGTATCGCTAATGAGATTGAGGCGCTGCGCCTGCTCTCCAAGGACGATGTTCATTTCAACCTTGAAGATGCCCGCGCCATGCGCGACGCGCTCAGAGAATGGGGCAGCGAAGAGGATGTGTTGAAGAGATTTGAGGAGGAGGCTAGCAAAAAGTGGCCTGAGGCGGTCTTCTAAGCAAACAGCTACTTTCGTCCGCTGCATCGGAGGGAGTGTGTGAATTTCACTGTACGCATGGTTGGACTGATGAATCTTCGGCTCATCATGGGTGCGTCTTGGGTGCTTAAAAGTATGGAAAAGCGCGGAATGGGAAGGATTTATGCATATAGTTCGTGCTGCGGAGAGAGGGCAAACGGAGTCGTGTCCAGGAGACAGTGGGCAAATGGCGATTTGGGGGTCAGGCGCCGCCCTGGCAGATTATCTGGCCCGTCTTGCAACGATAAATATCCTCATTCCTAGCCGTTTCTTGTCACTGTCTCGTCAGGGTTGGAGAGCGGGAGTAGTCTAAAAGAAAGAGAGGGGGAGAGAGGGAGAGATACGGTAGAGTCTTCTATCCAAATAAATGCATATGCAACTCGAAGAGTCCAAGAGCTGAAGCGTGAGTCTGACACTGCTCGTCCGATGGGTTAAAGGTAGGCGTAAGCGCGAAAGGTGTATGAGGGTCGGCTTGGCACATGTAATCTCAGTCATCACTTCTCTTCTCGAATAAAGGACTTTGGGGTTCCTTTGCCAAAACGAGTGGCTTATTTCATGTGGCTCTTTCCCGTCCCCTCGAAGCATCATATTATCTCCAATGAAGGACTCATGCTTCCTTTACTTTGCATCTTGGCGTATCAACGTCACGCCCTTCGAAGCTCAACCTCATTAATATAAGGAATGTGGTGTGAGGCATTGTACATATTGAGAAACATATCAGAAAGGAGATTGAGATGTGGAACTAGTATACATGAGAGAAATAGAAGGGAAAGGAAAAAAATCGAGCAGGACGTAGGGTTGGTCGTTGATTCATTTAATGCATGAGAGTATCTCAATGCCGCACCGTATCTAAGCAGCGGTTTTTACCTGATTATGGAAAAGAGAATCGAGAAGCAGTAAGGAAACACAAATGCACCAGGAGAGGAACGGCAAGAGATCATAGATCGTAGAGCTTCGTGGCTGGTGAATGCTAATTTTTTTCGTCTTTCACTCCGGACGGAATAGTGACAGCAATTATGTCATCAGAATTGGGAGGGAGTTGCTTAGCCGTCCTCAACCCTTCACCGCCTTCATAGAACGCTCAATCCCATCATCTCTCGCTGTTTTCCCTTTATTCTCCTAAGCACTTGATCTCCGAAAGATTCTTTTCCATTGCCTTCTCCGCACAATACAAGCTCTTCCCTTTCATGTTCCTTTGATCCTAAATCGCTAAATACTTCTGCGGTCTTGCCTTCACTCGTTAAATCATTCACCGTTTCATACGTGCGAGGCGTCAGACAAGGCGGCGTTCACCTACGAACTCGCCTTCGTCTCGGCGGCGGCGGGCTTGTCGCCTTCAGGCTTGTCGCCCTCGAGCTCAGGCATGTCATCATCGTCGGAGCCGTCATCACCCTCTCCGCCGGCGGCATCGCCCAGATCACCAAGGTCGGGCATCCCGCCAGCACCGCCGCCTAGCTTCGAGAAGTCGATGCCGCCAAAGCCGCCATCGCCACCCATGCCGGGCATGCCGCCCATGTTCGCGAGGTAGTCGTCGTCGGCAGCCTCATCCTGCTCGTCCTCGTCGACCCACTAGTCAAGAATGCGTCAGTCCTCTGGTGGTGCTACGGGACATCCGTGGGCATACCTTATCGAAGTCGGTCTTCAGGAAGTGAAGCTTTTTGCTCTCCTTGAGCAGGCGCGGCCAGTACTCCTCCTTGAGTTCCTTCTTGCGCAGGACCATCTCGATGTTCTTGCCGGTGTGGTTGATCTTTGTCTCCTCGGGAATGATTTCGGCGTACAGCTCAAGCTCCACCTTGTAGTCGACGTTCTTCAGCTCTGAATGGCCGCTGAAGGAGACCTTGGTGGGTTGTACGTCCAGCTTCAATTTCTCCTTCGGCACGTCCGGGGCGGAGATGGTCAGAAAGACGTGGTTGCGCTCCGGGTCGGTGGCCGACGAGCGCTGGGCCCAGAGCACTGCTCCAGCGCGTTAGCAGGACTGTTTGTGGCACATTTGGGGACAGAGATGCGGGGGCGGGCGTGAATGGCGCAGCGAGCAAGGCGACAGCGGGCACTGGCGGGCAGGCAATAGGGTCGCGCAGCGCGCTGCCATCAAAGCTTCGACTCGTGCGCAGCGCAGGTCGAGGTGCTGCTGGGCAATGCAGGCGCAACTAGCAGGCTGTGGAATGCGACGGGGCTGAGGTGATTGGCGGGGCATCCGTACCTTCGGGAGTCAGAGGCTGCGACATGGCTGTGCGGAGATGTTGTGATGCAGAGCGCGCGGGCGTCGAGATAGAATGCGGTCGGATCGAGAGGTCACAGCGATGGTGGTGAGGTTGAATGGTGGAGGCTTAGTTGATGCTGGCTGGGAGAGGACAGGAAGCTGTCAGTGGGAGTTGTAGAGGCAGGCTCGCTAGCGCACGAGGCTGAGGATTGCTGTAGAAGGCAGTAGAAATTGGCGCCAGGAACAGCACTGCCAGCAGCGGGAAGAGCATGCGGGCCGATGCGGATGCTGGGGACAACAATGTTCTGCAGCAGGCGAGTCACTGCTGGAATAATCCGCCGCCGTGCAGCGCAGTGCCGGCTAGGCCAGCTCTGCTGTCGAACAGCGCAGCCAGCGGGCTCTGGCTGGGCGCTGCTCTCGGGCCCTCGCACGCGGGAGCTGCCCCGCGAGCTTGCCCGCCAGGCCGCCACAAACAACGTCACCAAGCCCAAGACCCGATCCTACATACCCTCCGCGCTTGGGCCCGCCCGGAGTGCCCCAGAGCCTCCCCCATCTGCACCACGCACCACCGCCGCCGTGACGCCTGCCTTACAGCCTGCTGCTCCACGCACCGCGTGTGCGCGACCCGCCCCAGAACACCGTCGCAGCCCAGCCTCACCCCCATTGCACCCGCCGCCCGCCCGCTGTCCGCCCCTCCGTCGCTCCCGCTGCGCGCGTCGACCGCCGCTGCAGCACCCGACTGCACCATGGAGACCATCAAGTCGTTCCTGTGGAAGCCCACGCCCGAAGAGCAAGTCGGTCTCGCCCGCCTGACAGTAAAAGCCGGTCTCTCTAACATGGATCAAGAAACGGAAATGTAACGCCCTAGTGCGCGCCAACGTTCGCAAGCTCGACCGCGACATCATGCAACTGAAGCAGGCCGAGCAGAAGACCAAGAGCTACATCGTCCAGGCCTCGAAGCGTGCCCAGCGCAACCCGGCCATGGCCAAGCAGGCCGCCCAGGACACCCGTGTGTTCGCGAAGGAGCTGATCCGCGTACGAAAGCAAAGCTCGCGCCTTCATACCAGCAAGGCGCAGTTGCAGAGCGTGCAGATGCAGGTCAACGAGGCCTTTTCCGTCCGTAAGATTGAAGGCAGCATCCGCGCCTCCACCGGCATCATGAAGGACGTCAACACACTCGTGCGCCTACCTGAGCTGACCGGCACCATGCGCGAGCTCAGTCAGGAGCTCGTCAAGGCCGGCATCATCGAAGAGATGGTTGGCGACTCGCTGCCTGACACGGAGCTGCTTGAGGGTGAGGATGACGAGGCCGAGTCCGAGGTCGACAAGGTTCTCAGCGAGGTTTTAAAGGACAAGATCTCCCAGGCTCAGGAGCCCAAGCAGGACCTCGAGCTGCCCAACCAGCCCGTCCATGCCGACGAGGAAGAGGAGGATCCGGAGGAGATGCTAAGCGAGATGCGCGGCAGATTGGAGGCTCTGAAAAGTTGATCGCAGCCTCTCCTACTCTTTTTTTCTTTGCCCGCAGAATCACCACCTAGATTTCACATGCATTCTACTTCGATCCACTTCCGCCTGCAAGAGGATAGGCGTTGGGGGTTTTGGGCGGGCCATGATGGCATGTTTTCTACTTATTCCCCGGTGTTGCTCAACTTCAAAGTGCCCTTCGATGTTGATCCATAGGAGCATGTATGCCTATGTCTCATAGACGAAACCTGAATCTGAGCTGCTGCTCATCTACATGTCGCTCGATATTCAGAAGTCGTGTCATCAGAGAGGATCGATGGCGCATGATTTTTCAAGTTTAAGAGTGTTTAAAGGTCGTTGCTCTCATTATATCGCCCATACAACCTCCAGCGGCGTCCTCCGCTCGTCGTTCATTGTATTTTTTTTTTCCGTTGCGATCTCGTTACAGTACATGCCAGGAAGTGCCCTCGCTTGCGTCTCGGGTTTGGCTTAGAAACATCTCACTACCACCACCATCATCCCAGTGTCTCCCTAGATTCTCCCGTCTTCTATGACGCCTGTTTGCCCACGATAACACCTAGCCCCTCTTCATGCACTGTGCTTTGCCCTTTCACAGCTCGTCCTTGCCCTTTTCCTTCTTTTCCGCCTCAACCTTGCCCTGATCCAATAGACCCCTCTTGACCATACTAGTCAAGATCTCGTAGCCAACCTGTGCCGCCGCCAACGCCGTGTTCTCGCCGGGTCCGTCATAGCTCGGGCTGACCTCGACAATATCGGCACCGACCACGTTCAATAACTCGATGCCCCTCAGAATGCGAATCAACTCACGCGTGGTCCATCCACCGGGTTCGGGCGTGCCGGTCGCCGGCGCCATGCCGGGGTCAATAACGTCGATGTCAATGGAGAGGTAGACTGGGGTTTCAGTCCCGACACTGCTGATGATCTTTTCGATGACACCCTTTGCTCCAATGTCATCAATGTCGTCCGTGGAGATCCGGTGCCACCCCTGTGCCGAGTCGTCGACCCAATCCGTGTCGTCGTCACCAGCCAGGCGGGTACGCAGGCCGGCGTGCACGCTGGATCCGTTGGCGATGAGTCCCTCAGTCGAGGCGATCCAGAACATGGAACCGTGGTTAAAGAAAGACTGAGTCGTGTCGTCCGTCGGGTCGATCCAGGCCGAGGGATACTTGGCCGGGTGCCAGGTGTCCAGGTGCGCGTCGAAGTGCACGACGGAGATGGGCTGACCATGAATAGCCTTGAGAGCGCGCAGCGCCGGCAGCGCAATGCTGTGGTCGCCACCGAGCGTGAGGAGCTTGGACTTGGAGCGGTAGGCTGACGACGAGCCGACGGAGCCGGAGGACGGAGCGCGCTTTCCCAGCTCGACGAAGGCCTCGCTCATTTGGCGTAGAGCCAGGGCGTTGTCAAAAGGCGTCACTGGAATATCGCCACAGTCGATGATGGTCGCCCATGAGGTGTAAGGGTTCATGCCAGCACGTGGGTTGAAACCGCGGAATGACGTTTGTCGGGCTGAGCCAGCACGAATAGCACGAGGGCCAAAGCGAGCACCTGCATCATATTAGCGTTTATGTCGAGAAAGTCTCAAGAGAATGCCATGCAGGACTGTTCTTTTCAAGCACTAGGAAGAAATATGCATCGATCAAAAAAAAAAAAGAAAATAGATTGTCATCTCTTTCTCAGACTTAGAGATGGTAACAATTGAGGAACAATGGAGCAACACTTGCTATGGTGTAAACAGAAAATACTGTAGACTATGAAATCACCACATACCAGGCCTATAGCTGACTGCCGTATCAAAGGGCGCGCCAATGATGCCAATGTCGAAAGACGTGTCCGGATCAATCAGGCACTTCACGTGCGGCAAGTGGGCGAATGTCGAGATGCCGGAGAAACCCCACTGCAAGCTGTCAGCGCTTTCTCTTGTCCCAACACTACAAGGAGTTGCTTGTCCCTACATCGGTTCCCCATTTCTGTTCAAGAATATTCACGTCGATGGGCTCTGCGCCGTCATCGTGGTGACCGGCATGGGCAAGAGAGGTCAGCGGCAACGAGGCAGCGCAGCCAAGCGCCAGCAGCGTGAGATGCATCGCTGCTGTATGGTTCTTTCAAGCGGAATGCGACGTGAGACAACAGCCGTAACGAGAAATTGGCGTTGGTCAAAGAAGATAATTGACAGAGGTCGAGCACAGGCAGCTGCAGAAAGTGCGGAGTGATACCAGGGAACGGGCTGGATTATGTAACCGTTATCAGTTGCGTCGGCCAGATCGAGCACCGCCCGACGCCGTATGCGCCGCAGACGCCGTCCCCATATAGCTGGTAAGTGAAGTGAATAAGTCTGGTCTGCGAAAAACCGGCGATCATAGTTACTGCCGTTTACCAGGTCACTCTGAAACAAACTCATTCTTTTTCACTTTTGCCTCATCTCCCGGCTGTGTCCTACTTTTTCCTTTTCCGGCAGATCCTTCCGACTTGTCATGGTCATTACGTTATGTAAGGGAGAGCCCTCCAAAAGTTAACAATGTGGAAACAGAGGTCGCTGTGACTTTCCACAGAGTTATAAGCGAGCAAAGCTTGGCATGGAAACAAGAGGAACTCGAACATAGTTCCCCCACATTGGCCAGCGCTGAGCTTGCATTGATTTGGGGCTGTATCAACATTGAAGAGTTGTCACACGCTCTGAGGAACAATCACGCTTGGACGCATTACTCTTTCCCCAATGATGCTTATTGGAATACACATTAGAAGCGCCCGCAGATGCCAAAAAAGCGACGACATTGAGAGCGTCGAGATGGAATATGCTATAACGTCTTCCCCACAACGACGAAACTTGCATGAGTCACTCCATTATTGACCTTGGTTTGACTGAGCACGGAGGACCATCAGAAAACTGTGTATTCTCGTTAGCGGGCACCTGGATACCGGTCATCTGAGAGCACTTGATCACCTCCGAAAGAGGCGCCAACCGCATTAACGGGGTATTCGCCGACTTGTGCATCCAATACGCGAGAATTCCGGTGATCGCTGAAACCAACAAAGAGGGATAAGTAAGTGGTAGACCGTCGATGGTTCCAATCATAGGAGGGACTTCTGGGATTACAACACTCACCGAACTGCAAGGTATTGTAGGTCTTTTGAGCAGGTGGACTCAAAAAGAAGCCGAGATGGATGGGGGACAGACACACGAGGTTAGACATGTACTAAGTCGAAGTTCTGATAAGTGGGATCGTGAGCTGCTATATGGGCTAGCGGGCAGCCTATTGTCTCTTTAGCAAGGCGTTGTTTCAACGGCATAGCACCGCGAATGAGACAGGGGACTGATGTGATCGATGCAATTTAGCTGGCCCGTGCGGATCAAGACGCGTGATCTCGCGTTGGCGCGCTCGCGGCCCAGCGTCATTACCTCCGCTCTATCGCTACCCGCACGTCCAACCCGTCCACGTCGTCCCTTTGCCATTCGCCCTGCTGTGAAGACTAGTACACCTCCGTGCGGCTTCGTTTGGCACGAAAAGGGCTTCACTTTCAACCACGTTTGATCCGCTTACCTGTCGTCGCGTGCTTGGAGTGAAGCGCGTCTTCCCGCTAGGCCCAGCCGTTCTCATAACCCCATCGTCTCATTTTTCCCTCTTCATCGACCCGCACGCGTACATTTCGCCATGCCCGAGATAGGAGAAGTCGCACGCATCGTTCACTACCTGCGTAAGCACGTGGTCGGCAGAACAGTCCGCGCTGTGCGCACCCAGGAAGACGACATCATTTACGGCAAGGTTGGCACGAGCGCCTCTGCCTTCGAGAAGGCCATCACTGGGAAAAAGGTCATCGACGCGCGCCAGCAGGGAAAATACTTCTGGCTAGTCATGTCCAAGCCGCCTCATCCGCTGATGCACTTTGGCATGAGCGGCTGGATGAAATTCTCCAATGACGACTCCGCCTACTACAAACCCGTCGCGAAGGAAGAGAGCCCTGAGTGGCCTCCTAAATACTGGAAGTTCGTCTTGAAGATGGACGGCGATGAGGAATGTGAAGCTGCTTTTATCGATGCCCGTCGCTTGGGCAGGATTCGGCTTATTGATGCGCCGGGGGATGAGCTGAGAAAAGTGAGCCCACTCAAAGAGAATGGCCCGGATCCCGTAATCGACAAGGACATTTTGACCGTCGACTGGCTTGCCCGAAAGATGAGGAGTAAGAAGGTACCCATCAAGGCTTTGCTTCTCGACCAGGCCAACATTAGCGGCGTCGGCAATTGGGTAGGTGACGAAGTGTTGTACCACGCAAAGATCCACCCAGAACAGTATAGCAACACCTTCAGCGACGCTCAGGTTAAGGACCTTCACGACGCGCTCATCTACGTCTGCTCCACCGCCTGCGAGACTCTGGCCGATTCTGACAAGTTTCCAGAAAATTGTAAGTCCCACTTGGTCGAACTGACTTCTTTCTGACTGACATACTTGCTACTGCTAGGGCTGATGAAGCACCGCTGGGGAAAGGGCAAGAAAGACGCGAACAAGCTTCCTAACGGTGCTAAGATCACCTTTCTCAAGGTTGGCGGCCGCACCTCAGCCGTCGTCCCCAGCGTGCAGAAGAAGACGGGAGCTGTTGCCGGTGATCTCAAGAGCTCTGAGCAAGACGAAGCGGGTGAAGACGAAGAGGGCGAGAGCAAACCTGTTACGAAGAGACAATACGGAGCGAAGGGCAATACCGAAGGTGGATCTGCAAATGGTACTAAACGCGGCCGGACAGGGAGCGAAGACGAGGATGAGGTGAAGCAAGAAGTTGAGGATGTCAAGGAAGAAGACCGTGCTCCTAAGAAGCCGAAGAAGGGCGGCGCTACCAAGAAAGCTGCCGAAGAAGCGCCTGTCGGAAAGAACGGAAAGAGAGGGGCCGTGAAAGAGTCAGAGGGGGGACGGAGGCGATCCCTGCGGAACAAATGAGCAAACATGCCGATCGAGGGCTAAGGCTGCTACGTCTTGGGTATGCACAGTGAAGAAGGGCTATGCGATCAGCAACACGGGTATCTGTGAAGGAACCACAGGTAGTATAAGCTCCCAATATCTCTTAATGATTCAATATGTCTCGCCTTTCGTAAAGTGCCGGAGTTAGGGAACATTCCAGATAGTCCAGACACGAAGACGGAAAAGAAAAGCCAATTATGATGGTAGAACCTTAATAGACTGATCAGTGAACGCTGGAATCACGAGCTCGTTCTTCCCATTCTCCCATTAACCGAACGAATAGCATGTCCGTCTATACGCCCCTTCAGCCATCGCAATCAAAGATGTGACAGTGCACAAAAAAGCCATCAAGGATATCTACAGTGCTCCGATGAGATGAACCCATGGCAAATGCCCACAAAGCAAACCCAGAAAAAGGAAACAGCCACCCGCTAGGGTGTTGGTTCTCTGATACCATCCCCATGCGCGCCGATATTTATGTCGAATCTCGAAAAGTGCAACAAACGAGGGGGGAAAGGCAAAGCCCCCTGAATACCGAAAATAAATCCTGTGATGAATACCGTCTTACGATGTGGTCAAAGCCCTACCATCCAAGTAAAGTTGCTCAATCCGGCAGACCGTGTAACAGTCCCCGCAAGAACTAGTCACATATTACTCCTTAAAATGGACCGTAATGATGATTCATCGGTCTTATCTCAGACAGGTGCTTCTGTCGTCGATTCTTCGGACTTAGTTCTCTCGTAAATGGGTTCCTCGACTTTGGCTTCCTCAGACTTGACCACAAGAGCCTTGTCCGAAGGGTCGCTTTTAGGCAGATAGACCTTCCACGTATGCTGTTCGTCGTCATCAGTATCAATAGGCTTCACTTCAGCTCTGAGACCCTCCGGTATCATCTTATGCTTGAGATCCCACCCGGCGAGGCGGCATAATTCAGCTACGACAACGTCGCAGTCACCTAGAAGATTGACATCAAAGTCAATATGACGGATGGGCTGGTCTGGTCAGTTACTTTGTAAGCGTAAACCAGGGAACGAAGGAGATCTCACGTCTCTAGATATGTAAATTTGCGGAACATCGGGCTGTAGGATCTGCGGAACCTCTGAGACTGGCGCAACCTTCATAGAAGTACCAATGACGATAACGAGGTCCACGACATCCTTGTCATGATCCTTCAGGCGGGTGAAGAACCGTTTGGGCAACCCCTCACCAAAGAACGTAATGTCAGGTTTCATGACGCCCGGTTGCGGAATATCGTACTGGCCGTCGGAATCGTCATCGTCATCGCTTTGCCGCCTCTTGCGAGAGCTTCCGTTTGAACTTCGCTTCCTCTTCATACCCGGACGGGGAATTGCCAATTGCCGGATGCATTCCTTGCACTCCGCCACCTTCTGTTCGCGGATATATTGGAATATTTCCTCTCCTTGGACCTGGTGGCCACATTTGCGACAAGTGGCTGTTGCCCATGAGCCATGACACTGGACCAGCTTCTCCGGGTCTATGCCAGCGTGGCTTTCTAAGTTGTCGATATTCTGGGTGTAGTTTGTGAGGAGCTTTCCCTTCTCTTGCAGGAGATGGATGAACTCGTGGGTAGGTGTCCAATTATGGAGATCAGGGAGAATATCGCCAGCGAGCTTGTAGAAAATGCTTTGGTTGGATCAGCATTGTTGCGCACAATGTAGAACGAACAACTTACGTAGGGTCCTCATCAAAGTTGTGAATATCGAAGACCTGCTCGGGATCTTCAAAGCCCATCTCGCGGAGTTTCGAGTAGAAGCCAGTGTTCTTGGAGCGAAAGTCAGGAATGCCAAGACTGGTGGAAATCTGGGACCTTTTGTGTTAGTTGCAAAAACACCATCCATCCATGTTGCGCCCAGTAAGCTCCAGAGCCGCCTAAAGCACAGCGTGCGCAGCCGGGGCCGGGGGTCCTTACACCTGCGCCTGTGATAACCATGATGTTCTTGCTCTTCTGCAGAAGGCGAGCAGCGTCTTCTATGGTCGAGTATTCGGGCAGGCGGCGCCTCTTGGAAAGCTCGCGGGCAATGGCGATTCCCAGCAACTGATAGTAGGAACTGTCCGGAGCGCCCTCCAGGAAGGGCGGAGGCTTGATGCCAAAGGCAGTGCACAGCTTTTTGGCGGAGACTTTGGCGGTAGTGACGGTTTCGAAGACGAAGGCGCCGGCGCCTACTTCGTGCAGGCGCTTCCTGTAGGCCTTGGCCTCTTCAGCGGTGCATATATCGGGACCTATCGCGATCAGCCCACGTTCGGCACGCGTGGGGTGGGAGACGTACCGCCACTGAGCTCAAAAGGCTCAACCTCGTCCAGAAGCTCCTCGTACAGCGAAACATTGTCGATGCCGTCGTCACTGTCGTCGTGCGGGCTCTGCGGATGGTCGTCTTCGGCGCCCTGGGCCTGTTCGGTGGAAGGTCTCGCGGCGGCATCGGCGTTCGTGAGATCCACGACCGGCAGGTCCGTCCGGTTGACCAACACCTCGCCGGTGGCCATATCCGCGGGGGTCGCCAGTTCCGGTATGGCAGGGTCGAGCGAATGGGGGCACGGCCTAGGATAGCGGATTGTGAGATTGTAGATGTTTAGGATCGTCTGCCCTTGTCGCGCGGGTAATACCTTAGCGCTATCCGGTGCGTATTTCCGAGCCGACGAATGCCCGGCTTGCCGGTTTGCGTTACAGGCACTCGCTGCAATTTATTCTCAATTAGGCGGCCCTGCCCTGCTGCGACGTCCTGGAGCCGCGAATTTCTCAGCGCACGGTGGCGACTAGACGATAGCGATGACGCCGCTGCGAAGACTGTCGGGCTGTGTGGGCCTCTTGTTCCCGAACCAAGCCAGCGGCATGCCCAGGAGTCCACAATCTGCACTTGCGCCTGTGGCCCGCGCTCGCTCGCCGCCCCCCGCTATCGCCACGGCCCTGACTCTGCTATAACACTCTGCTTGTTCCTTGCATGACTCAAAGACCCGTGGCACAACCCAACCATGCCTGATTCCGCAGCAGCTTTCTGCGTGCTGGCTCTGTCGGCTCTATACGCTGCTTAATGGCCTGCAAATATGGCTTTCATGGCTATCGAAGCTCTCCCATACGCGTGTCGTTTCGAAAGCGTCGGCCAATTTGTTTGACGGATCGCGGGGCACCCTCGCTGGCTAGTATGCTAAATTCTGCCATCCCAAAGCCACGTCCACTTTTATGCTTTGCGTCCTGTTTCCATTAAACGCCGGCGACATCGCGATGAACTGGCCGCGCATAGGACACTGATGGATAACTAGATATGCAGCCACAACTGCAACTCGTCTATATCGACCCTTCTCTGGCATGTTATCGGCAATCTACAGCACCGCCACCGCCGTCGCGCCGTGAATAGGCGCGTCGGGGGTCCCGAGCCACAGGCGAGCCGACTGGTTCGTCAGTGGTGCCAACAGAGTCAATCTTTACAGTGTTGCAACAGCAAACACAGGCGCGCGTGTAAACCCAGAGCAATCGTCCGGGCCTCACTGTTGCGAATCACGTTGCACGTCTGCATCTGGATGGCTGCTGAAATCCCAGTCTTTCCACAATAAATTGTTGCAATACCCATGAAACCGACCATGTATATTCCTATGAAAAAGACGTGAGTTCGTTACCTGGACACGGGCTCCATCTAGCTGCGGACGCGAACGCTGGGAAGGTTTGGGAGGCATGGAAGGTCTGGGCAATGCGCCCGAAAGCTCAATCGGCACTGCACTCTCGGCCAGCGCGTCGGGGATGCTGATTTCGCTTTTCCTTTGAAGGAACAGAGACAAAGCCTATGCTATGCAAAAAGCAGACTTTGGCTGCTTCGAGTCGCGTAAGGTTTGGCCTAGCGCGTGCTAAAATTGCAACGAAACACTGCATAGCATCGGGTGCTGGCGTCTCCGCCTGAGGCGCGAATAAGGGGCACATGCGAAAGCTGGCTGGCAGCCGGGTGTGCGGCCTGCGGAGCATGGCTACGCGTACTTGCGGTGACGGGCTGCAACTTGTGCGAACTCAACAGTCCACGCACAGCACACCCCCCCCCACCGGCGGCTGATTCTGGGGTGACAGCCCAAGCTCTCGCCAATCCGCACGGACCGACGAGGGTAACTTTACACCCATGCCCAGGTGCCAAAAACGCCTTGCTGCATTGGAGCTGGTTCATGCGATGCCACCGAGCAGACGGTGTTATTAAATGGAGGCAGCTTCAGAGAACGAAACGGTTCAGGGGTGCGAGACAGGCCGGCCAACAGGGCGCGAAACATCTAAGCCTCAATCTATCGACGCCCACGCAGCCATTGGCAGGCGCCTGTCGCTGCAGGAACCTGCCACTCCTGCTTCCACGCAGCGTCGGCAGCGTGCCAGTTAGCTAGGCGACCAGGGCAGCGCCAAATGAGAGCGCAGGCGACGCAATGCAGGTAGGCGGCTAAAAAAAGAGCGCGGACGGTTGAGGTAGCTGGACGCGACCATGCGGGTGGATCGACCGCGGAGGGAGGGCGAAAACGGGAGAATTATTGCCTTGAGCGCCACTAACCAAGGATCACGCTCCGGCTGAGTCGCGCCCGCCTGGGCGGTTGAGAAGCCAACCCCAGCGCTGCTAGGAGTATAATAGAAGCGCCCTCAGCTGCTGCTCCTGGATTCCTCACCGGTCTGCCCTTCAAGTCACCTCTGCCTCTTGCCAACGAGTACACTCGCTTCACCTGCTCCCGCCCCCGCTTCAAGATGCAGTACAAGACGGTCACGCTCCTTGCCTTGGCCTCCTCGGCCGTTGCTTCGCCCAAGCTTCTTCAGAGGCAGGACGACAACGCTTCCGCGACTGCTGTCGACACGTGCGTCTCCAGCCCCTCGCGTCATTCGCCCCGTTATGCCGTGCTAACGCTCCTACAGCAACTCGATTGCTTCGGTCCTCCTTACTGCTCTGCCGAGTTCACTCCTCTCCGTCGCCCTTACCAACCAGGGCGCTGTGTCCTCCATCATTGCATCTGAGGTTGCTGCTGGCACCCCTCAGCCTTGGATCTCTGCTTTGCCCAGCGACGTACAGAGCTACCTTTCCGCCGCCGCAACAGCTGGCGCCAGCATCACCGCTGCTCCCACCGCGACTCCTACCGCAGGCGGCAACGCCACTTCCTCCATCGTCTCCAGCATTGTCGCCGGCAATTCCTCCGCCAACGCCACTACTACTGGCTCGTCTACCAGCTCTTCATCATCCTCAGAAGCCAGCACCACCTCTGAGAGCTCTTCTGAGTCTACTAGCAGCGGCAGCAGCGGCGCTTCCTCCTCTTCTACCGGCGGTGCTACCCTTCCCACCGCCATTGGCGCCGGCCTGGCTGGTGTTGTTGGCATTGTCGGCATGCTGGCGCTGTAAAATTGAGAGTTCGCATTCCATGGACGCAAAACTCTTTAAGGTGTCGTTCTTCCGCATCTGCAAGATGGTGGCCTGATCCTTATATATCATCTAATATTATCGAGTACACCTTCAGAAGGTTGATAATTCAAAGAGACAATGATGTCTCGTGTAATTTACCTTCGTCTATTGATTCCTAATTGCGCATGGTGCATTTTTGGTCAGCCAAACATGTAACGTAACGTTGAGACGATGACCGCTGGTGGTTTGATCTGAATGCACAGATGTCGGATCATGGCTATCGACGGCACCGGGCCGAGACTAACATCTAGGTCAACTGGCCTATCAAAGCGACCAGTTAGTACATCACGCCAGGCGAGAACTTTGCTCCACCTCGGTCAATATGTGCTCTTGACCAGAGTAGCTGTTGGCTCTTCGCGCTCCAGGCCGTGTCCATTATCGGAACATCATCACCAAACAGCAGTCCTATTTTTGCTAGATACCATGGAATGAACAGCTCCTATTGTAAGCTTTCTATGCTTTCGCGTGAAGTATATGTGGTTGCCAATGAGACTAGGATCTCCCTGCCCCACCGCGTTCCGCATCCGCTTAACGTCATATTTGGTGGCTATGTTATTCTCGAAAGACCTCAAGGTGCACAACGACGTAAACGCAGCGTAGCTGTCTCTGCACGCTTTGGTCCACCAGCACGTTACATTTGCACAAGATTCGCTCGAGGATTCAGTCGCAGCATGGCCCTCTGCTCCACTCGTACGCTTTTTCTGCAGACTATCGACAGAATCGAAGTCGTTAGCAATACACCCGGCGAAAGAACCACAAGAAACAATAGCTGCCAAGCTGAAGCTGAACACTGGCGCTGAAATTCCTGCAGTCGGTTTCGGAACATGGCAAGACGCTAACGCCCAAGAGCCAGCTGTCGCCCGTGCTCTTGAGGCCGGCTATAGACACATTGACTCCGCAAGAATGTACGCTTGTCATCGCCGGGTTTGCACTGAAAGGTTCTGACAAACATATTAGTTACGGAACGGAGCTAGCGGTGGGAAATGCCATCAAGAAGTCTGGCATTCCGCGAGAGCAGATTTTCCTGACTACCAAGCTTTGGAACAACAAGCACCATCCTGACGATGTGTAGAAGGCTCTTGATGAGAGATCTGCAAACTGACCACGTTGATCTCTATCTCATCCACTGGCCAGTTACATTTGGCCGCGGCGGCAAAGTGTTCCCGAAAGATTGCAGTGGTGCGCTTGGCCATGCTATACTCTGTTACTTCAGCATATTAACGCCTTTTCCAGGTGAGCCTAAGGTCGAGAACATTGACTATGTTGATACTTACCGTGCACTTGAGAAAGCTTGCAAGAAGGGGAAGGCCAAGGCAATTGAGTATGACCTCGGATTCCTTTCATCCTCTTAAATGCTGGGTACTCAGATGCTCTGCAGTATCTCCAATTTCAGCAAGTCGGAGGTGGAGCGCATCCGGGGAGACTGAAGTCGTAAGTTAACATGTCATATGTTTGTGGATGCAACTGCTGACCCACATGCGAGGTACCCGCCGTGCATTAGTTAAAAACGCACCCTTGGCTACAGCAGCGTGACTTCGCTGATTTCCACCGGAAGCACAGCAGTAAGTAATCACAGCCACCCCCTGTCAAGTGGGTGTTGTTGACATTGGCTTTACCGGTTCACATCACCCACTGCTCCCTCATCAGAAACCAGAATGAGATCTACGGTTCCAATGTTGGCAAGTTGATTGATGACCCTATTGTTGAAAACTGAATGGATTAGCCCTCAAAGGGGCTCAAGAGAACTAGCAGATAATATACAAAAGACAAGGAAACGAATGGAGCTAAACCTAATAAGGAACAACTAAATTAGGAAACATCTACAGACGAGTTTTCGATCTTCAACACCTATGCTCAACGATAGCTTCGTCAATACAAATTTCAGGTGGAATTAGTGGAACAAATGGGCGACGCGCAATAAATTTGGCGGTGCCTGAACTATCGCTGGAACACTAATGGGAACCTGGCAGAGGATATCAGCTGAGATTATACGAAAAAATTCGGTTGTGGTATTTGCCTTCTCGAGATTGTTGCACTGAGCATATCTAATAGCCCTGCTTTCGAGGTATCTCGGAGTGGAATGCAGCCAAGGAGAAGCAGGTACGGCAGGGAGGGCCTGGAGGGTGGGACCGGCTTCACCTCGGCATGTCTGCGCTAGCGCGTCGCTAAAAATTCCAGTCAAATGCCCAACTGACGCTGTCCTCTTCTTCCATCTTCAACTTCTCGATATCGCAAAATCTGCATCAACTGGGGGTTCGGCCACTTGCGCGCCTTCGTGCGCGTGCTGCACCCCCTAAGTCCCTTATCTATTAGCGTAAGTCATCATCGACATTCTAAGTCCCGCGTTCAGTGATGATACATTCTTATCCACGAACAATCCAACTCCTACACTATCATGAAGGATTCCGAAAGAAAAGCTCTAGAATTACCCTGAAAGCGCATTTCATGTTGCTTGCGATATGTCCGCCTGTAACATGAGCACTCCGCTAACTTCTTGTTATAGTATGATGCAGCCGCCTGTTGTTCCTGCGTGCCAATCTTTGCGACTTGACCGCCGTCTGCTTCGAGCTTATGAACATCTACCAGTGTGGATTGCGACGGCGATGGCTTCGATTCGTTTACTAGAGACTTAGTGAACTCGAACGTCGAGGGACAGGTCCCTTGCCATTTCGGCTGTGCGCAGACGCCCTCGTCTTGCCCTGTTACACACATTTTAAAGGTATGGATGAGAATTCTCAGTCTTGGACCCTCACCTGGATGATGATCAACCGACAACGGAAAGGCATTCCTCAATCCGAACACATGGTGTCGAATTTTGTCAATTATAAGTTTCAGCCTTGTCTGACCCAGCCTATTACAACATACATTTTATACGTGCCTGATGTTACGAGCATCAACTAACGTCGTTTATTAGGTACGATAATTTGCATTCCATACATGGCTGTCATGCAAACTCCCGCGACACATGAGGAAATTTTGAACGAACGGGCGGACAGACTGTGCATATCTCGGGTGGCATCCGCCAAAAGCAAGGCGTACAAACCTTGTGGGTGTCATCCGGGGATTGCTTGTTGAGAACTCGTCAGCTGATCCGCGATTCATTTTACATGGCGTCCTTGTGGTTTCGTGCTGTTGAGGCCATTACTGACAGGACAAGTCGCAGGTACTTAATTTTCTTCTTATTCTTGCATGTTCTCCTGCAGGCCATCGTAAATGATGATCAATATTCACACTGTTTGATCCTACAACGTGTAACGAACGTAGTATGGAGATGAACATTAACACTGAAAATTCTGATTTAATGAGGTATGTGGTGACCCTGACGGCGTCGGAAATTGAGCACCACTAATTGATATTACAGCCTGATTCACGATGGATTCCTCATTCCTCCACAACCGAGTTTCTCATAACTCTGATTGCACGCTAATGTTTTGGTATGGTTATAGATAATGAGATACTAGTTACCCCGACGCGGTTTGGAATAGGTACGTCTGCATCGAACACTCCCTGTCCTCTCCTTTCCTGATGAACCCAATCATTTCGCTGTGTTCTTCCTGAGATGCGTCTTTGAAGAAACAATCATCACCTTGGAGACCTGAAATTTTACGAATCTTTCACGTCGGAAATACTGTTCTCCATTCAGAGTAGGTGCTGATATTGAAACAGAAACAGCGTGTAGATCAGTCTTGATGTTATATAGAGTAATGGCCACAATTATGATTAATATAGATCAGCATGGTTGCATTGCGCTTGCGTGAGTTATGTGAAGGCTTTTCAATTTGCTACTATTGGTGCCTCTCTTGCAGTCGTGATGTTCGGCGCTATTCGGGCGTGGAAATGCGCAGAACAGGGCAGGGCCGCATTTAGGGGATCGGCATCGCTTGCAGGTGTCGCGGTGACGCTCCAACATCGTCGGCAGTTGCGCACCTCCGGATGCACACCTAACCGCAACATGTCGCCTCGGCAGCCCATGGCTTTCTTCATACTATGGAACTCACCCGCCGGGATGTGATCCTCGCCTGTATCGCTGCCTTCATCGCTTGGGGATACGTCACCCATTGGGCGCCGACTCTGCGATATGTTCCCCAGTCCTTCCTCGCGGGCGTCGCCATCACGGTGGCCGGGATCGTGTACCTTATCGTCTCAACCTCGCGCTCCCCCGAGCATGCCTATCCTCGCCCCCTCCGCCCGCCGCAGCATGTGGCTTTCGTGTCCGCCCAGGCTTGGAAGGCTGAAACCGCCTCTTTGAAGAGCAGGTCGCTATACCGCCGCGAGCCGCTGTACCCGCCCTCCTTCGTCATCTCCGACCACCTCGACAACCTCCTGGATCTCATACTCCGCGACTTCGTTCAGAGCTGGTATGGACAGATCAGTACACGCCCGACCTTCACAAATGAGGTCGATCGTGCCATCCGCGCTGCTCTGGGCACCATCCGCGACCGGCTGCTAGAGGTGGACTTGGTGGAGATTGTCATATCGCGTGCCGTCCCCATCATCACAACGCACATGAGAGACTTCTACGATGCTGAGCGATTAGTGCGCGGCAGAAAGCTTTCGCGAGATGTGACGGAATCGGAAGAGCTCGACAATGCCATTGCAGCCAAGTATCGAGACGGCCAGTTGCACCCGGCTGCCTCCCTCACCTACACAAATCCCAAGTCAGCGCAGCAGCAGCACCTCCGCGGTATCGTAGCAAGGTTGATGCCCCAGGTCTTACCACGAAGCATGCGGACAAGCCAGGCGGTGAACACGCTGATCAAGGAAATCGTCGCTTGCGCCGTACTCTTCCCGATCATACAGATGCTGGCAGATCCGGATACGTGGAACCAGGTAATGGAAGGTTATGGCCGCACTCTACTGCAGGATAGGAAAACGGTGCGAAAGCTCCGTGCTGCTCTAGATGAACATGCACCCGTGTCACCGAAGCTGCCAAAAACTGTCCCATTCCCTCGTCTAGCTCCTGGAGATAATGAGAGGAATTTCGAGAGATTCATCCGCGCTATCCGGCAATGCAACTCTCTTTCCGATGCGCGTCGCTTTCGAAGTGAGATAGCCAGCCAGCTGAAGAAAGAGTCTGCTATAGAAGGTCAGGATCCGCTATATCTGCGTCGTCTGGAGACTGCCAGAAGGATCTTGGATCAGAGAGTCGTGCAGTTGAGTGCCGGAAGTACTGCGAAACAAAAATTGCCGCTGCAACCAAACCTTGCGCGCAGGAACTCGAGATTGGAAAATGCCAACCTTCGGCAGGTCTTGTACGATGCGTCCGGCCTATCATACTTCATGGAATTCATGGACCGCCAGGGATTGATGCGTCTAGTGCAATTTTGGATAGTTGTGGATGGCTTCCGTGATCCTCTCGAGGAAGACATTGGGGAAACCGACGATGCTAGCCTTGAGCTATCATGGGGTGCTTCTGAGCGTGCGGATCTGGCCCAAATCTACGAGGCGTACCTCACTAAGCCGGAGCTTGCAGTACCCGACAGCACTCGCCAGGTCGTGGACGATTTTTTGAAAGCAGGGAGAAAGGCTACGAGTGCCCAGTATCTTGCAGCCAGACGTGCGGTACTGCAAGTGCAGAACTCCGTATACCATGAGATGGCAGATCGATACTTCGCACGGTTCAAGAAATCCGACTTGTGGTATAAGTGGCTCGCGTCCGACGAGGCCTCGACTCTATCCAAAAGTCCCACTGGGCCGCCGATCCAGAGCCATACAATAAATAACCCATCTTCTTCTAAACAACCTCCGCTCCCCCGGACGTTGTCGTCACAATCCACAGATCTCCGCAGAGCAGCAGTGTCTACCTCGGATCTGAAAAATATCAAGACTCTGCAAAGTCCGACGGCACCCCCGCGAAGATCTTTGGACGACACGGGCCGCCCCCCTCTTTTCGAAGACGACATTGAACCGGACCCAATGGCAGGTTCCTTTCATAGCATAGACTCTGACTTTGAGTCGTACAAACCCAACGGGGACAATTCACGAATTGTCGACGCCATGCAGGAGGCTCTCGAGGACATTATGGACCACGACGCAGATAGAGACTCTCTCTTCTCCGATGGGCCGAAGTCAGCACAAGACAATGAATCGTTGAGAGGCTCATTCGAAATCACTCGCGCAGTGTCGCCAGTGGTATCAGGAAGAGAGAGAGAGAAGCCAAGCATAACGTCACTCGGTCTTGTCGGTGCGCCGACGACCAGGGGTGTCTTTTCGGACACTCTTTTTGGTGACGAAGAGAAGTTTTTAGAGGATGAAATGGAAGACTCGGACACTAATGAAAAGGATACTGAAGATGAAATCCATGAAGCTGCACCTGGAGATCTTGGTCTCGCCGAAGCGATCGACGCTTTGACACAAGACCTTGATCGGCTTGTCAACCAAGAGTCCATTGTAGATTCTTTGACCAAGAAGGCCGAACTCACAAACAACGCGGCGGAGCTACGGATTCTTAAGAAATCTAAAGCAAGCCTACAACGCGAAATCCACCGTAAAGAATTACAGCGCCAGCAATATGTCATTCAAGAAAGCGACAATAGTCTGTACGGCAGAGCGACTGTATCAATCCAGTCAATTATGGTGGGTAAGGACGAGGATGGCTCAGAGTTTGCTCTGTGTAAGTGGTTCACCTTGCTTCTAGCATGGGTTGGTAACTAACTTGATCAGATGTCATTGAGGTTCGTCGGCAAGCAGGAGAACAAATGCCAGCTGCTGCTTGGGTGGTAGCAAGACGGTACAGCGAATTCCACGAGCTCAACAAACGCCTTCGTTCCAAATATCCCATGATTCGGAATCTTGAATTCCCTCGCCGCCAGATGGGGCTTCTGAAGTTGCAGAAAGACTTCCTCCAGAAGCGTCGGTCGGCTCTGGAAAAATGGCTACGTGAGCTGCTTTTAATTCCGGCGATATGTCGGAGCCGCGAGCTCCGTGCTTTCCTCTCGCAACGAGCCATTTCACCGTCCGGTCAATCAGATTCCCAGGCTGAAACCAAGGATTTCGTCTCTCGCATCTACAGTTCCGTGAGCGATGGCATGGAAGAATTCATCGGCAACATCCCCGTTCTGGATCAGCTCTCTCTCGCCGGTCAAAACCTCATCACAGCCGCGACAACCCAGCTCAGCAACGGCAATGGCACTGTTAGCCCCGCCGCAGCCGCCACCAGCGCCTTAGCCAACGATCCGCAAGCAGCAGCGGAAGCGGAAGCAGAGCTGCGCGCCTATGAGAACCAACAACTTGAGCCACTCATCAAACCCATCTGCGATCTTTTCCTCGAGGCCTTCGAGCTCAACCGCGAGAGCAACTGGCTGCGCGGGCGCGCCGTCGTCGTCGTCTTGCACCAGATGCTCGGCGGCACCATCGAACGCAAGGTCCGCGAGAATGTCAAAGTCCTCACGCAGGAGGATAACATCGTCAAGTACATCAACACTTTACGCGACTCGATGTGGCCGCCGCACAATGATGGGCAGATGGTCAGAGATAAACCGCCGCGCACGGAGCAGGAGAAAGCAAAGAGCAGGAAGGAGGCTAGTTTAATGCTGGCGACGCTTATCCCAGATCTGGCTGGGAGCGTCGTCGGTAGAGCCAATGCCCAAGCGGCAAGCAGGAGGATTTTGGCGACATTGAACAACCAGAGGTTAAAGTGAGTTCATTTCATTCCCTTCCCGTGGATTGATTCTTTACTAACAAATTCATACAGTACACACCTCGTTTACTCATTACTTGACGAGATCGTGCAAATCATTTTTGGAGTCTGAGAAAACAGGATCTACCGCCTTTGGCCTTCGTGCGCGGACATTGCAGGTAGCTAAGAATGATTCGTTGAAAGAGAGCGGAAGCAATCATGCATTTGAAATAGAACGACACCTTCGCCACTGGCAGAAACCTTGCGGTTCTTCTTGAAAAAATTCATGATAGATCCGGTTAATCACTCGGCTGAGTCCACTTTTTCTGCTTCTGGTATCTTTTTTGGAATACTCTTTTATTTTCTTCTATTCATGCATATAGGTTTATAAAGAGTCGCCCATGATTACTTTTTTTTTTTTAAAAAAAAGATAAAACAAAAGGAAAGAATTCTTCCCGATCATGTAAACTCGTGGCACGTTAAGTCCAGTCCAATCACTCTTAACATCCCGGATTGCCTTTTCCCTACCATTGGGCCAACGTTAAGTTTCCCTTACTCAAGCCTATGGACACATGTCCATCTTGGGTAAAATATTCCCGTTTCATCCGGGAGTAGCACCGCCCTTCCAGTATTTGGACGGCACGAAGGGCATCTTGGTCACGACGGCCTTGCGTGGCCTGCCGCGGACGATGACTTGCACCTCAGTGCCGCTCTTGTGCTTGCCGTCCTTGACGTAGCCCATGGCGATATTCTTCTTGAGAGTGGGGCTGGGACAGCCGCTGGTGATCTTGCCGATGGACGCACCTGTCTCGTCGACGATCTCAGCGCCCTCGCGCGCCGGTGCGCCTTCGACGACGAAGCCTACACGCCGCCTGCTGACGCCCGAGCCACCTTTGTCCTTGGGCGTCAGCTGGGCGAGGATGACGTCGGCGCCGTGGAAACCACCCTTCTCGCGGCGGTCCTTGGGGATAATCCACGATAGGGCGCCTTCCACGGGAGTGGTGGTGTCATCCAGGTCGTGGCCGTACAGACACATGCCGGCCTCGAGGCGCAGGCTGTCGCGTGCCCCCAGACCCGCCCATCGCAGCTTGTCGGGGCCACCCGTCTCGAGCAGCAGTTCGGCCAATGCCGAGGTGCGCTCGCCCGGCACAGAAATTTCGAAGCCATCCTCGCCCGTGTAGCCGCCGCGCGACACCAGCACATCCGGGACGGTTTGGCCATTGGGAAGCTTGAAAGACAGGGAGCGGCTCTGGCCGAAGTAGAGGTCGGTCAGGTCGCGCGACTCGGAGGGAAGCGCGGCGGAGAGGATCTCGGGCGCGAGGGGACCCTGGAGGGCCACCAGGCCGCGGCCATCCAGGCGGTCCCAGGTTACAGCGGTGTTGCCATCTTCACCATGCTCGGCCTTGAAGGCATCGAGCTCGCCGGAAAAGTATGCGGAGTCCTTATCACGGCAAGCGGCATTGGTAACGACGAAAAAGACGTCGCCCGGTAGTTTAGTGATGATAGTGTCATCGACAATGCCGCCAGTATTGGGATGTAGCAGTGTGGAGAGAGTGGACGTGTTGTCGGCGAGAGTGCTGGCGGAAGCCGGAGTGACGCGCTCGAGGAAGGCAGCGGCGCCGGGGCCCTTAAAGTAGTGCTGAACCCTGGAAAAAAAAAAAAAAGTTTAGCTATGTACATGTCCATTGGAAGGTTGCAATTGGTGTGCGCACATGTGGCTCACATCGAACAGACTGGCCTTCTCGCGGGTCCAGTTGTGTGACTCGGCCAGCGACAAATCCGAGTACTGCACCGGCATGTGGAAACCGCCGAAAGGCACGAACTTGGCGCCATACTTCGCGTGGAGGTCGTACAGAGGCGTTTTCTCTAAACTGGCTTCGGAGCTGTAAGGCCGCACACTGGACAATCTCTGCGAGAGGACGGCAGTAGAGCGAAGGGCGCGTGCACAGAGCGTTATCGGCGGGTTGTTGGTGAAGCGCGGCTTGCCGCGGCTTGCGGAGAGCTGCTGTGCTCTACTAAGAATGGATAGAGAACGTGGGCGGACGAGGCCATTGGTTTGGGATGCGAACAGCGCAGCTCCTCTGCGGGCAGCCATGGTGAGAAGCGGAGGCAGGAATTCGTATGAGGGGAGAGGAGACGAGAGGAGGAGTGGCCGGGGAGATCAGAAAGTTACCGACGCTGTGTGGTAGGCCGAGCTCTGGCGCGCGGCGGGGAGCTTCCTGCAGCACGCGCCCCATGACGAACGTGCGCGACCCGAGCTCTGGCCCTGGCCCGCTCTCGGGCTGCCAACGTCCAGCAAAGGTAGTTTACCAGAGAACTGCAACAACAACGAGCTGCATCGCCATCCCGCCCTTGCCTTGCCCCGCCCCCGCTCTCCTCTCCGACTGTGTGTCCGCCTCCCGACCTCGTCCGACGCCTCGCCGACACCATGTCGAAGGCCTCGAAATACCTGCTGGTGTCACTACCCACATCGATAGCGCCCGCCAACGACCATGACGAGGCCCTCACCGCGCTGCGCTCCACCGTATCCAACGACTTGGGCAACACCTATCCCTTCAACATCCCCAACTTCAAGATTGGCACCCTCGATGCCCTTGTGCAGCAGGCCGACGACCTCGCCAAGTTGAACACTGCTTGTGAGCAAGTCGTCAACAAGGTCGGGGACTCGTTGCGCGGCATTCTCGACGGCGACGAGGAGAAAATTGCTCAGCAGAAGACCATCAACGACAGTACGTACACATTATGAAGCGGGCGAGGAACATCTGCTGACGGTTTCAGAGCCGGTGGAGCAGTACCTGCGTTCCTTCCAGTGGAATAAGGTCAAGTACCGCGCCGACAAGCCTATCGCCGACTTGATAGATTCGCTGCAGAAGGTATGGCCGATCGTTCTGATACACTGCCGTGGATGAGGCTCATCGCTTGTGCAGGAGCTTGCTGGTATCGACAACGATGTCAAGGCAAAGTTCAACCAGTACAACCAAGTGAAGACGAACCTGGCCGCAAGCCAACGGCGACAGACGTAAGACTTCATAGAATGCTCTTCCAGCATCATTCTGTGCTAATGCTTGCCGCATGCTTCAGCGGAAACCTCGCTACCAAGTCGCTCGCATCTATTGTCCCTCCGGACGTTCTCGTGCAAGACTCAGAATACCTGGAGACACATTTGATTGCCGTCCCAAACTCCCTCGTGAAGGACTTCTTGAAGAGCTACGAGAGCCTGGCACCCATGGTGGTTCCCCGCTCGGCCAGCCAGGTCGCCAAAGATGACGAGTTTTCACTGTTCGCAGTCGTTACTTTCAAGAAGCATTCCGCCGAGTTCGTGCACAAATGCCGCGAGAAGCGCTGGACTCCGCGTGATTTCAAGTACAAGGAAGGTTCCAAGGAGGAAGAAGCCCGTGAGGTTGACCGTCTAGAGAAGGAAGAGCGCAAGGTTTGGGGCGAGGCTCTCCGGCTTGGCCGCACCGGTTATTCGGAGAGCGCAATGATTTGGATCCACGTGCTCGCATTGCGCGTCTTTGTGGAGACCGTCCTGCGGTATGGTCTACCTCTGGAGTTCGTTTGTGGATTGGTACAGGTCAGGAATTTCCTCCCCGGGCTCTTTCATTCCCATGCAGGTTGAATAAAGGAGAGATCAGAAATATGGTTCAGGGACAAGCAGCTAACGCTCTCACAGACCAATGAAAAGCTCGCCAAGAAGGCGAAGGCAAACCTTGACGCCAACTACTCATACCTGGGGGGCAATGCTTTCGGTAGGGACAAGCAAGGCCGCGTGAAGAAGGATGATTCGGCTGTAAATGCTGAGCTGCAAGCAGCGGGGCATGGCGATTCCGAGTACACACCATATGTTTACTACGAATTCGAGATCCAATAGTTACGGAGCTATGTACTCCTTTCTACGATGAAAGTAAGAAGAACATTCTGTTAATACATTGACCGCATTGCTCGTTCTGGGAGGCGCTCTGTATATTGACAAATACCTCTCTATACCACCTTTCCCTCGTCATCTCAGTGCGGATAAAATGGATAGAGTCACGATGCTAGCTATTTCTCATCTCTGGCATGCTCCTGACTGGATGCCGTTGATTGTATGAAATCAGCAGGCCTCTCTTGCTCCTCCGAATTTCGCTATACACCTTGACTATGGCAGAGCGTGTCATTTCGGCTGCTTTTTTTCCCCCCCCTACTTTCAACCAAAAAGGAAATAGTTGCGATCAAGGCCTCTCCATTATCGTGGATCACGTCCTTGCTTAGTACTATAGATGTCACCATTGCACGCGACCTTGGCCGGCCCTCGTCCTGCTCCATACTTACATATACGCAGCACACAGACCTCCTTTTCTCGAAAGACGAGAGAGCTTTTATTTATCAAATGTCGAGAAGTATGAGTGATTCGCAAATTATAGAGCCAGAGTCATTCCAGCAAAGGAGGGGGCGATTGAGCTTGGGCCTCATTCTAGTCGCACTCTACGTGAGTTGCATCTTTTCGTGAGATGGTGTTTCTCCTTTTGTTTGTTTTCTTTCCTCAACGCCTTGCAGCTACAAACTTATCCACAGTTATGCCCGAGAGCTGCACCAACACATCCGGCACTTCCTTCGGTGTATTCCTACAAACACACTTGTCGCCACCTCTGGTAGTGTTATTTAACCGAAGCAATGCTCGATAGATCGCCGCTACTTGGAGAACATAACCTTGCCAAAACTTTTGAAGTATTTAGATTCTGAAACTGTATAATGACTGACGAATTGCAGCTTTCGGTTTTCATTGCAACTTTGGATATAACGATTATCACCACTGCGATACCCGTGATAGCTTCCGGGTTCCACTCTGCATCAGGCTACACAGTAAGCGAGGCTGTACAGTTTCTGTGAACTATGATACTGACGTGTGATTAAATTAGTAGATCGGCGGGCCGTCTGTGTTGGCCAAAGCATCCATAATTCCTATGTGCGCGAAATCTGAGTCTTTGGAACATGCCTTGGACGCCACATGTGACCGGGGCAGAGCTTGCTCGGTTGAACGCGATGATAACCCTTTTTGTCTTCTCATGAGGCCAAACATCCATAGCACCAACAAGGATCTCTTTTGTCTTGGCAGTTCTCTCAAGAGTGCGAGATTATCTCTTGAACATTCCCTTGGTAGTGAGTACTGTTTGAAGTCGAAAGCGTTCGGTAAATAGACTAGCATGGAATAATGTACAAAAAAGGGCTTAGCGCGGTGTGTCGGTTTGTGTAAATAGCTTTCTCCTCGTTAAACCCTCAGAGGTCAATCCATTAAGTTTCAACAAGTACCGTAGGACCTAATCTTTGTCTCTCACGGCAAAATTTCTCATCCCATGCGTCGAGAAGCTCTCTGTTCGTGTGTTTACTGGTTCATTATGTCCTCCTCGGGCTCATCTTCTTCATCCACAGAGCCACCATCTTCCATTCCTGAAGAAGTGCGTTTCTCTACTCGAAAATGCGGATCTTGCATGATATCATGCATCGTTCCCGGGTCAGACTTGATACTCACCTATATACTGATACGGTCACTCTCTATAGACTCGATGGATCGCGATACACCCTCTTTCTTGAAGAGAGGTGAAGAAGGCGCTAAGTGGAAGGCGCCTTAGCGGTCTGGAAGGAACAGTGGTTTTGAAAGAAGACGAGCGTGCGAGCAACGGGACCCGGGACGGACGCGCGCATACTACATATTGAAATCGATTTCTAAAGCTATTTGAGATCGCAACCACCGTTTGGCGAACATAGAAAGAGTAATCAAGGAACGACATCTTGATTCAAGAGCTACTGCGAGTTCTAATTCCAGTACCACGGATTAGAGCAACTCGTTGGAAGATATCACTAGCATCATTACGCTACGCCTGGAAATAGCACGTCGTGGATCGCGAAACACAGGGACTCTGGAAGCACGATGTTATTGTATTCTCTAAGCTGACGGATTGCGAGCTATCTATGAGTCGTGATTCGTGCGCTTCCTCCTACGGCAAAATCTCTATTTTGGCAGCGAACTTGGGTAAATGCAATTGAACGTATATATAATTATTAAAAGCATATTTGAAGTTCAAGAATAAGCTGAATGGCGCAGCGGAAGCGGTATGTGATTCCTACTCAAAATATTACCTGTAAATTTACTAACAGAACTTCCAGCGCCGGGCTCATAACCCGGAGGACAGTGGATCGAAACCACTTTCAGCTAAGAAATGATGAGATTAAAATTTTTCTTTTTAACTAACCCCTGAAGTGCTAAGTTCGAGCCGAGGCCCGCGCAAAGCAGACCAAAACAATTTTTTTGGCTGAAAACTTGCGTCTTCCAGGTTCTTGCAATGATAATATATGAACTCGACTGAAAGATGGGTCCAGGGCTGGTGAGGGTTGACATTGCGACGGACTTCGAGAAGTGACGGCAGTTCAGACGGATCCTTGCAGAAGGTTGTTTCTAAATAAAGCTCCAGCTCGGGAAAGATACGCAAATGCGCAACAGCATCTCTCGCAGCAGCAGAGCGCGTGGCTGACATCATTGTGCAGATCGGGAAAAGCGCTCAACAAATTCTTTTCCGACTCAATTCTCACGATCATGCTCGCTGCTAGGGTGATGTGGTATGAGAAAGTTTGAATTTGCACATACTGCTACTGTGCGCAAGGTTGCGCGGGAATGAACGGTACATCGCAGATAGAGCCGAAAGGCTCGATTCTGTCGTTGCCGAGGGCCGCGTTTTGGTCGGCCGGCGATGGAACGGGTGTGCATCATTACGCAATAGAGCTCTGTCCACGAACATGACGAGCGGGAAAATTCGCTACCACATTACGAGAAGCGACAGTGTAGCAGCAAGTGATATGCTCGGGCAAACGCTCTACGAGCGGCATCTCGCGCGCGCGAAATCGCGTCGGAGGCCACCTCGGTCGAACTTCGTATAGCCAGCCGTTGAAAGAGGGTCATCCGACCGAGTGAGCAGAAGAGCCCAGCCCAGGCCCTCGGCGGTATCTCTCTAGCAAAGTAGAACGACCTCCCGCCTCTGCGAAACAGCGAACGCTCAACCTTAAAATGACCGGTCAAGGGATCCAGGGCTGTGGCGCCAAAAAAGAAATGAAACCTGAACCGTCCCGGAGTGTTCACCTCTGATCACTCGCATAGAACACCGTGTTTCATCTTGTTCAAGATCCTTTCCATTTTTTTAATTTTCACTGTGTGATGGTTGTTTTGCATCTATGCCCCCTCCGTCATGTGCGTGAGTGTACTCGAATATGGGCAGGAACTGAGCCTACAGCTACTTCCCTACCTCCGTACCATAGAACGACGCCGAATGAATAACCCGGCTGCCAGCAAATGCTGAAAGCAAGCGGCGCCAATGGTCGTGCAAAGGAATACGCGCTGTGGAGAGGAAGGCAGAAAGACGCAGCTGGCCAGACCAAGCCATACAGCCACCATACGCAACCACGTCCAACAATAAACCAAAAGGGAGAAAAAAGAATAAACCAAAAAGTGGGAACCCCAGACCGAGGCTCGAGCCCCACCCTACCAGGCAGGTAGCCGCAGCCCCAGCTCTCCCACGAGCCTCGCCCGTTGAACTGCGGGCCCGTTCTAATTCGTGTCATGTTTTCGCAGTTCGTGCGCGCACGCTTCCTGACCTTGTGTGCAAAACCAGTGAAAGCCTTCTCAAGCAAATGACCATAAGCCAGAAACAGCAGAGAGAATACGCCCAGATATCCCACCCTAGGAAAGACAACCACTAATACCGTCATCGCCGCGCGGCCGAGGGTTGGCGACGGAAAGAAGCACCATTAAAACGCCCTGTCCCGGACCCATACGTGTCCTCTGCTCCTAGAGTTTAGATGCATGCGAGTGCGAGAGGGAAAAGGCAAATAAAAGCACGCTCAAAAGCGGGTATAGCAAAATTTGAACATGGCAAACGAATAGCAGTCTGAGCACCCCGTCAACGCATGTTCAATACTCGGGGGCTTGATGACTTGGCTGTTGCTGGAGCTGCCGGTGCCTGAATCGAGCTCGCGGGATACCGTGTTGGTCGTCCAATGAGAGGCGGGGTCCGGAGCAATAACAACGAAGTCGTTAGAAATAAGGTCTGGCTGGCGCGGATATGGTGCCGGCCTCCATTCAATGAGTCGAGTCCAGAAGTTTCCAGGCGATGCTGGAGCTCGACTAATGACGGACACCCACCATCCCAACGTTGTGTCGGCGCTCGTCGAATCCGAGAGGACTGCCGGCAGCAAAGTCCTGTTGAGCGCAGATATGGTCAGTCGGCTGCTGGTCATCGGGGTGGGAATCATGCCGAAAGAAGTGTCGACAAAGGAATCGATGTCGATGGCAAAAGGAACAAGAAGCACCTCATACCTTCCTGCGCTTCTTCTTGGCGCCGGCACCCCTTCCATTGTCCTCGCCCCCGGTTGATTCGCCGACTCCATCGTCGTCACCATAACCCTCTCCGTAGCCTTTGAAACTCGAATCAAGATAGCTGCGCTTCTTTCCTGCTCGATCGGGACGAACAGCGCCTGGCTTGGGGACAGGGGATGGCCGCATTGCCGGAGACGACGTTGCTGAGTTTCGGCCCTGCATGACCTGACCGCCCTGCTTAAGCTTCTTCGCTGCGCCGTCCATTGCAGCGTCGGGAGCGGGCCGCTTCGCAGAAGTCCCGTCGTCAGTGCCAATCCTCGTCTTCCACTTGCTGTCCTCTTCCTTGGGAAGCTTGCCCGGGTTCATCTTCAAGGCGCCTCCGTTCAGCTTGGCGAGGATGCGCTGTTGCGCATTTTCCAGTTCGTTACCGCGAACACGCTGCAGATAGTACTCCTCGTCAGGGAACTGGAGCAGGTCCATTAGTTGGCCCTGGGCAGCCTCGGGCCTGCTCTTGCCGCCAGAGATCTTGAAGTCCTTGACGTGACTCTCGTACGACTTGCGCAGCTTGTTGATCTTCTGGCCCGTTTTGGGGTCGAATCGAGCGACGCTCTGAGTAATGCGTTGAAGGCCGTACAGCGCTACCAAGTCCTGCGAAACGTGGGGTCGCGACATTGGGTACGCTATAGCAGGCCAGTGTTAACAAAAAGCTTCTAGGCAAAGCATAACACGTGCACGAGTTCGGGGAGCTTACGAGTCTCGCTGAGCTTGTAGAAAGGACCAGAGCCGGGCTGCAGCCGGGTATCTGGGCCAACACCGCTCGCGGATGAGCCCGTGCCTGTCCGGTCGTGACCTGTGTGCCTGTGGTCGCCGTCGTTACCCATCTCTGCATCGCGCGTCGCGGCTTGGGCGACGCCTTCCATGGCATCATCACTCATGCGCGCGTCGCCATCCTCACCCTTGAAGGCGAACGACACGGTGCCCGCACTGCTCGCGGGGGTCGGGAAGGAGTTGGTGTTGGGCGGCTGCGAGGCCTGTGACATGTTGGCCGACGAGGGCGGGGTCACGGCCTGTCCTGAAGCCGAAGATAGTGAGGCGGTCGAGGCATGGGAGTGCGTCGGCGCGGTGGAAGACATGTACGGTGGCGAGGTTGGAGTGTCGGGGTGCTGATGAAGGGTCGTCTTAGCGGGTTCGGCCGTCTTGGCAGCGAGGTGGTATGGAGGAGAGGCGGGCGAAAAGGATCCTATCTGTCGCTGGCGTTTCTGCGGCGGGTCGACCGACATGTGAGCGGGCAGCACGAACGGAGGCTGGCCGGGTGGTGGTGGTGGTGGTGGTGGTGGTGGAGGAGGAGGCGGAGGCGGAGGCGGAGGGCGGGCGCGGTCGGCAGCGCGGGTGAGAGCGAGCAACGGGCGTGAGGAAGGGCGGCTCGCCGCAACGTCACGGCGGATGGGGCTGCGACAGCTAATTCATCGGCTTCCGGAGCGCTGCGTCGGTGGGCAGTGGAGGACGGCTGCGGCTGGCGGGCGGATCGAGAGCGGCAGGGCAGAACAGTTGCGCGTCGCTGGGAGGGGCGGGTTGGCGATGCCGGGGTGTTGGAGAGGACGAAGACGAGCAGCGATGAAGGCGAAGGCGCCTCGTTGTTCGGGCGCAGGCCAGACGCTGCCAAGAAACCCCGTGACCTAGCAACCTAGCAGCAGCGCTTGACCGGCGCCCATTGCGGCCTTCCCTGACTACGACGCGCGCCGCGACCCGCCCTGCCGCCCTGCCTGCGCTGCCCTGCGCTGCCCTGCGCTGCACTGCGCTGCGCTACCGATCGGCAACCAGAACCGTCCGTCGCAAACATCACACGTCGCCCACACTGCTTGCTGCTCGTCGCCCGGAGCGGCCTGCCCAGGAACACCGCCCGCCCAGCACCGCGCCCGCCGCCCCGGCTGCAGATGCGCTTCAGCACGGGGGGCCTTCTTCTCCGAACCGCGCAATCGCAATCTTCTCCCTGTGCAAATTAGGCTGTGGACGCTCGGCAAACCGAACATCGTCAAACATCGCTCTGATCCGTGATGGCCGATCCTGCCGCCCAGCGGCCCAAGGTCCAGCAGCCAAAGCCCGTGGCCCTGCCTGCCCGCAGCGGTCCCGCTTCTATTCTGGTCTCGCCGCGCCAGAAGGGCAATCCCATCCTCAACAGCATCCGCAACGTGCCCTGGGAGTACTCGGACATCCCCGCCGACTACGTGCTCGGCGCTACGACGTGCGCTCTCTTCCTGTCGCTCAAGTACCACCGTCTCCACCCCGAGTACATCTACTCGCGCATACGCGCCTTGGCCGGAAAGTACAACCTGCGTGTTCTACTCACCATGGTCGACATCGAGAACCACGAGGAAGCCCTGAAAGAGCTATCGAAAACCTCGCTCATCAACAACGTCACGCTCATCCTCTGCTGGAGCGCCCAGGAAGCCGGCCGCTATCTTGGGCTTTACAAAACCTACGAGCACGCTGCCCCGACCGGTATCCGTGCTCCCCAGGCCTCCAACTACTCGGAGAGGATGGTCGAATTCATCACCACCCCGCGCAGCATCAACAAGACCGACGCCGTCAGCCTTGTCTCCAATTTCGGAAGCCTGCGGACCGCCATCAACGCTCAGCCCGAGGAGGTGGCCCTGGTGGCCGGCTGGGGTGAGAAGAAGGTCAGGAAGTGGTGCAGCACGGTGCGGGAGCCCTTCCGCGTCAAGAAGGCCGCCAAGCAAGTCGCCATGACGCGCGAGGACAGCGACGCCTTCCCGCCAACCTTCTCCCGCCAAGCAACGAGGGGGGCGCCGGCTTCTCCAGATCCCCGCGTTGCCGCGCGGTTGGGCGTGGGTGCGCCCGTGCCTGTAGATCAGGATCTGCTCGCCCCAGCACCGGGCAGGTTCCAGGACGCTGAGGAAAGACCATCTACGCGAATCACCGAGGATCTGCCTACCCTGGACCCTGGCGATGACGAGGAAGAAGCTTTGCGGGAGATGGAATTGGCCGAGGCCGTCAAATCAAGCAAAAAACAAGCCGGGCCAGCACATGCGAGCGCCGCCAAACGGCCTGAAAATGCGAGCACGTCAAACAAACGGAAAGCACCCCAGGATGAACAGCTCAGTGAGGGCATACAAGCCGCGTTGGCCAAGTTACGAAAGGGGTGATGAAGCGCGTTGATATCACTCTATACATTTCACACCCCCAAAATCCGTCCCTAAGGCGGACAAAGGAGTCAATGCCCGTTGATGTTGCTCTGGTTGAAGTGGGGAAACGGATCGCATGATTGAATATGCTGGCGCCCCCAAACAAAACCCCCAGAAACACCCCAGCTATTACCTTAGGAGATGACAGCCCGTATCGGACGCTCAACTACGTGAGGTATCGCATTACGAAAGATCTCATCGGTGCCATACCATGGCCTATTGAAATGGAGCGGGGATCATCCACTTCCACAACCGGAACAGATTTAGGCCGTTCACCATCAACGCCAACCACCCATCAGATATCCAGCAGCTTCAGCCTGGCCGCCACATGTTCCACATTTTGCACGCACAACCTACCCTGCCCGAGCTCCTCCATCCCGGGGATGCCTCCACCCACCGCATTCCGCTTAATCTCCAGCATCGCCGGCTCCTCGTGCCACCTGTTCTGCCGTCTGACGAACGCCGCCAGCGTCCCGTACACCGTCCCCTCGCACCCGCCCGCCTCGGCCTCGGCCGCGTTCCCGATGATCTGGCTCTTGACGACCTTCCGCGCGAGGTCCCGCCACTCGGCACCGCTCAACTCCATGCCGAAGCGTACGGGGCAGTCGGGCGCGCCGGAGTGCATGTGCGCGGGTGCGCTGGCGTCGGCGAGCACGAAGGGCTTCTTGGCGCCCACGGCGTCGACGCGCTGCGCCTCGGCGTCGATGGTGGTAAGCACCTTGTAGACGTTGTCGATGAGGGTCATCAGGAGGGAGATGAGCATGTGGATGTTCTGCGAGGCGGTGGCGAAGGAGAGCGGGCAGTGCGGGCAGTTGAGGACGGTGTTGGCGGTGGAAATTGCGTTGCGTAGCGTAGGGAGGACAAATGGGAAGTCGTGGGAAGATATGCCATGGAGAGAGGAGAGCATGAGGTATATGTTGGAGAGGCAGGCGCAGGGAAGACCGACGGCTGTCGTGGGGAGGAAAGATTGTTGAGATGCTGACCTGTCGTGGACTGCGGGTGGTGTCTCTGCCGGACATGTTAGAGCTAAAAGAGAGTAGAAAAGCGGATCCTACACAGGATTACTGACCGTGCGATGACATGGTCCCGACGCTCTGAGTTTGTTGTTGATGCGCAAGCACGCCGTTATTTCCGTCGATATCCCCCATCAGTTCACCTGTTAGGAGTGGGTCAAGACTGAAGTTGGGATCCAACTCGAACACATCCGCTCCCACTTCATTCACCCCGCCTCTGTTGACTCCAGCGTCTCCAAACGTGAAGCCCTCAAACCCACCAAACCCCATGAGCTCCGCCCCCAAACCCACCCCGCTCTCCCCACTACCACTCCTGTGCTCTTTATAGTGCACCTGCAGCCCCGTACCTGCGCCGACATGAGCAACCGGAGGAGGTTTCGCCGTGGGCGCGCGACTGCCAATCCCATTCTGAACACCGTCGCCGTTGACGTCACTCGAATCTTCGTCGCCCCTCCGCCTCTTCCGCGGCCGCCCCATCTGCTTCTGCGGCGAGTAGACGCACGGCAGCAGGTTCTCGCGGGCGCAGCGGTCGCAGGCAGGACGGTGGCCGGAGCATTTGAGTTTGCGGATGCCTTTTGTTCATCGATAGTTGTGTGTTAGTTGCCTATCTCCATGCTCTAAAAGGAAGACTTTGTGAAAAGAGAAACTACTGCGTGGGAGCGTTCTTATAGATTGACAGTGAGAAAAGTATGTTCTCAAGAAGTTGCAGAAACGAATGTGACTTTGCATGAACGGCTAAAGCCATCCCTTCGAGGATGAACGCTAATGTGCCATCGGATGCGCTCTTGTACAGGCCATGGCTCTCGGTCCTAGACAAGAAGCCGCAGTGGCGTAGATTCCGGTCTCGAGGCAAATGAGTGCCCCCCGAAAACATTCGTGTCTTTTGATATAATAGAAAGGAGGTCTAGCATCGAATCCTTGAAAAATGCGGGCGCGAGTCAGGCCCGTAACGCAGTCGCCGGAAAACTTGATAGCAGCAACGTCGGAAAAAAGAAAAACCAAAGAAAGAAAACCAACTCACGGCATTCATCGCAAGCAGCATGCCTCTTCGGTTCTGGAACTAGTGGCAGCGGTGGCGTGTGCTGTTGTTGATGTCGTTGTTGTTGCTGTTGTGTTTGCGGCGCAGCAGAAGGAGCGTTGCTGTGCCGCCCACCGTGATCCATGGTCCTATTTAGTCTTCCTGAATTCCAATAAGACTCTCAAATCCCGCTCCAAACGCGCCGAGCGCAGCTTCTAGGAGTCGCTTGGACGGAATGTCAGAGTTAGGCCGATGGGCGTCTTTCCGCGTGAGAAAGGCAAGAGCAATTCGGAGTAGGAAATGATGGTTCAAAGGTCGCGTGGGTCCGAAATGACTCAGAATGGGGCTCTGGCGGGTCAGTGAAGAAAGCCGGGATCAGGAGCCTCCTGGGAAGCGCGGACGACAACAACAACCAGGAAGGCAGAGCGTGGAAGGGCGACTCGAAAAGCACACGGAGTAAGACGCGATGGCGAAGAAGAGGAGTCGAGAACCCCGGGACGTGCGCAAGGCTTCCGTCTTTTCTTTCGTCTGCCAGGGCTGACGTGCAGGGCTGGGCGCAGCAAGCCTAGTTCCAAGCCAAACCGACCCCCAAGAACCACACAGCACGCTCGAAGGATTGCTCCCTGGCACGCGTGAGGGTGGAGAGCGAGGATTCGGTCAGAAAAGCTCCAGTAAGCAGAAAAGGGTCGGGATGTTTAGGGAGGGCGTGGTTTTGGAACCGCCCGTCCTGTTTGTTTGTCGTTCTGGTGAAGGCACGTTGTGAGGTTGTTGTTTTGCGCGGCGAATGTCGAGCTTGACCGGCTGGTGCCTTCTCTCCACTAGCTCACTCCCTTGTACGGATCGGAGAAAACGCAGGTGGGCCTCGAGCCAGTAGAACGGGAGAGCCCCGGTCCTTGTCAGTTCCTGCAGCGCACCAAGGCTGCGGGGGCGCGGAGCAAGGGAAAGAGAAAGGGAAAATGAAAATGTGCTGATGCAAATTCCGAGCAGGGAAAAGAAGCATAAACGTTAAAGAACCAATACTGCGGAAAACACATAAGATTTGCTAGCCTGTGGTCCCTGTCGATGCCAGGAGCGTCGTCGAACGTTCGCTCGTAGCGCTGGCTGATGAAAGAACAACGCTAAACGTGTATGCAGGCTGTGTCTGGCATGCGCCTCTTAGACGTGAAGATGGCAATGGAGGGGCGATTGCAGCATCGGCACGGGAGCACGTACCAATATAGCCGAGAGGAAGGTTGGGTTTCAGCTACAGGAGAGACAGTAGAGAGTTATGGTGATTGACTGAGCGAGCACGTATGTAAGCAGCTGTCTGCGCCATTGGCGGCCTTCCCTTTCCGGTCCAAGCGTTGCGGGATCGACAGGTGGGGCGTACCGAACCATCACCATCCTTGCCTGGCCCTGGACCTCGCCAGACCGTCGCTGCGCGCTTCCGTCTTCGGTCAGCTGCACGGGTGAGTAGCTGAACAACGTAAGCGCTTCGGGCGCCACGACATCACAGTGTTCCGACATATGATTACAAAGCCATGGTGGTCGATGCCACTTTCATACTGTACACTGTACATGCTATCGTACACCCACTCGGCCCCCCGTGCTGTTGTTGCTGTTGCTGTTGCTGTTGCTGTTGCTGTTGCTGTTGCTGTTGCTGGTGCCGGTGTTTGATGGTGCTGCCGCTGCCGCTGCCGCTGGTGCCGGTACTGCCGCTCAGCCCAACAGCATCATGGCGACGCCGAAGGAGCGCAGCGGGACGCCGCGCGCCTTCAGCGCCCCAATCTCCTCCCACAACGCCTCCACTACTCCCACCTCCACCACGTCCATCTCCTGCGCCGCCATCCCCGCCTCAATTTCCTGGCGGAGAAGCATCTCCTTCTCCGCCGCCCTCTCGCTCTTGGCTGCTTGGAAAGACAGTCCCAGCCCCAGTTCCTGCATCTTCATCTCCAGGCGGATCTCCGCCTCCATCTCGTCCATCTCCCCCTCCCACTCCCGCCACTCCCTCTCCTCTCTCTCCAGCTCGGCCGTCGAGACACGAGGAGCACCCGAGCTGGCGCTGATCTCCGCAGGCTGGGCGGCTGTCAGCTTGGGAGCTCCCGGAGGAGCCCCGGCAGCTGGCAGTGCCATGACGGAGAGCTCGGCCTCGCGCCTGGGATCAGCAACGACCTCGGCCACCAACTCAAACTTCTCTCCGCCACGGCGCCAGACCCGCAGAGACCAGTCGTGCTCAGAGAGCTCCTTGTCTCCCTTCTTGGTGGTGGCGGCGACCGGGACGGCGACCTTGGCGGCGGCAAGGGCGACGGGGTCTACGTTGGGGAGGTCAACGGGGCCGCCACCACGCAGAATGATGCGCTCCGCAATGGAGCGCATCTCCCCGGTAGCGACGGCCCGGAGAAGCTGGGAGACCAGAGCCGGGCTGTGGCGGGGAACAAGTTCGTAGTCGACAATGGCGTTGGGGAAGTTGCGCGCTGGTCCGCCGATTTTGCGCATTTTGAAACTGTCTCGGTGGTAGCGCAGACTCCAGTCCTCGTCCTCGTCTCCCCCGGGCTTCTGCTGGCCATCATATCCTCGGATCTCTTCGAGTATGTCGTCGGCTAGCGCGAGATCGGGTAGGTCCTGAAGCGATCCGGTCATCTCGAAAGGATTGAGGCTCTCGTTGAGCAGCACTATCAGAGACTGATGATTATCCATATAACTGCCTCAAAAATGTAGGGAAGGGCGTGATGATCTTGCCCGGGGATCCTGACTTACCCAGCTGACCCTGGACGTGCGCAACCCCGCGCAATCCGCCACCGACTGCTCGCGCCTCGCGCTCCATCCAGTCCTGCTTCGTGATCGGGCTGCCATCCTTTGCTCCCGGAGGAGACGCGGTCCCGGCCATCTTCGGAGTGGTGTCAACGCTCTTACGCTTCATGACTTTGCCGAGGTGATCGACCATCTTCGCGGCATCTTCAAAGTCCTCGTCATCCATGCCTTCCTTCGCATGATAGACCTCCCGAATCGTTTGGCGGGCAAGGCGCCTGGCGTACTGGTGGTTGTGGAGGCAGTCCCAGATGAATGCGCAGTGCTCGACTTCGACGGAGAGGCGGAGCGGGTGAGATCCGGGCAAGTAAGCTGCCGCAAGGCGGCTAGCGTTCGAGAAGTAGCTCTCGGCCATTGGTAAGAAGTTGAGTGGTGGCAGGATGAATGCGGAGGGACGAGGTGCTGAAGGAAGTCCAGGTAATCCAGGAGGTGGCTGGGGTGACTGTACTGCGCCGTTAGATGATCTGGCAGGGTTGTTGGTCGCGTAGGGATTGGTGACGAAGGAGGTCTCGGAAGTGATGGAGCCAATTGGATCGCGAAGGCCTGTTGGACGGCCTCCGCTGTTGGTCGGGTCCTTGGGTTTGCTCTGGTTCGCGCGCGGCGGGGTCTGAGGATCGCTGCTGGTAGATCCTTTCGAACCGGTGGGTCTGTGGGTCTTGGGATTGACGGACGCAGGTGCAGCGATTGCAGGAGCGCTACTCGACGAGGAAGATCTGAGGTCGAGCTTGGTAGTGGGGGAAGAAGAAGATCTGGGGTCGGTCTTGGTGACGGGTGGCTGGTTGTGGAATAAGGCGAAGATGTGCAGAAAAGAGGCGCGAAGTTTTGCAGTGAGCACGGCAGCCTCGGCACCGTACTGTCCAGCGTGGGTGTACGGCAGCACATCGACTTCCAGTATGGAGAGGCCTTCACGTGCCAGCCACAGAATGTGCTGGTAGTTGGACAACGACTTCGTGTCGCGCGACGTGTCGAGCTTGCGCATCTTGCGCGCGCGATACAGGCGTGGCGCCAGCATGATCGAGTTGCCTTCTATCTGCCGCAGCGACACAGCTAAGATGGGATTCTTCGGTTCTATGGCCACTGCGATGCGGCCCAGATGCTTGAGGTCCACATCTGAGCTGGCCATTGTCGAGTCGGTGGGTAGTGGACGTCCTGCGCTTCACTTAGAACGGCACGCGCATGCGATCTCTAACCAGCAGGGGGCTCAGAAAGAGTGGCAGCCTTGTCGCCTGTCGACTCCGGGTGAGACGTGTCCGTCCCAGCACCGGTCAGGCCGTAAGGCATGGAAGGTCAGAGCTCACAACGTACCTTGGAGGTCACACCCATGCACTGCCACGCTTCAACTTGGCAGAAACAATGCGCAAGACAGTGGAGAGCCGCGGGAGGAAGAACCGCACTCAAGAGCAGCTGCCAATGGCACAGCGGGGACAATCGCCGACGGACTATATTAGAGGTGTTGGTGCAGACGTTTGGTGTTTACTCGGGTGTAACCAGGCCGGGATCAAGCAACACAAGACCAATTTCCGGATGGTCGATGGCGCGCGGCCTTGGAAAGGCGATGATGCGGTGCCGGTGGGATTATTAGGATGGTGGACGCTGGGAAAGAACAAAAAGCCGCCGTTACGAGAGGATGTGTTTCGGGTGAGTGCGGACGCAGAGAAGTCAAGGCCGACTCGGGTATCTCGAGAGATGATGATGATAATGATGCAAAAGAGACGGAAGTACTATGATGACGGTTGCCCGCGAGCCTGCCGGGTGTCAGCGCGCATGCTCGCCCAAGCTTCCAGCGGTGGAGGAAGCTTTCGCTGGCCTGAAGATCGGGCAGGCTGTGTCGCAGATGACGCGCGCTAGGCCGGAGGTCGGCCACTATACACGAGGAGCGATTTTACCTCTAAAGGAACATAGCAGAATGATTGCGTGCCGGGGTACCAGAGCAGAGACATTCGAGAAGGAAAGCAGGCTGTGGGGGGGGATCAACCAATGGCAGAGAGGGCGGTTGGGAGGCGGCATACTCGAACACACGTCAACTGAAGACGTCACTGGCGGATTTGAAGCGGTGGGACGGGTCTTTGGCAAAGGGCCTGGGCTCCGAAATTCCCATTGCGCCTGGTGGCAGGGCTGGGGGGCGCCGTCCGGGGAGTATAAATGGCGATGGAGGGCAGGCGGTGAGGTTTGGTCAGTGCTCAGCGGGAGGGAAGAGTTTTAGGACGCTGAAGCTGGCTGGCTGGCTCGGCGGCCTTGGATCACAGCAGCGCTCGCCTTATACTTTGCGGCGTGGAGGGGTGCGCTGGCGCTTGGGGGGCGCGCTGAAGGTGGTGTGGAGGGCGCGCTGGCAGTACAGCACAGCAGCAGGAGCAGGACTCGGGGCGAGGTTTGGGAGAAAAAAGCAGCTCAGCAGGCAGCGGGCACTACGCTGGCGGACAGGCGGGTGTACTACTATCGGGCGGGCCATGGGCTCTCCCGCAGCGCATCCCAGGCTGCCGGCAGCGTCGACTGGAGCGTTGGACAAAGACGGCAGGCCACATGCAGCTGACGGCTACGTGTTCAAAGCTTCGCTGCCGGTAGCTGCATGAACATCGCCTCTCTGATCCGCGGCGCGTCAGTGCCAGTTGGCAGTGTGGCTGGGCTACAGGTATAGATGCCGCACTATGATCGCCGGATCATTGATCGGATTTCACAGCCTTGCGTCACAGCGGAGGCCAGACTGCTGCCACGACGGCCGCTGCGTGCTGCGCTCTGCTCTCTGCTCTCGCGCGGGCGGCGTTTCAGCAGCGCCTGGGTGGTCGCCGCAGACCGTCTCGCTGGCCAGCTGCCGCCGCGGTGCTACGGGCATGCGAGCGGCAGCGGGCGGGCGCGGCGCGATGCGGTGCGGTGCCTCACGCGGGTGCGATGCGATGCGCGGTGATGCGATGCGATGCGATGCGATGCGATGCGGGCAGAGCAGCGGGCGACAGGGCCGGGGCCGGGGTTGGCGATGCGGCGTGTTGGTGGACAGACGCAAGGCGCGGCCCCTCCACCTTCTTCACGCAGGTGCGGCGGAAGCAAGCGGTGGCGGACGGCAGGTGATCTGCTGGCTGGACAAAAATATCCGGCATGATGGCATCAAGGGCCCAGGACATGCGACGGGCGACGGGCGATGGAGGCTGGGTGGCACGCTACTACCGTGTACTGTGTACAATGAGCGCGCGACAGCAGCGGACGTCGCAGCATGCGCCAGAAGAGCGGTCAAGCCTCGCGCTCATTGGCTGCTTCCTCGACCGTGGCTCAAAGAGCCTCTGAGCTCGCCTCTGCCCGCACTGCCCGCACTGCCCGCACTGCCCGCCCGCGCTGACCGCTCGCGGCAACGAACTCCCCTGGCATCATCCCAAGCGCGCGCCGCCGCGGGCAACATACCCATCCGGCCGTCTCTACATCATTGCCTCGGGCCTGCCTCCCTCTCACCACTCCCGGAGACTGCTCCTCGGCAGCCTGCCCCCAAGCAAGCTCTGTCTCCGCTCCCCCCGACATGACTTATTTTCCTGCGCTCATACGTATAGACTCCAGTATCTGTTCCGTCTTCTGTGCTCTTCCCTGCTTCTAAATTGTCATGACGGCCTGCGAGCCTGCGAGCCTGGCCCAGGTTGTGTGCTGGCAAACACCCCCGTCCGTTTGCCTGCTGCTACATTTATTCTCTTTTTTTTTTTTTGTCAAGCACTCCCCAAAACAGCTGCAATGCTGAACCGAAACTCTCTGCCATGCATGCTCCCGTTCCCACATGCGCGCTCTTCGTCCCGAACCTTCCATTCCGTTTTCCACGCGGGACGCCTGATGTAACTGCAGCCCTCCTCGCCTGCGCCATGCTGATTGGCCTTCGCGATTATTCATCTTTTGATCACCGTCGCGCAGCCAATCGACGGCTAGTCCGCAGCCAGGGCTGCTGCTTATGTCCATCGTAACCGCGACTCGCTGGGCTCCGTGCTTCCTCTCCTATATCATCCGTCGCATTCCGGCAGCGGTAGACGCCCTACCATAAGGCTGAGATGCTGACAGTAGGCCCACCCTCCTCTGTGAGGAATCTGTCATGCTTGCCAATGCAGCAGCGAGACGGTCTCACACTCCCTCTCCTTACCGCATGCCCGAGTACAACCATGGCTCGGCCGGTTCGGCTTGCAGCGCATACCCATCTGCATTTCTTAGATGTCTGCCAAATCCTCCTGACCATCAAACAGGTGCCGGCTAACCTCAACAAGTATGTTCAATTTCATATTGCTCATCATGACTCCAAACATAAAAAGGCCCATCAACATGCGCCATCTCACTGCTTACTCTGCATCAGCAGCTTCCTCACCGCTCGCCTCACCCCAGCTTTTCCCGTTTTCCAATCTACGCCGGCACGATTGCCTTGCATTCGGACCGTCTCCCCAAACTCAACCCATCTTCTCCCGGACTTTTTTATCCACTGCCACGCGCCGCGGCTCCGCCTCCGTCGCCGTCGCCCCCAGGTCTTTTCTCCACTCTCGCTTCTATAGTCTCCACCAAAGCCTCCTGTCATCCCTGGGCCTTGCATGTCTCAGTCATCAACACCATCTGCCTCTATCATCGATAATCGGCCAGAACACCTCGCAGACCGATCTCCTCAAACAGACCAGCGTCTCCTCTCACCCCACACCAGCCCTCAGCATTCCATCCGCTGAGAGCTCAAGAACACATCCCATCCAAGGACAACAACACGCTACAGGATCCTCCTCGACTCTCTTCAATTCGCCCGCCCAACAGTTTCTTTGTATACAACAACAGGAACATTTCCAAAAAAGAAGAAAGAAAAAAGATGTGCCGCTACTACGCCCACAGCCACGTCTGTGGCCATACCAACACCGTCTTCGCCGACTACTGTCCACCTGCCGCATTGAAGCAACGCCCTTGTGCCGGTGGTGAGATCTGGCAGACGCTCAAGATGGACCAGGTCTGCGGCCACTGCAACCTCAACGGCGACACTGAGGCCATCATCAACGCCAGGAAAGCCAAGGCTGCCGCCGCCGCTGGGAGGCGCTAAGCGGTTGCGTGGGAAAGGTATTTTTCTGTTCCCCGGCCTGATTCGGGGTTTAGGGGTCATGGTTTGGTCTGGTTTTGCATTTGGTCAGTGGGATACATGGTTGATTGGTAAGAGAGAAGAAGGAGCGGTTTTCTATTTCCTTCGTCTCTGGTCTCAACATTCGTTCAAGCATTCTTGAGTGGTGGCGAGCCTTTTCATTCTGGCACGCTCTCCTCTTCCTCCTTTTAAGGATTGCAAAATTGTTCTTCCTGGAGTCTGACAACGGCATTGTCTTGAGTTTTCTTAAGTCACGACGTCACGAATTTGATGCTGAGGATTTGGGAGCGGGAGTTCATCGGGAGGCGAGATGGTCGGGCGGAATCATTCTTCAAGTTCACGATTCACTTTCCTTGGACGAGCTGGCTTCTAGTGTGTCGCTTCATAGATTTGGAACATTGGGAGTCTTTGATCTTTCCCTTACTTCCCCTCGAACCTTGTGAACTAACTGGCATAAGTACCTGGATCGTTGGAGTATACATGCCCGTGGATATAATCGCCGCCCGGAATTTCGATTCTTTGTCGATATGACACACTTTTATTGCAGTGGTTCAGGGTCCAAGTTTGCCATCAGGTCAGGAGCACGACTACAGCCTATCGTCATGAACAAACTCCTCCTTCCTGGATTCTATTCCTTGCCGCAGGATCAAATCCTGTGTAGTCGATTCTCCTCGAAAGTCATGTAAAGTTCTTGTATGAGCGCTTTAGCCTCAGTATCGTACCCTGTTCCGAATGTACGTAGTCAAGGATCAACACGGCATCCATACCAGCTAGACCTCCTTCCGTCCCTGGCACAGCCACGAGGCATGCCACACGATCAAAACAAGAAACGCGCATCTCCCGGACCCAGAACCAATCAGCTGGAAATCCAGGAACCAGTTTGGCCGAAGTACGACCCACAACATCCCCGCCGAAACCCACGATCTCCACATTGATCGACGCAAGTTTCCCCCACAGCCCCGCATTCTCCACGATTAGAGATCATCTCTGTAACACTTGCTTAGCGTCTTTGATACATGTGCCTTCAAGGCAGTTCTCAGGTAGTTCTCAGGCAGTTCTCGATTCTGTTAAGTCATTGTTCTCTGGTTATTGTTCTCGATAAGTCCCCGCATTCCAGCAAGTGACCAAGCTTCTTCAAATTACTCTTGACGAACTCTTCCTTTCCACCAGAAACAATCTGCTTGCAGATCTGAGTACCAATGGGATGAGTCTACTAGGAGATAAATAAGGGAAATATAAGATACCTGATAGGTCGGCTTTCGAGGCTAGTACTAATGAACCGAGTCACCCCATCTAATGCATGTAGACATGGGCTGCGGCTAGACTGGGTGCACCATGCTTCAAAGTAGAAGCTCACTGAATTGAAAGATACAATGCGATGGGTGGCTCTCCAAAAGGAATGCGAAAAGGCTGGGTTTGATGTCTGTTAAGCTGGATTTGCTATGCCCAGATGAGTAGATATCGAATCGATTTCTTACTGCGTCGTTATTGATTTCATCACTTCTGACAGTATCTCTAGGATTCATTCACACGGAATACACGAGATCGAAGAGTCACTAGGCATTATAAATAGTCTGATACAGATGGTTCAGTTTTTTTTTTTTTATCAAGTGCCCGACAGAGATATTTTTTGACAGCAGGAAGTAGCTATCTCGAGATGCTCTCGTGTTACGAAGTAAGAGAATAAAGAAAAATAAAAAGCCTTGGGTATATACATTTCATCTTGACTGGCGTCTCTTTCCAACAACTTTTCTTTGTTTGATCGATTCTTCTGAGACCAACCTACCCCGGACTGCCTGCATGTCCTCTCTTGTGGGCGGATATGAGCGCCTTGCTCTTCCCGCACAACATCGCAAATTGGTGCGAGACATTATCATTCTACATGAACAAGAGGGAAAAGAAATAAGATGTATACGCGTCTCGCTCATCTTACGGAAATTTCTAAGAGCATCCAAAGAACTCTTTTGAAGGTTGCAGACAGCAAGACGACGATATAAAGAGTGAAGTGGAAAAGTTTCATGGGACAAGCCGGTTCCCACGTCTAAACGTCTTCCGGTCTGGGGCGCAAAGAGGCTCGCCTCGCCCCCGAGTGGTTCTCTCTCTCCGCACCGATCTCCTGGGCGAACTTTGAGCGGGCGCGGATCTGCGGGCCGAAGAAGTAGAAAATGTAGATGGGGACGGTCACGCAGATGGCGAGACATGCGAGAATGGTAGATGCATAGGCTAAGTTCTTGGGAGCTGGACCAATATTGGTGTACACTAGAAAAAGTTCATGTAAGCTCATGTCACTTGATCAAGTATAATCAGTAGGGACTTACAAGGTGTGGCGTAAAGAGCAGCGATACCCGCGAGGAAATCACGAGCGAATCCGTTACCGCCGGTGGCCGAAGCAGAGTAAGGGCCATATGAAGCGACCATGTAATCGATAGTGGCCATGTAAATTGCGTAGTTCGCGATTCCAACACAAGCGGAGAAGATCAATGGTGCAATCCAGTGATTATAGGCAGGGCCCATACTCGTCCACGCGAAGCCGAAAAGGCCAATCGTCTCAAGAGGGGCAGTGAAGAGCAGCCACTTGAGACGATACTCGGGGAAATCCGTTCCGTTCTTGATCATCTTGCTCTGCTTAACAAACCAAGGCATGAACGAGAACCAAGCAATGAAGTAACCAATGAGCAGCCTTTCAAGATTCAAGGTCAATATAGGTCGCATAGAAAATAGCGAGGATCGACTTACGGGATGAAGGCAAGTCCGATGTCAATAGTGCTAAAGCCCCACTGCTTGAACACAGGACCATAGGACTCGAGGAAAGTGAAGATCAGAGCATCACTGAAACCAGAGAGCAGAGAGAGGAAGAGTACAATGGGCTCGGTGAGGAACATCTTAAAAGGACGGATCCAGATGGTAATGATCTCCTTGATAGGAAGGCCATCTATGTTCCAAACCTTGGACTGCTTGATGTGGAGCTTCTCAAGCTCATCGGCGGTGTAGGCGTTGGGGTTTCCATCCTTGCGACGCCTGGCGGCCTCGCGGTTCATGAGGACAGTGGCCCGCGTCTCCCGGACAGTGAAGAAGTGCAATAGCTGTGTCGCGCCACCGAAGATCAGCTGAAGCCAGAACACCCACCGCCAGTGCAGGTATGTCTCGACAAAACCTCCGACGATAGGACCGATGACTGAGCCGCCGACAGAAGAGAAGACAACGTATGCGACTGCGAACTGTTGGTCGTCGGGTTGCCACATGTCAGCGACCATGCCCAGAGTGACAGAGCCACCAGCAGATGAGAGACCACCGAGGAAACGGAAGCCGATGATGGTTCCAAAATTGGGGGCGAGGGCACAAGGAATGGACCAGAGATTGACGAGGCCGAGAGACCACTGGAGGATGGGTCTCCGACCATACTCTTCAGACCACGGAGCCCATAGCTCACAACCAAAACCGTAGGCGACGAGGAAAATGAGCTGACCGACACGGGCGGCCTGAGCGCTGATGTTGAATTCCTCCTCGAGGCCGGAGATGCCGTTGGCGTAGATACTGGCGTTGAAGTTCATGGAACACTGAACGACGAAGATGACAGTGAGGATGTACCACTTGTACCAGTTGGGGTAGCAGAAGCCGAGTTTCGCGTAGACCTCGGGGTCGTCCTCGGTGATGGTGGGGACGCGGTCATTGATAGCCTGCTTCTCCTGGTAGGCCTTGTCTTCGGCGGGCTTCTCCTGCAAGACTTCCTGGCGCTCATTGCTGGAGCTGTCAGACATTTTCGATGCCGCCTTGGAGATGACACCGTCCTGCTGTGCGCGCTGCAACTCGTCTGAAGAAGGAGCCATGGTGAAAGGGAGAGAAACAGGAGGGAGGTGGCAGGAAACGAGAAAAGCCGGGGGAAGCAACAGAGTTTAAAAGCACGCGTGTGGGTAGAGGTGGGCTGCAGCCAGCAGCAGGGCGTTGAGCGGAGCCATCAGTTCGGCGGCGATGACCTACTAGCCATGGCTCGCGCGCTTACGATGACGTAGAGAGTGCCGCGGCGCCCCAAAGCTTGACCCCACGGAGGCTCTGCGGGCTAGCCGTAATTGGCGGAGGCGGCAGAACAGCAGACGTGAGCCAAGCATGCAGCGTGGTATCGTACAGGCCGAAGCGGTAAGGGCCGTCTCGACTAGCGCGCATCCTTGGTTTGCGCATGCGCAACGAAACCAGGCGCTCCGGGGCTATGAGTGCTGGGGTTGCGCCGCATGCGCGGTGGCCTAGTGCGAGGAACAGGCGCTCGCAGCTCTCTCATGCTGGACCAAGGGACCGGCGCCCGCTGATGCCCCGGACCATGCCGTCGCTCGACCGCCGGCGGCCTCAGTTTCTCCAAACTCTCAGGCGGGGGTTCAGTTTCTCCAAACTTTCAGGCGCACATGAGGGAATTTCTGTGCTCTGTGCTGGGGACGCGGGGCCCCTTCTCGGCGTGTATACTGCAGATAGATAGCGAGACAGATGGCGGCGGATCCGGATCCACGATCAAGACGAGGCGTGGCAAGAGATTCATCGGTCAGCGGCGGCGGGCGCAGGCGGTGGTGGGTGATGGTGGGTGATGGTGGGTGCTGCGTGTTGGGCGCCGCCTCTGCCGCCGCGGCGCATTGCAGCCGCTGCGACTGCTTGCGACCGACCGGACGCCGATGCCCCCACGGGACGGGAGGCGAGCACAAGCTGAGCATCAGTCGACCCGACTGCTGAGGCGAGATAACGGCCCAGCATCCAATGGCACAGCACGGCGGGACCGACAGTCTCCGTTAACGCTCTTCGCACGGGCCCGTTGTGCGGCGCCTGAGTTGCTGTCTCCATGGGCGGATGCTGGGAGGCCCACATCTGCTCCGGATTGCGCCCACACATTCGCTGTCCCCAGCTGGGGGAGACGGCGCTCGCCTTTGCCGTTTTCACGCTCAGACCGAGTCCGTTCCGACCCACTCTCGTGATGTGACGTCGCAGCAGCTCGCAATTTCGCCCTCAACCACCAGCTGCTGGACGTTTGCGCTGGCGGAAACGTGCGCAGAGCCTTCGTCCGGCCCCTCCCATCAGCCTGGGTTTTGGTGTTGCGCATGTGCCCAGCAGCATCGCGGCGGGACAAGCCAATGAGGCGCTGTGGCCCGCGTCGATCTTGCGCTTTGTGGCGCATCTAAGCTCGCCGCCACGCCCGCGCAGGGTTGGCCGTGACTCGCAAAAGCCTGCTCCTCACACGACTCCCTCCGGCATCGTCGCGGTCCGTGATCCTGTTCTTGCACACCGCCCGGCTCGGAGCTCCTCGACGGACCCATCAATCTCCCACCCGAAGGAGTCGCCTGTTGCTCCTGTCTGCTCCAGCCCCGCCTCTGTCCAAATGCCCAACAGCAATGACGATGAGGTCTCACCATCAGTTTCTGCTTACGACCCGTGTCCGGTCGCTATGCCGTACTTGGCGAGGGCGTCAGCAGCGGCATACCTCACTCGCCGCATGCGCGATCAGATCCTCTCATTCGGGTCCAGCCTCGCATAAGCCATACCGTATGACCCACGAGTATTCTGGCGCTCTCATTTGGCGCATATGCCGGAAAACGTTTGGCCATAATTCGGACACCTGGGGTTCCTGTCGGCTAGGACGGCGGCAGATCCGTTCGGCACCCAACCCCAGAGGAAGGCTCGTGGTCGGCCCCGGAACTCCATGCAGGCTGCATGTTACACTCCGCCTCCGCATTGTAGGGCCGTCGATAAAACCTAGGTCCAATCAATCCAAGGATCAGAGTTCGTTCATGTTGGCACCCCCCGTAATGCACAAGGTCTTGAACACCTCCGGGGCATACCCAAAGCTGGCAAGGATCTCCTGCCAGCTGGGAAGAAATCTTTACAAATCCCGGAGAACTCGCTGCCAACCATCGCGTGACCGGACTCTGTCTACCACAGGGATACCTCATTTCGATAGTGTTCGGTGTCTAGAGTGGCGCGAGTGAATGAACCGAGTCCATTGACTGCATCCAGACAGCCTTTTGGAGCCTGGAGCGGCCAACAGCTTCCTAATGGAAGAGTAGTATCGGTCCCGAACGGAAAGTTGATAGGGGTGATCCGGAGGGTGGGCCGACCCGTTGCTCAGCAGATAAAGATGTTGACTTGGCACAAAAAAAATCACAAAATTCGGCCTAGTACACAACGCCCTTACTTCTCCGTTCGACGGTCACGCAAGGCCTTGACAATCACACCAGTGTGCGCAGGGTGATATACTTCTCCTAACATAAGGTTAGTACTTGTCTCGCAGCGTCTGAAGGCACGACTCCACTATATGTACTTATCGCTAGGGACAAGGGCTGACTGAGCAAAGAGTTGAGCTACTGCGACTCCGATCGAATCCCTTGTTGAATGATGGTTGAGTCTTTGACCTAACTATTTTCGTATTAACCTTTTGCTAAGAGCGTTGCGAAAACAGTCTAGTTGGCCGTCAAATTAGGGTCCTACGGCGATTACAGGCGATATCGTTGATTTCCATCATGTTTTGGATCAACGATGACCTAATTGCCGGGGCTCTTACACATTTCGCCGTTAGAGCCGTCCTTGGAGCGAAGTGAGAAACTATTGTCGCGCTACGAATTTCTTCCAGATATTACTGAACGAGATTTGAAGAACAGTCTGCGGAGCTGATCAGGCTCCGTAACGGCTATTGAATATATATATTATAGCCAGAGTTGATATCTTTACTCGTCGTTGGATGTCGTACCTGGCCAATGCTGGAGGACGACTTGAACGAGCATAGTCCCAGAGGTGTTGAGATGGCAGGATCACTTTATAGCGGTTGGAGCAGTCATGCGGACTTCAATGTCATTAGTCTTACTGATCATACATACACAAATCTTTGCTTGTTGCTACGACACATTTGAACATGATCTTATACGCGCACATTTGAGTATGCCTAAGGTGGGTGGCCTGCTGTAGCATTGTTATCCGTCTGCGGCGCCTGCGGCATTGTGATGCAGGAATCAGCGAGATGTGGAGGATCCGCAAGAGCTGTCCGCCCGTAGCCGACCTTAGGCTACTGGTACATCCGAAAGTGTCATTGATGCGAAGAGGTAGTATGTTGCGCCGTTGCGCTGGCGATTGACTCGCTCGATCGTGGGCAATGCGGGGGCAATCGAGCAAAGTGACCGAGGTCCGATGATCAAAGTTGTGGAGTCTCAGCCTAAACTGCATTGAGGTACCTGCGTTTTATCGATAAGCCAATTTTGCTCAACGCTCGCGCGCATCACTCTCTTACAACTCTATGCCGCTCACCATGGCCGACACGACCGCAGCCTCGCAGAATAGTCCTTTCATACGGCAGCTTGCCGCAAATGGTATGTATGTCATGTCTCTGGCTCCCCACACACTGCACCGAAACTCTGTTGGACCCCCCCAAAACTAACGCCCAGATTTTATTTTTTTTCTCCTCGTCATCAGACAAGCGTATACGTGATAAAGCCCTTGACAGCCTAAGACGCTACCTCGATGGACGGACGGCGCTCTCAGAGATCGAGCTACTGAAGCTATGGAAGGGCCTTTTCTTCTGCATGTGGCAGAGCGACAAGCCACGCACGCAGCAGCAGCTGGCAGTTGACCTCGCGGGTCTAATCGACATCCTACCTGGCGATACGGCTCTGGATTTCCTGGACGCTTTCTGGAGGACCATGGCAAGGGAATGGGTGGGAATTGACCGGTTAAGGTAAGGATAGCCTCCCCCAAAGCGAACTGCAGCGAAAGATTGGCACTCTGGACAATCGGTCCAGGAATAAGAAGGGGGTTAACCTTGCTCTGGCAGGATGGATAAGTTCCTTTTTCTAGTTCGCCAATACTTGAACGCCTCATTCCGCCTCTTCGCTCGTCAACGCTGGCGGAACACCGCGGCGCTCGAGAAATACTTGGATATCCTACGCGAAACGCCGCTGAACCCGACTGACCAGAAGGTTCCGAACGGACTCCGTCTGCATGTCATCGACATTTACATCGACGAACTGGATAAGGTGGATGAAGATAGGGAGGGTGATCTGCCGCTGGACGAGGTATTAGCGCCGCTGCGTGAGTTGGGAGAAAAAAGCCCCACCAAGGCAGTGCGGAACAGAGTGAAGGAGGCGCTGGCAGAAGACGAGAGGTTGACAGATTGGAACAACCCCCCAAAAGAGGAGAGTAGGGAGCAGGATGAGAACGAGGAGTGGGGCGGGATCCACGAGTGATATCCGGGATTTGCATCACTACTGTAGTTACAGCGTGGCGTTAGTTTTGGGCTCATCAGGAAAATGGTCATCATTGCTTCTTGGTAACCGTTGCATTCCAATTCAATTTCTAGAGAACTCCATGTTTCTGATTAGACTAATCACGATTGTGAGAAGAAACGAGCAGTCAGCTCAAGGCCACGGTGGGTCGTCAGACCTCTTGAAGCAAGCCACGAACTTCTTGCCTCCATTCCTCGTGACTTTCTTCCCCTCTTCCGTTTCCATCTTCATGACTTCCACACAATCGTCCTTCTCAAGCTCTTCATCACCGATTCTTCCAAAGCTGGGGTGCTTTTCAAAGTGCTCGACCATCCAGTTGTGCAAGTCTTCGACGTCCGTGATTGTGTACACGATACCTCCCGGCTTCAGCACGTATGCATATTCGGAGTTGAGTGTGGTCGAGACAATTCGTGCCTTGTGCTTGCGCGCTTTGAAGTGTGGGTCCGGGAAGCACAGGAAGATCTTCGTAAGTTGACCCTTGCGGAAGAAATTGGGAAGGAACTTCATCGCGTTCGCCCGCAAACATGCCACGTTCTGGTAACCACCATTGCCGCTATTTTGCGCTCGCAGAGCCTTGGCTTTCTCTTGTACAAATTCTGTGACTGAAGTGCGGATCTCCATGCCTGTTTGAGTAAGAATGAGAAAAAAAAAACATGGGGCGAGATAATGAGAAGATCGTGTTATCAAAACCGCAAGTTCGCACCACTTTGAATCATGGAAGAAAGCATATTTACTGGCTTGCAAGAAGACCTTGAGACCCGAGTGCAAGTGGAACGAAAAAAAAAATTAGCCAACCTACCAAGCAGAAGCGTGTCAGGTAGTTTAGGCGACAAGGCAAACAGCAGGCCACCAAAGCCGCAGCCGATATCAGCGACTTCGACCTCTCTTGAAATTCGCCTTTCGGAGAGTGGCTTCTCTGGTGGTTCCTCGTCCTGCCGATCGGTTTGCATTGCAGAGTCGGAAGCTGACTTCTCTGCGGCAGTGAGAGGCTCCACAGCATAAGCAGGGTAGAGACTCGCCCAATCCATGAGATCGGGATGGGCAGGACTACATATTAGAAAGCCAAAAAGTTAGCATAAGATCAAATTCTGGTACGTGAATCGGCATGGGCTCTTTTTCTTTTCCGTACTATGTCAGGGCGTGGTCGGAGAAGGGATTAGCGTGTGCTCGCTGCCTGTAGAATTTTTTCTTGGGCAGCTCCGCGCCCTTCGCTGCAGCCTCACTGAGAGCATTGCGGTATTCCTCTCGTTTTTGTCGCTTGTTTGGTTGGCCAGCCATGTTTGATGTTGGCGAAGTGCGGTGGTGACAGCGGAGGATTGCGCCGATGATGACTCGGTGAAATTTGAAGTAGTGACTGCCGCCACCGGAGACGGCTCAGCCAAAACAGGCAATCAAGGGTAGCCGATCAGCTTTGCAGTACTTATACAACAGCACATTCACTTAATCAATGCAGTTATACCTGGCGTTCATGTTCTAAACCACCCAAGTCTGAAATCCCTGCACATTGAGTAATCCTCTAGTTCTATGTAAGCAGTCCCGCTTCAGATGGTATTATTTTGCCACGTCCAGCTGACTGTGCGAAGTCGAATAGAAACAGGAAAAGTAGGCCCTTGTTGAACACAGAGAATGAAATACCCTCAATTCCAATAAAGCAGGTTTTGCTTTATGTGCACGCCATACCTAAAAGTGTTGTACATCCTACAGAGAAGGAAAAGAAACCCATATTCAACCCCCGGAGACCTGTCCATGAAGAAACCAGAGCCAAGTATGATATCGACGCAATGCTCCCTCGCAGCCCATCCTTTAAAATCACATAATACCCTGAGCGATAGCACGCTATCCGGCCTCGCTCAATATGCAAGCGCTAATCGTCATTCGTTATTTCATCGGAATTCAATTGCGCCCATACACCCATGATCCTCGACATGCTCCAAATCCAATTGCTGGTACCTTCAATGCTAGTTAGCTACCGTTTTCTGTGGGGAAGCTTCGTCCACAATAACACTCACTTTTCGCTCTTGGCGTGGAAGTAAATTCCGCTGATCTTCCCGGTAACCTGACTGAAGCAGATGTAGTAGAAACCCTCAAAGCTGGCACCAGAGATGGTGCGAACTGTATGATCCGGGACAAGGAAGTGCTCCTTCCATCGCATGAAGAGATTCTCGCGCTGAGCGAAATTCTTGTATGTGAAGTCGGCCCGCTTCGCCTGTTTGGCAAGCGGCCGCCATGCCGGGAACCGACCCCAGTGTTGCATGTCTACCTTCTCATTTGAGCCCCATTCTGGTCGGTTGGTCTGGAATGTGTATTTCGTTCCAATTATCTCGCCTTCGAAGTAGGTGGTGAGGGTAGGGTGATCGTCTGTTAGACCTATCGCAGATAAATGTCAGTCATGGGATCGCGGACGAGAGACAACTATGCGTACCTTGGATGCGCAAGTATCCACACAGGCAGTGCGAATCCATGTCGACGTGCTTGATCTCTACTTGTACCTCGTAGACTTGACGGTCAGACTGCTGCGTGCCCTTGAACTTGCTTCCGGGACGAAGGAAGGAGGATGTAGAATTAGGAAGGAACTGCGCGCATCCGGATCAGCCGCAGTTCAAAGCAGAGAATTAGGAAGGAACTGCGCGCATCCGGATCAGCCGCAGTTCAAAGCAGCCTCAATGTTGTGGAGTGTGTCTTACTCGATGCTCGGGCCATGCCGACCCGTACAGATGCGGATACCAGGAGGCGGAGGCGGTGGAAGGAAACGCAGGACTATGTAGCGTCGACCGGTCGCATTCGGCCGCATCGGCCGTAGCACTGAGCGGACTGGGTGTGTCCCTCAACGGACCGTCGTCTTCAGGATCCATTCGCTTTGCAGGTGTATTCCGCGGGTCGACATCCGGCTGGCTGTCCTGATCGGCGGGAGGCGTAGCGAGGCGGGACGACTGTTCTGACTGGGCCGCGCGACTGTCGGGGGTGTTGGATGTGTTGGCATCAATTGCGGTGGGCCGCGAGGTTTCGGGGGGGCATGTCGTGCGGCCGGGGAGCTGGTCAGGCGAAGGCGAGGGCGAGGGCATATGCGGACTCGGTTGAGGCATGACTATTCAGGGAGAACTTGCGCACGAGAACATCGGAGGAAGATTAAGGGAGTGTAAGCAATTAGGCGAGTTTGCACACGATCGGAGAGGGTGACGGATAACAGTGACTATCTGGAACTGCAGCACCGCATCGTGAGCGCGGAGTGTTGGTCGTGTGGAAGGAACGCCGGATCGGCCTCAAGTCTAGTCGGGTCGCTCTTTCCCCGCATGGGAAATCACGTGTTCGACCACAGCTCTTTTACCCATGGAACACCTAGGTGAAATCAGACGCAGACGAGGCTGAAGCTACTATCCGGGCGAAAAAGATTGCCAGGATTTCCTTCCCAATCCACGTCAGGGTGTGGTTCGAATTTGTCGTGTTATGAACATGTGTTGTCATGAACTCAGTCCTCTCCAGCGTGGCATGAAAAGCCACGGGAGCCAGCTTTGCTGCAAGATCACCCGAATCCAGGGTCTAAGCACCCTCGCCTTGATGTCATACAGCTATTTTTGGGCGATATACCTCTTGAGCCCTACTGTGGGAACCATGAAGACGAAAATTATCGTGCTTAACTGCCAAAGGGACTGTATCGTGACAGAAACAGCATGGATATATCTGCTTTAGGTTCTGGCAAAATCAAACCCCCTGAAGTCGTCCAAGCGGTAGACAAACCTTGCACCGTAAGTTAGTGCACTCGAAAGCGAGGTATTATTCAATCCAGTTACTTCTGGAGCTCTGCTCCAACTCCCGACGTCGTTAGCGTCGGTCGGTTGCAATATAGTGGGAACTGGTCCCATATCCACAGCAAACAAAACTACACAGCAGCAATACTTAGTCACAACACACAATTTTGACGTTGAATCTCATGCACGCTAAATCCGTTCTCCGACTCAAGTATCAGAGAATAAAGGGGGGAAGCAATGTGTTTGCTTCAAGCCTAGACTTCTTGGATATAAGGTACAGCCTCTTAGTGTTAGGCAAGATTTTGCGAACGTCTGGGTCGCATATGGTGTTCGTCCGAAGTCTTTTCCAGGGCTCTTAATGACAGCCTTTTACTTTGCCACTCCTGTTGGTCGCGTAGAAGCAAGTGGATCCTGAAATCTCATCCAATTCTAGAAAACTCTGGAGAAAGGCATTTCTTTCTCATGGCCAATCTGCTCAGATAGGCTTAATCTGTCCCGCAAAATACGATAAGTCAACCATGCAAAATATCGCTGCGGGAAGGCGAGAGGCTGACCTTGAAATGAAGAGAAATTAATGAAAATACTAGAGCTTTCAAGTCCTGCACAAGGTAATAGAAGACACGGAGGCCCTCTGGATCCGCAGACTCTGTGACGTCAACGAGGGAGCCAATCTTAGCAGTCTGAAAGCGTGTGTCAGCGGAATCGCAGCCTTCTCAAAAGTCTTCCATAAGAATCGTACCTCGAAGGAGATGTGCTCGTTGCCCAATTTGATCTCCAGCTCCTGGCGGCCGTCCTTGTTCTTCTGCGGCCATTTGGCGTCGTCTTCCCTACAAGGAGTTAGATGCGTTAAAGAAGCAACACAGACTAGCCGCCTACTTCATGATCTCGCTCTCCTTGATGATACGCTTAATCTCAGCTATCACGGTAGAGCTGACGCACACTATCGAAGGATTTAATCAGATCTGGGCCCTAAAGATTAAAAAGGAAGTAGCGCTCACTCTCTTTCCGGATCAGAGAATCATTGCGATAGTTAGAGTTGTTTGCGTAGCGGGCAGTAGCGCTGCGACCGTCACCTACGGTGCGGAAGTCGAACTCTGGGGTACCTCAGCTTTGCTGGCATTGTTTTCAGTGCAGCATGAGGCGCATACCGAGAAACTCATGGCCGAAGCGTCCAGAGTGACCAGAGCTACAAACGATGTTAGCACGCGGACCTGGGCAGGGCTGGTGGCGAAAGACCCACTAGTAGCGGACATAGAACTGGTCGTTGTCGGGTGCCATAGTTGCAGCGAGAGAAGATGAACACGCGCACAGGTGAGAGGTGCGATGCTAGCGGTGGTGTTGCAGAGAGGCGACGCGGCTGGGTAGGGTTGTCGCGGCGCGGCGGCCGGGCGGTGAGAGCAGGCGAATCGGCCAAATTCGCTCGCGCGTTTCGTAGTGAACACCTGGAGGTGATCCTCAAGGACGAGCCAAGGGGTCCAACTACCCACGTCAGGCGCCAACGACCACGACATTCTTTCCGCCGCCTCCCCCGGCCACTGTCTGTTCTGTCCATCTGATCGATTTCCGCTTCTCTCTCCGCGCTCCGTCTCCGTCACCCTGCCCTAACCCCCGCACTGGGCAGCATCAATTGCGCACCGAACGGCTGACGGCCGCCGCGGGAGTCCGACGCTGCTGCTTGTCTTTCACCGCACCACACCCATCCCCGTGTCCTGACCGAACCTCAATCTGCCCGGCACCATGGCGACCTTCCTAGATAACGCGTACAGCCTTGTCCACCTGGACAATGCTGCCGACCAGCCCACCCTACAGGAGCTCAAGACACAGCTCGAGAAGGGCACAGATGAGACCAAGATTGAGACGATGAAGAAGATTCTGACCATCATGCTGAACGGCGACCCTATGCCTGGCCTCCTTATGCACATCATTCGATTCGTCATGCCATCCAAGAGCAAGCCGCTCAAGAAGCTCCTGTACCTCTACTACGAAATCTGCCCTAAGCATGACGCCAATGGCAAGCTCAAGCAGGAGTGGATCTTGGTCTGGTACGTATCCAGCTGGTGCCAGATGCTCTGATCTGTTCCTGATGTGTGACAGTAACGGTATGCGCTTCGATCTGCAACATCCCAACGAGTACATTCGGGGAAATACCCTACGATTCGTTTGCAAGCTCCGCGATGCCGAGCTTGTCGAGCCTCTACTCCAACCGGCCAGACAATGTCTTGAACACCGCCACGCTTACGTCCGCAAGAACGCTGTCTTCGCCATCGCCTCGATATACCAGCATCTGGAAGCTCTCATTCCCGATGCGCCGGAGCTTCTCCTGAACTTCTTGGAGGAGGAGAGCGATCACACTTGCAAGCGCAATGCTTTCGCCGCGCTGGCTTCTATTAGCCACGACAAAGCTCTGGAATATCTGAGTGGTGTATTCGATGGGATTCCGAATGCAGATGAGCTTCTACAGCTGGCAGAGCTCGAGTTTATCCGCAAAGATGCTGTCACCAACCCGCAAAATAAGGTCAGACTGATACCAAAATGAACAATAAGTTCAGGAATCTAGTCAAAGGATCCGAGCTAATGTTCTTGTAGGCCCGCTATCTTCGCCTGATTTTCGACCTTCTAGAGGCAAATACATCAACCGTCGTTTACGAGGCCGCATCTTCGTTGACTGCGCTCACTAATAACCCCGTCGCAGTCAAGGCAGCTGCTTCCAAGTTTATCGAGCTTAGTATCAAGGAGCCTGACAACAATGTGAAGCTCATTGTGCTTGAGAAGGTGGATCAATTGAGGCAGAAGAATGAGGGCATTCTGGATGACCTGGTCATGGAAATCCTCCGTGTTCTTTCCAGCACCGACATTGATGTGCGCAAGAAAGCGCTAGAGCTTGCCATGGAAATGGTTTCGAGTAAGAATGTGGAGGAGGTTGTTATGCTGCTTAAGAAGGAATTGTCGAAGACTGTTGATGAGCAATACGAGAAGGTACGCGCGGACCTGGACCAATATGAGCTTCGAATACTGATATGTCCATCTTGCAGAACGCTGAATATCGCTCACTACTCATCCACTCGATACACCAATGTGCGATTAAATTCTCGGAGGTCGCTGCAAGTGTCGTCGATTCTCTCATGGAATTCATTGCAGACTTCAACAATGCCTCCGCGGTGGATGTTATATCTTTTGTGAAAGAAGTCGTGGAAAAGTTCCCCAATCTCCGGCCTTCTATTGTCGGACGCCTAGTATCGACGCTGAACGAAGTCCGCGCTGGCAAGGTCTACCGTGGAGCTTTGTGGATTGTCGGAGAGTATTCGTTGGAGCCTAACGATATTCGTGAGGCCTGGAAACGGATCCGCGCCAGTCTTGGGGAAATCCCGATTTTGGCTTCGGAACAAAGACTACTCGAGGAGGTTCCTGATGGCCAACCCGACCCTAAAGACCAGATCAATGGTCACGCAAAATCTGCTCCCACCGGATCTAGGAAAGTTCTGGCAGATGGCACTTACGCCACGGAAAGTGCTCTGACTAGCCAAGCTGCGGTCAAGGCCAAATTGGAGGCCGTAAAAGCAGCTCAGAAGCCCCCGCTCCGCCAGCTTATCCTGGACGGAGATTACTATTTGGCTACTGTCTTGTCCTCAACTCTCACCAAGCTCGTCATGCGCCACTCCCAGATTTCCCAGGATACCGCCCGTACCAATGCGCTCAAGGCCGAGGCCATGCTCATTATGATTTCGATCATTCGCGTCGGTCAGTCACAGTTCGTCAAGACTCCTATTGATGAGGACTCGATCGACAGGATCATGTCCTGTGTTCGTGCTCTAGCAGAATTCCAGCAGAAGAAGGAGCTCGAGACTGTCTTCTTGGATGATACTAGGAAAGCATTCCGCACCATGGTCCAGTACGAGGAGAAGAAGCGTGCTGCTAAGGAAGCGTCGGAGAAGATGAAGACAGCAGTCCAAGTCGACGACGTCATTTCTATAAGGCAACTCGCGAAGAAAAACAATGTAGATGGCGCCGATGAGATAGAGCTTGACCTGGAGAAGGCCACCGGAGGCGATCACACCACTGAAGATCTATCTTCCAAACTCAGCAGAGTTGTTCAGCTCACAGGTTTCTCCGATCAGGTCTATGCCGAGGCTTACGTCAAGGTCCACCAGTTTGACATTGTTCTCGACGTCCTCCTTGTCAACCAGACGACGGATACTCTGCAGAATCTCTCGGTCGAATTCGCTACGCTTGGTGACCTGAAGGTTGTTGAACGGCCCACTACACAGAACCTCGGGCCCCACGACTTTTTGAACGTGCAGGCCACGATCAAGGTGTCATCCACTGACACTGGCGTGATCTTTGGCAACGTCGTCTATGATGGTGCAAGCTCCACGGACACGAACGTCATCATCCTCAACGACGTGCACGTTGATATCATGGACTACATCCAGCCGGCGCACTGCTCGGAAACTCAATTCAGGACCATGTGGACGGAGTTCGAATGGGAGAACAAGGTCAACATTAACTCTAAGGCCAAGACTCTACGCGATTTCCTCAAGCAGCTGATGGCGGCTACCAACATGAGCTGCCTCACACCCGAGGCATCAATGAAGGGAGATTGCCAGTTCCTAAGCGCCAATCTATACGCTCGCAGCGTATTCGGTATGTGTTCCTAGCCGTTTGCTGTTTAGATTCAGAACTAACTCTTGTCACAGGCGAGGACGCTCTGGCCAACCTGAGCATCGAGAAAGAAGGTGAGGACGGCCCAGTCACTGGGTTCGTAAGGATTCGCAGTCGTTCGCAGGGCCTCGCGCTCGCGCTTGGTTCTCTCAAGGGAATCAACAAGGCTGGAGAATCATAAGGATCGGGTGAAGAGGAGGTGTTGGACGAGGCCAAAGTTCCTTTTTTGGTGGCACCGCCAAAAATTCAGGGTACGCGAGCGGCCGGTCTGTAAGCAGCAATGGTGCCCATTGATGTTCATGAGGGCGATTGATGACATGCACGGCTTTCGAGGTCTTCCCAGATGGCTGCTTCGGCAGTAGAGGGATCTGGTGTTTGTGTTTTGGCTTGCATATGGAGTAGTAGCGAGCACTGAGCAAAAGCTCTACTGGGGCTGAGGTATGGTCTGAAAATAGGAGAGAGCGCATGGTAGGTTAGCACAAGTATACTTTTAATTCTAGCCGTGAGGTCCCTATTCGGGGCTGATGATTAGTATGCGTAAAGGCCGTGCACTTCTGTGCAGTGCCGAGCGTGTGATTTGCGGCATGGAGTCAAAGGTGCCGAAGCAGGAAGGTCCGTATCGAGTTTTGGTATAGCCGCTTGCAGAGTTCAAGGGCTGCCAATAGATGGTCGCTGTGGACGGCGCCTTCGCGACAAAAATGCCGGATCCGGCGATGGTGAGGCTTTGTTTGAGACGAGTCCCTTGCAGAGCCAAGGGCTCCTCGGGCCCCTACCCTTCCCGCGTCGGGAGCCCGGTCTTCCGCCCGCCTCGGCTGAATTTCTCTCGCGTAGCAGCGCGCTCGTGCACCGTTGTGAACACGGTGACGGCCAGTGACGCGAGCCAGCCCCGAGCGGCGTCCTGGCTTACGAGCACGTCCTCCCCGCCGCTGTCGCCTGCGATAAATCTACCCAGTTCCACCCAACCATGCCGGAACTGCTCGGAATCACCCACACTCGTTTATCTCCATCATAACCACCATGTCGACCGCTGGGGAGGGCAACCCATTTGACGAGCACGCCGGGGAACCCGCCCGGCCTACATCCGCGCTGCTCAGTCCGAGCGAGGCGCCTGATACTCTTGCAGTGGGGAGGCTTGCCTCGCTATCTCTCGGGGAAGATACGCTCGTCGTGCTTGGTGAGCGCAAGCGCTTTGCTCCACGCTCTGTTGGCGGAAGTGTTAATAGAGCGCGCAGATGAATCATTCGTAGAAATGGATACGAAATGCTGCGGGCTCCTGCCGAGTAGTAAGTGAGAATCCGCGCCGCACTGTAGCTTGCTTTCAGGCGCTGACGTTTGCACATTCGCAGCCTCCAAAACCACCCGTTCTATTCCTCTGTTCAACGTGCTCTGGGCTGAACTCGCCGAATTTGATCTTACCATCCACTATGCGCGCCAAGTTTCCTCGTCCGTGGTACGCCCGGCCTTTATCAATTACACCGTTGACAAGGATGACCGAAGCAAAGCGCGGATATGGATCGAGAAGCTGCTTGACCGCGCGTACGGCGCGTCGCAGCGCCAGAAGCGCATCAAAGTCTTGGTGAACCCGTTCGGCGGAAAAGGGGGAGCGCAAAAGATGTATGTCAAGGACATTGAACCGATCTTCGCAGCCGCACGTTGCGTGCTCGACGTCGAGGAGACGCGGTTCTCCGGGCATGCAGTCGAGCTTGTTTCTGAGAAGATCGAAATCGACGATTGGGATGTTATTGCGTGCTGTTCCGGTGACGGCGTGCCTCACGAGGTATTCAATGGCTTGGGTAAGCGGAAGGACGCCGCAAGAGCCCTCCAGCAGATTGCTGTTGTCCAACTACCGTGCGGCAGCGGCAATGGCATGAGTCTAAGCTTGAACGGCACCAACAGCTGCAGCATGGCTGCTCTCGCCGTCGTCAAGGGCCTCCGGACCCCGATGGACTTAGTATCAATCACCCAGGGAGACCGTCGCACTCTATCTTTTCTCTCCCAGGCCGTCGGAATCGTTGCCGAGTGCGATCTTGCAACGGAGAACTTGCGCTGGATGGGCGGCCAGCGCTTCACGTACGGCTTCCTCATCCGCATCATTGGGCAGACTATCTACCCCTGTGATGTTGCCGTGGGCGTTGAAATCGAAGGCAAAGCCGCTATCAAAGAGGCGTACGCCCGCGAAGCTGCTAATCCACCTCAAGACGGCACAAAGAAAAGGAAGTCTATTATGGTAGGCGAAGACGCCGGTCTACCGCCGTTACGCTATGGCACCGTCAACGACCCTCTTCCTGAAGGCTGGACTCTGACTCCGTACAATAAGATGGGTAACTTCTACGTCGGTAACATGGCGTACATGTCCGCGGATGCGAACTTTTTCCAGGCGGCGCTGCCCAGTGATGGCTGTCTTGACATGATCAACATTGATGGTGATATTCCGCGCACCACATCCATCAAAACGTTGCTAGCTGTCGAGAAGGGGACTATCTTCGACATGCCGCATGTCAACTACAGGAAGGTGACGGGGTACCGCATTATTCCTAAGCACCAGAAGGACGGGTACATTAGTATCGATGGCGAGAGGGTCCCGTTCGAGCCATTCCAGGCCGAGGTGCATAAGGGTTTAGGAACCGTACTGAGTAAGACCGGGCATTTGTATGAGGCGGGTGGACCACCCCCGTAGTGCATTCTTTTCGATATTTTCTGTATTTCGCCTTTTAAGGCAAGCGTTGGAAAGAGGTAAGGTCTCTCACTCTTGGATGATTTCGTTTTCTGCCTCGGTGCCGGTCGGTGGAGTCGTGCTTTCTTCCGCATTTTCCTCCGTCTTTCTCGTTCATTGTAAAAGAACCGTACGCGATCTGTACAAAATACAGATAGATACCCTACCCGTCCAACATCAGTAATTCTTAGTCTAATCGGAGCTTACTCGGGAGGACTGGATCTGGGAATAGATTACTTTCTTGAATTCAATTCCAGTGTGAACCGATGGCTGCATGTGAATTGAGACTAAGCTTGGGTGGATTTAAATGAATCTTCCGTAACTTGGTTTCTGTTTGATGAAATGTCAAAATACGCCACCGATGCCGTCTCGCTTGTTTTCTGTACAATCCCAAAATACAAGGCCCTTCAAATATCTGCCAGGCACACGGAGCGTCTTTCCATCTCACGGATGTGTCGATCCTTGGCATGCCTTCCTCTGGGCGACAGTCCCCGCCTTAAAGGTTCGAACTTCCTCTCTATCACTCAACTCTCATCTTGTCAATAGCAAATTACGACGGTTTCCACTTCTCCTCGCCGCGACGTAACCGCTCGGCCTGCTCGCGCAGCGTCTCTCGGTCTTCCGGTCCTTCATAGACGGCATCGGGAAGCATTTTCTGCTGCTCCTTCTCGGCGTATTTCTCAGCTGATTTGTACAAATCGCGTCCGTACCTGCGGCGAGAAATTTGTTAGCCCAGTCATACACTCAAAACCAATCATTCCGGCTCTCAGCTTTTTCCATTCCCCGAACTTGTGCACAAACACAACAGCCAATCCAATACTTGTACAAGGGCTCTAGAGAGTCCAAGAAAAAGATGTCGAGGTGGAAGAAACGTACGGGGTCCAATCCTCGGGATCCTCGGGCCAGACGAAGGGCCGGTCCATCTCGACCGTCATCTTCTTGATGGCCGGGCCGCGGTACCACCGGCGCGGCATGGGCCGCTTGCGGGAGGGGTCATCCTGGCGCATCTTCTGCTGCTGGACGAAGGAGCGGATGTTGGTGCTCTTGATGCCGTACGCGTGCCACAGGTAGTCACGCAGGTCGAGCTTGTTGAGATGGAGCGGAACGAGGAACTTCGCGAAGGTCGGCGGAAGGAAGGGCGTGCGGAGGAGTGTCAGCGTGAAATCGGGACTACGTAGGAGGTCGGAGGGTTAGCATTGGGCTTATCCGTGGAAATCGGTGTGGATGGCGGAGGTGGTGCGGTGAACGCGCGGGCGACGTAGGTGTGCGATTGGGAAGTTGAGGCTCGGCGTACAGGTAGATGGGCTTCTTGCCCAGTGGGAAGGACGCAATCCTGGTGCCGCCCATCGTGGCAACGCGAGCGAGTGAATTGGTGAAGAGAGCTGCAACGGCGGCGGCGGTGGTGGTTAGGCCGGTGAGGTTTTGGGTTGCTGTCGTCGTTCCGTCTTCCGCGCGAGTCAGGGATCGATCTGCGGCGCTAGGACTGCGCGACCCTGCTCTTGCTGGCCTGCACGTCGGTCATCACGTCTTCTCCCCAACAACACTCCTGCGTAACGTTCCCATCCCCAGGAAAACCCGGGCGTCTTTGAATTCCGAGGTCACCCCAGTGGATGGTGAAGGGAACCTGGACTAGCAATGCGGCCTCAAACAACCACACAGCCGTGCATGCTATATGCTTGTGCCTTTATACCCACACAATCACTTCGGCTTCCTGGGCGTGTTCGTCAGCTCGACATCTCACATCTATATGAAGCGACAGCGCTTTCACAAACGAGATCACTGTGAATTTTTGCAGCTTAACTTTGCTGAAAGATGGAGACATATGTTGCCTCCTTCAGTAACTGGGCTTTGGATGGCGAACCGTTGAGATCATGGCTAGCTTCCGATGGACAAAGACATAAGATGCCGCCGTAGAACATTCGTCAACAGGCAGATTGTAACCTGTTGTTTTCTCGTATATATAAGTAGCTGCTTTCTCAGATTCATAAGGCACCTAGAAACCTGGAAGAACTTGCTGATGAATGACCGTTTGGCACAGAACAAGCGCAATAAGCACCGTCGAAGTCCTATCAATATTAAGACACTGGAGCAGCCCAGAACTAAATGGCGCGGGCCTAAAAGCTTTCAGAGCATTCGATCATTGTTTGCCGATGGAAGCTGAACTTCTTGTAGTCTCCTATACGGGTATTGGACACTAAGTGATTGCAGCGGTTAGGTTTCACATGCACTAGTATCATGACAAACCGAGCAACTTCTTTGGTCCTTCCGTGCTAGGACACTGACTGCACCATCCGTCTCGTGCCTTCCGCTTCCGTTCATCGGGCTTTGCCCTGTGGCGCCTTCCCTCCGCGAGTCTGCCTTTTCATTTCTTGCTCGCTCGTCTACGCACCATCGCACCCTCGCTGCCACGCCCACACTGCCAACATAAATCTGTGGGCATAGAGCCAGCGACCCCGGCCCTCCATCCAAAGTGGCGCCGTCAATCGTATCTCTTTCCTAAACTCGCCTTAGCTACAGTGGATGGCCTCACCGAGTCATGGACGAGTATGTAAATGAAAAGGTCCCCACCCTCACCACATTATCGCCGCTGACATTTTGAGTTACAGCTTCGAGAAAGATATCGCTGCTGGTAGGACTCCGCTCACCAATGCTGGAAATCTTCCCTTGTCTGTTGATAACCTCTAGACTTGCAGCCAGTGCAGCTCGAGATGAACCAACCTCAGTCGACGAATCCCAAACACCGGCCCTGTCGTCCTAATTATTTCCGTCCGCAGTATCGAAGCACTACCCAGCCTGATCCCCCGACTCCCCCCCATGCTGCTAAGCATCCGCCTTGGGCTGGTATCACACGCGCCGCTCTTGCGTCCGCAGACCCTACGCGCCCAAGCAGCCGGGCAGAAGAATACTTGATCGATCTTGATGAACCAGACGAGCACCATGTGCAATCTCGATACGCCTCATCCAATGCATTCGCTGCTCTTTTGGCTGAGGACTCTGTTCCATCAGCAGCATCGATTTCGCACCGCAACTCTCTTGCGCTCCCTCCAATGGTCACTGCAGCCCCTTCTAATAGAGAGAACCGTGCCCAGTATGCAAGTATCAGCGGTGCGCCAGCGGATACATACCGACGATCAAGTTCAAATTTGGATTTACTTCTAGAGCTTGACGAGGATAATTTCACGCCGACTTCTCGCAACGGCCATGGCAAATTTCTTGGCCATGAACGTCGTCAGAGTTCGAACAGTCTGCTTGATGAGGATGTGCCCGTACTGAATAGAGAAGAAGACGCCGCGTGGTACGAAGCGCAGTCAAGGACAACTGCAAAAGATACAGAAAACGAACCACCCAACGTTCAGTCCTGCATGCCTAGGCAACCGGCGGACATGCTCCAACATAGCGCGCCTGCTTATCTTGATCGTGCAGGCCCTCGCAGTCGCGGTAACCCTCATGGCCGTGGGGACCCGTGCCGCCGTGGAAACTTCCGTGGTCGGGGAAGCCCTCGCGACCGGGGTGGTCATCCAAGCTCTCAAGCTGCTCCCAACCTTAACCACAGCTCTCAAGCGATTCGAGGAAAGCACGCGTCCCTGCCATATCGTGCATGTAGCCCCCATTCCCAGTCCAACGTTTACCATACCACTGCCAGCATCGCTATGGCACGTGCCAACGGACACACGCAACAGTCCAACGACGAGATCTCTACAGCACCAGGTCCGTTTGTCCAGAGTATCAATGGCCAAAAGCAATCCGTTAACGAGGACGCTATCATGAGAGCGCTAGGTCCGCACATCGGTCCGCCTGTGAAGCAGATTGTGGTCTGTACAAGTACTGAAGCGATTGAACCGGACAAGCACTCACCCTCGCTCGCTGCACAGCACGATACGGCGGGGATGGTTGCATGGAGGACTAAAAAGTATACTAAGCCAGAAATTGTTATCCCCTTGCCGAAAAATTTGAATTTTGGTGCCGCGTAAGTTCTACCATTTATGAGAATTACTGAAAGACTCCATTAATTGATCCATCATGCAGGTTGTCCGAGTCCAAGATGAGCTCCAAGCCAGTCTTCCCCCGTGTCCAAGAGATATCGATCACCACCGGAACTTACATAGATCCAATCTGGCACAAACACAAAGGCATCAAGGCAGCCAAGCTCTGCATTTACGGAACTCGGACTGGGGCAGAGGATGCCAAGCAGCTAATCTTCGAGTGGTTTCGTGAGCTGTATGACAAGAAGGATGAGAAGTGGGCCAAAGTTTGGGCTTACAATAGGCGCGATGAGAAAAGGCTCATCAAACGCCTCGAAAGGAACGCTAACCGGCAAAAGTATCGCCAGAATCTCACGGATGAAGATGAGGCCCCAGAATACATTATTACTTTTGCCTGGGCACTGCCGAAGGAACCAGAGAAAGTTCTAGGCCCCAACTATGAAGCGCTCGACCCAATCCGTATGGACTGCTCATGCTGGATTACGCGCGAGAAGCGTCCCGGCCCGGCTGTGTTCAAAATTCAAAGCAAAGAGGAAGGTAAAGTGGAGGAAGCCTTGAAACGTATGCAGCAAATTCGGCGCAGCTACGACGCAAAGGTCTTCGAGGTGGAACCTTTCGCCATCCTGGACATCCCCCAATCGCAGACATCGGATTGCCTCAAATTTCCTCCTATCATCCGCATCCCATACCAGCCTCCGCGCCCACTAGGCGGACATGTTTTCGAGTCGGAGGTTGGAGGCGTTACATTCCGCTTCAAATACCCCATGGCAGATTCCCGAGCTCAACAACGATTAATGAGCGTTACGGAATCCCCTGCTATGCAACTTCTTTATGCTATCACGGAGAGTACTAAGCATGCTCGTCATTTCAGTGGTCTTCTACACATGCACATCCATTTGGGAACCTTCGTCGCTCAGAAGACTCTCAACGCGGATATTGATGAGAATACATACTCGTATACGACTTTTGCTGAGATGATGGAGAACTCTGCCAATATGGATGCAAGAGTGTCAGCTGAGATTGGCGATCCGATCGTGGAGACCCATGCCCTTTCGAGATGCTTCCGAGGCAACGATATTCTGGCACCTCAAGACGCATGGATACGCAAGCTCTGCGACGTCAGACCAGTATACGCCGCCACATTTGAGATAGCAACTCCGGAGGGGCAAGGAGATTTGATTCTCGATGTCGAGCTATCCTATGAGAGCGGAACGACAGGTTTGGTGTCGAAGCGGTGGTATCGGTTGCGTGAGAACAGGGATGAACCACGCAAGCTACTAGATAGCAACATTCTTAACCTTCAGAATGGTCTCGCATGGCAGATTGGTCTCGACCAGTACATCGCTGTGGATGAGCGGAACCTATCGCGGGACTGTTTTGTTTTCCCAGACACTTTGGCCTTGGATATTAATGCTGCAGAAGACCTCGAGAGTCACAACTTCGTGATTTACCGAAGCAGGCAGGATAGAATTCTCCAAGTCCCTATCAAGACTGTTCGGCAGAAGCGTCTTTGGCGTTTCAATACCATAGCCGGAGAGTGGGTAGCAGAAATCGGGAAGGTCGATAAGACTGCGTTTGCTCGCAGCCAACCTCAGACTCTATTTGAACCCCGCTGGACACTGAACGTCATTCATAACAAGTGGGAGCAGCTTCTCGCACTTAACAAGCGTATCGAAGTCGGTCAGGCCGCGGAATGGGGTCAAGGTAATCCGGCCAGCTTGTTATTCCCGGAGAATCAGGACAACTCCGCCATCACGGGTTTTGCTCGCCAAGACCGAGAGGACTCAGACGACGATTCCGAACAGGAAAAGTCTGAGCAAGGTAGCGACGCGGGAATACAAGATTTTCAAGACCCATCTGAGGAAACACCATCTATCAAGTGTTTCGAGGACCTCCTGGACCTACTAAGAAGACTGGCCGACCTAGTCTGTGGAAAGTCTTGATTCCTCTTGCGACACGCTCGCTAATAAAGTCGACAAATCCATACAAGAGTTAGTATTCCGGTACCTGGATCAACAAAGTTCGATGTCCTCCCTCGAGCGTCTTAGCGAATGAGAAGGTAGATGAACTATTTCATCTTTGGAGCCCATCTCCATGCCGTTGCACCGGACGCTCTCAAGTCGAGTAGTCTCACGGGCCTCGGTCGCCAGGTCCAGTGCTCCCAGACTGACGTACTACGGGCAGGACAATCACTTTGCTGGCATGCGCTGGTGCGCGCTTAACAACCAACTTAGAAACGGTCTATATGGCCTTCTAAGTTTGCTTCATTTCAGCTTTTCTTTCAGAGCTTCCCCTAGCTCCGATACCCCAATAGACGCGACCGTATGCGGAACCGATCTAGAGATAGCTTCGAGCTAGCTCCAGTATACCCTTTCATTTCATTTTTTTTTTATGGTTTTCCTACATCCCAAAACCCATCAGCGAGCTTCAGATCGCCCTCAAAAGAGTGGTCCTGAAATTTCTCTGTTCTGAAGTCCCGGAAATAATCTGGAGGCAGGTGATTAAAGGGGGAAGAAAAATTCATAGGAAGCAATTGAGTGAAGCCGAGGCCTTGAGAACTTACCTGACCTCCAGATACAAGCTTCTGCTGAATGTTCGATTCACTCTTATGCGAAGTGTGAATTTCTGTACCTCTCCTTTCCATAACACACACACACACACACACACACACACGACCAAGCACGGAGGGGCGTGGGTGAGCCATCGTAGGCTTATTCTGATTCTTTCCTTTTTGTCCGATTGTAGGGAGAAGATGCCTCGTCTGCGCCTGAGTTAATTTTGGGGCAGATTTGGAGGCATCTGTATTTATCAAGCCCAAATTTTTATTTCCCAAGCGGATCAGCCTGTCTTGACATTCCCCAGAATAATCGGGACATCTGCGGGCTACATTCCCTGATAATTCTCTCCTGATCAAACGTGCAAGAGACTTTCCAAGCCCGATGAGAGTTCCGCGCGACAAACGTCATCCTTGCCTAGACTCGACACGTCATGACTTCCTTTTTTTCCGCCATCAAAAAATAACGCCTCGATAATGCTGCAGCCCGGCCCGTACCGTAGTTTCCTCCCGCTTGCTCCAGCTCCAAATCAGCCTTGTGCTTTCCCAAATCCTCAACCTCGTGCGCGTTCCGTCTTCGCCCTCGTCCAAGAAGTGGACTCGTGAATTTCACCTCTACATATCCCCTTTCTAGCCAATCTCCTATCCTCCCATCATTTCCCCACCGCCTCCAGCGCCTGCAGCACCTCCTCCGCGACCCCTCCTTCCTGCGTCGCCAGCTTGATGATGCGGGCGACGAGCCCCCTCTTCACGCCGCCGCGCGGCGGCGTCCACACGCCGGGGGTCTGCATGCCCTCGCGCAGGGCGATGGCCTCGGCGCTCGACGTCGGCGCCACGCCGCCCGTGGCGCTGTTGAGCGCGTTCGGCACGCCCGGCGGCGTCAATCGCGACGGCGGGTCGATGGTCCGGATGGCGTGGAGGCGGAGTGCCGGTTTCGCTGCGGCGGCGGCGGCGGCAGCGCTTGCGGGCTTGCCGCTGATGTTGATGCTGGCAGGGGAGCGGGAGCGGGAGCGGGAGCGGGAGCGGGCTTCGCCGATGGAGAGCGCGATGACGGCCTCAGCGACGGCGAGCTCCTCTTTGGACGGGTCGAAGATGATGTTGGTGCCGACGGCGACGACGATGAGGGTGATGGGCGGGCGGTTCAGGGCGGCGGTGGCAGTGCGAGGGTAGAGCGGGACGCTGGCGGTCCAGTCGTCGTCGAAAAGCGGGTCTTCGTCTCGTTCGGATTTGAGGCGCGGGAGGCGGGTGGAGAGGAGGGCGAGGTGTGTCGTTAGGGAGAGAAGAGGGAGCGGGTAGGACAGTGGTGGTGAGAGGAGGAGGATCTGTTTTGGTGGGGGTTATTAGATATGCAGTCTGAGGCATTGGGGACAGGCGTGCTCACGTCGATGTAGAGCTTCCAGTGGAAGCGGCGGTTGATGAAGAGGCGGTCCCGCAATTGGCCGTCTGCCAGCAATGCTTCGGTCAACATGGCGGCCAGGAAAATGGGCAATGGGTCATCGTCGCGGTAGCCCGGTATCTCGACGCTCATCTCGACCCAGGCGTTCTCGCCCATGCCTCGCGAGCGGCGGGCTGCGGCGTCTGCGTCTGCGTCGTCGTCGTCGTCGTCGTCGTCGTCGTCGGCGTCGTCGGCCATGTCCACGTCGGCGATTTCGACATCGTACTGGCCGGGTTTCAAGGCGCTCTTCTCGACCTCAGCTTTGACGCCCACAATAGCTTCGGTGCCGTCTGCGAAGCATATTCTTGCGCTGCCGTTTGCGCCGGGGAGGATGTCGGTCTCGGCGACCAGCGGGCGGAATTGAGTTGGGCTGCGGCCGTCGGGACGGACGGGCGGGTTAAGAGAGAGCGACGAATGGATGTATGCGAGCTCGGCGGGCGAGAGCAGCAGGTGCTGGCTGGGCGGAGGCATTGTGGAGGGCGGCGGCGGCGGCGGCGAAGAAGAAGAAGAGATAGTGGTGCCTGACTGGCTAGGCTTGCTGGTCGGCGGGTGGAATTATTTTGGCGCACGGGCGATGGAGGACAGGCGGAGCGGAGGTCAGTCCAGCGTCATAGCGGAGCTCATTACCGTCTCTTCGCTCCCGTCGGCGCGCGAGTCTGTTTCCCGGAGCAGAGCTCAGTCACTTCCTGTCCCCATCTCCAGACTCCAGCGGCGATCAATGCCTCACGCCTGCAGCTGACAAGCAATGCCATCGCCGACGGGGAGCATGGGTCCGGGGCACGCGCACATCGACAAGCGCGATTACTACCCCCCGGCACCGGGGTCGGCTGCGGCTGAGACACGCCCGCTGCTGCGTCCCGATGACACACACGACTCCCGCACCCGCTCCTCCTCGCGCCCCAGCCAGACCAACTCCTATGCTGGGAGCTTCTTCGAACAGGTTGCCGAGCAGATCCAGGAACGCGACCGCCAGATGATGCGCCGCGCCGTCCTCCGCTATGGCGGCTACGCTTGCGCCGTGCTCAGCTGGTGCGTAACACCCTCTCCCACCCTTGCCCGAGCTCCCCGCCGCCTGGCTGCAGCTGCAGCACGCTGTGTGAAGCCATCGCCGTACTGATTGCTGCCCGCTCGAACAGCCTGGCTGCCGGCTCCATCACCGTCTACTCGCTCTATGCGCCCCTCTTCCAATCACACCTGCGCTACACTCAGTTCCAGGTGAACATCATCTCCATTACCGCCGAGCTGGCCATGTACCTCCCTGTACCCATTTTCGGTTACATCTGCGACCGCTACGGTCCCGCCCTTTCGTCGTTCCTCTCCGCTGTACTCTTCGGCTTCGGATACCTGCTTGCCGCCTTCACGTATCATGCTGGTCCTCGCGGGTGGCCGTTCGGCGTCATGGTGTTGGCCTTTGTCCCCATCGGCTTGGGCACCTCGGCCATGTACTTCGCCGCCCTGACCACTTGCGCAAAGAATTTCGGTCGCGGAAAGAATAAAGGCCTTGCGTTGGCCGTGCCGGTTGCTGCGTTCGGTCTGAGTGGAATGTGGCAGAGTCAGGTGGGCAGCCGCCTGTTGTACGAGCGCCGGCCGGACGGATCTCGCGGGGATGTGGATGTCTTCCGCTTCTTCCTGTTCCTGGCCATCTTTCTGTTTTTTGTGGGCTTGCTCGGAACAGCTACCCTGCGGATCGTGGATGAGGAGGAGATGATCGATGAGGCAGTGGATGAGCTGGAGAGGAGTGGTCTCCTGCATGAGGACGAGTTCTTCAACCGCGCCGCCCACCAGCATGGATATGGCACCATGGCTCCGCAGGACCTCTCGGATTCGCAGTATGACTTCATCCGCTCCGAGGCCGAGCACCTGAAATTCAAGGCAGAGCAAGAACGCGCCAAGAAGGACTGGCTCCTGAACGAGGAGACTCGCCGTTTCCTTGGAGACGCAACTATGTGGTGGCTTTCCGCAGGCTTCTTCTTGGTCACTGGTCCTGGCGAAGCCTTCATCAACAACCTTGGAACCATCATTGGCACCCTTTATGATGTCCCTACCGCGGCCGAGTACCGCACCTCACCGGCAACTCACGTCTCCATTGTGGCCATAACTTCAACCGCAGCACGCCTTTTGACCGGCACTGTCTCTGACCTCTTCGCCCCTGTTTCCGCGAGCCCTTCTCCGGCCCATCGGCAAGGACCTCACTCCCAAGCGTCCTCTCTCGCATCTCTCCCTCCCCGCCGCCGCTTTTCCATCTCCCGCATCGTCTTCCTTATCGCGTTCTCAATCCTCCTTTCCATCGGCCAAATTCTCCTTGCCACCGGCGGTGTCCAGGGACATGGCGAACGGTTCTGGATTGTTAGCGCTCTCATCGGAGCCGGCTACGGCGCCGTGTTCTCGCTCGTCCCCATCGTCATCGCCGCCGTGTGGGGCGTCGAGAACTTCGGCACCAACTGGGGCATTGTCGCCATGATGCCCGCAGCCGGCGCCGCCGTGTGGGGCGTGGTGTACAGCGCCGTCTACGACTGGGGCTCCGCCGCGGCGAATGACGGTGGTAATCACGGACTGAGTCAGGGAGAGGATGAAGACGTGCTGTGCTACGGGAAGGCGTGCTACGCACCTACTTTCTGGGCTATGGCGGTGAGCGTGTGGATTGCTTGTGGGTTGTGGATATGGGCTTGGAGGGGCCCGGGCGGATGGAAGGCGAGAGGTATTGCCGTATAATCCCCCTTTTGAAATCTCTTAGTCGAGATTTATCGGATCGTTTTGAGATTTCTCTGGCTTTGGCTATGACTTCCTTGCTTGTCCATATTTTCTTTATTTAGTTCTTCCTTGGCCTTCGTGCTATTGAATTCGGCTGGATTTTCGCTCATTGTTTGAACTAGATCAAAGTGGCGTTAGATAGGTCTGGTTCTACTGCTATCGCTACTAAAGCGCGCACAGGTCGGCGTTTAGGGATATATATCTTCGGGAAGCGGAGTAGACGTGGATGTGGAGAAATTGCACATGCAGTAGCGTCGACCAAGCATTATGGAGATAGATTGTACATTGTTTATTCAGTGCCGTCGAAGAACAGGGCACCGGGAAAATGGTTGATATTTCCGTTGCTACGTGTCACCCGTGTCCTTGCAGCACTAATCGGCGAGTAACATAAGTGTCATTTTGTCTCATTCAAGGTGAAATGGAAGATTAAAGGACAACAAAGTAAAGGAAGAGTTAATAACGTAGTGAGGCGGACTGGTCGCGTGTCCGGTCACGTCCAGAAGACGTACGGCTACACCCGCCAGGTCGACCTGTTCAACGGCCCCGTGCAGAAAGGCGAGTCGCAGGTGTGCGTTCGGAAGCCCGCCGAGCATGACGGTGGTGGCAGCGGCGGGGACTGGGAATGCGGCCTCCTCGAGTTCTTCGAGTTCCATCGGAGGAAGTTTTGCGGCATTTTACCTTGGGAGGAGCGGGTGGAAGTCCAGCCGCCGGAGGCCCATGTGGATACGCGAAGGCCGGATGAGAGGGGCAATCCGCCGCCGCTGCTGCGGAAGAGGACGGTGGTACGGGGGGCGGGAAGCGTGGGGAGGAGGTGGTTTAGGAAGGGGATGCGGACGGGAGAACGAGCGAGAAAAGAAGAGGGTGGGGAGGGAGATCGTGGAAACACGGAAGGAGCGAAGATTGGGGGTGGCTGAGATGATCTTTCTTCCAATGATGGGCACACTGTTAGTCGAAAGGTAATGAAGGTTCACGAGGAGATTGGGGAGAGGGAGAGATAATGCTACTCGATTTGGCGTCTTGCGAAGGAAGCGGTCTTTTACTGTATTGGAACCCCGATAGAATCCCGGGCTGCGTTGATCAATTGGGATACTGGAGAGAAAGATCGGTAAGTTTGTGTAACAACGTGGTTGCACGCTGTGGACGTTGGCTTGGCATACATGATTCCCTTATGCAGTGATCCACAATTTTGGTCCGGACAGCAGCTATCAGGCAGCAGAGGATTGTACAATCTGCAAGTGGAAAGACTGGGTACTTTGGCAGAGGTCGTACTGCTTAGATGTTGCGAGAATCACCGTGCTCGTGTAACGCTGGACGACCTGTAATTGACTGTGGGCCTATAATATTTCGAAAATGCAGGTGATCGATAGCTTACAGGACCAAAACGACTGGTGCTAATGGATAGGATCACTAAATTGCCATTAGATCTGGAAGTATGACAGCCTTTCATGCCAAGGATGTGAATTTACCAGCAGGGCTCACAAGGCCGGGTAAGTTCCGGTTACGCCTACAAACTTGAGGTGTAGTCCATGGGACCCTTTAAGAATGGAAGCAAGGGAGTCTTACTCTAGCCGTTGGCGCCCTTCCTTAGCGTGTACTGGAACTGTACAACGTCCACAAACGCCTAGCAAATGAGTAGTGTGAGAACTGGGTATGGTTTGGGGATGTGCAGAAAGTCAATTGAACATCCCGGCTAACCACTGGGTGAACGATGTGACAGAACCAACTACAAGCGTTTGAAGATGGCCAATTGGGGACGTAAGAGGAGCTCGTGAGTAGAAACACTAAGCAGTAGAACTTACATGATTCCAGCCAATCAGAAGTAGCTCAAGGCAAGTTTTGAAAATTTCCTATTCCGGAGATAGGGCCTCATGAATGCTGGCCGCCAATCTTCGCTAATATTCGACCCAAGTTCGCCTTAGCTTGGATCTGCGAGTTTGAAATGAGCACAGGCAAGATGATTTGCCCGAGTTGAGCAGCAAAGCCAGGCCTTGCGCCTACAATCTTTCCTAATCTGTCGAATGTGTGGGTCAGCTTGGTCGCGGAGTCATGCGTACATGACCGCTGGAATACAAGGGGGTCAGACTGGGTCCCCAAAGCAATTAGCTGTTTCCGTTTACCTTGAGTTGCAAACTGAAGGTCCCTGCCTACAGACAAGTGGTAATGAAGAATGTCTGATTGTGCTGTTTAGCGTCCGAAACGCTGAATTTCCTGAAATGTCTAGGGTTAACCGTGCCTACATCCTCGTAGAAAGACAAATCTCTACTTCGTTTAGTACCACACCACTTCAGTGTTTCCGTTTTAGTCTCAAGATATACAGTTTCGGTGTCAAAACACAGCAAAACCTTTAGTTGCCAGAGACATGAGCGCGACGAAAGAGAAAGGGAATTCATAATCACGTGAGATATACCAGGCTCCACAGTATTCAAAGAGAGATCTACGAGAGCGCAAGCAACTTCAACACCTACCATTACTAATGTTTCGTGCTTCACGTTTACCATTGCTGGAGAGAACAGTCCATCAAATCTCAGTAGAGAAGGAGAGGAAAAGGGGAAGAAGAAAAGGAAAAACTAAAATAAAATTGAAGGTTTATATGGGTTTTCCTTGAATCACTGCTGCGTCAAACAAATAGATACCGATGACGACCACGAACGAGATGCCTGAAGAGGCTCAGCCCAGCCATCGTCCCCTCCATCATCACACGTAGAAAGTAGCAACTATTCAAACCCAGAAAAAAACATACGGGGAATTTCCGTCTTACGGGGAAAGCATCATTTACTAAAGAGCAACGCGCGCAGGCAAGGGGAGAGAGTGCGGAGGAGCAAGAATAATACACATCGGGGCAACTGGACAGCGTATTGGAGTGACAGGCCACACCACCTTTGTCGCGACTGATCGCTTCATTTTAAGCACGATGATATATAGTGGTCTTGTACTCGAGAATGCGTTGCTGCTCCGAGCGGCTGAGACCATGTCTACGCGCTGCTCGCGGCGGCCGTCCTCCCCACGAACTGCGGCTCTTCGCCATAGGTCTCCTTGTACTCGTGGACGTAGCGCTTCTTGTCATTCTCGGCCAAGTCTAGGTATTTCTAGATGAAGAAAGAAAAGGTACAGGGTCAGCTTATGTTTTCCTGAAAGAAGGAGCAATGTACGACAATGAGGTGAAGATAGTTGGCCTGGTATACATACCTGCTTGCTGGAAGAGCTGAGAGCCTTCCACTCCTGTCCAATCAACTTGGCCGCCTCGGTTACGGACATGTTCTTGAAGTCCCCACTGCCAAAACGCTCCTTGGAGAAGATGATGTAGGCACTAGTCGGCTGCTTCACGAGACGCTCGTCCTGGATCGAGCCTTTACGGTAGTGCGGCAACTTCTCAGAGAGCTGACGACGTGCATTGTTGGCAAGCCTGATTTCGTTCGGAGTGTAGCTCTCGACCCATTTCTTGTAGGTCTTCTTATTTTCTTCGCTCGCTTCGTTGGCCAAGCGGTTGTAGTGCTGGAATTGAGGCGCTAATCAGCATTCCGTTCAAGAGCGACATCAGAAACGTCAAGGATAAGGAAGCTGTGTACGAACCTCGAGCTCGGAAGGATTCAAGTTCCTGTATTTCTCAGAGGCGGCCTTCGCAAGCACCGCGATGTCGCGCTTCAGCTCCTCATTCTTGACCAACTCGGTCAACACGATTTGGAAAATTTTGGCGGGCTTCAGTTTGGGCTCTTGAAGGGCGGTCGCCCTCAATGCCTTGATGGCATCCTTCTTCTTTTGCTCCTGGGCGCGCAGCCTGCGCTTCTCCAGCACCTCGGGCGAAACGGTGCTCTTAGGCTTGGATGAGGCACCCTTCTTGGCGGTAGCCTTCTTGGTCTTTGTCTTCTTTGGATCGGCCTTCTTCTTGGGGGCGGCCTTCTTGGTGGTAGTGCCTTTCTTGGCCGTCGTCTTCTTCGCGGTAGCCACGCGGGTCTTCGTAGCGGTCGCGTAGCCGCGGATGCAATGGAATTGGAGGGCAGTCAGAGGGGCGACGGCGACGAGATTGTCGTTGGAGCTGGCGCGAGCAAAGGTGGTGCGAAGCTGGCGCGAGAGGTGCGGGACGTCGCGTGCTGCGGCACTGGGTACCTTAGCTCTGAGACGGGCAAGAGCTGTGCGGGCTAGCATGGCGGTGGTGGACTGTCGGGTTTTGTTATGCGATTGATGCGGTGGGATCCAAGGGGCTCGCAATTGCGACGGCGGGTGGCTGGCAGAGCTTGGAAGTTGATGGATGGTGGTGTGTTGTGGGCGCTGGGAGCTAGGAAGTACCTGCCAGCCCGGGCGCGTCGCTGGAAGAACTATCGCTCCGCCTCTCCCATCGTGCGACAACCACAAACACACGTCCAAGCGACGTCATCCGCCAGTGCAACCCTGCCCTGTACGTGCAATGCACCTGTCACTCACATCTGTGAGGGGGGCGATTCAATAAACGAGCCACAACGAAAAAACCCCCCCCCCCCCCCTTCACTACTGTGCATGCAGTGCAACCGACTGCTCTGCTGTCCGCTACTTTGTCACAACAGCGCTCAAGCGAAGCCGCACGTGGTAGCCGAAGGAGGGCGGGAATGCACATTAATTCATACTCCATCCCTGCCAAAATAGCTCAGCAAAACAGCATCCCAGTCTCTCAGGGTATATACGAGCAAGATTACAGCTGTACAATTATTACGAGCGAGCCTTTCCCCAATGACTCCGCTACTATGCAGATTGCCGAAGCAATGACAACAAAAGTGGTATCCAACGCTTTAAAAGAAAGTACTGAGGGGAAATCATTCCTGAATGCTCCAGTGACAAATTCAAAAGACCAAGGCGTTGACGACGTGCCCTTCGCTGTAGCCCTGTGCAGCAAGACTATCGTTCTCGCGGAGTATCTTGCCCAGATAGGCAATCCTGATGCGGCTGGTAGCGGGCACCTGTCAGATCGTCAGCGACCCGTCTAGAGAGAGAGCCAAGGGCAGCCATGTAGTGAGAGTGCGCTCATGCTTGAGCTGACATCACATACCTGTGCTGTTTCCGCGATCCTAACGATCACCGAGCTCACTCTTTCCTCCATCCCTACCTGCACGACCACGTCCGTCCCGCGATCACTCAGTCTCGCTTTCAGTTTGACCATTTCTCCCATCTTGCCCTTCCCCTTCTCCTCCGCAAGGCTCTGCTCGCCATCCTCCGCTCCATCTCCATCCTCTTCCTCCTCATCAATCTCCACTACGCCCACAGGCTCGACCACCGCCCACTCCGGCACCCGATACTCCGTCCCCCACTCGTCGAACACGCCCCTCCAGATCTCTCCCGTCGGACACGTCGCGCCCGCGGCATCCAACACGCCCTGCGCGCTCGCCACGTCCCCGCCGCGCACCAGATCCGCCGCCAGCCTCACCGCGCCCCAGATCTCGGCGTGGCCCGTCACGCGCGTGTCCCAGAACGCGTTTCGCTCCTTCTCCAGCCGCGCGCGCGTGAGCACCGGCCCGCCGCCCAACCCGCCGACGACGCTCGTCGCGCCGATCTTGCCGTGAGCGTGCGGCGACGGCGAGGCCGACAGCCCGCCGTCCAGGACGGGGCCCTTGCACCGCCGTCCGCGGTCGATGGGGACGAGCGGCTTGTTCGGCCGGCTATCCCTTCTGGCGGGGCCGGACGGCGACGCGCCTCCTCTGCTGCTCCTCCTGCCCGCACGACTACCTCCAGCGGCGCCGTGGTGGTGGTGGAGGCGGTCTACGACATCGTTGTGCGAGTGGGATGGCCGAGGTGAATCGTCGGAGGCCGAAGCGGACAGGAAGGATTGCGTCGAGTGCGGTTGGGGAAGTGGGGACGGGTTGTTGATGTTTGCGCGCGACGAGTCGTCTCCGGCGCTGTGGTGGCTCGCATGATGATGATGATGGTGTTGATGGTGGTGAGAGATGCTCCCGACGCCTGGCGACGACGCGGAGCTCCCACCGCGGTAGGATGAGAGACAGCAGCCCTGTTTGTGTCGGGAATCACGAGCCGCAGGTTAGTCCATGGAACTGCGCCATAGTTGACAGCGGCGTAGCGCCATTTTTTGCGGGGTGGAAAGGCCGGGCGAGGGCCGGCAGAACGTGGGGTTGTATCATGCGATGCGTATGGCATGAGGATGGAGGGGGAAGGAAGGAAAGAAAACGGGCTTTGGGAGGAATTGGGAAGGTAGTGGTTCGAGGTGCATGGACGGGCTGTCGGACGGCGTCGCCATGAAGCGCAACGAGAAGCACGCAGCGTCGCAGAAAAGACAGCAATGGCCAGAAAATGGCAGCCATGCGAAGCACACCGGTTGTCCGCAACATAGACATACCATGAGTGTTCCTCCTTGCTAGCCCATCAAACAGAATCAGAGCGCAGGTGCTCTTCCTGGAGTCGCAAAGTATGCAGGTGCATCAGAGAGCGCCGGGCACCGGCGGCGGCTGTGCGGAGCGGTCGCGGCGGCGCGATTGTCGTGCGATCCGGAAACGATGCGAAGAGGTTTGTAGCGAGCGTCGAGGCCAGTGCCGTACGCAGGTGGGTGAGGTCGAGGCCCAGGAGCTGGGCGGCGCGGCGTTCACGAGCGACAAGGCAGATTGAATTCGATAGTGGTCAATGAGTCGCGGAGGAGAGGGACGCTCAGGGCAGAGCAAGGCTGCGGTGCATATGGATGATGCAACGAGGTCAGGGATCGTACAGGTTCAAGATTGTGGACCCCAAGACACAATCTCGACTTGGGTGCCTGCTGCGAGTGGAGAGCGGGATGAGCTGGCTGATGAGATGGTCTTCTGTCCGCGAGCCGCGCAAACCTATGCGATCGCCTTCCGGAGTCTAGGCCGCTGCAGTGCGCCCTGGGCCAGCAGACACCACTGGCTGAGCCGCCGCCTTCTTCCACTGCGCTTCCGCTCGCGAGCCGATCCTCCTGGAACACGCAGTTATGTGGCTGTCCTCACGAGTCGTCACGATGCCACAGCCACCGCCTAGACATCCGCAGATCGGAAACTTCCCTACGCCCATCGTGCTGCTGATTCCGTCGTCTGTGCATACGGACAAGCCGTTGACAACTCAGGCCCCGCCAAGCTTGGGCTTGCGCATCTCGGTCAACTTTCTGCCTTCACCATCGCAGCACTACCAGGAGCCGGGAGCCAATTGTTTGTACCAAAGACAATTTTTTCTATTAGATATTACGAGAGTTTCGGTGCCCTAGTGGCCGCTTGTACATATCCTGATAAGGCTAGTACGCAGGGTATCAAGGGGGGTATACGCAGTTGCCTCAAACCCAGAGCAACGAGACAAACAACAAAAGAACCAAACGAGAAAGCACTGAACACAAATGCGCAATGGTGGTATCAATCTAGACGAGGTAGGAACGAGAGACCGCCAACAGCCGCAAATGCAAAATGAGCATACCCCAAATGAGAGACGACGGTGAGAGCTTGGGAGAGAGTACTTTGGGTTTTAGGTGTACTGCGAAAATTTTGGTATTTTGTCGGTTAGGAGAGGTGGTAGCTCGCGTTGAGGTGCTGAAACCAACTGACAGCGGCTTGCGGTGCCCAGCTTTTCCGTCATTGCGTCATGGCAGTCGTCGAGGGAGGAGGGATCCCACCACACCTTGCGCTTAAGCGGTAGCCTGGACGGCCGGGGTGGAGGACTGACCGACGGCAACGGCGTCAGGGACAACGTCGCCGATGGCGGGCTTAGGCTCCTCCTCCTTCTTGGACTCCTCCTCGTCCTTCTTGGCCTCCTCGGTGGCGGGCGTCTCCTCAGGCTTGTTCTCAGCCTCCTCCTCGACCTTGGCGGGGGTGGAGTTCTCCTTCTTCTCCTTGTTGCCCTTGACGGCCTTGCTGGGGTTGCGGAAAAGACCGCCGAGACCGCGCTTCTTCTCGCCGTCGGCCTCGCCCTCGTTGTTCTTGGCACCGAAGTTGCCGAAGAAAGAGGTGCGGCGCTTCTCCTTGCCGGGCTCGGGAGCAGAGGTGGCGGTGGCAGTGGTGCCAGCGGCCTCGCCCTCAGCGGCGGGAGCAGCCTCACCCTCAGCAGGCTTAGCCTCCTCCTTGGGAGTCTCAGCGGCGGGAGACTTGGCCTCCTTCTTGCCGAACTTGCTGAAGAAACCACCCTTCTCCTTGGCGGGAGTGGTGGCAGTGGCAGCAGGAGTGGTGGGAGCCTCGCCATCAGCGGTCTTGGGAGCCTCGCCCTCAGCAGGCTTGGCCTCCTCACCCTCAGCAGGCTTAGCAGCCTCCTCGGTAGCGGCGGGAGCTTCAGTATCCTTCGGGGGGACGGTGGGAGCGACCTCAGCGTCCTTCTTCTCGGTGGTGGGGCTGCGGACCTTCTCGAAGAAGCCGCCGAAAATGGAAGTGCGCTTGTTGGCCTTGCTGGTGGCCGGCTTGGTCTCAGGAGCCTCAACCTTGGCCTCCTCAGCGGGCTTAGCCTCCTCGCCCTCGGCAGGCTTAGCTTCCTCAGTAGCAGCAGCGGCCTCAGAAGACTCAGCTAGAAACCAGTTGTCAGCATTGCGCAAACTCCAAAGGAAAAGGTTTCATCGACTCACCAGCAGGGGCTTCAGCAGCGGCCTCGGCCTTAGGCTCCTCCTTGGCCTCCTCGCCCTCCTTCTTCGCCTCCTCCTCCTTGGCCTCCTCCTTTGCCTCCTCCTTCTTCACATCCTTCTTCTCGTGCTCCTTCTTACCGAGGAGACCGCCGAAAACAGAGGCCCTCTTGCGGGAAACAGAGCGGCTCTTGGACTTCTTCTTCTTCTTCTTGCCCTCAGCGTCATCGCCAGAGCTGGAGGAGGAGGAACCACGGCGGTCCTCGCCCTCGGCAGGCTTGACCTCGGTGCTCTTCTTGGGAGCGCCCTCCTCAGCCTTGGGTGCAGCGGCGGCAACGGTGGGCTTGCCTAAGCGAGACGTTAGCTGGATCCACCTAGCATGACACGGAAGCAAGCGAGATGCAGCGTGCATTGACGCACGTCCCACCGCCAACGTTGCCTCGCATGTGATGAAACATACCGAGCTTCTCGATGGTGTCCTTGTACTCATCGCTGGAGGTAACGCCCTCAGCGGCAGCCTTGGCCTCCTCGACGGACTTCTCAACGGCGACAACCCAGCCATCACGCTCGGTGTTGTTGGAAGCCTCGAAGGAGTGCTTGTGGCCGTGGACCTTGAAGGAGAAAACAACGTTGCCCTCCTTGGCGACCTCGGAAGCATCAGCCTGTAGGTTTTGTCAGCACGTGATTCCTCAGCGATCGGGCGATCGTAGTTGGCGATCGGGACGCACCAGCTTCAGGACGCCCTGAGGAGCAGACTTCTGGTCGGCGTGCTTGGCGAAGAAGAGCAGGCCCTTGCCAGTCTTGCTCGCCCAGGCGACGGTGGAGTGGGCGTGCTCGCCCTTCTCGCCACGAAGATAGCCACTGAGGCTCTCCTTGGGAACGGCGGCCTCCTCGCCGAACCAAAAGTACTTCTTGGAGAAAGTAAGGCTCCTGCAAACCCAATGTCAGCCCAGTTTGTCCCTCGAGACACTGCGAGGTGCGGAGACGCCTTACTTGATCAGACCAGGAGCCTTGTAGCCGAGAGCGCCAGAGTAGATGGGCTCAGCGGTGATCTTGACCTCGTCCTCACCGGTCTTCTCCTCCTTGGGGAGAGCGGTGGTCTCCTCGGTGGCGGCAGGGGCAGCAGCCTCAGCGGCGGGCGCCTCGGTGGTCGCGAGAGCGTCAGTCTTGGTCTCCTCTGCGGGAGCGGCCTCAGCGGTGGCGGGAGTCTCGCTGGCGGAGGCGGCAGCGGCAGCCGGCTCAGCGGCGGGGGTGTCAACGGGCTTCGCGTCAGACATGGTGGGTGGTGGGTGGTGTGGTGTGGTGTGCGATGATTAGGCTTGCGAAGCAGGTGCGAAAAGGCCGACAGACGAGAGGCGTCGGCGGGAGGTTGAAAGTACGAAAAGGGTATTGGGGTATCACGAAAATCAGAAGCAACAACGCACTCGAGTGGACGAGTAGTTGAATGGACGAGGGCGGGAGCGGAGTGAAGTAGTGGTGAGAAGTTTGCTGGGCACAGGGGCCGAGGGGACTGGGCGGCAAGCGATGTGAACGTGCGTCAAAGCACTACCTACGGCTGCAATTTAACGGCTAGCCAGTTCAATAAACGTGATTCACCAGGGCCTATCGTAATCAGAAAGTTATGCACCGGGGCGAGAGCTTGGGCGGAGCTGCTGCTCGGCCAGCCAGCCAGCAGCGTGGTCGCATGATCACCCCCAGGCCAAACACTGCCAGCATCGCGCGCTGCCCTCCCTGAAACTTTCCGTTGACGTTATCGCTGGTCGGCGGCTGCCACTCGTCGCCGGGCTGGGGGCAACTGCAGCCCGTGAGCCAGCCCGTGAGCGCCTCCGTCCCAGCGCCCCCAGCGTCCCAGCGCCCCCAGCGTCCCAGAGTCCCAGTGTCCCAGCGTCTCAGCGCCCTGCTCAGGCCACACCGCGCCCGCCTTGCCCTCAGCGCTGCGCATCGGCACAGGTCGCGAGGCGCGGCTAGTGGAGGCGGAAGATTAGGGAGGGCAGGGCCTCAGCAAATGGTGTCCGCCGATCAGAGCATTGGCGCTGGACCACATGGCCAGGGCCCAGGGCCCAATGCAGGGTGGGTGGAGTCGGCGCTAGGGTCGCGCTGCCCGTTGCGCACTGCATGCCTCCAGGAGCCCTCATCTCAGTGTGCAGAGCGGCTGTACGAGTAGCGCAGAGTACCCACGACGCAGCCCGGGCACCGAGAGACGAGGCAAGACGGCAGCAGGCTTATTTGGCTGGCGCTGCGTAGGTAGAGGCAGTGGTGGGTGGTAGGTAATGTACTGCCCGCAGCCTGCACCGGCCGGCATCAGCACCAGCACCAGCAGCGCCAGCGGCAGCAGCGTGGGTGGATGCGCTGTGTCGTCCTCGTACAGCTGGCTAGCGCGGGCGGGCACGTCGAGCGCGCGCATCTTGCTCTGCATCCCGTCACGTGTGCGCCCGATCCGGCAAAGGCTGCCCGGTCTGCTCAGTCGCGCCCGGGCCAGCGCCAACAAGCGTGGGAAATTCTGCCGCGCATGCTCCACTCCGGGAACGGTCCCCAATGCTGACTCGATGCAAATCAGAGCGATCCCCGGCCGGCAAGCCGCTTCCTTCGCGTCACGCCCTCCCAGCCCGCGGCCTTGCCCCCCTTTCGTTGGCTGGCTGCCACCGCTCGTTCAGCCCAGCCCGCACCCAGAGCGCCGCCGAACCCTCTGTACCACGCAAGCCACCAGAATTATGAACAAAAGAGCCTCTTGCTTCCCCGTCCCCGGCGGATCTCACGCCGCCCACTTCTCTCGTGCTCGGCTCTGCGCCAGCGTCCCGGGCTGATCTCAATGACCGAAACTTTCGGGTCGCCTCCCGAGCAGCAAATTTTCCCACCATAAACGGCCCTGTTGTGGGCAGCTCGCTGCCAGCATGAAGGAAAAGATACACTCGGCGCCGCCGGCGGCGAGAGTGAGTACGAGCGGCGCTACTCGCTCGTACGCGCCCCTCCTCTAAGACTGCCCAGTGCCAGCAGCCAGACGAGACGCCGGTACCGTGGATGCAAGACGTTGGCACGCCAGAGCGGTGAGCGGCCTGGAACTCGCGATCACGAGAGGAGGAGGCCCCATCAATCTACCAGAACCACAAAACAGTCTCCGACATGTAGTGCCCTGAAACGCCCAGTAACATCTCGCCCCGTTCGCGACGGCCAGCCTCGATGGCCGACAGAATCGCTGAATCCGCACGTTGGCGAGATTGTCCAAAAATGGCCCAAATCCAGTCCTTAGATAATCTCCCTCAAACGCGCTTATTCGAGTTAAAGAGCAACAGTGCAACAAGATCTTGACCGCGCCAAGCAAGTAGCTGCGCTGGCTAACCTCTGCTTGTCTACGGTCCCGCCGCCGTCCAACCGTGACCCCTGACAGTCGACCACGCTGCTCCCAGTTCACTCAGGCCTTCCCGTTCACCGCCTCAGAACCCCGGCAACAAGGCAGCTACCGCTCGTTTTTCCTTCCAGTTGCTTCTTTTTCGTTGACCTCGCAGTGCCCACGCCCTCATCGACGAGCACAACCGTCGCGGCCTTAGAAATGAGGTCCTCCCTACTGGACGTCCGTGTACGTGCACCAGCGCCTTCGCGTCAGGTGGTTCTGCTCGGGAGCCGCCCGTGGCTCGTTCCTCATCCAGTTTCAACCATCAATCTCCAGCAAGCCAACAAAACACAGTGGCGCTCCGCTCCGGCGGAGTTATCCAGCATGGGTGTTTATTGATAACGGAGTGCGGGAAGATTTGACGATGCGATGATGCCGATGAACTCGATCGCCAGAAGTCGTCCTATCATCTCTTCTCTGCTGAACTCGGCCTAGCATGCACCTGGGCAACGGCTGCCGAGAAAAAGCAACGAGAAAAAGATCGTCGTTTGGCTGCTCCGCTCCGTCCAACGACGAACCGCCATGCGTTCCCCCGCTCATAGAAGCACAACCCTTCAGCGAAGCGAAAGAATATTCCAAAAAACATTCCATAGAGACGATCAAGTGGCAAAGAAGCGAGGACGAAGTCAAGCAGACGTGAATATCGTCCCGCCTACCCACAGGACGCAATACGCACACCGGTGAAAAGAGAGAATTTCCAGAAAAACGCTCGGGTGAGGTTTTCTTCAACACGCCCTACGGGCGTTAAGCTTTCACGGACCAATCCGCAATCCCAACACGCCCATAAGCCTAGCCCAGCCCAGCCCAACCCAAGGGTGATTGCCTCCCAACGTCAGGACAATCCCATATCCTGACACCGCAGCACATCGCGCGCCCACACCACCGATCATCATCATCCTTTTTTGACCTTCGATCTACTCACGACACAGAAATCCTTCTAGAAGGCTTCCCCTTCCTCTCACCCTTTCTGTTCCCCCACCAGGGCGGAAGAAAAGAGGCGAGAGAACTAGTGGCCCGAACGCACCTGCCATAGTGACTGCCTGTTCACGGACGCCTTCATCCCGGTTCAGACCACCGATATGCCCGCAGTTCGGCAAACGGCCCATCTCGTCAGTATCCCAGCTCCTAGGACGAATTTGATATCGTAATCTCGATTCCCGTCAACCCATCTCTTGGCCCCCACGACAAAACCGCTATCATACATGCTGAGAAGTCCAATGCTGAATGCTGAATGCCCAATTGTCTATGTGATGTCATACACACATACGTTGTGTACAATTTACCCGCCAAACGAGATTTGGCCCTCCTCCATCACACGGAATGCGATACAGACAAAAACTGTCGGATCAGGTTTCCGTGTTTTTTTTTTCTTCCGCACCACATTAGCCAATACAAGCTCAGGCCGCCGGCTGCACTCCACGACCGTCCCTTTCAGCACAGGTAAATACACACTGAGCACATGTTGTACAGATCCCCCCACACCCACCAAAACACACGCACACACGCGAACAGGAAACGATTTGAGATGATGTTCCTCCCTCTCCTCTCCCCTTGCGGGTCTGTCCGTCCGGCCGGCCGTCAGCGCAGCTCGCCTGGAGGGCCCGACACACCATCATATCTCTCCTTTTCCTTCCCTTTTGCGCTCTTCCCCCCCAAGCGCCTTTCCAGCCCTACAAACAGCATGCAAGTCAAACCCTTCCTCTCACGTAGCCCAAGTCGCTGCATAACCAAAGGGAAAAAGAGACATACACAAAAAGAGATAGCATAATGATCCACCTGACCCGTCACCCCTCACCACGAGGTGACTTAATCTACCCATAGACCAACGAATGAAGGGAAATGCCACACTTCATTCAAACAAAAGTTGTCCACTTGACTGTTCTCATAATTATTTTTTCCAATCCCGACCTTGTTCTCGCTGCCAAGGCAGGCCCTTTCAAATGTCCGCTTGGATGGTCGGGGGGCTTTTTTTTTTTTTTTTTTTTTTACAGAAGAGCTTGATTGACAGTGGAAGAGAGCGCGGACGTGGTCAGAGTACGCGGTAATACTATGCGACTCTACCTCTCTCCACACTATGATCCGAGCGGTTCGGCTCAGCTTGCTGTAACGAGGACGTATCTGCGGGATATCAGGCGTTAGCAAGACCAATAATAATGCTTTTCTTTTCTCCCGCAATATCTTCCCGTTGAATCCCGGCAGCAATCATGAGGGAGGTGGAAAGGGGGAATATCAAGGAGCAGTGGGCAGGAAGGGATTTTTCAGCATGCCGAATTGCCGGTGATTCTTCGTTTGCACCTCTCTCGCATTTCTCAACGACACGAGTCGACTCGGACGAGGAGACGGCCAACGATGCTGCCGCTAGCAATGACGACCATTGACTGAAGAAAAGAGAGAGAGAAATGAAAGAACCTAAAGAGACAGGGTAAGAAGGAAAGGAGGCAACACTTACGAAGTAATAGCACTCATCCTCTCGCTCGTCAGCTTCAAGCAGATTCTCAACAATTCGCTCGCAATGTCCGGCTGCTCGCGCTCCAACTCCTTCCACTTGCTTCTCGTCAGCAGCCACGCCACGGTGTCCGACTCGGCGGCGACCGTGCCCGTGCGGTCCGTCTCGCTGAAGAAGGGCAATTCACCGCACGTCGTGCCCGCCTGGATGGACTCGTAGTAGTGGCCCTGCTCGAGGTAGTAATCCGCGCGCAGTGAGCCCTTCTCGATGAGGTAGAAGCCGTCGGGCTCGTCGCCGCGCGAGTACAGCACCGTGCCCTTCGCGTACTCGCGCCGCTCGAAGTACGGGGTAGCGCGGTGCCAGAAGTCGATGTCCTTGTCCGACAGGTCCTGGAACGTCAGCAGCATCAGCGGAATCGGCTGTGCAAAGTTCTTCCACTTGTCCGGCGTAAGCACGTTGCTGTGCTCGTCCACCGTGACATTCTGTTGGTCTTTGAGCGCTAGCGTGGCGGCTTCCTGCAGCAATGCCCGCCGCGGCGAGTTGAATGCCCCGTCGAACGGGTTGGGTTGGGTGCCCGTCTGCCTGGGTGGAGAGATCGAAACGGGCTCAGCCTCCTTCGGCGAACCCAGAGACCTGGCGCGCTCGTGCAGGGTTCCGAGAAGTTCGTTTTCGCACCACTCGAGAGCCTTGTTGAGAGTCTCGAACCGCTGTGGTGGCGGGCAGTGCTCGTTGTTGCTCTCGGCCGGCGCGAACAAGCCTACCATGGCCAGGCCTTGGCCAACCTCATCGCTGAGCGAAATGCTTGAGATCACGAGAGTGACGTTTCTGCGATGCATGATCCGGTTGAGCCGAACGAGCACCTCCGCAGCGGAGTAGTCTATTCCAATCACGTGTACAAGGTCTAACACCACGTATCGGATCGGCCGGGTCCGGAACTGCTCCTCATCAACCAACTTGCGGATGTCATTCTCGACAGACACAATGGTGCCGAAAAACAGATACCCCGCGATTTTGGCCACGTATATCTGCTGACCCACTTCGCGGAGGTACTTCTGATGCAACGGAGGCCTGCGGACCGTGGATTGCGCAATGGCACCGGTGTAGGTTGATCTGATGACTGGCGTGCGCGATGTTTGGACGACGTAAGTGAGACAGGCCAGGACAATTCCGGCAAGGACACCCCAGACGAAGTCGTAGATGCCCATGATCAAAACGATGGTGACGATCTGTTTCATCTGTTAGCGCATGAAACCAATGACGTTGCCAAGACCAAAGACCCTACATACCGTTAGGTACTCGAGAAGCCGCAATCTGCCTAGCGTGTCCCAAAGAGCCTCCTTGAGCAGGTCGATGCCCAAGTAGAAGATTAGTGTGCCCACAACCATAATGGGTACATATCCGATCAGGCCCGGACCGGCCATCCAGATGCCGGCGGTGGCCGCGGCAAGCAGAAGACCGGCCACGCGGCTGTTTCCACCATGATCCATGAACATGACGCTGTTCACGTATACGAGATAATTCTGCGCTGGTCAGCCAACAGCACATCGCACTACACTCAAACCTCGGTACACTTACCTGAATGCTGCCTACAAATCCTGACAGGGAATTCGATAGTCCGTGAGCGATGAGCTCCCGGTTGATGTCTACATCATCCTCTTTTGCAGACAGAGCAAGTGCCGGAACGTTGATCGGCACGTGAATGATACCGAAGAAAGAAAGCGCGAACATGGTGGGGATAGTTCTGAAGATCGCGGACCAATCCACCACGGAAAAATCTACAGCAGATCAGCCTGAAAATTCGGTCGAAGATCGAAGGAACATTTACCGTAGAGGGAATAAAAATGGTAAAATGGTACGCCCGACTCTGGCTTTTGGAAAACCCAACCAGCATTGCGAGCCTTGTCAAGATTAAAGTGGGATACTCCAGCAACAATTATGTGGAAAACTGCGGTAATTACAACGATAAAGGCTGGCATCAGCGCGGGATGGTCGTAATAGTGCTTGATGACCATATAGATGATGGCCAAAGCAAGCGGTGAAACCCATAGCGCAACCGTGTCGGCTTGGAATAGCTTTTGCAGGGTATCAAAATTATACTCGAGATTGCCATCGAGTCTCGCCGAAACCTCGATGCCGGTGACGAACAGGAAGAATCCAACGCCACCGATGCAGCCGTTGAGAATGTTGCGAGGGAAGAAGCTGACGAGATCGCCAAGCTTGAAGAGACCGAGGATCAAAAAGATGACACCCGTGATGATTGAGCTGAATGCGTATGACACCACAACGGTTGCGATGATGGCATTGGGTTCGGCTTGTCCCATTCGCGCCATAATCACGTAAGTCATCTTGTGAAAGAATGGCACAACTTCAATCTACATCACGTCAGTTTGCGCCATAATGTGACCTGTTTGAGCGTGCATGCGGCGCACCATTTCCGACCCAACGGCACCCTTGAACGTTGAGCCGCCGAGCGAGTAAACAAGCTGCGAAACGATGCAGCTGACGAAGAACATCGACAAGCCGTCGACACCGAGCTTTGCAAAAATCGGCTCGCCAAGGGGGAACAATATCATGCCTTAGGAAAATCAGTCAATCATGATCCAAATGTAGCTGGTGTGCGATAATTAAAGCACGACAAGGATATTGAAGTTTTCTTACACACACGATTGGTGGATCAGATCCCGCAGCATGCAAGAATGCGCCAGGTCCCCATGTCACCGTCGTACTGCAATAATGCTTCGCAAAGCGAAAGCGTAAATAAACACTTACCATAGGAAAGACCATCCAACACGTTCAATAGCAATCCAAGGAAAACAGCTGGCAGGCTAGTGACCGGCTCGACGACAGCAGTCTGGAAAATAGCCTTCCTGTCCCAGCTCTTTGGGGTTGTTACCCTATGGAAACCCGCAACGGCCGAGTGAGCCGCATCGGAAACGCCGTGCCAAAACTTGGCGGGCCGTAATCTGAGCCCCTGCCTCTGATCCTCCACATCCGCCCCGTTGGTGGCGCCGTAGCTTCTTCCTGGTTTAGATTTCCTTTGTGGGAGTAGCGACGAGGTCTCAGATACTCCACGGCGATCATCGGTGGATCGTCGAGGATCATAATGGGGACCACCATTAACCGCGGCCGCTCCTGTCGATGACACGGGCCGCGGAAGCCTCTCGGGAGGGGCTTCACGCAGCGGCTCTGGCGAGGAGGGTTCCGACTCCTCTTGTATGATGCCTCGCGGGGGTAGATCCAACGAATCCCTCAAGACGTCTGAATCAAGGGTGTCGCTGGCCTGGTCCTGGGAACGACGGCCGCGGGGGCTCCCGGCACCGGAGAGGCGGCGGGCGAGGAGGCTCGGGGAGCGGAAGGAGCCTGATTCGGAGAGGGCGTGCATGGAGAGTTCCTGCGTCTTGTCTCTCACTCCGTGGGACGAATACTCTGGGGTATCTGCATAGCTGTTAGTCAAGGTTTGCTGGGAGTGGAAGCTGACTGGCAGCTTGGTGAAGACAATTAGGTAACTACCTATCGAGCCATGAGTGGCCTGGTGGAAGAAGGATCTAGCAGGCGTTCGGGCAAAGGATGACGAGAGGTATCCGCCAGCACTGCTGGTGGGCCGCGGCGGTGACGATATAGGCTGTGGCTTCGAGCTGGAGGTGGAGCTTTCACCGGGCACGGCGGTAAAGTCGAGGTCGTCAACGTCCTGGCCGGTGAAGGGGAGACTGATCCTGGAGTGGCCCGGGGTAGCGGTGGCCGAAGAGCCAGGCGTCTTGCTCTGGCGCCTGGACATGGTTGACAGTTGAGGTGCAGTCCGTCAGCGATTGCGAATGGATGGCGCAAGGTAACGCGGGTAGGAGCCAAAAACGTCACTCTCGGGGGGCACCAGCACGACGGACCGCTCAGCGGGGGATCACGTCCATCCGCACATCGATTGCGAATGAAGGGAGTCTGGGCGTGCGGTGAGAGTTTGTCGGGTGCAGGCCGGGTGGAGCAATTGGCGAATGAGTTGTTCGGGAAACCGGGCGGGCTGGTGGGCCGGGATGGACGCTGGAGCTGGTGATGGACGAGCTCGAGAATTTTGCTCCCCGCCTCCAGAACCACGTCCGTGGGCGCCACAGCCGTGGCCAGAGGGGCGCGGGTCGACGCGCTAGAGTCGCCATTGAGCATTAGGCGGTCCGGGGTCGCTCTCTGCCCACCGGTGAGTCCGGGCCGTGGCATTCGCTGGCGAGCTGGAAAAGCCCCGAGAGACGTTGAGCACGACGCTCGAGGTACATACGCGGTAGGCGGTAGGGCAGGCTCAGCAGCCTTTTTTTTTTTTTTCCTTCTCCTGCACGAATCCCCACCCGCCCGTCGCACAAGCTGCCGGATCGCCACAACCATGTGAACGGCCGTCAAACCGCAAGCAGCAATTTTCCCTTGGCCAGCCCTCGCCAACGCGCGCATCCCACGCGTGGCGCCGGGACGCCGGCCGCGCCCCTCTACTACGAACAGAATGACGCCACACCACGCCATATCCCTCCATCCCGGTGCAAATTGCATTACAACACTGATTCCCAGGGGCGCTCTGCTGTGCATGTATCCAAGCTGCAGCTTCTCCTGCCTCCGCGCGGCCGCCTAGGAAGTGCGCTCTTTTTACTTGCATCCTAGCTGCATCTAGTCCGCCCCATCCGCCCCGCCATCAGCCCAAGCTCCTCCAGCGCTCCCTACTCGCCCGGCCCACGCCTAAATCGTGCCAGCTGGAGCACATGCAGCTGCAATTGCGCGACGCGCATCCCCCGGGACCCCATCGCTGCTCCGTTCCCGCCATCAGACGTCCCAGCTTGACGGAAGCCCCCGCCTCGTCTAAGTTTCTTCACATCAGCTGTTGCCTGGTTGCTGCATCTATATTCCTCCACCTCCCTCCTCCAACCATTTGAGCACCCGCCAACAAGGTGCCTTCCCATGACACTGCTAGACTAAGCACAATTCAGACTACTCTGACCCCGCACCCTATCGCCTCCATCTGATATGCTCAAGCAACCATGCTGCTGGAGTTGGAACGTGAGCCTGTATCCGAATACGCCCCGAAGACGAGCGTACGGCTTTCAATTAGCTTTCGCGAGGCCGACACCGACACCGACGCCGGCGCCTCGCGTATTGAAATGTGCCGTCTGCGGACGCCGGAGGGATGCAGGGCGTGTCGAGGCTGTCCCACACCTTCAGAGAATATCCGGTCTGGCGTCCCCAAAATCAAGTGAGCCGCTGAAGATATCCTTGCTGAATGAGCCGTTCGACGTCGCCTTGACGCACGTAGAATTGGCTATTCTTCGTCAAGGTGATCGCGCTGGGCAAGCCGTTAGCCATACTTTTTTAACACCATGCAGGTGGCACACAAGGTAGGACAAGGGGTGGTCTAAGACTCCTCGAGAATGGCCGAATCAAGCCGGGTGAAAGCCATGCCGGTTGTCGAGACCCGCGTCGTTCTCCATATTTTGAGGGGTAGGATGAGGAGATATCATGAAAATCAGGAATCACTTACCCATACTCCGTCTGAATCTCGCCTGCATCCTTGAGCACTCGCACGTCGATGAATAAGTCACGCGGTGGCTCCAGGCTACCGGTGAGGTCAATGTCGGTCCACTGGCCCTTGTATGCGGCTAGCAGATCGCTGTATTGCCTCACATACTCCTCCTCCTCGGGGCTCAGACTGCTGGTGTTGCCCATGTCGCCGCTTAGATCCTTGCCACCGGCCTGCTGCCCTTGCTGCTGCTGCTGCTGCTGCTGCAACTGTTGCCGCTCCAGCACGTCAATGCCATTCCAGCACATCTCCTCGAGCTTGTCGGACCGCGTTCGATGGTAGGCGAGCAGGCAGCGCTTGTTGCGGCGCATGGCGAGGTGGTCCACGAGCAGCGCGCAGGCCGTGGCCGGGTCCGCGGACGGGTCGAACGAGCCTTGCAGCGAGCTCGTTATTTCGTTGACGTCGTTGTTGAGCTCGCGCACCTCACGCGTCACGGCGCGCACGATCTCGGTTTGGTACGGCGGCAAATGTGCCAGCGCCTGCGTGCGTTTGGCATGCTGGACCTGCGGATCGCATGTCAGGGTGATCTCTGCGCCGTAGATGAAGGGGGTTGACCAGTGACTTACCAGCTTGTTTCCCAGTTCGCCGTACATTTCTATGCTGATGTTGGTGTCGATCGGGGACGAGCGGCGCAAGTGACCGCGTCGGCGCAGCGAGCCCCGCGACGCGAGCTGCGGATCCTTGCTCTAGTTCAGGCCCTCCGCCATGCGCCGTTTCCAGCCCCGCAAGTCATTGATAATTGCATTTACGAGCAGCTGCCCGCTGTAAGCATGGCTGTCGCATGTGCATTCAAAGCTCGCATGGCTTAGAACGGTCTTCACTTACTCGGCATATATTGTTTGTCGGGGAACAGCACTTCCAGCTCACGTGCGCATCCCGTTTGGGAAAATAAGAATTGTCATCATCCTGTCCATGATATACCCGAGGTTGCACAAGATGCATTTGTGCGAGGAAGAAAATTCTCTTGCGTCGTGGAGATAAGAGTACTCGCCCCAGTGGACATCATCCCTTCCATTGCATCTCCACCTTTCGTCTGCCCCTCCACAAGCGCCGTGGTTCAGTCCCAGCGACACGCTCAGGGCCATCTTCTGAGGAAGCGAAATGAATCCATTGCAGAAGAGCTAACAAGCCAGCGGAGAAGTACATCGGAAGTCGGATATGGATTGGTCTATCATCATCACATGTGGTGTCTTCTAGTTATTATGACAAGCCCATGAATGCCGCCCGGCCGCGCAGCCTGTCTTTTTCTCCATTCATTGCTTTGCCCCCAACCCAGTCTCCATCATCCTTCCAATTGCAATTCCTTTATGTCGTCAATGAAAGCGTTCAGTACAGACGAAAAAGACCAGGAAAGGGGTAAGAGAATAGGAGAAAAGAGATATTAGAAATGGAGAGAAAAGAGACAGGCATAAAGGATAAAAAAAAAAAAAAGACATCGCCATCCAGTCACCATCCGCCCGAGAACAACGCCGAATCCATGCAGTGGCTCTCCTTTATATCCCGCAGGAGACCGGGAATAGAAAGAGCCTGGCTTGTTTTACAGGTGACCGCCTTCACACCATCTCCACACGCATTGTCCTGGGCACCGAAGACTCCGCAACGCTTGAAACACCCGCCCGGCCGTTCATTGCGCGTTCGCACATACGCCAAGGAAAATCTTCCTCTATCAACATTCCTGACACAATCAGTTCGTCGGCGCGGTCTCGTCCATCCACTTGTCGAATTCGCTGGCCGGTTCCATGGGCATAAGGCTCGCATCGACCTGCCACTCCGCCGGCTGATGCTCCGGGGGCTGCTCAGTCATGAAGGTCGGGTAGCCAGCCTCATCATACGCACTGCCGAATTGCTGCTGACCATCCTGGGGGAATGCGTGATCGGTGCCGTAGCCGAGGAGCATGGGATCGACCTGAGGATCACCACCAGGAGTGCCCATGCCATGCGGGAATCCAAGTTGAAGCAGCTCATGAGTCTGTTGACCCCCAGGCAATCCGAGAAGAGACTGACTCATGTCGTACACCGGCGTGGATTGCTGACGCATTACGGGGTGCTCCATGCGGTGCATGCGAACATCCTCAACGCCAGGGTTGACACCATGGGGGTGGATGGTGGTCTGGTAATATTGATGGTGCATATCAGCGACACCAAGCACAGCTGGAGGAGGACGACCTTCGTTGGTCGCTTCCCACGTGGACCTATTGACGCCGCCATTGTTGGGTCCAAAGCTGCGCTCATCATAATTTGCGTGGCGCCTGTGGGCTTTGTTCCTCGGGCGGCGGCCGGAAGGGTTCCACTCTGCATCCGGATCATCAAGGTCGCTGGGCTCGCTATCTTCTTCGTCGGAATAAGTGCCCTTCCTCTTGCGCGCAGCTGGTGTGGTCTTGCTGGGAGAGAACTTGTAATCCGGATGAGCATTCTGGTGGTTTATCCGCTCAATTTTCGCCAACTCGTTGTAGTGTTCGCGAATTTCCGGTGGCTCCATAGGCCAGCTCTCGCCAGACACAGAAGACACAACTTGGTGGTTGTTCTGCAGACACCAAATCTTGGTCCGCTCCGCATACGCTGACCGGTAGAGCATGAAGGAGTTCATGGGCCTCGTGATGTACCCATTGCGTTTGGCTGCCTCCTCTCTTCGCTGTTCCGCTGGCCTGTTAACCCACTCCTCCATGTTTTTCACCGGAATGTGTCCAAGGTCTTTTGTAAGGACGCTCAGAGGGGCAGTGAGCTTCGGCGTCTTGACTTTGCTCTTGTTCTCCCCGGACTTCTTCTTTGGCTTGCTTATGCGCGCTTTCGCGGCAGGAGAAGCTGTGCGAGCAGCAGACGTGCCGCTTCTGGTTCGACGACCACCATCGCTTGCTGTTGCCGACCTCGGCGTAGGGGGCGTGTGAGCTTGCACGCCTTGATGCAAATACTAATTGAAGGAGAGGATGGTCAGAAAGTTATACAGCAAGTTATCCAATAGAGCTTACCGCGAGATTGTGGTAGACCTGCCCATCATCGTTGTAGTAGGTAGGCCCGGGACCTCCATAGCCATCCTGCGCCAAACACTGATTAACTAGGAGCCTTCTCAAAACAGACATCGTTTTTTGACAAGAACTTGCAGTGATGGCAAGGAGAAGAATTTGCGAAGAGCCGCTTACCATTGAAATGCCCAAGCCAATATCATTCTGACCATGTGCCTCTGGGTAACTGCTGACGTTGTACTGCGGGCTCATGTACGGTCCACCGGGCTGCTGGTGGTGCACTGGGCCAGGCGATGCGTAGGCGGACTGGGCAGCAGACTGTGCAAAACGTGATTCGTCAGCCTCGTACTTGTAAGGTGTGTTGGCATTGTGCTGGACCAAGTGATGGAGGTCGTATTGCAACTCGGCCGGCACGCTGGGCGGAGTCGGGGGGTGTCGCTGCACCATTGGTTCCGCTTTTAACATTGTCTGTCAAGAAGTACGCCACCTGCTGCTGAACAGGAGTTGCTACGTCGAGTGCTGTAGATGCGGAGGCTCTGAAGGGCGGGCAATCACCGAAACGAAACGCCGTTCGACCACCGTGCCACAGACGCACAAGACTCTTCTGCCGTTGCACGAGATCTCGCGATAGAGGACTTAGGAGCTCCGGTGGCACTGGCGAGTCAATGTTGCCGTTGGGAAGTCTCGCCTTGTAGCTGCCGGATTCCTTTCGGAAGGCTTCTGGAAGGATTCTGTAGATCAAGACTGGATTGACGGCTGAGATGTCCAGGATATCAACTGAACTGAGTGTGTCAGCGGCAAGATCTTCCTGCAATGTATGCAATGCAAGGGGGTTGTCTCTTGGTGCCGTCGCATTGATGCAGTTCGGAGCAGAAAGAGGCCTTTGAGGACGGACCTGTCACGGGTACCTGCTGCTCGCCGTGCGTGTTATGTCTGTACAGGCGGCTCAGGAGTAGGGGTGTTGCAGCAATCAGTCGCGGAAAGCTATGCGGCTCCCAGCGTGGCGAGTTGACGCTGTCTCAGCGCGGTTTCTTTGTTGCGGAGCTCCAGACCGATAGCAAGCAGACGGCGACAAATCGTCCAGCCGATGGGGCAGCACTTCTTTGTCTGGAGGCCGTAAGTACCTCAGGCAGTTATTTGTAGCGGGGGTGGATGTCGAGGCCTACCGCATACGTAGGAGATCGGAGGCCGAGCGACTGAAGACGGACGACCAATGGGGACCGGATTCGTAGGGGTCAAGACCACTTCTCTTGGTGGCTGCTTTTGGACGAGAGACCTGGCAAGTGACGCCTCTGGGGGTTTTTGTGAAGACTCAGCGGTCTGGAGAGTGCAGGAGGCTGGCCCGCCACGCGCAATGGTTGCTTGGACGCTCGAAATGGAACGAAAACGGTCAAACAAGTCAACTACTCAAGAAGAATAGGCCAAATGTTACACACGCAAGGCTTCGAGGGCCTCGCATTCCTACTACCAGCTCCCAATTTACCAGCTGCTGCCCGTCAGGTCGCCAAGGCGCGTAGCGACTTGGGTGGACCGAAAGCAGTATGTTTCGCGGCCATGGTATGCGCGGCACTACCTGCAGCTTGGATCTCCCATCTTGACGGCCTAATGGCAGAGACCAAATCCGTTTGAAGAATGACTGTCTCACTTTGGAACTAGCAGGGATCACCTGCGAGGTCGTGGGTGACTAATGCTGCCATTTCCCTTCTGCGCTGGTGCTAAGGCCCGCATTCTAAGACAAGCGTCAGTGTTACCACCGCAGCGATCTGGCGGGTGGATGCGGATCATGTGTGTTCCCTGGGAGCTCAGCAGATGTGGCTGGAGGGGCGCAAGGGCGCTTATCCTCCGCGGGGAGCGGCTGGGTTGCAGGTGCAGTAGGAGTTTTCTGCTCCTCTGTGATAATCCGAGCTGCATCTGGCAGCTTGCAGGCGCCTTGGCCCCCCTGTCGCCTGATGCAGGGTTCGGTTGCTTCCGGATAATACCAGGGATAGAGGGCGTCTGCGAGCGGCTGATTGGCACAAGCAAGCAGCGACGGGTAAGGGCCCGCTCCGTTCGTGCTCATCAGATGCGGATAACCGCAGCCCGGTTGCGCCTCCAATTGGCCAGCACGTTGGCTGATTCGAAGTTACAGAGCAGGCGTGGCTTGAGGGCTGGGTCCGTATCTGCCACAAAAGCCATGGTCATCCAACGGCTGAAGTTGAGCTGCTTGACTTCGGTTGCTGATTTGATTGCTGGAGATTGATATTGAGTTGTCGTCCGCGGACGAGGTCAGCCGGAAAGCCCTCGAACTACCGGGACGGCGTGGTGATCAGCAAAGGCTTTCTCCGAATGCATATGGTGCGGTACGCTAGAAACTGCGAAAACGTTCGCTACTGCTTGCCATGTCATCAAGATCTTGCCATAGAGCACGGGAAGCCCGATGGGCTAGCATTGACGGGTCTGGACAACCGCGGAAGAATCGATTCGCGGGGCCGTCACGTTGAGCGGGCAGGGATGGTCCCCACCCGCTAAACGTCGCGCCTCGAGGCTATGAAGTAGGTGTTCCAGAGTTGATGTGAATTCGTCAGGAATAACGGTCTTTACTATGCCCCAACGAGATAATGAAGGGCCGGTTCCCATGGCCATCTGACGTTTCAACATTGAAGCGAAAGCGACGTCCTGTCCAGAAACGTACCAATGTGCAGCCACCGCGAATAGCAGCACCGTAGCCTCGCCGAATCCACGCTCTCCCGCGGTCGATCAGCATTCGATCAGGATAGCGGCGGGCGCTCCGAAGGAGTGTGACACGGCGGCTAGCCATAAGGCAACCCCTTCGCAGTGAAATGACGGGCGTTGGGCGTCTGGCCACGACTGGAGGAGTGGCGGAGGCCAATTACTGTCCCTCAGCGGGCGTGGTCTCTTCCGGACAGGATGATAGTGCTGGCGCGAGGCGCAACAGAGCCCTGTCCAAGTGATCATCCTGAAGAAAAACGGTGGAGAGATGGCGCAGACAAGGTTTGCCTCACAGCAGACCCTCGCAGTTTCTTCACGGGAATCGTCATAATGGTTCGAGAGGTGGAGGCGTCGACGATCCGGGCTCCTTAGGGATGCGGAGGCGCTGCGAGGTGGTACAAAGGCTCACGGGAGATGAGAGACCGCAAAGACCAGGCGCCTCTCCGGGCACACAGCACGTGCGAAGTCTGCACAGGAGCTGTGGCGCTCGCAGGCGGAGCTGCTGGCCAGATAGTCAATCCATGCCGCTACTGCTGGAATTGATGCCCCTTGACTGGAGACGGGATGGCATCGCCAGGAGCCTGACATGCCGCTTGGCCTGCCAGACGCCTGCCAGCACCAAGACGCCAAGCCCATTCTTGGGAAATCCGCGATATCAACTCAGCGTGAGACGTCGTTGCCTTCTGCAAGGTACAAAACCGGCGCATGTCCGCGTACGAGGGGCCTGGATGTCTCCGGCGGGCCGTCACGACGCCACACAGGCTTGCGCGGGCGGCCGCCATTGGGCCCGGCGCCCATGGCGCGAGACATGCAACACTGGGAGGAGAAGATGGTGAGATGGTGATTCATAGCGGATTCCGCGGGAAGAGGGCCGACTGAGACAGCCTGGTTGCGCCCGGCGAGGGTTGCACCTTGGGTGCTGAAGAGGGATGGCGAGCAGCAACGCGTGTAAGGCGGTGCTCAGGCCGGCGATGGCACTGGATACGGGAGGCGGAGCCGCAGCGGCAGGCGACGACAGCAGACACACGCGTCGGGCGCACGCAGCGGACAGCTTAGGGCGCGAGGCTTGCAGCGGGCGGGACGGAGGTCGACATAACCTTTGCGGACCGTCGTTCTTCCCCGGAGAATGAGGCACGACGGGGATGGTTAGTGGACTGTGCCTGGTGGAGAGGCTAGGTGCGGCATGGGAGCTATGCCCTAGGCCCTATGCGCAATGCCCCGGCAGCTGGAGCTGGAGCTGGAGCTACGGGCCATGGACGGGCGTTCGGGCGGCGCGCGGCGATCGTCTCGCGGAGCTCTGGTCGCATCATTGCGCACACCACACAGCACCCACCCTGGCCCTGGCCCATTCCTGCGCGGAGCACAGGCCCTTGCCGACATAAGGTAACTTCAGGCCACAACTCAACTCACTTGCCATCTCCCTCCCCGCATGTCCAAAGACGCGCGCCAGACGCACTCCGCACCCTTGACCCGCGCGCAAGCGATGAGATTGCGCTAGACCGCCTGCTTTCCGGCCACACTGCCTCCACCGAGAGCTAGTTACACGACAGCCAGAGCAAAGCATGAGCGCTCCGACGAAGCCCAAGCAGGCCCCGAAGGGATGGGGCTCCTTCTTGCAGGGCGCCGTTGCCGGCCTGGAGTCGCGTCTGGACACCATTCTTGCCGAGGACGACCAGGCTTCTGCGCGGAGCAGAACCGACGATGCCGCCCGCCGGAAGCCTTCCGCCGAGCAAGGTACTCCTCCCCGCTGCCTGTCAATTCTCAGAGAATACTGAGTCCTTCCAGCCGTAAATCGCACCCCGTCCCGCTCCCGGGCGAACGACCGTCTCCAGGAGCGCCTGGCTAAGGCCGTGAAATCCGACGCCCAACGCTCGGGGCGGCCGTCGTCGGAATTGCCTTCACGGACAGGCACACCTAGCAACGGTGCTGATACCTCGCGCACAAGTTTGGACTCCAAAACCTCAGAACCTCGCTCGTCGGTTCCCGCTCAAGATGAAAAGACGGCTGCGTCAAGAACTTCGAATGAAGAGGAGGGTGATACAGCCCCCAAATCTGCGGAGGAGGAGGCGGGAAAGGCGGAAGATAAGGACACATCACGGTTAGGAGAGGATACGAGGCTTGAGGTTCCAGCATCAGAGTCGCCTCGCGTATCCCTTGATTCTGGCCGGCCAGACACTCCAATTGATCCACCATCGCGAGTGGATATTCTCACTTCGGGAACCGAAGTGGGACCAAGCCTCGACCTCACCACCTCCGCGAACGAGCCTGAAGATATCACCGCCCTCCGCCAGTCATACGAAGAACTGAGCAAAACCCATCGTGAGGAGATTACTGCACACCTCGAGCGCATCGACGCTTTGCAATCGAAGCTCAAATATCTTTCGAGTCAGGCTGTCTCTCAAGCCCGTGCTGTCGCCAATGAGGCAGACCAGGGATCGCTGGAGAAGAAGTTGGCAGAGAAAGATGAGCAGATTGCATTGCTCATGGAAGAAGGCCAGACTCTTTCGAAAAAGGAATTGAACCATCTCAACACCATCAAGAAATTCCGCGCCAAGGTTGGTCAGGACGAGAAGACAATCATAGACCTGAAAAAGAAGCTGTCGAAAGCTGAGTCAAACGCTAGCGAGGCCACAGAACGTGCGAAACGGGCTGAGGCCGCGGCTAAAGTCGCGGAACAGAGGGTGAAACAATTAGAGAAGGTCGAAAGTGATGTTATATCACTCAGATCAGAGCGTGAGGAGTCGGCTCGCACTATTGCAGAGTTGAAGAGGCAGCTTGCCGCGGCGAACGAACGCGCTGAAGCCGCCGAGAAGAAGGCCCAAAACAATGCTGCAGCCGCGGAACACAAACGAGTCTCGGAGCTTGAGGAGGAGCTCTCGGACCTCCGGCTTGAAAAGAAGCTTGCTGAAGATCGAGCCAAGGCGGAAGCTCGAGAGATCAAAGAAGAGTCCACAAGGCAACAAGAGCGAGCCGCGGTACTGGAAACAGAGCTTCGGAGCGAAATCATGGTATGTTAACATAATAGATATATCCCGGGAAACATTACGCTGACGAATCAAAAGGACCTTGAAACTAAGCTCGAGATCCTTCGCTCCCGCACCGAAGAAGTATCCTCGAATCCCTCCGGTGATTCTCAGATCAAGCTCTTGCGTCAGATAGAAACTCTTCAGACTCAGTACGCCTTAGCTAGTGAGAATTGGCAAGGCATTGAGGGCAGCCTGACAGCCCGAGTTGCAGCACTCGAGAAAGAACGTGACGAGCTTGCCAAACGAGAATCTGACGCGCGGCGCAAGGCGCGTGAGGTCAATTCCAAGTCTCGCAAACTGGAGGAAGAGCTGGACAATGCCAGCGAACAGGTACGCAGTTTGGAGCATGAGCTAGCAGAGAACAACAATCAGATATCCAAGCTGCAATTCCGAGTAGCACAGCTGGAAAAAGAGATCGAAAGCGCCACGGCAGGTTTCGAGCAACAGAAGAAGATATGGGAGGCGGAACTAGCCCAGAGGATCGAGGAAGAGAAGACGAAGTGGCGCCTCGAATCAGCGACTGCAGCTACACAATCACCCATCTCGGGAGCTGGCGAGAGTCACAACCATTTTCTCACTCCCCAGACACCGTCGCTGCCGGGCACCATGTTCGGGCGCAAGCATTCAGGCGAGCTGTCGGCGGGCTTACATTCACGCCGTGGCATCCCCCGTAATGTGTCCTCGGAGCTGCTACTGTCGCTAGATGCACAGCAGCCCAGACGCATGGCATCCTCACAACGCACTCCCGGTTTCCCTGGTACGCCGCAGCGGCAGGACTCATCCTCGACGACCAACGGCAACGGCCTCGGCCTCTCCTCCAGCCACCCGGCCCCGCCATCCATTCATACCGTGGACGACTCCGCCGACGCTTTCGAGCGCACCTCGTCGCCCCACCGTACTGTCGCCGACATGATATCTGTCAGTACTGTGGGCGCAGGCCCATCCGTGCAGCTTGTCGAACGGATGAGCGCGGCCGTCCGGAGACTCGAGTCCGAGAAGGCCGTGTCGAAGGAGGAGATGGCGCGACTGGCCGCGCAGCGCGACGAGGCGAGAGAAGAAGTCGTCGCGCTGATGCGCGAGGTTGAGGAGAAGCGCAGCCAGAACAAGCTCGTAGAGAAGCTACAGCGCGAGCTGCAGGAGGTCAACGCCCGCTACGAGGCCACGCTCGAGGCCTTGGGTGAGAAGAGTGAGCAGGTCGAGGAGCTACAGAATGACGTTGACGACCTGAAGAAGATATACAAGGATTTGGTAGAGCGGACGATGAAGTAGGCAGTAAAGTGATCTTTCCCTAACTGCCGCCGAGGAAGAACAGAACTCTGTATGTCCGTTTCATATGTGTACTCTCAAAGAGACCATTGTAGGAGGGTTCTCGGTTACAGGTTGCCGCGCTTGTATGTAGGCGATGGTGTCAACGATGTTCACGCATTCATGGGAGCATTCTCGGCGTTTTGGAAGTTTTGTCGGTATGATGGATGTGGTGGTACTTGCCCGGTCTGCGCACTGTAACATTCGTTGCGTAACCTTCATCACATGTTTAGATATCCAATGCAAAGTTTGCTGTAGAATTTTTTCTTTCAAGGTTGAGACTTGTAGCTCAGAGCTGTATGACCACCACATCTGGTTGCCGCCCCGCGTGGATGTTATGTTGACCAGAGCGGTGGGTTTTTTTTTTATATGCCAGCCCACATGGTGTTGGGTTCATAGCACCTCACACGGTATCAATTCCACTGCATGTCGATGCTTTCATTTGCTATATGGTCGAATGCAATATTGAGAATACCTGGTATACTCATACAACTGAGGTAAAGGGGAAAAATTACAGAGTTGACCTTTCTCTCATTATAAAATGTCGTTGATGCTTCTCTCATTGAATCCGCCCCGTCATTGAACCATCAGTACTCTTCTGTAGAGGTGAGATCAGCTTGCGATCTTTCGATTTATCTGCTCTGGAGCTACTTACCAACCAGATTTTACGCCTGATTAGATGCATAAGTCCATGTGGTTTGAATATGATCCTCAGTCTTAGTACGCTTCATCTCAATCTCATCTCAGGGGTATACGCGTTGACAGCGAAAGTCATCTAAGGAAAGTCATCTAACCATATGGCAACGCTCAAGAGGTTGGCAGGCTGATCTCAACGCCCTCAAGTTCAGCATTTTGGATGATGTAGTTCATAATCTGTCCTTTGTCAGTAACTTAGGCCGGACTCGGTCCGACTTGCCATGTCTTACCTTCGCATCTGGTGCTAGCTGAATGGCCAGCTCTCCGTCAATGTTCTTTTTGTCAGTTTCGGCTCCGGCTTTGATCAGCATCAATGCCGCGTCTCCCTGACCTTCCGCAATGGCTGCCAGTCACCGTCAGCCTATCAGCATCCCCCGCAATATTTCCTCGATGACTCATACCATGGTGCAATGCAGTCATTCCGTCCATATCGGTTGCGTTCAGCGGGCTATTGGCTTCCAGCAGCACCTTGATCATAGGGACTGAGCCCACCGCTGCCGCGCGGTGCAGAGCGAGCTGTCCACGCTTGTCCTTCACACGCGCGGACGCCTTCTTCGCGATGAGCTTCCGAGCAGTATCGAGATTGTTCTTAGATGCGGTGAAATGTAATGCGGTCTACTCGTCGCGGGTAAGCATTCGAGACTGGCGGGGGAGCGGATGGGGGCGGTTCACCTGGCCGTTGTTGTCTGGCTCGCAAAGTTAGCTGAGCATCATATACCGAAATTTGGTATAGAGACTTGAACGCACTCTTTCTGTTTACATCGGCGTCACGGGCGAGGAGGAGGTCTACTAGCTCATCGGCGTCTTTCAGGCTTGCGGCCATCATGAGGGGCGTCCAGCCAAGACCATCCTACATATATTTCAGTTCCTGCACCACATATGCGCCCACAGTGCTAATGTGGTTGTACCTGTGCATCGATATCGAAGTTTCTGGTCTGGGAGAGCTGCGAGACGATATCCAGACGATTGTAGGACACGGCCCAGTGGATAGGCAGGCGATCGTCATCGTCGCGGCGGTTGGCGAGCTTCGGATTCGCCTAATGGGACAGGCGCTCAGCACAAGCACGGGAGCGAACGGAGATAGCGTGGGCATACGTTAAGCAAAGACTCAACCACAGCGGCTACGCCAGAGGTCAGCAGAGCGGAGCTCAGAGCGGGGCTGCGGCATCCGCGTACTTTTTCCTTCACGGCATGCTTCGTGGATAGCGAACTTGGACTGGTCTTGTGCAGCCATGACGAGCGTCGGAGCCCGATGCAGCTCCACAGAGCGCTGCACAAAGTAAGCTCAAGGGCGGAGGCGTGGAGGGAGAAAAAAGTGTCGCGGAGACGCAGGCAGCTCGAAGCTTCGGGCGGCGATCAAGGCGGCGCCGAGGTTCCCCGAGCGGGCTAGCGCGCCTTGTTCGCGTCTCGGAGCAGGCGCGGGCTGGCTTGACGTCAACGTAGCCCGCCAGCAACCTCTGCAGCGGACGCCACATTGTTGATGGAGCTCTCCCCCATCAGCACCGCGAGGCTCTGCGTTAGCTTGGCACTGTGCTGACTCGCCCTCCCGCTTGACATGTTCCCCGTGCCGCCCGCGGCTACAGCCTAGCACACGCCCCCCTGGACCGCGAGTGCCAAATTTCCATCATGGCCTCCATGCTGCCGCTGGTTACCCTGGAGGAGCATTATGTTGACCATCAAGTGCTTGGCGCCTCCCAGGAGGATGCCTTTGCCTACTCTACCTTTCCTCAGCCCTTGATGGACAAACTGGCATCGCTGGGCGATGACCGTCTCTCGGATCTCGACAACAACTCCATCTCCATGCAAGTCCTTTCTCACGCGCCTGTCGATCCATCTCCACCAGTCTGCCGCGGAGCCAATGACCGTTTAGCCGCCACCGTCCGGAGACATCCTAGCCGCTATGCTGCTTTTGCCCTATTGCCCATGGGCGATCCCCAAGCTGCTGCCGCCGAGTTCGAACGCTGTGTACGCGATCTTGGTTTCGTCGGTGCTCTCATCAACAACCATCATAAGGGCTCATTCTACGATGATCCCCGCTACTGGCCTGTCTTCTCTACCGCCCAAGGCCTGGACGTTCCTGTGTATATCCACCCCACCTTCCCATCTCAGGATAAAGTCTACCAATATCGTGGCCACTACTCTGAGCCAATCGCCCAGATGCTGGGCGCCTGGGGCTGGGGTTGGCACAGCGATGTCGGCCTACACGTCCTCCGTCTGTATGCTGGTGGCCTGTTCGACCTGTTCCCGAAGCTCAAGATTGTCATTGGCCACATGGGTGAAATGCTCCCGTTCCAGCTAGACCGCATCATCGACATATCAGAGGGCCTGCAAGCTCCTGAGTGGAGCGGTCGCCAACGTGGACTCAGGGAGGTGTGGGAAAACAACATCTGGGTCACGACGTCAGGAATGTTCTCATTGGCACCAATGGCTTGCTTGTTGAAGGTCACGGCGCCCGAGAAGATCATGCTTAGTGTGGACTACCCCTTCTCTGAAAACACGAAAGGCAAACAGTTCATCGAGGATCTTTGGAACAGCGGCCTCGTGAGTGGAAGGGATGTAGAGGGAATCGCTTATCGGAACGCGGAGACTTTGTTGGGAATCAGGGCTGGCCAAGAGTAAGTGCTTCAACCCTGTTTCTGGTTCCCTGCCGCTCCCAATTGCACGTGCCTTCTCTTCACCTATAAGGCTGTGCGATTGAATACACATGCATCAAGATCTTGCGATGTTTCATTGCGACTGTTCCAGTTGCTTACTGATATTCCTAGGAACGGCTACAATAACATTCCCAACAAACGGGCTCTTGGTGAAGGTGTAAATGAAAATTCGATCAGAAAGAGACGCGGCAGGCCTCCGAAGGATACAGAAGTACCGACTACGGACCCTGGAGCTCCTGTGCCGATGTCTCCGGTCGAGACTGAAGCCGCTGCTCGCCGCATGGAGAAACGGAGATGCCAGTATTGTCAAAGAATATTCAGCAGGATTGAGCATCGCGTGCGCCACGAGAAGACCACCCGTAAGTGTTGTGTAGTACTTACAGTTTACTCCGTCCGCGGATTTCTCATACGATGCAGATATGGGCGAGAAGCCTTTCCAGTGCCAATATTGCTCGAAAGCTTTTTCGAGAAGTGATAACTTTCACCAGCACCTTCGAACTGTGCATAGCAACGAAACGAACACCGCAAACCAGCAGAACGGCGAGAGCAGTGCTGAATCCAATAATAACAACTCAAACAACAATGCGAATACTGAGCAGTCTGGTGCCGTTTTCCAGCAATCAGACGCAGCGACATCCTTCTTTGAGGGACTTCAAACGTACGCGAATGATGACAGCCCTATTGAAGCCCGGGAAAACTGGGTGTAGAAGCCAGAACACCAGGCTGACGCCGTAAATCGCCAACACAGACAACTACAGACTTAGAACGCGCTCGGACAAACGACGAACGAAGATATGAAGCGAGATGATCCATAAGTAAGAGCGATTCGCGTCCGCTCTCCATGACAGGTGCTTCAACAGTTGGTTGGTCCTACGGCGGCGAGGCTCTGACGACAGTCTCATTTGCGCCAATTGCTATAACCACCACGAGGCCCATGGCTTCTCGACCAGCATCAGCTTGCCAGGAAACTATCCATCCAACATAAAAGGCCCAGACTGAGGCTATTGCCAACTGAACATTTCCCAGAAGTGGCATGTGGGTCTGGCGGGGAATCTCGTTTGCGAATTTCGCTTTCCCAAAAAGCCGGCCGGTATTAAGCGGGCTTACGCCGAATAGCATCCCGACCGTTGCACCAAAGCCGGTCTAGGAGATTGCCTTTTTTTTTGTTACTTTCTGCAAATGGAAAAGGCATAATTCGTGGGAAGTGGATGAGTTGAGCGGGACGAAAATTACGAATTGCATGTAGCATCATTCCTCTAGGAAGACACGCTGGCCGTTGCTCCAGGGGTTTCACCAAAAGGAAATTTCGCGATCATGGGACGGGCCGCGGTTCCGGCAGGACAGGACAGGGTAGCAGCAAGCAGGAGTAGTAGTAGTAGCAGTAGTGAACGGAATCTCTCCTCCCACCGGGGCGGAGGACTGAAATGAACAAAAGGACCCACCACCGCCTGCAAACGATCGAGACATCTCGATCCTATCTCAGTATTCTTCGTTCTTCCAGCCCGGCAAGAGTGATAGCAATAGCTACGAACGAATCAGATGGGTGCGCTTGTAGGCCGTCTTGACCGGTCAGAACCCGGTAGATTGACGATAGCTTCTTTCCTGCCCGTTCAACAATGCGTGGTGTGAGGGGAACTTGCTGCCAAGAGGACAGCACCCCGGTAAAAATTCAAAAAAAAAAAAAAAAAAGGATGTCGACTGCAGCGTCCGACCAGGTGTGGCGCCATAGTCAGGCGTGCGTGCGGACGTACGTGCGGACGTCCCGTCGGGCAACGGGAAACGCTCTCTGGTACTCAGTCCATTGCCTATTTGTTCCTGCCCTCGCTTTCCGCAATCGTGCAGGAAATAAATATGTGGCCTTGCTGCAAGGCTTCCTACGAGAGCAGATGTTCTGGACCCTTTTTTTTCCCCGAGTATTTTAATTATCGGAACGGAACGATACGAACGGATTGCCTACCCTGCTGGTTTTCCCTCTCTCTCTCTCTCTCTCTCTCTCTCTGTGCTTAGGTCTGCCGTCAAGCGGGTTAGCGTATCGTACTTTAGCTTGATTTGTGGACTTTGCTTTGCTTTGTTTTGCTTTGCTGTTGCTGTTTCGGACAGGGGGACGCGTTCGGCTGGCGGGGGCCGGTGCCGGTACCGAACCTCCATGCATTGCAGGCGCAGGTGCAGGTGCAGGTGCAGGCGCACGCAGCAGGCACCGGAGTAGGAATGCACACCGAGCGCGCCATGGGGAGGGTGTAGGATTACGAGGGGAGGAGTGAGATCGAGATTGCGTGTGAGATTGCGGTGGGCTGGGCTGGGCCGTGTGAGATAGATTGAGCCCGTTGATGCACGCATGGCGGGATACGTGCGGGAAGGTCAGGGTTCGCGAAGGGAACGAAACGAAGGAAGACGTGGCTACGTGTACGGCGGACGCCGCAAAAGCACGGGTGGTTCGACGGGTCGGCGGGAATGAAGGAAACTTGTCCAATTTTTGTTTATTGGGGTTTTACGTGCGACTCCTCTGGCTCTTCTTTTTTTTTTTTTTTTTTTGGTGACCGCGCGTTGCCATGTCTTGCTTGAAGTCCATTTTTGTGTATCTGATGTACCACCAGTAGACCCAAAAGAAAGAGCACCGAATATTTGAGCCTGAGCTTCGCAAACCTATCTTAAATTCTTTGAGCGGTTGAACACCAACGCCGTCATTATACCTATATAAATTTTCCGGTCGGGACATTTCATGGTAGAAAAAGGGTTTGGGGGTATGATCGTGTCGTTTCGTTAAAGTGTCATGGAAAAACAAATGAGAATGACTCCGTAATCAGAAACGCCAGAATCATTTTCAACACCCCAGCGGACTCGTATCACCTCGGTTGGGGAGGAATCGATAGTAAACAATAGTTTGACCGACCAGAATGTGAAAATTGAAAACACGAAAAGCAGGATTTGATGAGAAGAATCGAATGAGAGAGGGCAAAAATGTAATCTCGATTGGCGCAGAACTCAATTACTTGCTCTTCGTGCCGCATCCAGGACGAAGGAAGGGTCAATCAATAATGTCGCGAAGAGCGTGGTACATGTGAAAGAAAGGGCACCAATACACATGGTCGTCCGACGGACGCGGTGCTGGGGAACTCAATAGCCCCAACCGCACATGCGGATTTGCAAGCAAGGACGGGCGAGAAAGTAAGAGGGACGTCATGGTCATTCGAGCGACCATATCGGCAATTGATGACGACCCTTCTCGCTTTATTTTTTTTTTCCTGCGTCGATCAAACGTTCTAGGCGTTGTTCGCGATTCTTGCGTTTGTGTTCGGTTTGCTCGCAAGCCACAATCGGGCGGGAGGCGCTATTGGAAATTTCCTCTTTTGGAGAAGGCGGGCGCCGAACGCCGCAGGCAGAGCGCGCAGCAGCAGCGGGCGCACAAAGTTCGCAGGGCAAGCACGCGGCGGTCTGGAGCGGCTCGTTCTGACGTGACCGGAATCTTGTTGCCGTCCCTCGTGTCGCGCGCGATTCGCTTTACTTCGTTTCGTCCCGAGCATGCGACTGGTATTCGTTCAATACACAGTCTTTCCTCCAGATGATGGAGTAAAGTGCCGCCCGCTGCGTGTGAGTGTAACACCGGCCATTGGAGGATTTATCCGGTTCGTGGTTTGCCTTCGGCCGAGCAATCTGCGACGAGTAGGACGAGGGAGGGGAGGCAGATGCAGCTCCGTCGTGCAGCAGTAGCATAACCGTTCCGACATGTTGCAGGTCGCAACAAAAGGATGAGAGAGTGCAAGAGCAACCACCGTTTCCGGCTGTGTGCTGGCGCATCTGCACCTGCGCTGACGTGCATCCCATACCACGGACTTTTGTCCCTGTAGTTGCTGTCGCTCTTACTGGTACTCGTTGCCATGGTAATTATTTTTATCCCGTCTTAACCGGACTTTCCCCCTCTTTCATCAACCCGTGATTGTTGCCACCTCCCCGAATTCTTTCAGCACGCGTCGATGCGGTTGAGAGGTCTGGCGATGCATCGGAAAGTTGTTGCATATTGTTGAATATCGTCATCGCCGACGGAGACGTGGAGGAGGACGAGGGGGGGAGAAGAAGAGGCGGAACTGAGTTCCAACCAATCGCGTCGTAGAAGAACCAAATCGAAAGTAGAGTGATAATCGTGGTGAATCCGGATACGGGAAAAAAGGCGGCCATTTCGCAACGCCACCAGCCTGGGCGCGCATCGTGTGACCAAACCAACAGCGCACAAATCACCTTGTACCCGGAATTTAAGGATCCTTTCTTTTGCGCGGATCCGCGATTCGTGAACGTGTGTGCAACGCGCCACGGCCTGCAAAGAAATACCGGGTCGAGGTGATGGGAGGACAAAAACCGCTCCGCATAATGTTAGACGAGGCTGCAAGCAATATGCGCGATCTCTCCAATCTGGTGGTCAGACTAAGGAAAGATTCTGATGCCTGGCCTATCTGACAAGCAGAACCCGAAAGCCACACTGAGCTCGCCCCGCCCATCTTGGGGAAGATGCGCGTGAGCACGCGACGAGCAGGCACCGGCGGAGAAGAAAATCAGACGAATGAGAAGGGACGAAAGGTGGCATGAAAAAAACTCCGCTAAGGCAGTAGAATAAACCAGATGCGGGGGAATCAAAGTGCAAAAAAAGATGATCGGCTGGCGCTTGAACAGCCACTTCTAGCCCAACAGCCATTCCATCGTCGATTGGACCACAACATCACACCGCTGCTCACACCACGTGTGCGTGTTCATGCGTGCAATTTCCACCTAGCGATTCTTGGATCCGCCACCGCCGCCAAGGGTGAAGCGGCGCAACCGGCTGCGCATCGTCGGGCTGATTGGACTCGTCGGGCTGGAAGGCGTTGACGAGTCTGCTGACGAGGTGGTTGACGAGGTGCCCGAATCGCTGCTGTTGTTGCGGGGTTTGCTGGACGACGACGAGTTTTTGTTGGAGCCGGGAATGTCGCCGGTCGAGGAGCGTCGTTGAGTCTCGGCTAGGATATCTTCCAGACTGACGTTGTAGCCTGAGTAGGTGGGTTGAGTTGTTGTATCGAGGACTTCGATGAATTTTGAAGACGACATGGTGGAGGGGGGATTTCCTTTTTTTTTTTTATTGTAATGTTCCGAGACTCCTAGCTGAACTCCGTAGATTTTTCTGGTGAGGTTTTAAATATTCTTTCCCTATTGGGTGCTGAGCGAGAGAAGGAGGAAGTAGGTAGTTCCCGAAAATCCTTGGGGGGGCAGCGAAAGAGTTTTGTAGTGGTGTGAGATGATCAGCGTCCCAAAAGGGCAATCGGAGGCAGGAGACAGCCTTTAAATAAGTGTGGCGAGTGGGTGGCCTGTCGTTGGGAGTGGGAGGGAGGGAGGCTGGACAAGGCGGACTTGAGGTTCTGGACCGGATGTGTGATTGATTGAGGTATGCAGGGGGGATCTTATAATTTTTGGTCTAAAGGCCGGGGGCGGGAGGCGGGAGGGTTAGGGATGCAGAAATGCGAGCAAGCAGCCGGCAGTAGTTGTGGGAGCTTTTTGAGGGCGGGCTTGGGTGTGTCATCTAAGAGACGCAGGTGTTATTGCATGGCAACCCCGGGCAGGCCAGACCCTTTTCTAAGAAAGGGCACTCCCCTTCTTATTAATGGCCAGCCACGCGGGCGCTGCTCGGCGGCCGGGTAAGGCTTTGGCTTTTTGGGTTTGCTGCGGAGGGCTAGCACGAGAGGGAAAGAATTGGAGAGCGCATCAAACAGAGACCCGGCCGAGCGCCCCACGAGACGACGACATTGCCGATCATGGCCCCTGTCTGGAGCCGAACCCTGGATTCGCGGCAGACGTTTGCTCGGGGGGCGCTGGGGCGCTGGGGCCGCTGGGGCCGCTGGAGCACGCGTGCAGGGTGTAAGGCCTGCGCCTCTCGGTGGGCGGCGGGCGGCGGCGGCGGCGAGTAGCGATCGCGACCGCGACGATGATTACTCGACGCGCGAGGCCTGACGACGCCCGCCTGTTGAGGGCCCAAGACCAGCAACGCGAACGACGGGCGATCCCTCAGGCTTTGTGCGACCATGGCTTGCTGTTGCTGCTGCTGCTGCTGCTGTTGCTGTTGCTGCTAATTTTGGGCGCGAGGGTTCGGCTTGCCTATGGCCCGCTCCAGCTCCCGCGCCCAGCTCCAGCACCTACGCCAGCGCCAGCGCCAGCTCCAGGCAGTCGAATTTCAGGTCCAGGCCGGGCCAACAGCTAGCCGAACGCGGCCAGCAGCCAGCCTCGGTCGGCCGACCAGCCAGCCAGTGACGCGCCGGCTCGGGCGCCAACTCACTTGGAGGGCGAGTGGGCGAGTGGGCGAGTGGGCGAATGTGCACGCTTTGGCGAAACGGAGATGCGTAAGGTACATGCGTCGGCGTTGCGCATCCGCAGCCTGTTGTTTGGCTTCATGCCTGCTGCGCTCTGACGCAGGGCCGCGCAGGGATGCGGTGACAAGAGCCAGCTGCCGGGATCTCCCTGAGCGCTGTTCTCGCCGCCTCTTTTCCTCAGTCCTGCTCCCCGCCCTCGGCCAGAGCCACGAGTCGGCCGCTGCCTTGCGCCGTGTGACTTCACGCCCCCCAGGCACTCCATCTCACGCTACCACGCTGCCTGCCGGGCGCGCCAGGGGTCCAGCGGAAGCGGTGGGTCTCCGCCAACATCGAGCGCAAGAGGTGTGCGCGTGCCCAGCCTGCGCCGGCGGCGGCAAGCGGGAGACGCGAGTCGCGCGCAATGCAGCGTGGCCTGCAAATCTGCGGATGACGTCTCTGCAGTCTTTTACCCGGGGGAGCAATCAGCACCAGCTCCCACCCCGGCCCGCGCGAGCCTACGGAGCCTACAGAGCCTACACAGACCAGGTGCCATGCGGCCAGGCACAGCAACTCGTCCCAGAGCTGCAGCTGGCGCAATCAAAGCTACCAACCGGCCGAGGAGCCGCAGCGCGTCCACAGGCACCCACAGGCACCGGGCCTGGGGCGAGCAAATGACACAGCACTGATGCCCAGCCGCGGAACAGGGCCGTGCGGATCGGTGCCGCACCCGGCACCGAGGACACAGGGACTTCGCCCGCCGGCCACCACTTCCTCGCTGCTTATTCCCAGCTCGCCAGGCTCCAAGGCCACGTCTCGCCGTATCAACGCAAGCGCACAAGGCCTTGATGAGGCTGCGAAAACGGATCTTCCTTGTGGCTTGCAGCCACCGCCCCGTCACAGATTGTACCTCGTCCATGTATCTCGTACCTATCTGGAGACGTGTCTGCCGTGTGTCATACCGCCGCGCCGAGGGCCAAGCGCTGCCAACAGTGGGCGCAGCACTATCCCCCAACTCTCTCCATCGCCCTTTCATGGCCAACGCAACTCCGACGGAATTCCTTTCTTGCCATCACCAAGCCTCGGAGACGGGCGGAGTGGCTTTGTCGGCCTGGGCGAGCCAGCAACTCTCCTCCTCCCCGTCGTCATCATCATCATCATCATCATCATCATCATGACGCCTCCCGAGATTCTCGTGAACGGGGCGGGCTGAGCAATCCTTCACGGTGCGCTTCCTTCTCCTTCCGCTGTATCAGGCAACCGTCCTCGTTGCTAGCGTTGCTCTGGGGAAAGCATGAGGTTCGTGTACGTCACACAGGGCTGCTGCGGTCAGACACGCAAGCAATTAGGACACCTTGTGCGGATGTGCGCGGACAGCCGGCCTTGGTGGCGAAAAAACAAGCAACGATGGTGCGGACGCAACTGGAGCGGGACCAGACGGGGCGAGCGCGGAGACGATTGAATTAAGGTGTTCCATCCGTTCGTCACCCAGGCTTGCGCTATCGTAGGCGCATGATGCCCCATGGCCTGCTGGTGGATGGCTGCGGACGAATTTTTCATCATCTTCGTTCTTGGAGGCCGGAAATAATGATGGCGGCGTGGAGAACGGGCTGCAGCTGATGCGTTCATCTGCTGCAAGTGCGAAGGATGAGTTGGGTTTGTTTCTAAATTGGTGGCTAGAACGCTTCTCTGGCGGTTGGAGGAGCTCGGATTGATCAGCACTGACGTCGTCGAGTCTTCCCGCGTCCTCGTTTAAGGTCCGGCAGAGCTAAACTGCAACGAGGGCCTGCGCGACGCTCCCACCTCCTACTGACTGACTATCTGGCTCGTTCGGCAAATTTCGTGTGCGAGGGAAAGGGTCAAGCTTTTTCGCTCCGGCCGCGATAGATCTCCTTCCGACAACCCGCGCGCCTCCGCTGCCCGTGGGATTGGCCTGTCTCGGACCTTTCATCGCTCGCGGAAGAATAGGGCGTCAACCTCCCAGAGGGCCAACACGCTGCAAAGCGAGACGGTAAGACAGCTCCACTCTTATCTCGCGTCGCCATGCCTGTACCTTGATTGCCAACTGTTCGGCATGCTTTGCATCCGCGACTCCTGACAGAACGATCGCCGCGGAGACTGCTGAGGTTTGGATAGAGAGGGGTCGGTTGGCGCCATTGGCTTGGGGTGGAGACCAGTGGAGTCGAAGACACTCGAAACTGCTGTTGCTGCTACCGGGCTGAGCATCCTTTCCTCCTCTCCCCCGTTTCCGCCCCCCCACCACACCACCAGAGTGATGGAAGGGCGCTAATGTGCGATGATGTCGACCAAAGCACTCCTCCTCTCCGTGGAGGCACACGATGCGATGCGCGTTTTGGAATCACGGAGGGCGGTTCGCAGCTGGTTGATGACGAGGAAAGTCGTTGCCCAAGACGTCGCTCAGCCCTAAGTCACTCGTTTCAAAAAGCATGCTTTTGCCTGGTGCATCCCATCCGCCCAGCTGCATTATCAAAGCGTGCTGGCTATAGGATACGCAAGCAAAGGCCAATCGGCGGCGCTCACTGTTTTCAGGAAAGTCCTCCGTCGCGTGAACTCGGTTGGGCAACGGGAGGGAATGACAAGAATCCAGAACCTGACGGTCTCACCACTATATTACCCTATTCGGCCATCGGAGCAATCGGAGGGTTTGGGTATACACAGTACAAGAAGAATCCTGTCCACGCCCCGGAAGCGCTGCCATCTCTCATTCGTGCCTTTCTTACGACACACTGGTCGGATTTATGTACTCGGCTTAGCTATCACATCCTTTCATCCCCACTCCCCGGGCGCTCGTATTCTCCTGCCGCTGGGAGGAGAGCTGGCTGACGATGATGGGGAGGGGGCCCATTCCGGATTTTGCAAAGCCATGGCACCAAGATTTTCCGGCGGACGACGCTCATTCACCGAAAACGAGATGGACGGTGGCAGATCGTCAGCTGCAGGAACCGGCCCGACCCACGGACGAACGAACCACTCAGGAATTGGCCAAAAAATTCAGGAATCACGCGCATTGTTGGGTCGCCGTGCTCATCGTGCCCTGATGCTCATCACGGGGTTGGGGGGCCTGTTGGGTCATTCTTCGTGGGGAAGTTATGGGCTTCGGTACCGGAGGATTGGAGTGACCGGTGTGTGTCAATAGACGGGATTACGCTTTGTGTTCTGGATGGCCAGGCAATGCCTCTACGCGAGCGTAGGGTACGTTCGCCGGTACTTGTAAGCTCAAACTGGGCAGACAGTCGAATTAAAGGACGCTTCAATCTCCGATTCCATCTTCGATTGTCTCGATGCCACAAAGGTTGGGCAACCCAAAAAAAAAAAAAGGTGCGCGCAACGGGAGAGCGGAGACCCTGACGCTTAATCTTGCGTCCCCCGCGCGCGTCTGTTCTCTCGCAGATATCCCCTTGCAAGTCTACCCGACAAGGATGCAGTCTCTCTTTTGACAAGTAGCTTCCTCTTCGGAGAGGAGCCGGACGACGGCATTCACGTTTTTCTGTTGGCCGGACAATATCCCTGACGCAGCAGCAGGCGTCGTGGCAAAGTATTCCTCAAGTCCAAAGTACAGCCCTCGTCTGCGTGAAGCAGAGTGTGCGAATGTGCGAGTCTGAGAGTGAGAGATAATGCAAGCCACACGACAGGCTTGGAAAGAGACTTACGAATACACTGCAGAAGGGGAGACGGGGCCTGCAGCATTCTTTTTTGGGAGGGGCGGTGGCCAACGACAAGCATCCATTCAGTGAGCGCGGACAGAGAGCACCACGCGGCCGAAAAGCGTTAGCGCTAATCGTTACCCCATAAAGCAAGCCGGCTATCTTCATTCGTGTCTGCATGCTCAGTCAGTGACAGATTGGACGCTGACGCAGTCAGTCCATGCATGCACCTTCATCTTTCCACTCCATGGACTCCGCTCCGTTTCCGGCATGTAGACAAAACGTCCGTTCAGGCTTACCGCCGGCAACAGAAACGAACAACGAACAACGCAGCAGCGGCGGCGACAGGAGATGAGAGAGTCAGGGAAGAGGCGGGGAGCACCGTATGTACAACTCATCAGTCCGACCAACCACCTCCGTTGCAACAGTGACCCCTGAAACACCCTGTGACGAAAAGCCACCCGCATATACCCGTCTCGCATCATTTCAGGGTCCGAGCAGGGTTAGCTTAAGGAACGCGTAACGGGAGGCAAAAATGGTTGCCCGATTGACCAGGTTTTCGACAAACGTTCCCAAGGCAACTCGGCAAAGCAGCAGAGGCCTCGGCACGCTTGCTCTTGAGGACAGCCGGGACAGCGCATTGCGTTGCGCGTAGCACCAGTGACTCACCTTCCTCTGCTCCCACCTCGCCGTCTCCGTCATCGGCGTGTCCGCCCAAACGCGACACCCCGGCTACGCAACGAGCCGGGAAGGGACGGTTTGCGAGTCATTTCACAGGAAGTGGATCGGTGGACGACAGACACCAGGAGGGGGAGAAGAGAAGGAAGGACAGCCGGAGGAGGGGGGGATGTCAATGAATTTCTGCTGGAACAATATGGACCACCACCACCACCGTCGGAAAGAGGCAACGATTTTCGGTCGTCACTACTCGCACCACGCCCTACAACACCGCCCAGCCAGCCAGCCGGCCGGCCGGACGGCCGCCAAATGATTATCTCTCCACACGTGCTTTTCCAGAACCACGACGGCTATGTCTCAGACGTCCCGTTCTGGAGAGCAATAAAGGTTAACATCCATCCTCATCATCGATCTAGATCTTAGCAGCCGTCTATTGTCGAATGATCTACGGTCGTTGCAAAAGCACACAGGAATTAGAATCTACCGGTCGTTGGTCGTGTGTCTGGCCCTACCCATCCCCGCCGCGGGCGAGCCCCCATTTTGGCGATGAAGGTATTATTATGCTCCAGGTACACCCGTCGGTACATTGCAGGATTTATTCAGGCCGCCAACGACCCTTACAGCCCTTCCTCGCAGGGCCGCGGCCAGAGATACAGAACGCAGGGTCTGTTCATGGGTACCTTTCTTTTTTGTTTTTGTTTTCCCGTCCTCACAATTCCGCACCCTGGTCGATAAACCATGCTCATGCCCGCAGTGTCCAACATACTCGTGACTTGAGTCAGTCGTTATATACTGCTCGAACAGACCGCAGGATTTTTTACTCCCACGTTATATAACCTAAGAAGCGCTTCCCATCTCCTTGTCTCCTGCGGCTCGGGTGGGTCTCAGTAATTTTTGGCACAGCGGTAAGAGAAAAAAAATCTAAAAAAAAAAAAAAAGCGTATGGAGTATATACACATATTTTGTAAGACACCACGAATAATGAAACAGCGGTGATGGCTGCAACCTTTTGGGAAAGCTTCGACGCTTCTACGCCTTTTCGTCCACCCTTCGGAGTTCCGACGTTTGACTTCTGACACCCTCGCAGCCCTAAGCCAGTCCCAACGCAGTGTTCCGCGAAGCCGAATCGCGCGGGAAGGGCGATTGTGACATTGGGAGCCGGAGACGACGCCGACGTCAGTGGGTGTAGGAGACAAGTCATGGGCCGCACGGAAGGGCTAAACCACGTGTCCCCGTCGATCGCGATACGACCTAGAGATGAGGTGGTGGGGGAAGGGTCCTTCCCTGATCACACGCGCCAGGCAAGCGACTGAGCGAAAAGAGGGGGAAAAAAAAAAGGAAAGGTGTGACAGGTACCGGGCGAAATCTCCTCCATTCTCATCGCGTCGTTTGACTCGCATCGAACCGAATGAGATGCAGGATCGTGTGCGCTGTCGTCGGCCGTCCTTCTCTTTTGCGCAGCATCGCCGTTTTCCGCAGCGCGCCGGCCTTTGCTTTTTCGAGATGCGAGTGCAGAATGTATGCTGCAGACAGTTGGTCCGACGAAGCGCCTAATGGGCGCCGTCGAGGCGGATAGGGCGGATAGACGATGTGGGCGCAGATCTGAAGAAAAGAAAACGGGACGGAACAAAGTGCAAGTGTGGCCGAGGAGACGCCTAAAAGTGCCCTGTGTGGAAAAGGCGGGAGGAACAATATGCACGTAAGAGTTGTTCGTGTGGAGAGGGATGGTTGCTTCGTTGTCTGTGGAATTGCTTATTCTTTCTACATGCAGAGGAAGATATGTATCCAGCTGGAATAAGGTCTGGTATCCACGCAATGAAGGAGGCAGACTGAATAGAGAGGACGAATATTGCTCTCGCATCAACTATAGGCGTTCAACGCACGGGGCGTAAGTGTTGAACGTATATGCTCGTGATGCTGTTCCCTGTGCCGGCACTTACCGCAAGCGCGTGAGCATCACTTGCTTCTCCATCCGGGCAGAAGGGGATTCGCACGCGGACCGATAGGAAATCATAGATCGAATCGATGTCCACGCGATAGCATCGAGGCTAAAGCAGAGCCAGGCTCGAAGAGCGTGCCGCGCCCACCCGCTGCCCATCTGAAGATCTCGCCGTTGGGGAGGGAACGCCAATGCACCCCGCGAAAGCAAATCTAGTCTTGTCTTTGCGTCTTTCTCGACCGCAGACTTCCGAGGACCAATCCGTGGAGATAAGACCTCGAGTGTACCATTGTATCTCACCGGCTCGGCCGGGATCTCGTATCCTCAAACGCCGTCTTGCATGCAAAGCAAGGGGAGGGGAAAAGGCATTGTCATCAAACTATGGTCGTGAGCGGTCAGCAAAGGATGCCTTTGCACGACGTTGCGGTTGTCAGCATAGGGGAAGATATCACTCACCGTTCAGATAGTCAGCAGCCATGAGCAACTCGAGGCACAGTTCAGGTGGAATATCCATGTCCGGGACGTCCTTCGCGTCCTTGTGCTTCTCGTTGTAGTATAGGTACTCGCACACCTTCTCCAATACGACGCCGTTGATGTTCTCGAAGACGCAACGGTTAGTTTTGGCCTCGGCGAAGTTGTCTGTGAGGCACACCGTCAGCTCATCCATTGTCAAGGATCAAGATAAGCGTGTGCTGTGCGATGATGACGCGAGCGAGTGAAGTATGGGTGGAACTTACTAGTCGGGTCCAACATGCGCCTGATGGCGCCTGAGATGTTCGCCGCCGAACGCAGAACCTTGAACTCGAAGCCGTCGCGCGAGACGAGCGTCACATACTCAGTCATTGCAGCTGATGACGCCATGGTGGCCAGGCCAAGAGTTGATGGGCTCCGATGCGTTGGCGGGCGGTGTTGAAAGAGGTGGTGGATAGCTCGCCGCAGAGATGGAAGTGAGAGAGAGAGAGAAAAAAAAAATAAAGGCGCGGCCCGCTTGAGGTGTGGAGCGCCGCCACGCGAGAGCACGCGACTTCGCGTTGACGAGAAGCTGCACCTCACGTCCTCCACTACGCCGTCCCACATCTTCTTCTGTATACTAGGACAATTGAACCGGTAGTAAGATCGACCGAGTTGCATACCTTCTCTCCCTATGCCACTCCGCACATCAATCCGTAGATTCACTCTGCCCACCACGTCCAGACCCAACCTCCACCCCAATCCGGCATTTCAACGATATGGACCCAAATCACGCTACCACACCAACAGCATCCACTCTCTCGCCGGCCACCACGCCCTGGTAACGGGTGGCTCCCGCGGGATCGGCAAAGCCATCGCAACGCGGCTGGCCTCCCTCTCCGCCAGCACCACCATCATCGGCCGCAACGCCGAGACGCTCGCCACCGCCGTCCGCGAAATCGATGCCGCCTCCCCTCCTTCTCCCGCCGGCCAGTCCCACGGCTACGTCGTGGGCGACGTCTCCACCAAAGGCTTCTGGGAAATGTTGGCGCGCTCGCTCGTCCTGCGCCACCACGCGCCCCTCTCGTCGGACTCCACCAAATTCGACCCCTCCCCCCTGACCATCCTCGTCAACGCGGCCGGCACGACGCACAACGCGCTGCTGGTCCGGCAGTCCGCGTCGGCGGTCGAGGACGTGGTGCAGACGAACCTGATGGGGACGATGTGGGGGTGCAAGGTGCTCGGGAAGACGCTGATCGGGAGCGCGAGGAAGCTCGGCGGCCGCGGGCTGAACGGAGGCGTGTCGATCGTGAACGTGAGCTCGTTGTTGGCGGTGCAAGGGGGCGTTGGTTCGGCGGCATATGCAGCGAGTAAGGCTGGAGTGTTGGGTATGTGCACTCCGTTTTTTTTTTCCCCTTTCTTTCGCTCTTTCTTTTATTTTCCCTCCTGCGGTCGAGTTGTCCAGTGGTGGAACAGCATTCGCACTCACTTGGTCCACTTTCTTCCGAGTATGGAAGTGTTTTGTTTGCTGACCGAGCATGGCCAACTTTAGGTCTCACACGTGCTCTTGCCGGCGAAATGGGTCCCCTGGGTGTGAGGGTCAATGCCATCGTACCGGGCTATGTTGAAACGGACATGACAGCCGGTAAGTTGAACAGTCGAAATCGACAGTGGCACAATCTGCACAGACATGCGACTTCATTTTTTGTCCCAGGGGCTCTCGTTATCAAACTTAGGCCATTCATCCGTAGATCAGATCGACCAGTAAGATTCTTGAATCATCCAGGGACCTGGTCATCCAATCTTCATGCCACACTGCCAAAATGCAGTAGCAGCGAGAAGCAACTGCAGAGAGAAAGAGCAGCCCCTCTTCGGATATCCTAGTGCAAAAAGAGAAGATCGTAGGCTAATATACAAATGTCCGATTCCCCAATAGCCATGCAAACAGCAGCTCGCGAGAAAGCTTTGGAGCGTATCCCATTGAAGCGTTTCGGCACCGCCGAAGAGATAGCAGATGCCGCTGTTTTTCTCTCAACCAACCATTTTGCAAATAACTGCATCATCAACCTTGATGGAGGCATGAGTGCGGTAAGTAATCGTTGATGAGCGGCATGATCTCTTTCTCTCCCATGACCTGTTGCTCAGAAAATGCCTTCGGCAAGATTGGTATAAGTACAGTTGCTGACGCACGGAAGAACATCTAATCGGTGCTGAGCAAGAGGCAGGCGAATCTGGCCATTTTGAGATCACACTGCTTAGCTCATGAGCAGCGGATCTTACTACGGATTGATTGACTGCGTTTGGGCTTCAGCAAAAGCGACGACACTGCTGTGAGCAACTCATGGTGCAATGATACCGCAGTGGCGTCACTAGTTGGAACGGGTCATGCCTACCTCAGTCGTCGATCGTGATCGGAACGTTGTCGTCTATTACGATGACCTCTTCGGATCCACTGGTCTTCGGAGGGACAGATTCCTCCGCGACCTTACCGCGTTTGCGCAGCTGTTCGTCTTCAAGGCCGGCAGTTTCAGCGGTGCGCTTACGTTGATCGCGTTGGCCGTCAACACCATTCGTGACAGCAATATCATCTCCATTACTCCCAGTCCCCTGGTCGTGAGCGACCTTGGGCTTGTGCGGGATGTCCAACTTCTCCGGGAGACGGATTGGTTTGGCATCCTCGGGAAGGGTTCTGAAACAACGTCAATCTCTGATGGTAGCACGGGATGCTTTGTAATACATACTGCTCGGTGATGGAGAGGACGAGATTAACACGCGGGTTTTCGTCCTCCTCGTCGATGACAGTGACAAAGCTGTCAGCCTTCAGGCCAATCTCAGAGAATTTCTTGGGCAAATTGTCATCCAGCTCGGGATCATAAATGACACCAGCCTCACTGTTTACGCTGAACTCCTCTCCGTAGCCGAGTTCCAAGCGGAGGAAGTCCTCCACCAGATCCTTCAGTGTAGCACGCGAGGTGTCTACGACAAGTCGAGTTTGTGCAACGCTGCACACGGGGCACTCGGGCTTGGGAGGGTGTAGTTTCTCAGCCGTAAGCACGCGGTCAGTCGAACGGGTGAGGAACACCATTCTGGCCTTATCGTAGTCATCGCGCAGGACCTTGAAAGCTTGCAATACACACAAACCTGCGGTCATCGCGTTCGTGGTAGCAATCGCAGGGATAATGTTGCCCGCCATTTCTGGAACGCAAATGTCAGTAGAGTTCTGAATACGAGCGACAAGAATAGCTCACGCTTGATATCAAACTTGGATCTTGTCTCAATGCCGAAGATGTGGGAGCGCAGGTTGGCAGCAGCGGCTACGAAGTCGAGGGTATCGACATCATCCTTGTCGAAGCTCAGGACTGGAGGCGCATTGCCCGTGTCTGCATTCGCCTTCAGCTCCTCCAGGCGGTTGCTCAACCGGCGCACGCTGTCGACAAAGACGGCGAAGTTTTCCGCCACAGTCCAAACGGCTTGATCACGCGAGGCGATGTCAGGACCTATGCCGAGCGCTTGCTGTGAGACCTTCTCCCAGTCCAGAGGCTCCGGTGCCCGCCTGTGTGCCCACATTTCCTTCATTGAAAGTAGCCGCTCGATATCTTCCTTAAAGACCTTATCAAAAACCTTACGCGGAAACTCTTCAGAACCCATCGACTCGCGGATCGCCTTGAGCGCTTGTGCCTCCTTGCGTAGATTCTGTATCTCTTCCCTGTTCTCTGAATCCTCGGTGTGGTCCAATTCTGGCGCTTCATCTTCGTTGATGCCAAAAACTTCGGTGAAGAGGTAACTCTTGGCCCAGACTATACAGTGTATCGGTTGGCTTGGCGTGCTTCGGATGGTGCATACGGGGAAGCTCTTCGGGGTCTCTTTCACGTTGCAGTCGTAGCATTCGGTTCTGCCCTGTTCACTATTAGTAACAGCGCTTAGCAATATCTGCCAGTCCAATACCTTCTTGATGACCTGAACCTGGCCATTGAAGCCGGTGGTGCCACTCTCGACCAGAGGGACGTCAGCAGCAAGGCACATCTTGTTGACATGGCGACGGGCGTCGAGATTGTCGAGGGCGTTGAAGACGATATTGAAACTCTTGAACCAGTCGACGTTGAACTGAGGATCTTTGATGTTGGCGTGGTGTGCCTCGATATTCACGTTGGGGTTAAACTTTCCGGCAGACTCCTTTGCGACCTGGACGAATGGGATGTAGAGTTAGCGCTCGTGCATGTGGCGTCAGAGCACAAGTGGGGGCCGGATGTACCAAAGCCTTGGATTTCTTGATATGCTCGTGCCTGAAGAGGAACTGGCGATTGAGGTTGGAGAGATCGATTGTGTCGAGGTCTACGATGTGGATGTTGCCAAACCCAGTGAGGACGAGATTCTTGAGCAGCTCACATCCAATGCCACCAGCGCCAACCATAAGGACGCGCGACTGCGAACAGGGGTCAGCAAGGCAGGGTGGGTGATCTGAAGGAGGTTCGCACCTCTTTGATGTGAGCATAGAGCGAGGCGCCGAGCGACTGCTTTGCGAACTTGTCGCGGGCCATTGTGAAGAGGCGTGACGGGGGATGAGAGAGGGTGAAGAGAGAAGATCTAGAGATGTAGAGGGTCAAGGGGTCTAGGCGAAAGAAGAAGCCATGCGGGTTGGAGGGTGAGCGAGCGGCGCGCGATGAATGCCGGGCGAGGTGATCGAGCTTCCTGCGGCGCTAGCGCGGATATGCAGCTGGAGGAATTATGTCAGAGGCCCAGACACCAGAGCCGCAAACCCATCAAACCCGCCCAGCTCAGGAACACCCCGTCGCCGCCCCAATTTGCCGATACGCTTGACTCGACGTCGATAACGCCGGTCCGTCATGCACGCGATCTTCGATTCGCCGTCTCCCCTGCAGCCGGGCCTCGCCGGTTGCGCAATGCGCGCGCTCTCAATCCTTCCGGGTGACTGTTGGGATTGAGCGGCTGGCGCAAGGAGATTTGAGGCCTCGGCGGTACTCAGCTGCTTCCTGCTGCGCTACTCGTTCCGGCCTGCCCAACTCCGCTCGTCCGTGTCACTCGATCTGAGCCCGAGATGCCTGACTTCGCCTCGTACCGCGTTTGGCGCCCACAATCCATTTCCAGCATGAGACCGAGGACCCGGAGTCCAGTAGCCCGAGGCCGAAGCGGAAGCGTCGCCGGCGTGGAGATACTATTGAGCGGAGCAATCTTATTTGTATATTCACGTGCGATTATGCCTATGGAGTAACCCAGCGCAGCCCCAGCCCTTTTTTAAGCCACGAAGAGAAGAGAGAGAACTTGGCACGCGAAGCAAATAATCGAGCGCCACTATGCAAAGTGCTTAAATCCGAAGGAACTAAAAGAATGGGGCCTGGAACACCACCAGAGTGTGCCCCTGCCGTTGTTCGCCCAAACCCCGTCCGCCCTTCGTCGTGTGTGCCGCCGTGTTTTTTGGAGAATGTGTCGTACCGAGCCTCCCGTGGAATCCTTGCATGGCCTTTTGGAATGTCCCAGCCAATCCGAAAGGAAGGCCGGTTGCCCACTTCTATTTTCGTCATCGAAAAAAAAAGCATTCAGAACGCAATCATGCAACCAACCCCATATGCCCGCAGAAAACGCCGATTACTTTTTGTGAGAAGAGCTTCAAAACTCAGCCAGGGAATGCAGAAAGGAAAATTGTGCCGATTGTACGAGCAAAATGGGGAAATAAAAGCAGCAAGCAAGCGCTATGAATCGCTTGAAAGTAATGGTGTACAGGTGCTAAGACGACCAAGCTGTAGAAGAGAGTACCCGACCAGGCAAGCCCAAGAGGAAATCATTACTGTTCAAGGGACGCAAGGAGTTCGTCGTCGATGAATGTGCTAATCTTCTGCCGATTTCGCTCGCTCATCGCTTCGTCTAGCCATGCGCTCCGTAATTGATTGAAAGCAGGTCGGTCGTGATCGGATTCCGTCATAACGATATCGACATAGTGTCGAGCTACTCGCTCCCGAATATCACTCTGACTTAACAGTGCCTCGCCGTAGAATTTGACCAGGCACCTCATACCAACGTCGGATGAACGCTGAGCAAAATCCTCGAATGCAAGCCGGCGGAACTCATCGTACATGCCGGTATTGAAATTTCGAATTAGAAAATGTGACCAGAATTGATAAAGGACCACCAGATCGTAAGGGCAATTGCCGACCGGCACAGCATCGCGCTGGTTTAACGCTGACCTGTACAGATCGGTGTAGAGAACGACGTTGGCATCAGGAGGGAGAGATTCAGACTGGACAGGACTCTCCTGATCCTTGACCCAAAATAGACGCATAGCAGAGTTACCAGACGGTGAAGAGGGGCTTTTTGATCTCGTGAGGACGTCTGACTGACGACCCTCATTCCTGATCGTGCTGTTAGCACGAAACAGCTCCCTAGGCGCTTGCACGGTTAAGCTTACGCTTCCACAGGGCCGTGACCGTTGGTCTGCGGACCCGTCTGCTTGGCGTCGAACTTGTGCAGCTCGTCCGCAATCGATCTGCTATCAATCGAGCCGTCGGAGAAGGTACGCGATCCCTCACTGTGGAAGGCTGGCTGCTTTTCGGCGGATTGGTCATGCTTGCGAACGATGACCGTAAGGCCCTTGGTTTGCGTATTCGAAAACGAATCTGCCTCCGGGTTGATGCCGTTGGGAGACGGATTTGGAGCGAACGCGGGAACGGCACCGACATTCATGGTCGAGAATTGGGACACGGTGCCGTCAGGAAAGGGGCCACCGTTAGGTAGCTCAGACCCAGCGGGGCCGCCGTTGACCGGAGAGGCTCCCTGCGTGATGCCATTCAGAGGCTGGAAAGCACCAGTATGGTTGGGGCTAGTAGGGATATCCACTGGGGATCCCGCAAGCTGCATCATGTATCGAGGGTCGAACGGCGGCGGCGGGGCCACGGACGGCTGGTGGAGCTCTTCAGGCCCATCGTTCTGAGCGGAAGGATCCCGGTCACCAGTCGTCAAGATCCACTGCTCCCAACCCTCGCGACGGCGCAGCCTATCCTTATTATCGGCGCCAACCTTGTGGTCGATGACATTCGACTGAGCGATGGCGTATCTAATGACGGTCATGTCCGTGGTCAAAGCCTTGACACGGTTGAAACCAGCAATGAAGTCAAGAAACACAAAGCCCTGAGTATCCATGTGCTTGCGCAAATACATGTCCTTGCATAGATTGTCCACAGAAAAGTAGTACTCCCTATCATGATTCAGTAAATAGTTTGACTCGGATAGAGACGGAGACACTTACAGCTGCAACTGCACTGTACGCAGCAGGTGCCACGGGTCAGCCATATACGGCGGATACGGGACAGCACTCATGGGCTGCATGGAATAGTCGTAGACGCCGTTCACGTAGGTTTGTAACGGAGGAAGGGCCTGGCCATTGGCATAACCAGGGTGAGGGCGACCGTACATCGAGTCAGCTTGAAGGGATTGGGCGCGGCCGCCGCGGTAGCCACGCTGCTGCTGCTGTGAGCCCTGGCCGAAGAATGCATGCTGCTCATAGGCTGGCGGTGACCTTGGCAGGGAGAACGAGGCATGACCGTTGGTAAAGCTGCCATGATGGCCATTCTGGTAGCCGTGGTTGCTGTTCCGTCCGCGCATACTTCCACGCCCGCGGTTTTCACCGCGTTCGCGGCCAGATCCCGAGCCGTACTGACCATTACGACGCTCGGATCCACCCGAGCGAGCCGGAAGGGGCTGGCCATCGCCTTGAGAGAAAGACCTCCGGCGGCCTTGATCTGGGAGTTGTTACATCAATAGCCTGTTCTTCGCCAGCAAAGAGACAAATAAGAGTGCTGCATGCGCAACTCACCTTCAGGCTGCTGTACAGCCGTATAACCTCTCCGCCCATTGCCATTTGTGTCAGATGGCGATACTGAGCCATCGTCCTTGCGCCTCTCAGAGCTTGCCTGGTCGAACTTGCGATTCACCTTCTGACGAGGCGCGGCATTGTTGCGTTGGGAGCTGTTAGGTCCAGAAAACACGCCAGCAGTGGCGTCGCCGTTAGAGGGCCGTGCTGCCAGCGCACCAGCCTCAGTTTTCTGGCTCTCACCTACGGGGCCAGCAACTGAGCCGGCGCTGGACGTCCTCTTTGCCTTGGCAGATAATGCGTCTTGTGGAGCACCATCAGTCCTGCCACGCCGAGGTTGGTCGCCAGATGTTGAAGCAGAATCTTTCTCTGCACCAGAAGCACCATTGACGGCTCCAGAGTTGGGGCGGCCTCCGACTTGAGCCCCTCCACGGCCGCCCCCACGACCTCCCCTCCTCGCGCCCGTATTTGGCATGGGGGTATTGAAAACGACTGTTGGCGTATAAGGCAATGATACCCATTCGTTCTTGCCCTTGGACGCGGCAGCTGGGCGGTCCTTATCCGACTTTTCAGTCTTCTCCTGAGCCTTTCTCCGGTCCTCGCCTTGGACATCATCAGGCGTCGGCCATGATTCCTGATCTTTCACAGGAGGAAGCTGCTGAGAAGCAGCATTCTGGGGCCCTCTCCGTGACCTCGAAGTATCGCCCTGCGCCCGACGGCCAGATTGATCTTCATCCCTGCTTCTGCCACCAGCATTCTCATCAACACTACCATCCTTGCTCTTCTTCGCGGCATTGGACTTGGGATCTCCAGCCTTGGTCGTCGTAAGCGGCGCGGGCGGCTTAGCTGCGGGCGCTGCGGGTTTGACAGCTGGAGCAGTTGAGCTGACCTTTGCCTTGGCAGCATTAGCCTCTGCTCTCTGTTTCCAGATATTGACTTGAGGAATCGGGGCCTCTTGGAGAGGCTTGGGAGGAGTCTTTTCTTTCTTCTCCTTCTTTTCCTTGCCCTGCTTCTTCTCCAAGCCAGCCTCCGTCTGCTCATTGGGCTTCTCAGCGGCGTTGGAGGCCTGCGACTTGTTGTCCCACGTGGACTCGGAAGAGGCATTGCGGACCGAAGAAGCATCATCGTCCTTGGTCGTAGTCGATGCAGCAACGCTGGGCGATGAGATGCCCGAGTCGGCGGGCTGCGGTGCACTTACAGCGTGCTTCTGGACGCCGTTGGCAACGGATTCGTCCAGCTTGGCCGCAGCCTCTGCGCCGTTCTCTAGCACGCGGCTGGCAGCCTCTCCATCGTCTGCCCAATTTATGCCGGTGGGCTCCGCGGTCAAGGCGGGGGTGGTCGCACCGGATGGCGCCTTGGACTGTGTTGCCGGAGTGGCAGTGGTAGACATGCCCTTGGCCGCTTGCGCGTACGAAAAGGTCGAGGCCATGCTGAACGCCGGTGATCTCACACAGGCGCGAAGGGGTATTGAGAGTCAGTAGCAGGGAAAAAGAAAATCCAGAAGCACCTAGGCGCTTCCTGGCGGGCCGCGGCGAAGAGGCGTCCGGAGAGGTTGCTGCGCTTGACCTCCCCGCACCGGGCACTTTTGTGCAATGGGACCAGGCAGGTGGCGTTTGCCGTGTGGAGCCTGCGCGGGATGCGGGCTGCGCGGGGCAGATGCGGTGCAGGCGGCGACGCTGGAATTCGCGCAGCTGCGCTGGACCGCGGGCGAGAGAAAGTCAGCGAAAATGGAGAGTGGGAGCAGCGGGTGGGCTGGAGCAGCTGGCGATGGCCGGAGACGAGAGCGGAACGGGTCTGCTGAGGCTTGGATGGAGGCTGCCACGAACCTGGGGCTGGGGCAAAATTGTCGTGTGGTGGTGAATTGGCCTGGTGCCGGATGGCAGAGCGGGCGACGATGACGGTGCTCCAGGCACGACTGGGCCGATGGGATCAGCCGCGTCGGGTCAGCAGCAGGACAAGCGGAAAGGAAAACGTCGGCGACGCCTTGGACGGCCGGTGAGCGCGGACTCTGGCAGCCTGCAGGCGTGTGGGAGAGAGTGAGGTTGAGAGGTACGGGCAGCAGCGTAATTTGCACAGTGAACGAAAGTTTTAGGCCTCAGCCGAGAAAAGGCCATGGGCCATTCCTGCTGGTCCAACGCCCGCCGCACACAACGCATCCCGCTCCGCCCACCGCGTTGCCGGCCGCCATGTGCTGGGCGCTGCGCGCGCCCACGACACCACCACCGCGGCCACCACGGCCACCACGCGCCTCCACTGCTGGCAGCTGCTGGCGGCTGCTGCTGCCGTTTGCACGCCGCACCGCCGCAGACACTGGCAAGAGGGCTGCTGGCGCCGCGCCGCCCTCCGTCACGCCTCGCGCCGGCCCGCGCGCGACTGCAGGCAGAGCGCGCGCGCACACACACTGAGCTCGTCGCTCGTCAGCACGCTCTTCCGGCTTTCCGGCGCTGCTCATGCCGGGCGTGGCCGAACGATTCACAACTCCCGCAGCCCCAATTTGTCGCAGGCAGCCGAGGCCGACGGGCCTCAGCTAGGCTGTATTAATTCTGCGGCCGCACGTGAACACTGGCGGCGCGGACGCGTCCCGTACGGGTCGATGTTGAGCGGCACTGCAGGCAGCTCCATCCGCGCGTCGGCCGACTCTCACCCTCGCGCTGCTTGGCCGCCCACTCTGCGCACCGCACACTGAAACCATGACTCCTTCATTCGTGAAGCTTATTACCCCTCCCGCTCTATTTATTGTCCGGCCCGCGCGCGGTGCACAGCGCGTGCATGATCGCGGCTGCCCGCAGCTGCCCAGCCTGGTAAAATGACCTCACTGCCTCGAGCCAAGCCAAGAATGCGACGCGCTGCAGCGGTTGACGCCGGCTGCTCCCAACTCGCGCTCGCGTGCCTCTGTCGACGACAAAAATATTTACCCAGCCGGGCCAATGCCACTGCCCCGACCCTCGTGCCCTTCTCGCTCCCCCATTCCGCCGTCGAGCCCCCTCCAGCGACCCCATTCTTTGTCATCGCCCGCTCAGTTCAGGATACTGACGCGCCCAGCGGCTAGCGCGGCGAATACGGCTCCAATCTGAGCAGGCTCCACGCTCTCCAGCCTCTCCATCTGCGCCGTTCGCCGGCGGGCAGCAAGCCCGCCCGCGTCGAGCTCTGCCCACCCGCCGTGCGGCCCAAAGGCGAAGGTCGTGTTTGCCGACCAGGGTGCATCCCCATTGACGAACGCGATCCACCTCCGCCTCATCTCCTCGCCGACCGCCTCTGCCGGCGGGTTGAACGACAGATCCATCCCACCGAATAGCAGCAGCAGATCCACCGCGTGGTGCGCCCTGCTACTCCCCTGCCATGGATTGGCCTGATCGACTACGTAGCCGTACACGGGCAACCCGCTTGCCTGCCACGCCTTGCTGAGCTTCCTTATCGGCCACGAAAACCTGACGTCGTTGATGAAGTCGAGCGCCCCAGTCTTAGTCGGCGTCGCCCGTGACCCAGATATGCAATATGCCCGCCGCAGCTCTCCACTGCGCTCTCCTGCCAAGTTGAATGCGTCCACAATGGTCTGAGGCGTCAGTGCTTCGATTCCGTTTCGCCATAGGATGGACTGAGACGCCTCACGTTAATCTTGCTGCAGTCATGCATCAGGTTTCTCTTTCGTCCTCACCTCATACTCAACGTCCCCGATAAGCAAGCTCTCGACTTGGCCGGTTTTTGTCCAATCGCTCAATTCTGGTTCATCGGGGTTCTGCTGAAGCCACATGCTAACGATGTTCGCTTCTGTTAGGGCTTTAACGACCTCCGCAGCAGATGCAGTTCTAAGGGATGACCCGTGGGCAGCCAGTTTCGCCTCAATCGGGCCAACCACCGCCGCCTCATGCGCCAGCGGCCTTGGTGGCGACATCTCCAACGTTCCAGACATGAGAATCGCCTGCTTGACCGGCGCATCTTGAACGACGTGCGCGTGGGCGTAGACTGCTCCAGCACTCTCGCCGGCGATGGTGATATTCTCCTGTAGAGTGCAGTCAGTGATCCGACTACTGAATTTGAAGAGAATTCCATTACTGGATTTCCGCCGAAGCCTGCAATGTGTTTTCGAACCCATTCGATCGAGAGTCTCTGGTCTTTCAATGCCAAATTTTTCGTGCTCTTCCCATCTCCAAAGGCAAAAATATTGAGACGGTACTGCATAGCAACAATAATGACAGGTTTAGATTGTTTAATCGAGTCTTCCACAATCCTAGCGGGATCTTTCTGCTCAGCCCTCATCAATGTGATTCGCTCTTCTTTGTTCAACTCACCACAGATACCAGATGACGCGGAACCGAACGTCATCACTTGAGAACCGCCTTAACAATATAGATATTAGTGCGAATCTGGAAGAGCTCTGTCCGAACCAAAACTCACCATGGATCCAAATCATAACCGGTAGCAAGCCCCTCCTCTTCTCCGCAATCGCGGGCAGAGTAACGTCCAGATTCAGACATTCGAATTCGTCCTCTTCGTCTTTGGGTATCTCCACGTCCTCCGGCAGTCTCAGCAAATACCCGACATCGAATTCCTGCTGCGGACACTTCGGCCCGTACTCTTTGCATCCCACGTCCTTGTTCGCCCAATCATCGACCGCTTCCGGCAGCGCAAACCGCTCCGGGATGCGCCCGTACTTGATGCCGCGGAATTGGGCGACGGTCCCGCGGACCACGCCGTGGAATGTCGCGTTAAGGGAGTTGTGCTTGACGGTGGCCATCTGTTGCGGCTCCTTTCTACTGCTTTCTGGCCAGGCGATGACCGGAGTAGCGTGGGATGGCGCAGAGAAATCTAACAGATATGGTACTTGCCGTGGGTTCAGTGGGTTCTTAAAACGCGAGCCTCAGCTTCGTCTCGGCAGTTGTCCTTGGATTCCGTTCTCCGGCGCCTACTGCACCATCACGTTTTCTCGGCTCGCGGCACTCATGCGGACGCATGCCGAGCTTCGCGACGAGGGGAATGTTGGGGTTGTGTGGGCGGGTGGTGGGGTAACGTTTTTGTGGGGTAAGGGATGGGAGATGGCCCAAGAAAGCGCGCGATTCACACTTCGCCTTTTTCCTGACTCCATCGCCACTAACACTCTATGATGTAGGGCTGACTATGTTGTGACACATTTTCGTGCAAACTTGCTGACCGGGAAACAAAGTTGTTGGTCCATGGTGGAGAGATGAAACATCTTCGCTCTCCGTCGAGAAATTCCGGTGTCCTGGTTACATTAGGTCATCACATGAAATATTATATATCTGAGGGCTCATCTATTGTTCATTGGTGCCGTGAGCAAAATGAAACTACCTAACCCTAACTGCTCGGAACCTTGCATGCAAGCGCCTGTGCAATTAGGGAACCTCGTCAACCTTCCGTGATGCCATCCTTGGTTTTTCTCCTCCCTTTTCTGCTGCTTTTCTTTTCGTGAATGCATTTTTTAGGGTTTGGTATCTTATTAAGGGGCGAAAAAGCAGGATATGGAAAGACGGGTGATAGCGGTGAAGGGAAACCGCCGATGATGAGTTCGAAGCAAAGAAAAGCATGGAAATAGAGCCATAGACTGAGACCAGGGCCGAGAAGAGAGTGACAATGCCAAGAAGAAAGATCCCATCATTGTTTGAAATCTCCGGCTCCCTAAACGTCCCTTTTTAATATTATGTCAGATGTACCCAGGTGTGCTTTCTGCGTGGCCCCTTTCCGACTCAGGTTCTCGTGCAGCAGCTATCTGTCCGTCGGTGTGAAGCTCAAAGCCAGAGATATTTCCGACATTTGCGGGCGCCACAGAGGCATTTCACTGGCTTGAACCCGCCCTCTTTCCTCTCTTCTGGATTAACTTCCTCCGCCTCGTCCTCATCAATCTCGTCCTTGTCCAAGTAGTCAAAGGTAAGCTCCTCGTTCGGCGCAATATCGCGGATGGCGAAGAAAGCGATTTCATAGACCCTCGGATCGTGGCGATTGTAGGAAACAACGTACTGGCGGCAATTCGGCTCGCAGGAGTGATTCATGAAACGGGTGGGGCCGCCTTTGAATTCGCCATCAATCACGTAGATATCCTCTTGCTCAAGGCCTTCTGCTTCCGCGAATTTGTCCAGCGAGTACAGGTAAGAGTCCTTGGTGCCATGGCGGGCGCCCCTCTCACGGCGAGTTGCTTCCGCGTCCGTGATGATTTCGCCGCGGTACGTATCGATGAATTGGCCCACGCGGAGTGTGTCCTTGCAGCGTAGGCCCCAGCCTCTTCCGTTCGCGGTTTTGAAGATTTCCAGCTTCACCTGCCTGCCCTTCTGGACCACGCGGGTCTTACATCCGGGCCCGCAGTTACAGTTGTCGTTGCATTCGTAGATCGGATACCGTCGGTCAAGATAGAAGGGTACAAGGCAGCCGGCTCTGTCAGCACTCGTACGCGGTCCACTGCTGTAATACGGGAACTTCTTTGGCAGACCAAAGGTATCACCACCGCCGGCTGCTTTGACCGCCTCCCAACGTTCGCGTTCGTCTGGGAGCATCCGGATCGTATCATTGACGGCGGCATACTCGAGACATTCGCAAATCTTCGAATATTCGCAGCCCATGTTCTGGCCCATGTGCGCCTTGCATTTCGAGCAGCCAGTCCGGGTCGCGGGGTCCGCAGCGAAGACGCCTTCTCCCAGAATGTTCTCTCGGATGAATTCGAAGTTGAGAGGCGGTGAAGTCTCATCAAGAGTGTTCACCAGTGAGATCCTTGGCCCGGGCAGGCTGTCAAGCCTTCTCAAAACCTCTGCGCGGATCTTGGCGGCTGCGGCCGTGGTGCTTGCTGTCTTTGCGGCGGCGAGCATGGCCGGGGTTGGGATGTGACGGACATCGATGCGCGGGACGTCGGATCTCGAAGTAGGGAGTGCTACGGTGCAGCCATGCTTTACCGCAAGCACCGCGTTGTACACTTTGATATCATCCGCAGAGCCGGAAGCAGGTTGAGGAACGGCGGGCGAGTTGAGACGTGAGCTGGACGAGGTTGACGAGTCGTCTCGAAGACGGTTCACGGGTGAGGCACGCGCGTCATGGTGCTGGTCGTCGGCCTGGCGCTTGCGCTTTCCTTTGCGCGGCGGTCTGGATCACGTGAGCGATGCGCAAATGGGAGACGGAAAGAGGCGAGGGCAGCATCAAGAGGCGGCATGGACGTACTTCAGCAGGCTCTCTAGGTAAACCTGCAGCTGAAGGAGACATGAATTGAGTTCGGATAGGCGATGCCATGAGAAGGGAACGTCGCTGGCACTAGCAGCTTTGTCCTCCGGAGTCCATCGCAGCAGAAACTCCTCCTCGCCCTAGATGTGGTTAGAACGGGACATATCGTATCTTGAGTGAGCGGTCCCAGCTTACATCCAGATTAGAACCTCGATGGCAGACTACTTCCTCCACCTGAGGCGGGTTAGCGACGTGGTTGATGCGCGGTAGGGGTACGCGTCGTGTAGACGTCCACCCTGCGTGTGCATGGTAACGGACCTGGCTGCCGCATACAGCATGTCCAACCAGGACGTGAGCCTGCATCTCCGGCACCTAACAGAGTCATTAGTACATATGCTACAGCTGCCTAGGCGCGAGGCAATAGGGTATGCGCTTATTAAAGATAAGAAGATATCTTTATATAGAATATATATATAAAAAAGTATACAAGCTATAGATTATTAAGAAGGAAAAAAAAGCCTATACTTACTTTAGATAACAGAGAATTTAGTTAAAAAAAAGAAGTTTCTAAAGTTGAAAATTAGTTTTTAGAAGTACTAAGATCTTTAGAAACTAAAATCTTTACGTTCTAAGCGAGTTTTACTTATTAAGCGAGATTCTATACGCTAAGCTGAAAATAGAATAGTATTAGAAGGGGAAAAAAAAGAAAAGTTATAGAAATTATATATTATAACTAATTTCTATAGTAGTTTAGATTAGATCTAAGAATTTAAGCCTTTTCTAGTCGATTGGAATTATACTATAGCATTGGTAAAAGAGATTGATATCTATCTATCGATTTAAGTAACTTACGATAAAGGAGACTTAATATTACATTCCAACTGGCGAATGGCTGCTGACGTGTGTCGGTGCGTGAACGATGAAAGCGATAATTTACATAGCCTACGATGCATCATCCTACGGGTCGGAGAGCGCGCTGGTTTCCTAAGGTGAAACTTACAGTTGAATCATGAGAAGGAGAAGCACTATCTACACCATTTTAGCTACCAACAGCGGTAGATTCTGCGCATGTGGGCATTTGAAGAAATATTGCTTTCTCTAGCGCGACTGATGCCTTAGTCGAGACCCACAGCCCCTGCGCTTTTGCCGCCGCAGTAAGCCTGTGAGGACGCGCCTCATCCCCGCAGCAGAAGCGTGCCAACCGGAGAATATGATCTCGCCGGATCTCGCGTTTCGACCGACCTAAGACTCCCTGAGAAGAGAACACTAAAAGATGACCTTGAAATGAGAAGATTCTGCGTTAGGATCAGAAAATGATGACAGACCTCGAGCGTTTCGATAGTGTGACGGCCAGCAAGCGGGGAAGAAGAGAGGCAGCCAGAGAGGGGTGGAAGAAGGATTGGGGCCGTGCACCCGCGGCCTGTTCCGCATGTGGTTACTCGTGCCGGCGTAGTGTTCGGAGGATCAGACCCGTCACAGCAGCTCTCCAGCCAACAGGAGACTTCCTGTTTGCCTACCGCCAGTTCTCAGCCAAGGAACCTTTGCCTTCGACGTTGCACATCTATTCCCTGCGCTGACCGAGGCATCTTGTGCTATTTCTGACCCTCTCCGTAGCCAGGGAGCATAAGAAGTTCAGACAACCCGAGTTCTCAGTCTCTCAGCAATCTTGCATCGAGCTTGTTTGGCTTCCGTTCTACTGCAAGTCATCACCAGGTCCAGGATTTCTCGCGCCGAGAAAGCTGCGCGCCAGGAACGATCGAAATCACAAGCCAGCAGCGGAAAACAACTGTCGAGACTTCAGGGAAGGAGCTCCTCACGGCATGGGATTCGAGGAAATGATCGAGTCGCTCTCCACTTTTGACGTGGGCGCCTTTCGTGATGCAGTCCTCAGCTTCACAAAGGACCATCCGAAACTCGCAATCGGCGGTTCCGCGCTCCTAGCCTACACGCTCCTATGCCGGGCCCTTCGAAATCAACGCGTCCGACGGACGCACGCCAAGTATCCGTATAAAACTCGCGACGACATGGCCCGCATGACGAACGAAGAAGCGTACGAAATCCAGAAAGAACTGATGCAGTGCGAATTTCCCTTCACCATGACCAAGGCTTTGCAATTTGCCCTGTTCCGCACATACGGCATCCCTACCATCAGCACGCTCTTGGTACAGACGAAGCAGCTGTCCGATGAGAGATACGCGCCGAGGGTGAGCGCTGCCCTTCCCGCAGAAAAGCCATCAGAGGACACTGCTGACACCGTTCCCAGCGCTACGTCGACACAGAGGTCTTGATTCAGGAATTCACCAACAATTCTCCGCAATCGGAGCGTGCCAACGCGGCCATCGCACGGATGAACTATCTGCACAGCTTGTACCGCAATTCTGGCAAAATTTCCAACGACGACATGCTCTACACCTTGGCGCTTTTCGCCCTCGAGCCTAGAAACTGGGTGGACCGTTTCGAATGGCGCAAGCTCGACCAGCTTGAAATCTGCGCGATAGGCACCTTCTGGAAGTCCGTTGGTGATGCCATGGAAATTTCATACGAGGCACTTCCCGGGTCGAAAGATGGCTGGAAGGACGGAATCCAGTGGTTTGAGGAGGTTGAAGCGTGGAGCGAGGCGTACGAGAAGAAGTGCATGGTGCCACATCAGGACAATAAGAAGACTGCTAACGAGACCACGGCAATGTTACTCTATGATGTCCCAAAGTCTCTGTACCCTGCTGGATTTAGGGTCGTTTCGGCCTTGATGGATGACCGTTTGAGAAAGGCCATGATGTATGTGGAATTCTAGCTTTTAGGCTAGATTGAAAGCGTACGAAAACATCTGCTGACCCCCTCGCTAGGTATCCTGATCCTCCCGCTGGACTCGTCACGGGCATTGATGCCGTGTTCAAGTTCCGAGCGTTCTTGCTGAGGAACTTTTCACTCCCACGGCCACACTTCCTGCGGGAGCACAAGATGGCTGAGGAACCTAACAAGAAGGGAAGGTACCATCAGCTCACATACGATGTGGATCCTTGGTAAGCTCGACCATACAATGTTGTTATAATTTCCGGTGTTGTGCTGATATCCTCGACAGGTATGTCGAAGCAAGCTTCAGCAATCGCTGGGCCCTGAAGTCTTGGTTTAAATGGTTGATCGGGAAGCCTTATCCCGGTAGCACAGGCTTCAAGTCCGAAGGCTACGTGCTCGAGGAAGTTGGGCCCAAGAACCTTGAGGGGAAGGGTGCAGAGTATTTTACCCAGACGAAGGAACGCTTGCTAAAGCAGGGTCGTGGAGGCTGTCCTTTTGCTGTGATGAAGGGTTAAGCGTTGCAGATGCCGACTCTGGGCTAGGCACGGGTTCTGAAATGTTGCAGTCCTTTGGCGTATCTGGCTCCGAAACAGTTTCCGCCGTACTCCGGGGGGTATCCCTCCATCTGAACCACCAATTAACCTGCGCATGTGATTAGTGTGACATAGCGCGATTGAAACCGCGTAGAATTAAAGCAACTTACTGATGCCGTCACACCACTTCCGTAACCCCTGACACTGTGCCACCAGCCCTCCGGGATGTACAACCCTCTGCCTCTTTGCAAACGAACCTCCAATCCTCCCGACTCCGGATCGTATTCGCCTTCCCACACTTCCTTTTCCAATTCCTCCTTTTCTTTCCCCATCATCATCTCTTCTCCCCTAATCCTTCCGCTGAGGTCCCCGTCAGCATCACCGATCCTTTTCTTGACTCTCTGAAATATCTCCAATCCCTTGTCCGGCGGGAAGAGCCTGACCATCTTCTTGCCGGCCAGCTGGAAGAGGCAATTCGGATTGGGGTCGCGGTGTAAGGGCGTATACGTAGGTGGCAGTCCGATCCATAAAGAAGTGTCATATATGTCAGGCTGGAATTTGCGACCCCCCTTCACGCTACGGCGTTTTTGCAGGTACCCATGGCGATAGATGAATGTAGGAATGGGTACTGATTGTCGTATAGCCTGAGGCAGATCGTTCGTACTGCACTGGGCAAGATAAAGGTGCATGTTCTCGGGAGGCTGTTCCATGTAGTCGAGAAAGACACTCAGCGGCGCGTTGAAGCGCTTGAACGTCGTCTTAGAAGCGTCGGCTGGGTCGGGGCCTGTGTACTCGAGCGGGACGACTAGATTGGAGAATGGGCGGAATTCCTCGGTTTTAAGCTCGTGAAAATGAGATTTGCGGTCAACTGGCCTGAACCAACGGAATATGGCATCGACCGCTTCGAAATTGTCGTACGTAAGGAGACGAGGCTCATCCTTTTGCTCGTCGCTTATGTAGGCATTGTTCCGCGCGCTTTGGATGGGTTTAACGAGTTTCCATTTCTTAGACGGACTAGAATAGAAGGCTCTTGATATTGTGTTGACAGATACTCGTCGAGTGATGGGAGGCATCGGTGCAAGTGTGGGTGAAAAAACAGAGGAGGGAGTTGAAGCTCGAGATTGAAGCGATGATGCGCCGCGAATTTAAGCATACGAGTCATAAAGCTTTGCCTCCATGACTCGCCCAAAAACTCAACACCACGCGACGCATCGTCATTGCCCGCACCACTGCACACAAGCTACCCCGCAATGGCTTCCTCCGGCGACAAGGGCGGCCAGATGGGTGAGTGGATCTTCCCCAGAGTCAAGACGCGCCGCACAGGCAGGAGCTAACCACATGGCGCGTTTTTACTCCCCCAGTCGACCTCATGGCCCTTTCGGTCCCGCAGCTCAGCCAGCTTAAGAAGCAACTCGACACGGAGCTCGAGCACTTGACCTCCTCGTTCCAATCACTGCGCAGTGCTCAGAACCGCTTCCGGGATTGTCTCAAGTCAATCAACACTGGCCTTGCGTCTGGCTCGACGGGTACGTACGCACCCCACCACCCCTCCATCTCCTGCTCCCTCCGCTCTATTTCCCGAGGAAATTACTCTCTACACGTGGCCGTTGCAATGAACACATGCTCTGATACTTCTCGGTTGCACTCAATAGATAAGCCTATCCTCGTCCCCCTTACCTCCTCCCTCTACGTTACCGGCACCCTCGCCGACGTCAAGACGGTGCTCGTGGACGTTGGCACTGGCTTCTACGTCGAGAAGTCAACCGACGATGCCAAGGACTTCTACGACCGCAAGATAAAGAACTTAGAGAAAAATCTGAAGGATCTGGAGGCCATCGTCACCGGCAAGAGCAACAATCTAAGAGTCATCGAGGACGGTGAGTGGATTCTTTCCTTTAGCATTGGGCTGGGCACGTCAGACGGCATCGGGAGCATAAATATATTTCTACCGAGGATACCGGCCTCTGGGATGGCGCTGTCCATGTGGCAGGAGTGCTCATGGCTGGAATCGGGAGATTCGAACCGTTATTGGTTCCCATTCCAGATCTTGGGCACCTCCCGGGTGGGGCAACAATGCTGTTACTCATGACATCGCACTTCCCACAGCTATGATCATATTGGATCGACTATCAACTGGCACTGGCATTCGCTGACATCATCCCAGCCCTGAGACAAAAGGTCCTCGCGCAACAGCAAGGGCAGGCCGCCGGGCCTTCCCAAACAACTGCCGCAGCTTCGTGAAAGAGCCGATGATACCACATACCCTGTCCCTGTCACTGCTCGTACTCGCTCTGATCACGCCATGGTTCCGCTCGATTGAAGAGGTCACACTATCCAGAGATTTTGGTCTGGTTGGATATGGCTGGGATATGCTCCGAAGAGCTCAAGCCGAAAATTTGCAAGAGGTTGGCAGAGGAATGATCAAAAAGAACAGAGGAGGCTAAATAGCACTGAATACAGGTAAATAGGCCTGCATCATGTGTCTTGAAGTAGAGAGTAAATGGAACAGCTACGTAAAACCAAGGCAAGTCAATATCAGAAAATCGGTTGAGAATTTGAGTGTTCGACTACGATGATACAGAATAGGTGATAATATGGGGTGCTCATAATGGCGTGCCTGTTATTATTAACGCTGTAACAGATGTCGTGGCCCAAGATAAGAACAACCCCACAGGAGCTCCCTAAGTAGCGTTTGTCGGCATGTAAATCCTACTTCTGGAAGGGGTAAGTAGTCGTGGTTGTGATTTTTTTGGTCTAAAACAGTATAGCGCTTAGTCTGGTCGGGACTGCTCATTAATATAAATCCCGGTGCTACCCCGCTACTCCTGGCTCTCGTTGGATTTCATATCTGACACCGTTAAGGAGATCGGTTTCCTAAGAATGGGGCAGGCAGCAGTGGCCACAAGTTCAATCATTGACGGAGCTTTGGTGGCTGAAGAGGATTACGACCCAGCTTGGCCTGAGGTTTGTTCTCTCTTGACACCAGGTTGTTTACGAAATATATAGCTAATTTCATTAAGTTGGAAGCCGCAATCGGTGGCCGTAAGCACCTGGAAGGCAGCCAAGATGAGAAACGCATACAGTTCAATGGTATGGCCGATGCGCTCCAGCGGTTATGGCCACCAGTCGAGGGCATAGGTGTTGAAGGTAGGAGCTGGCCCAAGATCCTCTTATCAATCTCGCAGCAGAAATTGTATCACTTCCTTTCTCAGCCCCGCTTCTTATTCGATTCCAAGTGTCTTGCTAATGCTCGCCTCCAGACACATCCATCCCGGCCCCGGACTCCTCCAACTCCACAGAGGTGCTCCTCCGCATCTACAAGCCCTCAGTCGCCTTTCCCTCGTCCCACGCAGCCAGAAGCAGCAGCAGCGACCCGCTCCCGATCGTCGTCTGGTACCACGGCGGCGGCTGGGTCTGCGGCACGCTCGACAGCGAGGACGCGCAGTGCCGCGGCATCGCCGCCCTTACGCCCTGCGTCGTCGTTTCCGTCGGCTATGGTCTGCTGCCGGAGAACATGACGCCTGGCATGCTGTCCGACTGCCTAGCCGCGTTCAACTGGGCGCGCACCAACGCCGCGTCCGTCGGCGGCGACCCGGAGCGGATGGTTGAACAGGGCGGTTCGGCAGGTGGCGCGCTGGCGTTCAATGTCGTGTACATGCTGGGGCAGAGGGGTAGGGAGAAAGAGGTCAGGGTAGGTATGTTTCCGGTGACTGTGCATTCAGAGAGGCCGCCGAAGAGGTATAGCTGACTGTATAAGACTTATTGGAGGCTGGAGATGACGGCACCGGTGGTGGTGAGAGGGCCGGATCATTTTGGCGTGCTTGGTGAGTCTTCTCAATCATCACCACCTTCGGTTGCGGCGACGGATGAAAGACGAAGGTGAGGGGAAGGGTGTGCTCGTGCAGGTACTGAACGGTGTCGACAGAGCTCTTAGCAGAACGCAGTCCGGACGACCCGCTCCTGGCCGTGAAGTTCAGCTACGATGAAGTGGCGTTGAAAAGGTTCCCGCGGACGTACATCGTTACGGCCCAGAAAGGATCTGATGCGTGACGATGTTATAGTTCTTGAGGCGGCTTTAAGGGATTCGGGCGTTGCGGTGAAGAGGGAACATTACATGGGATTGGCACACTACTTCTGGTTCTTTCCTCAATTGGCAAAGACGGAGCCATGCCTGAAAAAGGTGGTACAGGGCATACGGTGGATATTGAAAGGAGCCTAAGGAGAAGGTGACTTAGTGGTACACGAGATTGGTTATGGCAATGGTCGGAGTACATTGTAGTGTTTGACTGCTGGTCAATTGATATGGATATGAACTAGTTTGAGATAGGAAGCCGCAGGAGCAATGCTTTTTCGAGGTAAATCGGTAGATGCAACGAGGCAGGATAATACGACGATACATGTCCATCCACCCATACCTTCTCTCGCAAATCCACGCCACGGAACTGGAAGCATAACTCAAGGCGCAATCATTAGGAATTCCGCTCACGCGATTTATAAATGTTCGCCGATGGAAGGTCTGGTCAGGCATTTGATACTGAGGGCAGTAGACTCACGAGGAGAGGAATGCAAGACTGATGAGCAGTACCAGAGGAAATTGCCATATCCTCCAGGCTCTGCTCGGAACTTCGCTCAGTTTTTGCCAGGCGATAGCAGATGTTGGATTGAGCGAAGGCCCGAATACGAGGCTCGGGTCGAGGCCGCTTTCTGGACTCCGAGCTAACCAGGAAATGCGACTTCGGCTGAGGATTATTTGATGAACCTAGCAATAATGAATAGTTATTTAATAAGTAAGTAGCTAATTACGCGGCTATATATATATATGGCAACTACTGTTTAAAGATGGTATAATTGTGTACCGAACAATAAAATAGTAAAACACCAAACCACATAAAGCAAAATAACGAAATAAGCCGCTAAAACAGCCTACTAGTAGAGCTGTCAGTAGCTGATAGTAGGTGCCTGCAGATCCCCGCGGCCTCTAATATCATCTGCACCATATCGGCCCCAGACGGCCCCTCTGCGCAGATATTAAGATCCAGTTGGGGGCGACAAGGCATGCAGATCACTCCTTAAGAGTACAGTCTCATTCGTTAGTTTCCTCTTTGATATCCAACACAGTCCAGTCAACTCAAATTATCTAAGATATGTATTCCGGCAGGTTTATACTCGACCCACGTGTACACAAACTCAGCCTTGCCAGACATGAAACACCCATTCTTGCTCCTTCTCACCTTATTTTCCACCACTTTTAATCTGGAGAGCATCTGCTACGATCTCACTGGAAATGCGCTTTCTTCGTTTTACGGTCCGTGCAACACCTCTGCATCTGTGGCCAGCGCCTGTTGCGTGACCAACCGCAAAGAAAGCCTGGATGTCTGTCTCGACTCGGGTCTCTGCATGGCCACTAGTGAAGGGTTGTCTGGATTTACATGGGCAAACACGTGTACTGATTCTTCTTGAGAAGACGTAGTTTGTCCAAAGCTCTGCAATGGGATTGAGTGCTTCGTGCTTCTTTGTGGATAGGATTCTATGGATTCAATAGCATGCTAAGCTACTGAATAGTCCGCAGCTCAAACTGGACATCTGCTAGTGTCCTACAATGCTTACCTGGCTTATGGTGCTGCCGCGAATCCGCCAACAGTTGAAACTGCTATGACAATTCAACTGCGATGACTAACGTAACGAGTATCGGGGTGCTTCTGCTCACTGTGCAGACAGAGAAAGACATATCAGGCAACGGTACTTCAGGTATACCTGTCATTCGCGGTGTGTTGGGAGCACTTTTGTTCGTATCATGGACAGCTTTAGCGGCCGTCGTGTACCTCTGGCGGAGAAGCAAAGTGCCGAGTTATGACGGCGAACACTCTCCTCATGGCCATCATAATGTGTCCTAGGTAGACAGTAAGCAGATAAGGGCGGTCGAAGCTGACGGTAGAGAGCGTTCCGAGTTGCAGGCTTGACCTTCACGCCAATAAAGATATCACGGACACCTAAGAGTTTAACTAATTGCACCACAGAGGATTTAATGAATGGGTTCAAGAGGCCAAGATCATTTCAGCTTTTACCAGCGCTACGAATCTCTTTGGACAGCTCTGCCTCATCATCCAACGGAAGTCAGCGGGACAACGGATCATGAATGATCTTCTGAATGAATTCCTCAACCAAAGAACCGACCAGGGCCTTTCTATTCGCATCCTCCTTTTCTGTCGAAGCGATTAAGGCTGCTTCGCGCTGATCCAATTCTTCCCGCTGCCGACGGATTGACTGCAGGTTGGCATCCAGCGTGTTTTTCAAGAATTTCTTATGCAATTCCATGTCCTGAGTTAGGGACCCGAGCGTCTGCGCGATTGCCTCCAGTTGTGCCGTACGCAAGGGGTCCTTCAGATTCTCTGACAGCTTCGCTGCGGACTGGATGAGCTCGCAAATGCCTCGGGCGGTTATGGGTAGACGATGAACTGCGGTATGACGCAAGCGTCTTACGGAACCCATAATGCCTTGTAGCGACGAGATATGTACCGTTGATGCGTGCGGAGGGATTTTGTCACAACGCTTGTTCAAGACCGAGAGCCACTTCGTCAACTCCACGGCCTCCGCACATTCCCATTTCCGGCTCTGAAGAACTTCCGGTAGCCACGTTTTCGCGAAATCAAAGCAACATTCTTCAAGCATGTGCTGGACCGTGGTGAGGAGGAGATGTTGGGCTTTGTACGGGATATATGAAGGATGGAGCGAGATTTCAGGACCCTCTGCAACGAACTAATTTAATAGGACACTTGCATCCGCACAGTTCAGGAACATACCGGAACTATTTTCCTGAGGAAATTTTGGTAGCACTTCAATCTGGCGATCTGGAGTTGGAAGCACGGCACTTGTTTCCCGCGCGATGTCCGCGTCCATAGCATCCAAGATCTCAGACTCGCATCGAGCAGTCTCATACTCAGACGAGGTTCTCTGGATACTCGTGCATGACCTGGATTCAAAGAGCTCTGGGAATTCGACTTTAGCGTTAAGCTCGGATTCAAAGAGACCCTTTTCCAAAAAGTGCATCAGGATGCGGACGACCTTCTCGAGTCCGAGTTCCTTAACCAGGTCTTGCGAGTGGGTTCCATTGTTGAGGATTATCTTTTCGATTTTTTTCTTCTTCTTTTTCTTGGCTTGAAGCTGTGCTGCCACCGAAGAAAATAAAGAGCGGTACGTAATGAAAATCCGTCGTTTTATCTCCGCAGAAGTATCCATACCTATTCGTAATCAATTATACGCAACGGAATGGATTTGAAGGGGCATAAAAAGGCAAAGGGAGGTGAAAGCGTGTGAGTGTGGATTTTGGATCAGACAGATGGACACAGTAGCCGAACCTCAGCTAATAGTAAATTCACTCCAGGCAGAAGATGGAGGGCTTCTAAGTACATTACTCTTACCGTCGGGCGCCCACAAATTTACTCTTCCTCTTCTTGTGTCGCCATTGACAAAAAGAGAAGGAAAGGGCGTAACTATTGCAACACAAGGGATGCTGCTTGTAACCTTCATCTGTACAGCATGAACTTGATGCTGCATCGGGCCGATTGGACTGCCTCATTCCACTGCAGTAGGCTCAAGCAATCCATCCAATCTATGTTGATACACCCGGGAGAATGGAAGAATGTACTACCAGAATTCATCCTTCCGCAATCCTTGTTAGCGCCGTTCGTGGTGGTCCACTGGTGTATTCCCCCACCCCATCTTCCCCCCCTGGTTTCTTATCTTCTTGAGGTTCGCGGAAGGGAAGGGAGAGATATCCGAAATGCTGAGCTTGGGTTCTCCGTCCCCAAATTGTGCCACCTGCCAATGCGCCCGCACCGCGGCCGAGAGTTCTGAAGCGATGGATTCCCACTCAGCCCGAAGAGGTTCTCCTCTTTATTTACTCCTCCATTCTAAAGACTGGTTGGACGTCATTCTCCCGGACTGCAAATGCGCTTTATATAAGCTCCAGTTCATGATTATTGTGCCAACCAGAGCTAGAGATACTTGCCCAACCACACGCCAACGTCCGGCCGTTAGTTTTATGGCAGGTAAGCTTAGCGCGGCGCTAGCGCCGCTGGGTAGTTTAGCCCCTCCGCTCTCTCATAGACGGAAGAAAAACAACAACGAATACTAGTACTTACGAGGTTTTGTTCCAACAGGTAGCCGCCGGTGTGGTTACAGAAAATAGTCGTCCACATCTCCGAGACGCAGTAGCACTGTACGATATGCTCTGCGCTATGTGCGTCTCGATATTTCAAAAAGCAGACCGTTAGGGTTCACATCATCGAAGCCTTGACGACTTAGAAAGAGCCGCTGCAGGAGACTGCAGAATATGCCTCTTTAGGACGCGCTTTCCACCGGAGCTGGAAAATGACGTCATTTCCAACTAACCAGAGTCTTCCTTGAGATGTGAATTTTTTTTTTTCTCCGCATTCTATTCCTCTTGAGTGGTCACGGTATTTTTCGATCCGCCAGGATAAAACCCACACCACACCGCCCTGTTTCTCGCCGATTCCGGACCAAATCTGAAGACGAAGACATAAATTGGCCACCTCGGCCGGGCTGCTTTGGATTCAGAGAAGGAACCGTGGCGTGTTAGAGATGATGGATTCATGAGAACCTTTATTCCTCCCTCATCCGAACACCCGGAAGTAGCCCGCCTTGGCTTAAAATAGCACAACGAGTGCCGGAATGCCTACAAATAGAGAGATGCATTGATAGAGTTCGGAACACTGAATGGACACCAAGGAGGCTCGTCAATCTTAGCCAACCCAACGATAGAATTCGTCTCATGGTCACCGGACAAGAGCATCCCATGGACAGATACGCCACGCTCAGCCGTTATTGGGGCCGGAACCCCGATTTTATGAGACTTTCCGCAGACAACTTTGAATCTCCACAGAAAGAGATACCATTTAATCTGCCCCCGAAGAGCTTCCAAGACGCAATTGTAACTTGCCAGCGTCTGGACATCAAATATCTTTGGATTGACGGCCTTTGCATCCTGCAGTCTGGCGAAGGGTCCGAGGAAGATTGGCTGAAACACGCAACGGACATGCAGCTAGCATATCTCAACTGTCTCCTCGATATTTCAATCGATCGAGCGGAGAATCCTCACGATGGAGCCTTCACCCATCGGAACACCAGTCTGCTTCAATCCTCCCACATTTCTTAGAAGCATGGGGGCTTGGATCAGATATCATGGACCGTGTACGACAGTCAGGACACAGCAGGCCTCTCTTATTCTGCATCTCCACTGGCCAAACGTGCTTGCGTTTTTCAAGAAAGGTTATTATCTCCCCGAATCCTCCACTTCGCCGAAGGCCGAATCTGCTGGGAATGCAGTAGGTCATGCCATGCTTCGGCCGACGGGCTCCTGGGAAGGTACGGTCAGCGAATACACCTCCGACTTCTACGGAAGGACTGTAGATCCACTGCGCTTAGTAACGTCAAGGCTATTCGATCTTCCTACTATGTCACAGAACATCGGAACAGCGTGTAACCAGAGAGACGCCTCAAGTCTTGACGACCAAGGGATGCAAGCCGTAGAAGGCTACAGCAGCGCTCAGCTGTCCTTCCCGAAGAAAAACAAGCTCGTCGGCTTCTCGGGCCTTGCGCGCCGCTTCGACCAAAGCGTCGACGGCGATTACAAGGCAGGAATTCTCCGCCAGCATTTGCCCTGGGCGCTGCTTTGGCAGGTCCTTGGAACCGGATCAAGCCAGGATATTCCGGAATGGCAAGCACCAAGTTGGGGCTGGGCAAGCGTAAACGAATCTGCCTCTTACTCCACAGCGAAAGTGGCTTCCCGTGATGTGTCTTCGAACCCACTAGCACGATTCATCAGCGCGGACATCCGACCTCGCGATGAAACGGACATCTACGGGCAGTTGACTTCAGGAGTATTGGCATTACAAGGCATGGTCTTGACTTGCAAGCGCCTCGAAGTCAAGGCAGACAAGCGAATGCCCTATACCGACACGAACTTCGAGCTGTGCATCACCTGTGTTAGTCATGATGGTTCCAAAGACGATTCAGATGTACGAGATAGAAACTTACGAAGTTCCACTCGTGAGAAAGGCCGATCCTGACGGCAATTATGCGCGGATGGGAGTCTATAGCCCCACATCGTTCTATTACGAACCTCTCCCTAAGCAGGGATACTCTTTCGAATTGGTGAAGATAATTTGACGGAGGGATGCGCGCCAACCGCTGTCAGCGTGCTCCATACGTCGCACTGTCACCCACCTACATCTTTACTTTCGGCTTGGCATTTTCACACCAAGACCCTTCACATCTCAACTTTTTGGTAGATCACGCGCAATATTTTCCCGCAGATGAAAGTCGTCAGTACTCTCTTCGAAGTCCCATGAGAAGGGTGTGCAGTTCGTAAATTCCAGCTGGAACACTCACTTCGCACTGCATACCACGGACTCTCAGCTCGCTCAACATATCCAGCCCCACCTCTCCCTCCTCCTCCTCTTAAGAGCCTTCTCTCCATTGGGGGAGGAAAAAAAAAATTCTCACCCTTCCTTAAAAGTTCCCCGGGCTTCCTTCCCGAAACCTCCCCGGCGAAAACCCGGCGCCATCCCGGCAACTTCCCCAACTGGTCCACGCACTGACCGAATGGTCCCACCGCCAACCCACGAAAAATGGCAAAAATAAAGGTCTAAGAACCACAAGAAAAAAAAAAAAAAAACATACGACAGTCGGGATTCGCCAATGGTCACCCACTTGACTACTAATCGACCGGTTCACAGCTTAAATATCGGGGAGCGGACGGGACCCGTTGTTTTCTGTGGCCTGTGGCCGTATGTGCTAATTGGCGTTCGCGGGAAGGCTTATGGACGCGAAGGTGGAGGGCGAGCTTGGTCGTGCGTACTGTGCGAGCGTGCCTACCTCTCAATGGTGCAGTGAGAGTGAAACATTGGAGGCTAATCGAAGACAGTAAAATTGCGTTGTTTGCTACCACGGTGAGGAGGGCCCTTCCGTCGATGCACGCGCAGGTAATCCGGGGTGTTCCGAGAGGCATCAAGCCAGGGTTTCTTGAATTGTGTTTCTTTCTGGAAGACTCCGATGATTCCTCTTTTTTTTTTTTTTTCCCCCTCACGCTTGGCTGAGTGATAGTGGTGGCGAGTCTCGACCATATTGAGGGAAGGAGAAGTAAGTCGTATCACACGAGACTAACTGCGTACGAGGCGCCTTACTTTTTCCATTTACTTTCCCAACTAACCTCGTAAGGCAGGTTCAGATTAAGACAATATGCGAAAGCTTACTCTACCGCATTGTCCCTGATTAACGGCGCCTCTGCGCTCCCATACCATCTAGCTCCGTTGGTACCTGCGGCGACGTTGTCGGCGAAACGGACTCAGACTCCCTCCTGGGCCTGATCGTCGGTGATGCGAGCAAACTTGGGTCCAGCTCCGCCGGTTCACGCTCCGTCGGCAACTCACCGGCCAGGGACGTGTTCTCAAGCTCCGCGGAGAGGTCGGCGAGGGTGAAGGGCGGGCGGGCTTCATCGACGTTGCGTGACTTCTGGAACGTTTCCGTGAAACGATCAAAGTCTAAGAGGTGACGCGTCAGTACGTTGCTGTGATGATGGTAACAAGGAAAAAAAAAAAAAAACCATTTCAGGGGTCGAGGCTTACCTTCGTGGGTATCAAAACGGACCTCGAGGTATTTGAGTTCGTTCATAAGGGCTGCGAGTTCGCTGGATGGTTCTGAGATGTCGGAAACTTGATCCGATATCGGTGTCGACGCTTCACTGCTTTGTGAAGAGCGCCTGAAAAAGCCCCTGCGGGAACTTTTGTTGCCCTGGCTTGTTTTTCTTGGCAGAATGAAAGAAAGCTTCACTTTCTTATCGGATCTCTTAGGCAGAGTTTGGCTGTTGAGGCGAAGAAGCGGGAATTCCAAATGCCTCTGGACTCGATTGCCGAAGAAAGATATTGAGTGATGGAAAGGAGGTTCGCGGTCCTGCCAGATCTTGACATGGCCGTGGAGAGCTTCGCCGTGGGTGCTCTGACCATTTCGACTGGTCAGAATGCGGTCGAAGTCGAAGGCATCGATAAGGTGTTTGTGGCGGATGTCTTCCTGGAAACGGATGAAAGGCTCGTCTTGTACGAAATCGTAGACAACGCGTGTTGAAGAAAAGAAGCGCTCAGAGCTTCCGGACCTGATTGCAACTTTATGAAGATTGTTGAACTGTACTCTTGAACCCTCGTTATGGTCTTTGTGCAGAGTGAGAGGAAAGGCGTTGAAAGGTACTGTAAGATGGTTCAGATTTGTGTTGGAGAACATTTCTCGATGTCTTCGGCTTACGGTAATGCACAAATTCATCATCTGACCCCTGAATGAGCCAGGTTATCACACTGCCCTCTGAATGGCTGCTCTTCCGCCAGTCTAGCAGTTGTAGGTCTTTAGGAAGCTGCGAGTCTTCCTTTGAGGACAGACGTCTCCGTGGAGGTCAGAAAAGCAAGTGGGTTGTATTCACGGCTAACTTACAGTAGGGCTACATGAGCGGGGAGCGAAGCTGGTCCGAGAGAGAGCGATGGGAGCCGTCTTCGGATCGGAGTGGTGTCGGGAGGTTTTATCGAAGAGTTGTAGCTCGTGATAGAGCTCTGGTGGAGGCTGGGAGAGGTGGTGAGGCCGGATATGCCCGGTGACGGAGAACATGTTGATCCGAGGGAAGAAGGCTGTATGGATGGCGTCCGTTGAGCTGGCAGGGGGTCGGGAGATTGGTAAGGCTGGATTCGATGGCGCGAAACCTCGAATTTCCTCTTGAAACTGTACTGGGTGCGGACATCGATTCCTTGCTGGTAGTCATCAGTCATGGAAAAAGCCGGGATGGAGCTAGGCGAAGCGGCATGAACTTCGGCAGGCTGGCTCGCGATGGAAGCGGTGTAGGACCTGCGAATTTCGGCAGATTGAGGAGCAGCATCACGATTTGGTGTTCGATGAGGTGGAGCAGCAATGCTGGCGGGGCCGGCAGGCGGGCCAGCCTCAGTGTGACCTCCGTTTCTTCCATCGGGCTTAGCGCATGAACTCAGCTCCGACAGGTGGGCGACTACTCACCCGTAATCACGCAGGAATTCTTCAAGTTGGTGGACACGTGCGAGCAGCTCCTCGCTCAAGAACAGCGCACGACCGGTGGGGAAGTCGTCTCGGTCGACGCTCAGAGCGGCCACGCCAGCGGTTAGAACAGAATCGCGGCGGAATGAGATGCACTCGTCGACGAAGCTGACACACTCGTCCAGCTTGCGATTGCACGCGTCGACGGCGGAGCGGGTGGCATTGTGGGCTGGGGGCAGAGAGCGAAGGCGGACCAGAGCTCGATTCAGGCGGCCGGAATAGCTGACGAGCTGCTTGATGGCGAAATGGGTGGAGGAAGAGCTCGCCCAGATGATCTTGGAGAGCTGCGACGACTTCGCAATGGCCGAGTCCAGAGAGGCCGGTGTGGGAGACGAGGTCATCGCCTGCGGCTGCGGAGCGGTTGGGCGCGGAGAGGGGCGGGAGAGCGTGGTAGCATGGACGGAAGCGCAAGCAGCGAGAAATAATACTACAGAGGACCCTGTGGGTATCGCGTGAGGGCCAGGCTGCGATGAGCGAGAAAGGCAGACCGAGAAGGCAGCGCGTGGCGGCGGCTGGTGGATCCTCCCGCGCCTTTGGGGGGTTCGCTGGGGGCGGGAGGGGCACAGCCAATAGCCGAAGCACATGCCCACCCGCGCCGGCTTCTGTCTCGCTCGTCTGTCGTGCGTCGAGAGCTGCATCCACCTCCCCAATACGCGCCCGCAGACACACAGCCTGGGCCGTACGGGTTCTGCCTCGTGCCCTCGCGTCCATAGCCACCGCCATCTCGCTTGCCGACATCGAAGGATGCGTCTGCCTCGTGGCCTACCTGTATATCACTCGAGGGAGAGCAGCGTGCCAGTTCTCCATGCGACTCGCCCGGGCCCAAAATGAATTCAATCCACCATATACCAGACGCTTCCGCTTTCGTAAGTTGTTGCGCCTTCTTCGCTAAGACCCGCCTGCCGCCGCTACTCATGCTCCCGCAGAGCCCCCCCCGGCTGATCATCCGCTAGACCAGGACCCAGCAGCTGCACATCATCAGGCGCACCATCGACGGGAATGGTTTCAACTGGCTCGTCTGGGCTGTTGCCGCTTCCGGCTTCTTCACCGACTCTTACAATCTCTTCACGACCAACGTTATTATCCAGGCCATTTACTTCGTCTACTGGGACAAAGAGCACAACACTGAAAAGGAGTTCCTCATCAACATGACCACTCTTGTCGGCTCCATAGTCGGCCAGCTGCTCTTCGGCGTTCTTGCCGACAAGTTTGGCAGAACTCGCCTGTATGGCGTCGAGCTTGTCATTGTCATCTTCTCCACCCTTGGCGTCGCCTCGGCCTCCAGGGGCGTAGACTCTATGAACATTCTCGCCTGGATTCTTGTTTGGCGCTTTATGATGGGCATCGGCATAGGGGCCGAGTATCCTCTAAGTGCCGTCATCACTGCAGAGTGCGTATCACATCTGCCCAGACCTCAAGCCTGAAGTGATGTGCCTCCTTGCTTGCTCCCGGAGTGCTGATGCTGGCTTCAGATGGTCACCTACCCAAGCGCGGACACGCATGATGGGGGCTGTCTTCTTGATGCAGCCTCTCGGCCAGCTCGTCGCGAACCTTGTCGGCCTTGCCGTGGTGGCCGGCTACAACAGGACATACAATCTCTCCGACTGTACCGAGCCCACAGCTAGTTGCGCACAGCACGTAGATGGTATCTGGCGATGGGTTACAGGCGTTGGCGCCATCCCAGCCCTTCTTGCAATAGTCTTCCGCTTCCTGATCAAAGATCCCGGTCTGTACGAGCTCGAGGTTCGCAATGATGGGGACAGCGCTTTTAAGAACACTGACCAGGTGTACGGGACCAACGCGCCAGACAACTCTCCACAAATTCCTCTGCGCGACAGGCGAAGAGGCAGCAGCCACATGATGGACATGGGTGAACCTCCGCTGCCCGTACAGTTCTCTCGACAAGACCTCTACCACTACTTCATCGAGCAAGGCAACATTTGGTACCTCGTCGGCACCTCCCTCACATGGTGGCTCGTCGACTTCGCCTTCTACGGCCTTGGCATGGGAAACCCGCGCACCCTCGCAAAGCTCTGGCTCAAGAACTCCGAGCGTGAAGCCCGCGTCGCCGCGCTCAACGGCACAGTCCCGACATGGAACGTCCTCGCGCCAGCGAACAGCCGCACCGACGGCAACACCATCTACGACACCCTCGTCGAAGGCGCCAAGCGCAACATGATCACCGTCAGCATCGGGTCCATCTGCGGCTCGCTCCTCTTCATCCTGGCGGGCGACTACATGCCGCGGCGGCAGGCCATGACGGCGTCCTTCATCGTGCTCGGCGTGCTCTTCGCGGCGACGGGCGGCATCATCTTCGCGACCAACGACACGGCCTTCCACTCGATCTCGATCGTGCTGGTCGGGCTGATCTACTTCATCTTCAACCTCGGCGCCAACACGCTCACCTTCATCATCCCCGCCGAGATCTTCCCCACGCGCTACCGCTGCACCTGCCACGGCATCGCCGCCGCCTGCGGCAAGCTCGGCTCCGTCCTCGTCCAGTGGATCCTGCGCGAGGCCTACTGGCAGGGCGCCAAGGCCGACGGCCTCGTCAAAGAGAACCTGGGCTATGTCTTCGTCGCCTTCGGCTGCGTCATGCTGACCGGCGCGCTCTTCTCGTGGGCCTGGACGCCCGAGGTGCAGAAGCGGAGGGACGAGAGGAATGGGTTGAGGCTGCCGAGTAAGACGTTGGAGGAGCTGGGAGGCGGCATGGAAGCAGCTAGGGCAGCGAAAGCGGACGAGGAGGGCTTAGCTGGCGGGGACGGACGGCCTGGGGTCCGGAGAAGAGGGTGGGTGAAGTGGGTGAGGAGGGTTTGACTGGGACGCGGAGGTGGGCGCGGCGCTTGCTCCTTTCTTTTGTACATCTCGTGAGTATGTTGTCGTATGATTTGATGAGTCTTATTCTGGTTAAGAAGGGTCGTATTCAGTAATCTTTGCGGACGCGGCACCGTGTGCATTTCATGCTATTCCCCACACAGCAACAAGTGGCGGGCGAGGAGGGGAAAGAAACGCTGCACCTGCTCCGCAGCAGCTCCGTCCGCCTGTCATGTATAGACAATATAGTTCCCATTAGTATTCTTCGGCTTATAGATTGCGTCCGATGGTCTCGGTCATATTCCAAAAGCATGCGACGGGTCTCTCGACGAGCTCGACCATCAAGTTTGCCGCAGAGTTGTACGACTATCCACACCTCACTTACTTTAGCATACCTGGCGGTCGACCTTGTTCATTCTCAGAAGTGAAGGTAACTTCGCTGAATGACCAAGCATCCGGAAGAGTTTCAGAAAACGAGGGATTCCCGGTACCGAGGGCCGTGGACTAACCAGATATGGAAAGAGTTGCTCTTACCGGTTCCGATCTGGAAATCGACAATTGAGATCACCCGGAAGCCCGTGGAGTGAGGCTACTGGCCTGGATTCCGTAAAAGTAGCTGGCCATTATTGGATAGACAAGCTGAATCTGACTGTCGACTAATCTATTGTCCGAATTTCCTACTTGATATTTGTTTTTTTTATAAGCAAAAGGTTTACTCTTCGCACAGGTGATTTGTGAATCATTGCTAGTGGAGGGCCGGTACACCGTTCGGGGTACCCATTGTCAGAAGAGACAGACCCTGGTTCCGACAAGGCTGTCAGAGGCATAAAGTCCGCTTCCAAAAAAAAAAAAAAAAAGTGGTAAAAATAAGACGCGAGCCCCCGGATCAATGAACTATTCTTTCCGAACAGTGTTCTTCATCAAATGACTTACTTTTTCCTTAGCTATTCTGCTGAAGTGTGATCAGTAATCATTAAACTATAGAATCAGAAACGCCTATTTTCCATTTTCGAATGATCTTCTCGAAATTTACAACGGGCTGCGGCTTCAAACTACTGGGTCCCACGTCGTCTGCGCAAACAAGGCCGGGACAAGCATCTGCAATTCATGAAACTACTCTTGAAAAGACGCGTCGAGGTCTCAGCGTTTTGTGCAGGATATATTGAGTTCATGGGTTTGGCCCATGTCGTGAGACACACATGTCTCGTCTACCGCAGCCTCCTGGGTGGCTGCACTATTAAAAGACCCATCCCCTTATGCGCCATCGACATGTGTGGTTTACCGCTGGTTGACTACTTCACTAAAATCTAGTTACACATGTTTGGCATTTCGCTTCTTGAAGTCTCGTTCCTCTTTCGACCAGTTAAATAGGCTGTCTAAACAACCCTTTAATTTTAATCGATATATTGAAGAACTGCCTCTAATAATGAGTGATGCGCTGATATTGCGCCTTGATACTGTCCCCTGTGACAGAAGGTGCATCGAACATCAAAGTTTGGCAGTGGTGCGTACTTGAACGGAAGAGAGCAAGTCGGACTCTTGTACTGTAAAATCTGTGCGCACTACTACCAGCTCCGCTGCCTTCAGTGGGAGGTCGTAAGCGCCGACCAAGCACAGCGGTCCCACAAACATTTGCCGACGCGACGTTGCACCAAGCATTCATAGTAGTGCTGACAATTTCTTGAAGGACCACTACCCGGATGGGAGCAACGGAGAGAAGGCCGCGTGCCTTCGGGCTCGGGGCAAAGACGCCGCGAGGGGAATAGGTGAGGATGATCGCCAGGCCGCCAACCCCAGCTTCCTCCAGTCCTTTCCCCGCGTCTTGCCCCACAACAAGCTTCCCGCATTCGAGCTTGGATCTCGCCTTTCCCCGCGGCACAAGAACAGCCGCCCTCCCGCCAACGTCACGCCGCCAATCCAAGACCCACTCTCCCGTTCAACCATTCACCCCAAAGCCGGTTCCCGACTTGTCGAAGCCGGCCGGCTTACCCGTTCGACCACTGTCGCCCATATCTCGTACGACTGCTTTCGGGCCACCGGTTATCGGCTGCTGCTGCACACGCACAGTATCTGTGGGGACCATGTGCTTGGCGGATTAGTTTCCGCGCCGCCGTTGGGCAGTGGAGAATGGCTTCCGACAACATGTCACATCTTAAAAGTGATGGCGGCCGCCGGCCTTTGCCTGCGCAAAAGCTTGCTCGACCTCTTTACGTATCCTATCGCCGTACCTCCCCACTCCTGGATCAATCGCCTTGAGGGATCCTTGGGACCACCGTCGCTAGCAGGAGCGCTACGATGGCGGCGCACCAAGGTGACGAGACCAAGCCGACAGCGGACTTTATCGAGTACCCGGAACCTGACAAGGATGATGGAACACTTCCGACACCGCAGAAAGGCGTCGACGAGGAGCAAGCAGCGCTGTACCGGGAATTCGAAGGAAAGGACGAAGAATGGCACCACTATATGCAGAAGAAACTCATGCGGAAGGTTGACTGGCACCTCTTGCCGTTGCTCATCTTGATGTACTTGCTTAACTTCTTGGATCGAAGGTTAGTGAAAACACTGCGCACGAGACTCACGCGCTGACAGCCGAGCAGCAACCTCGCGCAAGCTCGCCTTGGAACATTGGAGGAGGATTTGAACATGACAGGCACGGACTTCAATCTGGCCACAAGCATCCTCTTCGTCGTGCGTGCCCACACAAAATCCAATTTCCAATGGCGTTCAAAGATTAACACTCTTGCCCAGGGTTACCTACTCATGCAAATTCCTTCCAATCTCCTCCTGACACGCATTCGTCCCTCCATGTACCTTGGCGTCTGCATGGCCATCTGGGGAACGATTTCTGCTGCTCAAGCTGCCACGCACAGTTTCGGGGGCCTGGTCGCAGCGCGCTTCATGCTCGGCTTCGCCGAAGCCCCCTTTTTCGCCGGCGCTGTTTTCTTGATGAGCTCATGGTACACACGTGCCGAACTCGCCCACCGAATTTCCCGCTTCTACGCTGGAAGTGCGCTTGCGAATGCTTTTGGTGGACTGCTGGGCGCTGGATGCCTTGGCAACCTACACAATGCGCATGGAATCGCCGGGTGGAGATGGCTTTTTATCATCGAAGGTTGGCCGTGATGCTGAGACTTCAACTCTGCTGATCAAGTACCGCTAACTAATGATCACAGGAGTCATCACTGTCGGCGTCGCCCTCGCAGCCGCCATCGTCCTCCCAGACTATCCAGCCAACACGCGCTGGCTAAGCCCCGAAGAGCGCAGCTACGCGCAATGGCGACTCCTGGACGACACGGGCGAAGCCGACGACGCCGAAGCCTCCTCGGTCCTCGAAGGCGTGAAGCTGGCAATGCGCGACCCGCGCCTCTACGTCTTCACGCTCCTCCAGCACGCTTCTCTCCTCACGCAGACCTTCCAGTACTTCTTCCCCACCGTCATCGAGACGCTGGGATACGGCAAAATCGAGACCCTTCTCATCACCGCTCCCGTCTGGATCGCAACCTTCCTGGTCGGCCTCGTCGTGACGTGGACGTCTGGCAAGACGGGCGACCGCAGCATACACATCATGTGCCTGAGCATGATCTCCTGCGTCGGCAACATCATCTGCATCGCCACGCTCAACATCCCCGCGCGCTTCTTCGCCATCTTCCTGATGCCTGTACGTATCGCACTCCGCATTTCCTAACCCTCCCCTCTCTTTTTCCGTTCCCCCATGAATAAGAGAACTCTTGAGACGCTGATGTACATGCCGCTATGCAGATGGGCGCCGTGGCCGGCTACCAGATCATCATCACCTGGGTGGCCAACTCGTTCCCGCGGCCGCTGGTCAAGCGCAGCGCGTGCGTCTCCTTCGCCAACATGGTCGGCAACAGCGCCAACATCTACGGCCCCTACATGTACCCCCCGTCCTCGGGCCCGCGCTACGTGCCCGGCGGCGCCGCCACGGCCGGCACCGCCCTGCTCGTCACCGCGCTGGCGTTCGCCGTCAGGCTGATCCTGGCGCGGGATAACCGCCGGATGGAGGGGCGCGAGCTGCGCGACGCGCACGAGGTCGCGGCGCGTGCGGGCGATCAGGGCGACACCAGGCCGGTGGGGTTCAGGTACATTTTGTGAGGTTTGGTACTGTTATGGCAGGTACGCTTAGCGCGGCACTAGCGCCGCTGGGTAGTTTAGCTCCTCCGATCTCTTTCAGAGACGAAACAGACACAACGAATACAAGTACTTACGAGGTTTTGTTCCAACAGGTACTGGGGAGAGTTTCGGCTTGGGTGGGAATCGTTCGCGGGGATGGAGGGATGGAGAGATGATGCTGTGTGAATATGAGAGAATTTAATACAAGATAGGTTGTGTTTGTCTGACGCCCTGATTCTTGGACACCCCTTTCGAATGAGACACCTGTTGAAACCTTCCGGAGCATCCTAACTATGCTATAATTTGACATATATGAGAATGAGAGAGAGAGAGAGGAAGTACCAACATCTTCAACCACTGAGCATTCAGTGGGCAAGGCCGCACAGAAAAGGCTGCTTGCGCAGAACCTGCTGTCTTGCCGGTAGGATCGGGGAGAGCTTGGAGTACAAAACAGATCTCTGCTGCCTTATATTGCGGTACTGCCGATTACGGTCTTACACTGCTTCTTATTGGTCAATCTTTCTTGGCTCTTCTTGGAATGACTTTCTCAACGTAATACAGAGACGCGGCGCTAGTCCAATGGCTCAGATCCAGTCGCCTCTCACGGAGCGATATTTAGACGGAGTTTAGCCGGTGATTTCGAAATTCAGATGTGGATATAGGTGTATGGATCAAAGAACACTTTCGTTGGGGTTAATTCGTAGAGGATAGAAAGAGCACCGAGTCAAGCACCACGCATCGAAGAAACAACAGGACGTCTCCCGATAAGAGCACATAATTAAAGGGGGAAGACGCACCTGACGAGTTCCTTGCAAGACTTTCTTTGTTGGTTCAAGAGAAAGAAATCCCTTTGCCTCAATTCTTCTACAGAACAGTACAGCGGCCTTATCAAATCGCACCTCCGGACAGCTTCCTAAAAAGGCAGGTGGCTCGCTCGAGCTCCAGCCCTGCAGCGTGGCGGTGGGGTTTAGATGTTCGCGAAAGGCGGGAGAACGGCATCCATCGCGCCACGGGACATCCCTCTCACCCTTTTCTTTCTTTCTTTTTCTTTTTCACGCAGCCGGCGGAGGTGGGGAGGGAGAAGCCGGAGACGATGAGGTTCTGATGGGGCAATATTCCTGGGAAGCTGGTGTTTCTGGAGTTGAATCTGAGTTGTTGGGACTGCAATTGAACCGGGTGTTGTGTGCGTGAAACTAATTTCTTCTGGGTATCTGTTCTCCGAACGTAAGACATTCTTCACGCATGCACACTGACCAAACCTCGTGATCCAACACCAACACACGCCGTCAAGCGGATACGTCCATAGCCTGTCCGTCCTCCCTTTCAATCTGCTCCACCCGCTTCATAATCCTCGTCTTCCACCTCGAGAACTGCGCCCTCCTCGCCTCGCTCAAGTAGTCCACTTTGTCCTGCATCATCGTGCCCAACCCACCCTGCGAAACGGCAGCCTGCATGTTCTCCACCCCATCTCCAACCCTCCTCTTCTTCAGCGGCGTATACGCATTCGCACTCGCCACCGCAGTCCTCTTCGGCGTCCGCGCATAATCCTCCATCTCCAGACCCTCCTGCTCGTCCGCAACTCCATCAACACCCAAGCCCGCCCCTTCCACGACATTGCCAAACCACTCCATCTCCAACCACCCCCTCTCCCTCGCCTCGACCAACAACCTCTCCACCCCCTCCACCAACTCCTCGTCCCCCCGCCCCGCACACACCTCCATCCCCCTCAACACCCCGACGGCCTTCCCCCTCCTCGCCCGATGCTCCCGCGCATCCGTCTCCCTCCCGCTCAACCTCACAAGCACGTACAGCAACACCGCGACCACCAGCACCGGCACGTCTGCCTCCTCCACCCCGGACGCCACCCCGCCACTCAACGAACCCCGCGCGCCCCTCCCCCTGCCCCTCTTCGTCCGCGTGGCCGCGCTACCGTCATCGCCCCCCTCCCGCATCACCGACCGCACGCCCGCGTACACGTGCGGCACCGCGGCCGGCGCGTCGAGTGCGCGGCACAGCCGGCGGATCAGCGGCATGGCGTACGCGGGAAGGCCATCTTCGTCGTCGTCGTCGTCGTCGCCGGCGCCGGCTTTCTCCGCCTTCTTCCTGGCTGACGTGGGGGTGCGTGCGGCCCTCGTCGTCGGGGTGCGGGATGGCGTCGTCATCGTTGGCGCGGGCGTGCGTTTGCTGCTGGTCGGGGTCGCGGCGTCGGCGGCAGCTCGGGCGCGCTTGCTGGGGGTTTGGGGCGCGGAGGGCGGACGCGAAGAGGAGGAAGAGGAGGAGGAGAAGATGGTGAGGGCGGAGTCGAAGTAGGCGAAGACTTTCTTGTAGGCGCGGGGCGGGATGGGCGGGCGGGGCACGATGGGGGGCAGGTTGAGGCGTTGTTTCAGCCTGTGGGTCGGGGTGGTTAACGCGGGTTCGCGACGACTCGGGTGTTTGCGTGCGCGTTTATTGGATTGATGCGAGGGAGAATGGGAGTGGGCGCTGGAGGAGGGAAGGGAGGGAGGGAGGAAGGAAGGCAATGGCAGTTCTTTACCTCTCGCAGGCTAGGTGGGCGCACGCATATGTCCGGGCGATCTCCTCGTCGGGCTTGAGGCTGCTGGCTTTGCTGCGCGACTGGGCGAGCAGGGCGACGGCGACACTGAGGAGTTCGGGCGGCGGGGGCCCGTTGAGGGACGGGACGAGGCCGGTCAAGGCTTGTTCGACGGGCTTGCTCATGCTTGCGATTGAGGTGTGTTGGAGATTGTTGGGGCGCGCAGAATGCGAGCAAGGCACGGTCCGGGGAAAGAAACGAAGCTGGACGGAGAGGTAGGTCATAGCTCCGGGGGCGCGTGGATACACGCCCTGTCACGTGCGCACCATGCAGGTCTCCAGATCCGGTAGGACCCTGACAAGGGGTAAACAACTTCGAACGTCTGTCCTAAGCAGAAGTCTTGGCGATCTGTTGGTCCCCGGAAAACGCTGGGGCGGTGGGACGCTGGGACGCTGGGACGGGGGACCAGATCGGATCTGTTCAGAAGCCTTGGCGACCTCGTGTGGTTCCTTTCTCTACCCATTTTACGCCTCACACAAGACTGTCGAGATCCAGACTCGCATTCCGACGTTTGAAGTTGTCGGAGCTGCCGTAGCCTACTGGCCTGGGTTGTTTGCGTTTGTTGGTACTGCTGAGCTGGAGAATATTGGCCGACCGGCGAACGACGGGTCAACACTTCAATCCTCTTACTTAGCCGACTGGTCTCAACCGTATCGACATATCATAGCGGAATTATAGCATCGCAGCTTCATAAGCATCCGTCAACGTTGCGATCAGCCTGGAGAGCTCCAAGCTTCTCAAACATGTGCAACCTCACTCTATTCCAATGTGCCACCGTAGTACAAGGGTATAAAGTTTCCTCAATACAGCTCTGCCATCGCAAAGGAAATCTATACGCACATAGGTATCTCAATCTAAAGTAAAAATGACAACGAAAACCATATGCTTCGCAATCCCGGCCGCCCTCCTTTTCCCAAAAAGAAGACAACCAAATCCCAATGATCGTGAACGTGCTCCCAAAAAAAAAAAAAAAAACTAAGCCAATGCCATGATGCCTGCAAAGAAGACTATGTGTGTGCTTGTGTGTGTGAGTGTGTGACGTCAGATGAAGAAAGTGATGGGGGGAACCAAAAACCGATGCACCAGAAAATGCTCGAAAAAAAAAACGCTTGAGGAAAGCGACGACGGTCACCGACCATCCCTGACATGAATCCCATCCGTGCTCCATCCACGTGCAACCCTATGGACCAATCCCTCAGAAATGGAAAATGCTATGCAGGTGCATGACAAAGGAAATTGCGTTGTTGGGTAATGAGTGTCAAACCATAATGTAAATGAACCCCAGCCTCTTCATGCTCTCCACAGAACCTCCTCGTCGATCGGCATCGGAGTCAAACTCCTCTCCAGATCTTGATGGAAGTTCTCCTCCTCGTCTCTCGATGACGAAAAGCTGACCGAAGATGTCATCGTAGTTGGCGTGTTTGGTTCCGGAGGCGAAATGCTGGCCATCTCAGGGAAGTCGTCCGTGGCGGCTTCGATCACCAGCTGGGGCGGGGGTGGGGCCGAACCATCGGATTCTTCCTCGCCACCACCTTTACCCTTCAGCTTGTTCAACCTTCCCGCCCGCAGCTCCTCTCTCTGACGCATGACCTCCGTTTCGTGCTCGATCGCCTTGGCTCGCCGCTCTTCCACATCCTTCCTGCGGACCACCTTCTTCAGCGCTTCACTGGCCTGGATCAACCCGTCGATGCTGATCGCGTGGTTCGTCATCTGCTGGTTGATGTAATGATACACCGCGCCCGGGTTATCGCATTCGATCAGAGCCTTTTCGTTCAGCTTGAGGAGCGCGAGCGCCACCTGGAACAGAAATGTCGAGCCGTCGTGCATGCACAATACAACATCCCAGACCCGAAACAAAGCCTCGGCGGACAGGCAGTCCGTGAAGACCGACAGGAACCATTGGAACGTCAACGCCTCAAGCTCGATGCCGAGCTCGTCAAAGTGCGCCGACAGCTTAGGAAGCAGCTCGGCCACATACTGCCGCAGGACAATCTGATCGGCGCGCGAAGCCAGGAGGGAGTGATCGTAGTAGCGCTCCGGGAGGATTGACTCGATCATCGTCGCGAGCATCCAGAAGGCATCCTCAGCCGTAGGCATAATGAGCAGAAGGCAGGCAGTGATGAGGTTCATGCCTTGGCAATATCCCACAGCAGGATTGCGCCGTGCATAAGCAACAAGGACTTCGTTCAGTTTCTTAACGCCGGGGCCGCGGCGGAAGAAGATGTTGTCCGTAAGCGTCCTGTGAATGTCCATCTGGATCTGCGAGACCACAACTGGGTCGTCGATCCCGTTTGCAACCAAGTCCTCGTAGTATCCTGGGATCCTCATGGCAGCAGCACCACTGCACTCTGCCCATATCTTGGCTCGGTAGCTGACAGGAATACCGCCCAGGACCAGGTTCTTGAACTCCTTCCATTTCGCTCTCCCGATCTTGCCCTTGTTGCCGAGCCCTGCGATACCAATGATCTCTCCATCCGTGAGCAATGTCTCAGGCATGGAATTCTTGGCTCGACCTTCACTCGCTGCCACTGCGTCGCCCTCGCGCTTCCGTTCAGCACGAACTTTCCGGAGAAACTCGTGCCACTTGATCTGCTTATCGCGCTGCAGCGAGTCATGCAGCTCCGTCAGTTGCTCCAGCAGTGCTCGCACGGGGTCCGGTTGCGGGCTGCTCAAGTCGGCCATGACAGGGCTCGTGGGCCCACTTAGAGTAGGCTGCGCAATCTCAGCGGCGCCTGACTCGACGCTGAGAGACGGTTCCGGATTGCTGCTGGCTGCTGGGAAGGAGGCGTTGTTCTGGACGATCACCTGGGACGCCTTGGGCGTCTCCTCTATTTCGACCGTGGTCATGGGCGCGGCAAGAGGTGTGTGTGATAGCAATTCCGTGGGGAATGTGGCAATCTTGAGAAAATCTTGCCAGCTGCGCTTTGCAGGCTGCACATCTTCTGTTTGTGAGAGAACACTTTCTGGCCGTGGAGCTGGACTTTCTTCCTCGACTAGATCTAGCGGTGCGTCTTCGCCGTTGCGCGATCGAAGCATTGCCCTTGCATTCCCAAGAGACTCGCCTGCATGCTGCTGCTTGTTTTTCTCCAGCGCAGCAGCAGCAGCTTGTGCTTGCCTCTTCTTGCGTCGTTGATCGTATATGAAGCCAAACCGATCGGTGAGGAATTCCGAGTTGTCGCCAAAGTTGTTGTGCGGCATAAGGGTAGGTGGTCTTGAGTCTTCAGGCAAGATCATGTCCATTTCGACGGGACCGATGTTGCTCACGGAGCGTACAATGGGCGGGCTGGAACCCTGGGAATTTGCCGACAGATTCCGCAGGGCATCCGGGGGAGCATTCTTTTTGATGGTACCTGTTGGCCCCAACGAGGTTTTTGTTCCACGGGCCTGGACCCTCGAGTTTGTACCACTAGTTTTGGTAGAGTCCTTGGACGTTGTGCGCTGCGCTCGGTCCGTGTCCAATCCATTTGTGGATGACCTGCCCCTCAGACTACCCGCCTTGTCGTCTCGATTGGTCTGATTGTTTCCAGCAACTAGCCTCAATGCCCATGACGCAACCGAGCCCGATGACTTGCGCGAGGAGATGGAAGCTTCATCTCCACTTTCCAACTTCTTGAGATGGTCGACTGCCTTAGACGGAGGCGCGAACAGGTCGCTGCTGAGCGGCTTTCGCTGAGCGCCGCTGGAAGCTCTTGAGCGGGACTGGATATCCTCCTCATATGCACTCGTGACACTTGGCGTTTGGCTCCTCCTCTTGTTGGCAATCGATCCGTTCCAGATGTAGCTCTTCCAGCCCTTGGTCGATTTGGTAGTGGAGAGATCGGCAGAATTAACGGAGTGATCGTCGCTCAGCGCCGGGAAAGCGGTCAGCGAGGCGTCATCCTCGAGCATCAGTTCCCTGTCCCCGTCATTCTCATCGCTCATCGCGCGAGCAAGGTGCTTGTCGATAGGGTCTTCGGGATGCACTCCGTCGAGGTCGACAAGGCTCAGCCTCTTCCCCTTCCTGCCTCTGTCGGCCTGTTCGCTTGTTCCGTTCGGTGTGGGGCCCCGCTCCAGTAGCTTCAGCCGCTCGTCGATGTCCAGGTTCGAGACCTCGCACTCCTGCAGCATCTTCCGCAGGATCCTCTCCCGCTCCTCGGCTTTTCTTCGAAGCGCCGTTATCTGGGCGTCCCGCTGAGCTAGATCCTGTGCCAACTGCCTGACCAGACTGACCGGCCCAGACCGAGCCAGCATGCGCTCGATCTGCTCATCGCTCGCGTGATGCAGGTTCCCAGGCACGCTGCGGACATCTTGCGGGGTATCGTCGAAGAGGGCGGAGCGGTCGTCGGAGGAGGGTATCGCAGCCAGCAAGCTCCCGACTATCGACTGGACAGGTTTTGAGGTTTTGCGGACGGTGGGTGGGTCTGGAAGGCCTGGATTTTCCTGCGGCAGCTGCGGGGATTGTGGTTGCGACAGCTCATTCTCACTGAAGCGGGTGGCGATGGGCGAAGCTTCGGGCGACGGCGACAGCGAGGGGAACGAGGTCAAGCTCTTGTCTGAGGGAGTCGGGGCCTGAGCCTTCGCCAGCGAGGCGTGCGAGGCGGTTTTGCGAGGCTTCGTGCGTCGCGTGCCCGAGCCGGCGGCCGACTTGCGGCTGCCCGAGGAAGCAGAGTGCGTGGACGAGGCGCGCCGTAAGTGTGCGTCAGTAGAGGAGTCCATGGGCGGCGCACTGGGGCGGCATCGAAGACCGGCGGGTCAGGATCGAGCTCTTCCAGGCAGAGGGAGTCGGTGTGGGTTTTGTGGAGGAATTTATCGGCGGGTTAGGCTCTGGCGACTGGATATGCACATTGAGCGGTCTCTGCGTCATTCGGGCCAGGATGTCTGGGCCGGGCGGTGGGTGGGTTTGTTTCGGCGCTGCGGTGCTACGTGGAAAACCGCGCAGTGAGCTGGCGTTTCGGCGGAGCGCAGCTGCGGGGACGGCGGACGGGGGACGGTGAGTCGGAGAAGAAGAAGAAGAGGAGGAGGAGGAAGAAGAATTGCGCAGGCGCAGGGACAGGACTGAGGAATGGAAATGGTAAACAGGCGCTCGACAGGTGGTTTCTGCCCAGGGCGCCGCCAGTCGCTGGGTGCCGATCGCCCTGGCAGCGCCGCGCCCAAGCACCCGAGCACCCAAGGCCAGACGCCGACGCCTCAGCACGGAGCCCGCAGCCCGCGCCGCAGCCCTTGACCTGCTCCCCCACAATCTGCCCTACGATCGCAGACCCTGTCCGTGACTGGCTGACTGACTGACTGACTGACGACTGTGCGATGCTGCTGTCCGACGAAGACGCCGCCGCGCGGGCTGTCGCCCGCCTGGACGCCCTCACCGACGCCCAACGCGCCGCCCACGCCGCCGTCGCGCGCATTCTTCGCGACGAGACGGGCTCGCCCTTCGTCGACATCCACGAGCTGTTCGCCCTGTTCGACACGCTGTACTTCGGCGCCACGCTCGGCCCACGCGTCGAGGTGTCTTGGTCCTCGCGATTGACTCTGTACGTAGTGCGTCCAGCAAGGTCTCCCTCCACTCCTGTGCGCCCTGCCTTCGCCCGCAACGGCTGCTATCTTTGGCCGCACCAATGTGGTCCTGTGTGCCTGGCGATCCTTGCTACCGCTCCATTCATTTCCTCTGCCTTCTGCCAAATTTCCTTGACCACCCCCCCACGCGTTACATCCCACCACCACGCCTCATTTCACCTCGGTCGCGGCACTATTCGTCGAGACGCGCGCGCAGCAAGGGCTTCCGCCTCCCTTTTTCTGGGCGGCCCTTCAGTCCACAGCCAAATCTCTGACTAGCCCTGCAATGCGGACGGATGTTCTTTCTAACGAGTCCGGCGCTGGAGCATGCGCCCCCCCTGGTGCAGCTTATCTCAATCGTCCATTGGTCCAAACAGGAAACTGCATGAACCACATCAAACGCTGGAGCGCTGCGAGGCTGACCACTCCGTTTCAATAGTTGCGCAGGCATCTGCGAGCTTCTCAAGGACGCGCAGGGGAAATACACGCGCATTCGCTTGAAGCTGTCCGAGCCGCTGCTCAAATATCGACCGCGCTCTGACACCGTCAACACCCTGCTGCACGAGGCCATCCACGCCTATTTCTTCGTCACCTCGTCTTGGCGCCACTCGCGCGATGACGACGATTCCGGCCACGGCGCCGGGTTTCAGATGCTTGCTTCCGCTATCAATGCGCACGGTGGATTCGATGTGACAGTCTTCCACACCTTCCACGATGAGGTCGACAGCTACCGCACCCACGTGTGGTTGTGCGACGGCCCC